>JAREIK010000379.1:39339-736839 GCA_029783825.1 Sapria himalayana
AATTAGCGATCTCAATCAAAAAAAAATGAGAGTGAATTATCCAACGATACAAGACAAATTCAATGAAATATCTGTCTATCACTAAGAAATGACAATGGATTAGAGGGGCAACACTCCAAAATAATAGCAGAAATGAAAGCTTTTATAGAATGAAAGCCATGATTGAAGAAGTAGTAACTTTCCCTAAAGTTGCGACACCACCCTTTAATAAAATAGAATATGCCATGACATCTCTCAGCATCATGGCATAACATGTTGCAACATTTTTTATAGTAGTGGCAATCCCAGAACCTGTTGCCTAATTCTTGCAACTAACATAGTTAAATGAAGAAGCAAAGGAGGAGAAAATATATCATACAAGAAGCATTGAATAGAAAGTCGATACTAAAAATAATCATATTTCTCATAATCTTTTACTTCTACAAAATATTAGAAAGAAAATATGAATGAGTAATCCAAAAAATTTTAAAATATTTTTTGGATGTTTGAGGTGAACAATTTATTTACTGAAGCATTAACTCAAATGTCAAATTATAATGTTCATAAAGGACAAATGAGTAGTAAGAGAAAGTTGGTAATTTATAGAAAGGTAAATATGATCGAGAAGTATGATACTATCATCCACATAAATTTAAAAAAAACTAAAAGATTCAGAAAGTTTTATGATTTTATGCATATTTGGGGAGTATACTTTTTGAAAGGCTCTTATGTGATTTGGGTTCAAGTGTGAACTTGATGTTATTATCTATAATATAAAGATTTAACCCTATTGAGATAACTCAGATTATTCTTTACTTCAAATGATTGATTGTTTCATTATATTTTGAGTTGAGTGATTGAAGACTTTTTGGTAAAAGTAGATAAGTTTATTATAATTATTTTTTTTATAATATAATGAGTTGATGTCATTGGAGAGAATATAGTTTTAGTCTCAAATCTTAAAATTGATTGTTATTATTTATATCTAAGTTAAAATCAATATCATTAAAATTATTATTTATTATTTTATTTTAATTTTTTTTTAAAATATAATTTTAAATTTTAATAAATTATAATACTAACTAATAAATTAAAATTAAATATGTTCCACAACAATGTAACTTGATATGTGCAATAGTCTATCTTTTTTTTAAACTAGTGAGCCTAGAGGTCAGAGCCCAGTGTAGACAACATAGCATAGTAGAAAAGGAGAGAAAATTATGAAAGTAGAAAATGAGATAAAATTATGAAAGCAGAAAAGGAGAGGAAATTATGAAAGTTGAAAATAAGAGAGAGAAGAGGATGAAATGAATTTGATGAATATTAAAAATTTTTATTCTATATTTATCAAAATTTTTATATTAAAATAATATATTTTTAATTTTTTTTTATTTATACTAGATAGAAATTTGATAATCATTGGATTTGTGATTAGTAATCATTTGAAACAAATTTGATGGTTGCAAATATTATCATAACAAATTAATATATATTTTTTATTTTTTATAGATAACGACAATAATAGGCTTGAGCCTTTCATTGGTATTGTCATTGAAGTTACTCTCGCTTGTTATGTAAACGTAATGGGTGTGGGAGGAGGCAATTTTTTTTTTAAATTCGTGATCTGTGTTTTTGCCTTGTGCTTGTCTATTCCATGCCAACGAGCCATATGCTTGTGTTATGTTTGACTTAAAAAAGGCATGGTTGGCCCTGGCCTGGCATGCGCTGTGTCACAAAATCATAGTCTAGACATGGTTTTAGACTATACCATGCTTGGCTTGAAATGATTATTCCTGCCGTTTGACACCTTTGGAGGTAATTTGATGAATGTTAGTCAAATTAAAATTAATTTTAATATAATTAGTAGACTTGGTGGAACAAAGACTTATAGGGAAGATAATCAATAATGAGTAATGATAAATTTTTTGTTTTGACTTATATATATCTTTTTATAATAGTCTCAAGTAGTCACGATATTATTTCTTGGTCATAATTTTATCAAAATAATTGTGAATTTCTTTGTACTCACTGATTCTATTGTTGAATTGACACAATCATTTCATTGTATAACATAATTATTATGACTGTGATATTTTTTAAATCACGGCCACACTAGCTCTAAACTAGTTAATGGTCACGATATCATTTTCATATCATGTCTAATAAGTATCCCAATGGTACAAGTAGCGACAACACATTTCGTAGCTGCTACTTATTCTAGTAGAGCCAAAACATCAACACATGTGGTTCATGATACTATTTTCTTTCGTGATTTTTGTTCTAGAGAGTAATTATTTTTGGTCTTGACTTTTTCTAATACAGTGATTTTGTTCTTAAAAGAGAAAATATACAATTTGTGAGTGTTCAATGATATGACTTTATGTTATAGGAAATATTTGACTTAGTCGTGACTAATCACAATGCTGCGACATTTTGTTTAACATGCCAAGATCAAAGTTATGATCAATTCTTAGTATCATGATTTTATATTATACAGAGTAATTGATTTAGTTGCTATAATCTCCGTGTCGTGACATTTTGCTCACAAAGTTAAGACTAAAATCATATATCTATTCTCATTATCATGATTTTGTATTACATAAAGTTTAAGCATCAGTTGCAGTCATTTCTAGCTACACAACATTTGTGCTTCAGAGGAAATTTGAAAATATGACAAAATCATGATCTCAATTATGTGTTATGACTTTCAACTTAAAATATTATATGGATCCTTGAAGTATAAAAGCTATAATTAAAAAATAAAGAAAAAAATAGAGAGGATGAATAACACACTGAAGCTCTAGGTGATGCTATCAACCTTAACTATGAGCATAGTTATGAAAGGCGCTTAAGGCGTGCCTAGGCTCAAGGTACAATCACTCCCTAGCTATAGCACATCGCCTTCCAAGACACGCGTTTTACAGAAGAGACGCACATTATATACAATAAAATATTTTTAAAATACATTTATTCTCAGAATTTATAATTATATATTGAAATTTATATAATTTCATTTATTTTTTTCATCAAAATTTATTTAAATATTAGGAACATTTATTTTTTATCAATAGAATCATCATATTTAATAAAAATTTATGTGCATCCAAAGTCGCATTTCACTTCATAAAAGCCCACGCCTTAGGTGTGCATTGTGCCTCAAGGCTCTAAGAGACCTTTGTGCCTTGGTGCGCCTTGTGCTTTTTAAAACTATGACTATGAGTAAATTCAAGATGAACAACAAGCAACATCATTTGAAATTAAAAATTTATGCTTAGAAATTAGTTTGAGAATTCATTGAGAATCTTAGAATCTACGAGATCCCTTCTAATATATCTAATGTGATTTTGTGATGAATATTTGAATTTATGAGTTTATTTTTGTATTAATATTATATTTAAATATTGATTGATAAATATGTAATTTAGAAACAAATATTAGAGTTTTCATGAATATATCAATTTATGAGTGTCGACCGTGATAGATAATGATATGTAAATTATAGGACATACTCATATAGTTTAAATAAAAGAAAGTGACAATCTTTCAAATCTTAACCCGTGATATGAATAATGTGTGAAAACTCAAAGCTAATATAAGTTAATTATAATGAGTATGATGCTCACAAAGTTAAAAATATGAACGTATTAAAAATTTATTTATTATATACTATCTAGAATAACTAATCTTGAAGTAAAATACGAGTTAAGTTGAATGTCTTACCTAGAAGTTTCATCATAATGTGAGAGTTACGTAAAGGATATGATGGATGGTGGCATATATTTCATGGGGTATATGCAAATGAGAGAGATTCATATGGTGGTGATAGCCTTGCATGTATTATTATTGCTTGTATGATTTTTATGAGTGAAATTTGGGAAGACGTATATTTAATTTTTGTGAATATGATGCTTATGAAAGCGAAAGCACAAATAAAATTAATACCATAATATCTTAAGTTATTGAAACAATTAGATGTTTGAAGAATATAAATACATATTTGAAGCAATCATCAAAGATAATTGATGTATTACCTAAAAGGAGTAAATGTGATAATAACCCTTATATGGTATAATATGTCACTTTGGTATTAAAATATGAGAAAAAATTTAGAGTGATCCCTTTGGTATTTTTTTACGCACAAGTATATGTGTCAAGCGTAGAGTTTGAGTATATTTCCTAAGATTGAGTATACCCATTCAACTCGCATAATTATTAATTCATTGTAATTGATCGAATTATCAAAATAATCCAAGTGAGATTGACATTTGGATTTATGTTTACTTTATTACTTGTAGGATTTATATTTTTGAGAAGCCACGTTGAATGCAAGATTCTCATAAAAGAGTTGTGTCAATTAACTATTAGTTTTGACTCCTTATAAAATTGTAATATTGAGCCTAAAAAAGCACTGTATCAGCTTGACATTGCTCGTTTAACTTCTATATACTTAGCCTAAGCATTGTAGCATGCAGATTGCAATTGTAATTGCAGCAATTGGCAACAACAATGAAATGAAGAATTTTTATTTTAAATATTTTTTTTCTATCTTAATGGTCATGAAATAAAATCTGAGTGTTCTTTATATTTACTAAATAAAATATTAATATTGTATATGCACCTAGGTGTAATGCATATGAAAAGAGTGTACAAAAATAAAAATGTGTCATATCATCAAAGATTTTAAGGAATTTTATAAATAAAATTTCTATCTTTTAATCTGATTGGTTAATCATTTATTTTGTTATTTTTACCATTAACATAATTGTATATTATATATTGGTAGGTAATACATGAATTTAACATAAAATATGTATGATTTTAATAGTGTTTATTTATTTGAAAATTTTTTTGAGGCATACTAACTTACATAGATTGTCGAGTTATTGTAGTTTGTAAGATGCCTTAAAATATTTTAGTGTATTTCTTATATAGTTTAAAGTTTGAGAAACTATTTTTATATTTGCTTGTATTTTAAAGTTAATTATGTGACATACATATCTAACGTGATAAATCTCAGATAAAGGCTATTTTTAATGATTCTTATAAATATATTAATTACTATATTGTTATTTGAAATATTACTGAACATTATGCTAAGTATTTTGTAATGATTCTCATATTTTATAAATATTCTCAATAGATACTCAAAAATGGTGGGACAATCTTGATGATGAATAATCTTATAAAATATTAATATTTTTTTATTTAATTTTTACTTAGAATCAATACAGTATGTGGTCATGCATGCTTATACATTAGTTTGTTTTCACGACTAGTTTATATATTAGATATCACATAGACTATTTTTTTTATGTCTTAAATTAGTTAATTATTAATTATTTTTTTTATTTTATAATTTCTTATTATCTTATTCATACTGGTCGACTTACGAATCCTATCATAAGTGGATTGTTTGTTTTTGTTTACAAGATGAAGTAGTCTAGGATCCTCTAGAGGTGTAAAACGGGTCAGACGGACCGGTCTGGGGCCTGATCTAGTTCAACCATGCCTGGCTCTGCACGACATAGTTTGGAACCGTGCTACGGGCTGAGCCGTGCTGAGTCTCGGCATGGCTCGTACCGTGTTGGGCTGACACAATCCATGCTTTGTGCTGGGTCAGTCACGGTAAACCGGCTCGGGGACCCAGCTAGATTTTTTTTAAATATAACTGGAAAAACCAGATACGACCCGGCCCGACCCGACAAGTCCAGACATGACACGACACGACCTGGGTATGAGCTGAGCTGGCGGGCTGTGCTGGTCCATCACTTTTCAAGCTGTGTTGTGCCTGACACGACATGGTGCTCCGATTGGGTCACCAAAAAATAGGCTGGCCCGACCCGATCTTTTTAAATATCTTTAGGATCCTCCAAAAATCTAATTTAAACATCTATGCTTGCTATGAATTTTTTCATGTTTTTTCTTACATATTCATGATGATAAATGAAGTGGGTCATTGAAGTTGAAATTAATTTAATTTCAAAGGATTCACCACTAAATTGAATTTTTATGATATTTAATATATTATATATATTTTTGTATTAATTGACATATTTTTTAAAGGTATCAAGTATTATTAGTACTTTTAATTTAACATGTATATTATTTTTTATAATATATATAGTGTATCAAATCTTTTTTGATATTCTTAGTATTTTTATTTTTGATTATCTTAAAGTATGTCCATACTATTGATATTTATATGTTTTTAGGTTTTTTAGCTGTATGGGTAATGACACAATGAGATAATTTAGTCTCAAATTTTTTGGTTGTGTTGTTATTATTTATTTTGAGTCTTTAAATATTTTTGATGAGTAAAAAAGAAGTTTTGAGGATGAATTATCCCACAAAACTATAATATTTTTTAATGTAGTTTTTACCTAGAATCAACAAAGTGGGTGTTCATGAAAGCTTATGTATTAGTTTCGTGATAGTTTATATATTGGACATCATTGAGACTATTCCTCTTTGTGTCATAAGTTAGTTAATTATTAATTATTGTTTTTTTTAATATATAATTTTTTATTATCTCATTCATATAGGTTGACTTAAGAATCCTACCATAAGTGGATTGTATGTTTTTGCTCATAAGATGTGATTTAGAATCTTCCAAAAATATAATTGGAACACCCATCTCTGCGATGAATTTTGTTATTTTTTTTCTTGTATATTTATAATGATAAATGAAATAAGTCATTGAAGTTGAAATTTATCTAGAGGTGTCAATCGGGCCAGCCCGACACTAGAATATCTTGTGCCTGGCTCGTGCCATGCTCGGGTAAGGCACTTCCCGTGCCGTGCCGTGCCTAGGCCAATGGGCCTCGTGCCGTGCCTGACTCGGCACGGTTCGGTGGCCCGTGTCATGGCCTGCAGGAAGGTCGGGGTTACGATTCACACCCAGCCCCGGCCTCCCCACCCGCAGTCCTGTACCCGCAGACCTGGCTTTTCGCACCCTCACGAGTCACGAGTCACGAGTCATGGGTGGGTTCACTGTGACTCGGGACATGGGAGTTGGCCAAGCCAAGCTTCCCCTTCCTGCAAAAAAGACAGCGGGTCGGGTCCAATCAGGCCCGACCCGCGGGCCAAACCGATCCCACACTCCTCCCCCAAGGGCAAAACAAAAAATTTAAACTGTTGCCGTTGGATCTTGCCTCCAACGGCTAGGGGGTGTAAATCCAATGGCCTCCTTTCATGATTCTGCCCCCCTAAAAAAATAAAAAAAAAATCAAAAAATGATTTTTTTTAAAAAAAAATTATTTTTTTAATCTATAAAATCCTCCCCCCCTCTATAATATTTATATTTTTCATTAAGTTTTATTCTCTCGATCTCACATTTTCTCTCTCACAAAACTCTTGTTCCTCTCTCTCGGGACTCGGGAAGTCGAGATTACGTCATTTGCTTGGTTTTTCTGAAAATCTCACTTGAGTTTTGAATTTTGAGCTAGACTGTGGTGCATCGTGCACGTGATCAACTTGACTGCTTTACCGTGTAATTTATTTTAAGTTTTTTTTACTATTTCTCTCTCTTTAGTCTCTATCTAGTCCTAAAATAGTTAATCTAAAATCTATCATCTAGTTTTCTAAATAAGTGTTCTGTTTAACAAAAATCCTTAAAAAATGATAAATACTAATGAAACATATTTAAATTTAGAAAATAAAAATCTTACACAGAGCTTCTGAGGCTGCTGAAACTTTGGTTTCCTCCAGTCATCTCAACCCAAACTTCTAAAAAATAAAAACTAGGAGGACTTCTGTAGTTTGGACTCATTTTAATATAATAAACAAAAAATATTTGGGGTGAGAAAGAAGAAATGACAGTGTAAATATTGTACGAGAATTTTAACATGTAAAAGTTCGTTTGGGACTGGATACCTTAAGAGGCATGCTGAATATGCACCAAAAAATATGGTCCATTAGATCCAGGTAAATCCCACCTTGGTACTTGCATTTTTGAGACTGAATCGAGTTCAGGTCTCAAAGTTTACTCCATTCATATACTCTAGCAAGTTGGGTAAGTACTGCATGACCAGACTTATCACATTGATGAGTCTTCCGATTAGATTTTCAGAAGATTTAAGGGTAGTGCGCATAATGCAGATATGTCTTCAGCCTTCTTATCGTAGGATTCCTAGGTCCATATCTAGGAATGACATACTAAAATTGTATAAGTTAGAAAAAACAAAAATAATTAATGAATTTATGGCATATACTGGAGTGATGTCCGTAACGTCCGATATCTGGACAAGTCACGATGAATTATCTTATGCATGTCTCACCAGTCATTATGTAGATTCTAACTGGACTATGAATAAAAAATATTAGGATTCTCTGAAATTCTCCATCTTCATGATGGCCCCGGGTCATTTTGAGTGGCATGATGAAAATCTTTAGGGAATATACAATTCAAAATAAAATTTTTAGTGTCACATTCGATAACGTATCTAATAATGGAATATCGATTAATATGTTTGTTAGGAATATTAGAGACGCACAATTAAGAGAGATTTTTTATGTCAGATACATGTGTCACGTGATTAACCTGATTGTTCAAGCGTGTATGAAGGTGGTGTTCCCCTGTGTTGGATAATATACGTAATCACTAAAATATATTCGCACTCCCTCGCAGAAACAAGAGTTTGGTAGTCTCTGTTTGTCTGCGAATCTTAAAAAGAAATTTCAATCGGATGTGAGATATCGTTGGAATTACACGTACCTGATGTTGGAATCATGTGTTGGATATGAACACGTGATATTCGACTACGTCAATAGTAAGAGTGACGAACTTATTATGACGATACTGACTAGGCTTCAGGAATTTCATTAATAAATTCCTGAAGATTTTTTATGACACGACGAACATGTGTTCGTTGGTTTATACGCCCCGCGACTTACATTGCACTCAGGTGCATATGTAACATTAATATATGTTAGGAAGTATCGAGCTGACCCGACACTTAGCCATATGGTTGCCTCCCGCCGCATGCATAGACCCTAAGGTTAAGACGGAAGGGGTAGAAAATATCTTGATTTACATTTTCTCGTGCATGAACTTGGAAGAGCCACCTGAAGGGTTCATTCACGAGAAGTTGAGTGACCTGTTAACATACTACGATACTAGGTATAGAGTGATGGTAGTAGTGAGACAGTGATTACGGACATAGATATCTTGTTCAGAGATGATGATTTTTTCTATTCAGCTAGCGAGGGGGAAGACGTCGGGGTGGACCATCACATAGGAGCGAGCTTTCTCGGTACTTAGATATCGATTATTGCTCAATTCTATCACATTCTGATATTAATAATCTTGATATATTACAGTTGTAGAAATCATATGAAATCATCTTTCCCGTGCAATCTAGGATGACACGTGATCTACTGACTCTTTCGATGTCAAGCGTAGCATCAGAGTCTGTTTTTTCTGTTGCAGTGAACATTGATTTTTGATAAGAGATCGAGATTACGTCCAGATATTGTTGAGGTCTTGGCTTGTTGAAGGATTGGGGAGGATTAGAGATTTAGCATCCATGATCGTGCTGGAGCTGGGACTGGGACATGGACTGCAGCCCAGCATCCACAACGAAAGCATAGGAGTTTATTGCTGATGATGATGATCCATATGATACTGATTTCGATATTGCGGCTGATGATGCTCATGATATGCCGATTGACGATTGCTGATGGATCCACTATTTTTTGATTTTGATGTTTTGTTTGTTTATAGATTATACCGTTTATTTATACGTTACGTTGAATTTTAATTTGTTTGGTTCGGACAGTCGGTATCTATTGACTGATTGGTCATTTTCATTTGGTTTGTTTTTATTTTTTTTTACTTTTTAATTTTTTTTTATAATAATTTTTGATTTATTATTTTTTTTAGTTTTATTTTTCATTTAAAAATTTATAACTCTATAATTTAATTCTAATAAATTATAAACTAATTTTATTTTAAATTATAAAAAAAATTAAACTTTGTAATTTAATAAATTTTTAACAATTTTCATTTTATAAATTTATTATATTATATATCATCTATAATTCTATATATAATTTAATATATTTATAATTAACTAAATTATAAAACTATAAATAATTTGTTTTTAAACCTGGGCCATACGGCCTGGTTTGGCTAGACCGGTGCTCGGCTCGCCGTGCCGGCGGGCCGGCCGGGCATGGCTTTTATAAATCGTGCTGGGTTAGACACGATACAGTAACTGTGCCGTGCCTGGCCCGACACGAAAGCACGACCGTGCTCTAAAAAAATGGGCCTGGCCCTGCCCGGCACGGCCCGTTTGATACCTCTAAATTTATCAACTTTAAAGATTTTACCATTAAATTGAGTTTATATGAGATCTGATATAATATTTTTTGTACATTAATTGACATATTTTTAAGGTATCAAGTGTCACTAGTATTTTTATATGAATTTATATTTTTATAATATATACAATGTGCTGAATCTTTTTTGATATTCTTAGAATTTTGATTTTGATTATTTTAAAATATGTTTGTATTACTTATATTTGTATATTCTTAGGTTTTTAGATGTATAGGTCATGACACTAAGATAATTTAGTTTTCAGACCTTTCAGTTGGGATTGGTCGTATTTATGTTCAAGTCGTTATAGGTTTTTGATTAATAATAATGAAATATCTTGACTGATTATAATTGTATTTAATTTTATTAAAAATTTAAAAATAAATTAATTAAAAAAATAATTTAAAAAATACGTATGCAATGTTTATTTTTATGTGGACTGCAGACTACAATTCTACAAACATAATTGATTTATCACCTTGCCAACTAAAATCATTTTGTCAAATAAAAAAATATAATAATATTATAAATATACTTGAAAATAAAATTAAATTTATAAAAAAAATTAGAAATTAGGCAGTGATTATTATGATTTAAGACATGAGAATGAGATAGGAGACAATAGATTATTCTTAAATAGCCATTGTATTTTATCCAACGACTTATATTTATTATTTATTTATTTATTTTTTTATGATGTCGGGCGTAAGCAGTCATTTTAAAATGACTTCAAATTTTAAATATGGCAAGGGCCATGAGCACATGCCACAATTTATGCCTCATGTGCCAGGTATGCAAGTTGAGTATGATAATGTACATAAATAGAAAAAAGAATGAAACAATAATAAAAAAGTTGAAGAACGGTAACAAACTAGAATCATGAGTCATGACTCATGATTAGGGCATCAATTCATTGATCTATTATACAAGTGTACCACATGTATACTTGAATTTGATGGTAGTGATTGGATGGTTCTTGGCATAGGTTTCACATGATGTTGGAATCAAATTCTTAGGAGAGTGGAAACCTTAAGGTTTGTAATAAGAAAGCACGTGCACAATAATCTGATGAGTGGGGTACAGTCAATTTAAGCTGTCGTGTTACATTGTCGCATACTCACCGTGTGTGAAAGTATCGAGGCTCATTGCATCGACACCTTGTGCAGTGTGTGGTGCTGTAATTATGGCTGTGCAGTGTTTGTTTGTCGGTCAGTTTGGTGTGTGCAAATATTTGGCACTATAGTTTTGACTGTGTAATGTGTGTTGTGTGTTTTAGGGCAACAAAGTGTGTGTTGTGTTGTTAAAGGAGACACACTCGAGTAGTGTTATGGTAGATTATAGCATGCTAGGGGATGTCCTGACTTATGCCTATTATTAAATCATGATTATTACTTGATGATGTTTGTGAATCAAAATTATTTAAATTGGTGCAGCATGAGTTAGAATATAATTTTTTAATCAGGGGATGCTAAACTACCTGACAAATGAAATCACCCAACGATGAGATAAAGGAGAAATGGTTGTAGACACTAGCTAATTAAATTGTGACGTGGCAATACATTGAGGTAAAGATGATTTCAATTTTTCATCTTGTATGATATGAAAATTTTGTGAGAGTTATAATATTTACTATACTCATTTCAGACGAAACATATATATATATAATTATTCAGCTTCTTGGATTGAGATTGGAGAGGATTAATGAGCCCGAGTAATTGACTACTCAATTTACAACTGTCACTCGATTGGGTACATAATTTCTGGATATATTTTCAATCAAGGTTGATGCTATCTAAAGTGTAAGATAGTTAAATTGGCTTATGAAAATGATATTTTTTATATTTTCTGTCAGACGAGTTTTAACATTTTATAGCTAAAATTTTAGTAATAAAGAGTTTCTCAACAGACTTGAGTTATGCTATGCATTTTAATTTATATAGGCAGAGACAGAAGATCTCTATTTAGTACACACATTACTGTATGATGAGTCATATTAGAGATAATTATTAGGAATTATTTTATAGAGGATATTGATAACACTACACAGTCGAGGGAGACATGTTGACTATCATATCATCCAGGAATACTCACCAAATTTTTTTGATTGTAACCTTTATTGAAGGGAGATATTTAGTATTCCTTCCCTATGTGGCAGCAACAAGGCTTTCTTGATTTTTGAGTATTACAACTCTTATAATTTATTTATTCATTTCATACTCATAGATTGTTGACTCATGAGTCAAAGTTCACATTGCATGTAATTAGTCTTTTTTTTCTATCTTCTTTGAATGTTTATTGAATATTATTGTAGCCAATGATAATCTTTCAAAAGTCATTAAGTAAGTTATTATTTACTTTGATTTTTTTTTTCTTTTTACATTTTTTATTCCTAATTGTATTGTAACATTGTTAATCATTTTTTTTGTTAATTATCTTTTAGAGCAACTTAAGTTTGATTTTATTTTATTTTTTATAGATATTTATATGTAATTTCGGAAGACTATAAGGACTTCTTTGGGACAAACAAAATAAATTGTCTTCTGTTGAATGATAAGATTTACTACTAGATATTTGAGTGTCTTGTGCTCTTTGATTATCCATTCTTAACTTGATCATTAAATATTAGTTAAATTATGGATATTGTATATAATCTTAAAGTTATTTCTATGTTAGAGTGTGAGATTTATTAAATAGTAATACATATTAAAGCTTTTTATCTTGTCTGTTAGCATGCTGTGAATATGAAATTATTCAATCTAATATACTTAGACATATGAATACCTAGTAGAAATAGAACTCATAATAAATTTAATTATTCTTTTTTATTTTTAATGATAACTTTTAATGATTTACACATATATTTCTTTTTTATTTTAGATAAAAAATATTTCTATCTTTAAATTATTTCATAAAAATAAATAAAAATTAATTTAATAAAAATATTTTAAAAATAAGAACTGATAATATATTAGAATATATATTAGATAATTTTAATATTTACTGTATAGATTATAAGATTATATATAAGATTTTTAATACTAATACACTCACAAAATATAGTTGTGGATAAGAAAAATAAAAATTTGATTGCGATAACTTGACGTTCTTATTTGCTATGCATAGTTGAAATATTCATTAGGGAGATATGATTTTAATCATATTAATTTTTAGTTTATTTTTTATTGTTTTATTTGTTTTTCAGTATATGAGAGTACTTAACTTGTGTGTTGCCTGAATCTCTAACACACACGCATGCACACACATACACACGCACGCGCGCGCACACACACACACATATTGTAGCTTATGTTGTATTCAAATTTAATTTTTTATTTTAATAAAAATTTGGTTTCTTGTTTTTCTTGTAACCTCCCTTCTTCTCGCCTCTTTTTTTTTTTAATTTGGTGCAAACCCTAGTTTTTTTTTTGATATGAATTTTCACATGATATTGAAAGTATTTCTTTAGGGAAGGAGAGTTGGCATTGGGGTGCATGAGTGACGATGCACCCCTAGGTACCTTATGCAAAAATTATCACCAGAATGTTTTGATAGTAGCTATTGCGCCTTCCTACTATGCTACTAAAACACTCAAATCAGTGAGTATTTTGTGTTATTTATTATTTCTAAAGTCGTCGAATATTCGATGATGTGATTTGGGTAAAATAGAGTTGTTATTCGGTAATAGTGGTGGAACCCATGATGGCTGATTTCGTGACAGTAGTACAATATCATCCAGGATGTGATATTACAAAATATTAAGTTTTTTAAAAAAAATGATGCCTGACAAAGTGGTTGAAGTGGTGGCTATGGCCTAAAACTATCTCTAATATGATATTTCATAATTTAAAGTTTTTTTTTTGTCTTTTGAGTGAAATAAAAAATAACAAAAGTATTTTAATTCATTTGTTGCTTTAATTTGAACGATTTATTGTGATTTTATAGTCCAAAAGGTTATGTGTTTTAATTTAGTTTTAATTTATTTTTGTTTATAAATGTCCATTGTGGTGAGATAAAATGATAATTGGAATCAATGTGAGATTACTAGGAATAATCCAATGATGATAATCATATTTTCTTTTTGGGCGATTTATTGGTAAGAATCCGATTTGTGTCACAAGGATATGTATATCTCTTATTAGAAAACCCACCTCACACTCAAACTGATAAGTGGATTTAAATTTACATATAACTATTGGTGTACTTGTGATATTTGATTTATCCTAATGCATTGGGTTTGCTTGGCTCGTGCTATATATGCAAAAGGTCTGTAACATGTTCATTTTGATATATTTTTAGAGATATTATTTTTATATAATATTATTACTCAATTGTGGATGTATAAATTGATTGATTAGGACAAGGTGATTCATGATGTGATTAGAACATAGTTATTGGAGAAGATTGTTGGTGTAAAATCAGTGTTGACAGATTAGATGACATTGGTAAGACTTGGCAAATAGTTTTGTAACATTCTTTATATGTATTCATTTGAGGAATGATATATTAGTTTGTGGACATAGATTCTTGGAGAGAAGATATTTTCGTATATCCCAAAGATTTATCAGAGAATAACTCATGTGACTATAACTGTACCTGCATGAAGTGGAGTTTGTATGATTAGTCACAATACTGTGACATCTTTGTCACACTACAATGATGAGTGAGCTGAGACATGGCAGAGGTACACTAAGAAGAAAAAAGATAGTAGTGAGTAGTGACTTATTATTTCTACGAGGGGTTTAGGATATACTAGGGAAATATGTTGGATGTTGCACCATAAGGTAATATGAATTTTTTAAGGTTTAAAGGTTATCTAATAGATTATTGAACCTCATTAGGTTGAATCTTTTACAACTGCATCCATTGAAGATGTGATAGTGATGTTTTTTGGTGAGAAGTATTATAGACATTGTTCTTTGGGTGCTACTATCATGTACTTCTATATTTACTATAGTTAATCGTGCATCATCTTATTCTAGGTTGTTGGGTAGGAAATTCAAGGGGCTAATACCCATGCTATAGGTAAATGTATTATTTTTACTTCTTTTATAGAGTTCAGAGTTTCTGATATTGTTGTGATCAATTACTTCTCAAATAAACCATCTTGTGCATTTTTTTTGCTAGGGGACATGACATTGCCCTCTTATAAATTGTAAGAAAACTCTAGTATATATAATATACATGTCAAAAAAAGTGATTAGCATTGACACTGTCATGTCCCCTAACACATACAATGGTATGTGTTAGGGAACATGACATTGTTAATGTTCACTTTTTTTTTACTTGTATATTATAATACTAGAGTTTTTTTATGATTTATTTTTTTTCAGTTATTTTATGAAGCATCAAGTTTGTGATAATTTTTTTTTTGATATTTTAATGCAAAATCATCTAACTAGACAAATGACTCTCAAGAGGATTGAAGGAGATGAAATGTATCTTTTTCTCTCAAATCACAACAATTCTTTTAGATATTTGCCTACTATTAAGTCATTAGTAATTTACATTTGATTGCGACATCGTTCATTGGAGATGCTTAATATTTAGGAGTCATTCACTAGAGGATTGATGTTTATTGATTGTGAGGTGTGACAGTTATGAAAATATACTAGCACTTTCTAGCTGGCATGTCAGAGAGGTAGTAGGATGGACCCCTTCCATATGATCTACGCTAATATTTGAGGTTCCTGTTAGATAATGATGTATGATGATTTGTGATATTTTATTATTTTTATTGATGATTATATTCGATTTATATGGTTATCACTATTAAAGAATGATCTCAATTTTTTTTGAAAAATTATATGAAATATTTAAAACATAGTTTGAATATTACATTAATATATTAAGAAATAATAATTTATTAGAATATACATCTCATTAGTTTTCTTATTTATTTGAGAAGCACGAAATGATTTATTAGACAAATTGTGCTGATATTTTTGCACGAAATTAGATAAATGAGAGAAAGAATTGACATCTAGTTGGGATTTCAATGATACTCTTATTTCATAATAGTGTGTGTCTAGATATTTCTGGAGAGAAGTAATATTAAGTGCTAACTTTTTAATTAACCAAATATTTTTTTTATTTTTTCATGTAATATTATATTCTAACTCGTATACCTCAGAGATTTATATTTTCACTTTCTTTTCAAGATTTTTGAATGCATTAACTTTGTTCAAAATCTCTTTCTAGACAGAGAGAAGATAATTGCATGTTCAATCATGTGTATTTTTATTGAGTGTTCTAGATTTTAGAAAGGATTTAAGTATTATTCATCAGAGACTATAAGAGATATTACATGTACTGATGTCATGTTCTTCGAGGACAAGTCATTCTTTAAGAACTTGATTGAAGATAACATACATACAATCAAGATACTAGTAGACTTATTTTTCTATCCAATTGCTAATTTCCACAGAGGAGTAAGTCGAACGCATCTCATATGCTTAGTTTAGTTTGACTAGTATGATTGGTTTTGAGGAGAATAGTGACCTCTTCTAGGATAGTGTGTATTAGACATGTTTTGTTTGAGTATCCTACTTGACTTGATGCGTGAGTCTTTTAATGAGAGAGATGCAGGTTGAGTACTTGATAATCTTAATCTAAAGGTATATTGTAGACATAATTGTTCACCATCCATTTTATATGATTATTTTTTTCTTATCAACTTATCTAACTCAGCGTAATGATTTAGACCTTTTGATTTTATTACGAAAATAATCAATGATGTGTTCTACTTAATATTCATTATTTCAAGTAATTTATTATTATTATTTTGGTATTATATATTTTAGTTTTTTATCTTCATTTAATAATAGTTAAATTATGAACACTCTTTTGCAGACACTTTAATAATTAGAGATATATTATGTTATAAAAAAATGAAGTGCAATTATAATTTTTCATATATGAGATCTTATTTCAAAATTGGTAGGTAAATTAGAAGTGATATGTTGATGGGTATATATGATGAAGATAAGATCCTATGTAAAGTTTGATCGACACAATGCTAGATTGGTTGCAAGAGGTTTTATGTGGACATATGATTTTGGTTACTAAGACATTTATTTTTTTGTGGTCAAAATGGTCGTTAATCATGAATTTCTATTACATCATCATTCAGATGGATTGTGTACTAGTTAAATATAAGAAATTAATTTTTTCATGATGATCTATAGGAAAAAATATTCATATAATAACCATTGAAATTCATTATTTCTAGAAGCATAAATATGATGTCCAGACTGTCGAAGCATATTAGATTTTGTTTGACATTTACTAGATTTGGTCGTGGGAGATGTACATTTTGATTATTCTTATTTCTTTCGATATAGATTAAAATGTGAGTATGTGATTTTAGTTATATATGTCAATAATATTTTGATTACATGAGATGATCAATTAGATATATTATAATTGAAATTATTTTTATAAACTGAGTTTCAAATAAATAATTTGAGATGCTTGAGATATTTTTTAATATAATAGTTGGATACTTAGGAAAAACGACTTTTCTTTGTTGAAGAATAAATGCTTTGAATATTTTATCTGACATTGATATGTAAAGATATGTACATATTGACTCACCATTTGATTTAGTTGTAGGTTTATTTATAAATATTAGTTTATTAGTTGATTCTACTAGATATAGGATAATCATATGAAAACTAAAATATTTGATAATAATTAGGTTATATATTATATATGCTTTTATTATAGTTAATTTTTTTTAAGATTCTTTTAGACAAATTTATACAAATGTATTTATTGATAATTCCCAGATCTGTGAAGAAAGCTACAATATATGAAATTATGTTTAAAAATTATCGGCATAATTAGATAGAACATATTTAGATGTAAGTTGAGCTATTGTGGTTATAAAAAAAAGAGACAAATAATTATTATGAGATCAAGTGTAAAAGTAAAGTACAAAGCTACGACTTCAACTATTTATCAGCTCTAATGGATCATTTACTTCTTGGATGAATTTTACTTATCAATTTAAAGACCAAGGACATATTATTGTGACAACCATATAGCCTGCACATTGTGACCAATCTGGTATTTTATGAGAAAATAAAACATATTGAGATTGATTATATTTTATTTGTGAGAAGATCTAAGATGATTGGATCACTATAATCTATGTATCTATTTGTGATTAGACTATACATTTTTTTTACAGACTTTTAGAGGATCACATGCTATTTCTCTTTCTGCTAAACAAGGGGTTTATGACATGTATGCCATAACTTGAGGGAGATTAATTTTTAGTTTTTTTTTTATTATTTTATTTATTTTTTATTACTTGAGAGCACTCGCCCTGTATACTATCCCAAATTATATATATATATATATATATATATATATATATATAGTTTATAATATATTCATATTTAATTTTTCATTTTAATATAAAATGGTTTTTTGTTTTCCATGCATCTTCTTTCCTATCTCTTTTTTTTTCATTTCAGTGGAAATCTTACTTTTTAGTAGGGATTTTCATAAATTACAAACTTCTTGATCATTTAGATATATTTTTGGGATTTTTTGCATTGTGGACGATTTCTTCTCAATATGGGATAAATTTACACCTAGGATTTTAAGATATGTATTTTTTAGATATTCAAGTATTCAAAAAAAATATAAATATTTGTTATTAGAGTTTGGTAGCATTTTAATAAGTGCCATTATAATTTTTTAATGGGCAGAACTTATTTTTTAGCAAATATAAGAATAATGAATGTCCAGAAGATACATATGCTCTCATTACTTTTCTTTATTATTTTGTAGTCCTACTTGGATCTCTAGTTATGAGGGAATATTATTTGTTGATTAAAATTGCACTTGTTGATCCATATCATGAGGACATTCCTAAGTAGAGATATTATTGATTTTATAGAGAGTGAAATTTTTAAAGAGAAAAAAATCTATCTCAAGTCTTGATGAGATAACAATAGTTCACAAGTTTTTTTTATTTTATTTTATGCTCATGATAAGTCATAGATTAAGAAATATGATTTCTCGAAATAATAATTTATTTGACCAATTTTTGATAAAATTATTGATTTTATTAATTTTATTATTAAAATAAAAATTCTGTGCCATATAAAAAGGAAACATCTAAGATATGACTTGAACAGTTTTTTATTCTGATTCTAATGATCTTTTTCTTATATTTTTCTCTTTTTAATACTGATTTTATTGTCACAGTAAAAGATATTTTTATTTGAATTAATCAGTATTTCTTCATATTGCTAGAGAGTTTCTTTAATTTTTTTTAGGGAGCGAACATTTCCTTTTGCAATTATGATTGTATCATATATACATATTTAATGACCAATGACCATCTTACTCCATGTCAAATACATTACTACTATTATTATGATGCAACGTGAGGTTGATAATGTATATCTCGAAATCAGTTCTCATTGATAAGAATAAAGAACTAATTCTAAAAAATGAATCTCAATCATATTATTTAATTGTTTGGAAAATTCAAATTTATCCAAGTCCCTAAAGATGAAATTCTAGTTTACTCCTTCAGACTTTTTCCATGAAGCTTATTTATGATATTCCCTCCTTGAATATTTTTATTAATTAAATGAGTTTGTTTTTGAGGCAGGACAATGTTATTAAAAATACTTTAATTAGGTGAAATTCTATCTTGATTATTAGAGATGTATATTTTTAGGACTTGTTTGATTTTATTTGACAAGATTCTTGAAATTATTTTGTATGATATATTATACATATTTATGGGATAAAAATGTTTTTGATTGGTAGGATTATTTTTTGGAATTAAGACAATAAATGTATTTGAGATAGATATTGGAAGGTAACGACCTTTAAAGAAGTCTATCTTTACTATATCTAGATTTTCTTTAATAATACTTCATAATTTTTATGGAAAAATACTGAAAATTTTTCTTTAATTTTTAACATTAGTATGAAATAAACCTGAATTTTGATCCTCTTTTGTAAGCCATTTGATAGTGAACTTTTATTTCTAATATATTTTCTCATTGAGTTGTATCTAATTAAAATTTTCTTTGGCTTTTTTTTTTAATTGTTTAACATGTGTTTCATAATTTATTCATTTTTACTAGTTTCTCTTTTTCTATTACAAGATGTTTTGCATTTTTAATGTGCTAAATAATTTTCAACAATTTTTGTTCGAAGCTCGAAGACATTGTTTAATGTAAAATAATTTAATAATTAGTTTTTGAAAACCTTCCAACTTAATTAGGTAGTTCTAATTAATTTTGATAAATTCATAAATATCTTTATGCTTAGTTCACATATGCTAAAATTTGAATGTTGCTCTATTTTTATATATATTCTCTCTCCATTGAATCAATAGAGGAGAATGATTTGAATTATTCCTATTTAGGTGTATAATTTTTGTGGAAAGGAAATAATTACTTAATAGGTGGTTAATAATTCTTTTTTTTTTTCAATCTTGATGATAATTTATAGTAGTCTATGTAAATTTTCTCATTTGCATCCTGCATCCTTGAAACTACATTCCAACATATAATTATTAAATTCTTTTATACATGTAGATTAATAATTTTGTCTTCTAATTTTTTCTTTATCTTTGACATTGTGTTAAAATCATCGATGATCATTCATGGACAATCAATATTTTTGGATTTTTTTAAATCTTTCTAGAACACTTTTGTTTCATTTATATTACTCCTTGCATATACTATTATTTATTCGAGATTTTCATGATTCTCTATTATATTTGGATTTTCATGACATTGTGTTTAAATCTTTCTAAGTGAATGGTTTGATAAATAATTTCCATAATCACAATGTTAATTTGGTTCTTCCAAAAAAATGAAAGTGTTATTATTTGGATTGCTTCATGATTGCTCAAAGTTTAGTTTAATATAGGTTTCTTCTATTCAATTTTTACCAAGAGATGACTAAAAAATTGTTAGTATGTTAATTATTTGTATCTTACACAAATATTTTCTCTTTTTAATACAGTTACATTTGTTATCCCCTTAATATTCTAAGTTTTTTCATCTTTTAACCCAAAACAAAATTAATATTTAAATTTCTTTATGGTAAGAATTGTATTCATCTTTTTATTTTTCTTTTTGCTCCAATCATCTATGAGATACAAAATTAATATTTAAATATCTTCTAGGATGTCTTCTAAATTTAACTTTTAAGTATATATTTTTGGTGACACTCCTTCCTTACTTTTGGGTGGTATGACTTGAATATGTATTATGTTGTAATTTATATTCAAGAAATATCAATTCTTTTCTTATTTGTGAAATTATGTTTCCTTAATTGGACCATGTTTACTAAGTGAAAATGAGATCTCAGTATTTATTACGCTAATTGAGAATTCTGGTTTGGGGTTTCTTCTCTTGTATATTGTTTTTGAGATATATATTAAATCTTATAAAAATTTTGAAGTTAAATATATTTGAACGAAAATAATATTAGATTGATTAATTAGATACAACCTCTAACAGATCCCACATTGAAGCGTGAGACTTGTGTATTAGATATGATCTCCTATCATGTTTATCTTTCCAAAAGGGCATTTCTCACTATTACAAGTGACAAGAGATTCTTTAGTTGATTTAACTCTCCTTTTGGTAAACTATAAAGCGGGTACTCCATCAAAGGAGGACAAACTTATCATTTTTCATCTGTCAGTTCTTTTGATTTTGATCTTGTGATTATTTTTTAAGAGAAACATAAGAGTTCACTATCTTATTATATTTTAATGATATTGTTGTGCTTATATTTTTTTTTCATTCTTCTGCTCCTTGTGAAAGTACTAAAATATATCTATCTTATTTTGATGGTAATAGGATGATGCCAGGTTATACTAGAAGCGATATATGTTCTATACTTTATTGTGACTTTACAATTAGTACTTTGATATTTGAGATTTTTTTTGTTGTTGATTGCAAGTTGAGTGTTCACTATAAAGATTGATCTAGATATAAATATTGATTACCTTAAAATAAGACTTATTGCGAGAAATTTTACTAAGATATTTGATGTGATTTATTATAATATTCTCTCTAGTGTCAAAACTGATATTCATGTGTATTTTTATGTTATTAGTTGTCTCATAGATAAATGATATACAAGTTATATATAAATTACCAGGATTGGGTCGACTTAATTTAAACTCATAACTATGTATTTTTATTGTATATTCATGATATCTCATTGACTTTTCTTTTGATATATGAATATTTTATGACTTAAATTTTTATAGTTACTAATATAAACTATTTTACATAATTAGTTTGTAGTTTTAATAATTTTTTTATGGGTAGCAGAACAAAATTTTTAAAGTAAAAAAAAATTATTAGGGCATAATTGTTAATTTTTATATGTTATAATAGTCTAAAGTAGAAGTCATATATATAATAGAGTAAAAATCCATAGTAAATTAGTTGAAATTGTAGATGAAAGATAGGTAAGTTGAGGAACGAGAAAAATCTATGGATGGTAACCTGTGTGATGAGAGATAAAAAGAAATTCAAAATACGTCTTTCTAATGATAGTTACTATTATGAATAGTAACATGTGTGATGAATCTTGTGTAGAACATGCAATCTATGTCATTATCTTTTGATTTCTAAGAATCAATGCTACCTTTTTGGATAGAAGGTTCAAACAACTTTTTTTTTTCTTTAGACAAAAGTAATGAGGAAAAAATTGTATCTGTGGCGACAATGAAACCAAAAACTTCTTCACCTTTTGTGGTGATGGATGTTTATTAATGACAATCATTGGAAAGATAGTGGTAGTAGATCATATTTGTTTTATATGCATCTGATATTACCTTAAATTGTAATACATTGAATAGAAAAAACATAAACATTAGTTTATTGCATATGCAAAATAGGTGATATAAGATAAACCAAAAACTTCACCTTTTGTGGTGATGGATGTTTATTAATGCCAATCATTGGAAAAATAGTGGTAGTAGATCATATTTGTTTTATATGTATTACAGTGAATGAAAAAAATATAAACTATAGTTTATTGCATATGTAAAACAGGTGATATAACATGTATATAATGACCAAAAAATGAGATAAAAACACTTTTATGATTAAAACACTCCAAATACAGCTAAATAAAATAAAACAAATAATACAATAAAACAAAAAATAATAAAGGGAGATTTATTTTTTGGTGTTTCCCCTGTTCTGCCCTCATTTTCCTTTGTTCTATATATTAAATATAGTATATATTTACACTATTATCCACACACACACACACACACACACACACACATACTATATAGATATAGTATATATATGTATAATATCTATATAAATGAATGTAAATATACATTATAGTATATGCATATGTATATTCTGTGCATTTATACATCAAGCTGTACATATGCATTGACAATAGTGTATACATACATCTACATATATATACATCAAGTATTCTTTAAGTGTTTGTTTAAATACATATATAATATATCTTTTGGTCTAGTATTCGATAAAATTTATGATGGAATGCTTATTGAGATGTTGCATACGGTACATTTTCTTATAATTTATATTACAAATTTATAGTTGTTTGTAGATGTAGAGTTTATTAATGCATTGAAATGATAAATTGTATTATAAATTTATAATCATTTTTGGATGCAAAGTTTGTGGATCCATCAAAGTGATAAATTATGATTTTCACTAATGTTAAATATTGTGAAATAATTATGATTCATTTGTACTAGTTTATAATTCACATGATTATTATAAATTTTATTAAAATTGTAGACTTTTTTATATTTTGAAAGAAAATGGATGGTGATATATTTTGTTTTATTCATGAAGGTGGAGATTTAGTCAAGAATAATGATGAATCCGTTGAATATAAGAATGATCATACCAATTCTATTATTCTTCATCTTGATATCATATTTGACTTGTAAGTCAGATTTGTATTGAAATGAGCACGAGTTAAATTTTTTGGTATTTATTTTGCGGTAAAATTTAATTTTTTGTGTATGCTTTCACTTGAAGATCATATAACTGTGGCAAATATATTACTCTTTAATAAAATTTATTATCATATTTATTTGATCCTTATTACAACAAATGAAAAAGATTTTCAAATGACAAGGTAATATGTTGCATATTTTTATGAATGTTATAGTATGTATTTGTTGAGGATGTTAGATTCAAATATTTTTTATTATGAAATTCATTTAATTATACACCTGATGAAGGTGTATGTGTCATTGTATCTACATAAAAGCAATTAGATACAATTATTGATTATTATAGGTTTTCATCAAGATGTGCTGAAATACATGATTTTACAGTTGAGATAACTCGGTATGATAATATTATTATGGGGTCAGACCATAGTTATGAAAGGCACGCCTTAAGCTTAGGCGCCACCACTCTCGGGAAAAATGCCTCACTTCAGGCGAGGTGCAGGCGGGTGAGGTGCAGCGGGCAAGGAAGCACGGACACGACACATATACATGTCTGATATGCCACGTGGCGTATCATTGATAAATTTGTATTCGATACGCCACGTGGCGTATCGGACGGTGACGTATCGGACGTCCAGTGGGCAGTAGAGGGCAAGCACGAATTGAGGGGGGGAGGCAGGGGGCGAGCGTAGAGGTGTCAAACGGGCCGGCCCAGCACGGCATGGCCCATTTTTAACGTGCCCAGCCGTGCTACCGTGCCGTGCCGGGCACGGCACGGCTCGTGGCAGGCACGGCACGGCTCGTGGCAGGCACGGCACGGCTCGTGGCAGGCACGGCACGGCTCGTGGCAGGCACGGCACGGCTCGTGGCAGGCACGGCACGGCTCGTGGCAGGCACGGCACGGCTCGTGGCAGGCACTGCACGGCTCGTGGCAGGCACGGCACGGCTCGTGGCAGGCACGACACGGCTCGTGGCAGGCACGGCACGGCTCGTGGCAGGCACGGCACGGCTCGTGGCAGGCACGGCACGGCTCGTGGCAGGCACGGCACGGCTCGTGGCAGGCACGGCACGGCTCGTGGCAGGCACGGCACGGCTCGTGGCAGGCACGGCACGGCTCGTGGCAGGCACGGCACGGCTCGTGGCAGGCACGGCACGGCTCGTGGCAGGCACGGCACGGCTCGTGGCAGGCACGGCACGGCTCGTGGCAGGCACGGCACGGCTCGTGGCAGGCACGGCACGGCTCGTGGCAGGCACGGCACGGCTCATGGCAGGCACGGCACGGCTCGTGGCAGGCACGGCACGACACGTGCTTTGTTCGCCCGGGCACGGCACGGGCCCGGGCACGTTTTTTGATCGTGCCGGGCCGGCCTAGGCACGGCCGAACCGTGCCGTGCCTCGTGCCGGGCCTGGCTGGCCCGGCACGTTTGACACCTCTAGGCGAGCGCGAATTGAGGGAGGAGGCAAGGGGCGGGCGAGAATTGAGGGGGGGAGGCAAGGGACGGGCGGGAATTGAGGGGGAGGAGGCAGGGGGCGGGTGGGAATTGAGGGATGAGGCAGGCGGACGGGAATTGAGGGGGAAGGCAGACGAGTGGTAAAATAAAATAAAATATTTTAATAAAATAAAATAAAATATTTTTATTTTATAAAATAAAAAAATATATTTTTATATAATATAAGATAATATTAAAATATTATTTTATAAAATAAAATAATTATAAATATTATCTTATAAAATAAAATAAAATACAATTTTTTTATTTTATAAAATAAAAATATATTTATTTATTTTATAAACTAAAATATTTTAATTTAATTTATTTTATTTTATAAAATACCTAATATTTATAAAGAAAATAATTTTTTTTTTAATTTTATTTTTTTTATCACGACGTATTTAGCCGTACCCGTATCCTAGTTTTTTAGAATTTACCATGTCCCCGTATCCTGCCGTTACGTATTCCCGTGTCTGTATCTGTATTCGTGCTAAACCAAAAAAAACATAAACACCAACACCAAAACCAAAGTCAAGACCATCTAGCTCTAAACATACTCCTATTATTACTTTGATTAATGAAGATGAAGAGATGATTTATTCATCGGGAGAGGAAGATGAAGAAGAAGGAGAGTGAAAGATTAATGATGAGGATGATATTGATGAAGACTTTCTTGATTTAGATTTAGATATAGATACATGAGTGTTTATTTTATTTTAGAACTTTGAATGCTTGTTATTTTGTTTTGAAACTATGAATGGTTGGATGATGAGAGCACAATTAATATTTGATTTTTATCTTTGATGTTCTTTAGTTTATTATTAGATGAAAATTAAAGACTATATTTATTAAAATGTATAATTTTTATGTGTATTAGGCTGAGTGTGCCTCAAATAAAAAAGCCCGCGCCTCAAGTGCGCCTTGCACCTTAAATAACTATAGGTCAGACCAAATATCTTCGAGTGCAAGTCAATTTTGTAATGAAGCTTACTTAATATTCTTAGCTGAAATATTTAAATATAAATTTAAGAGGAATTTTCTAAGACACATGAGTATGATATGTAATGTTATTGATTGTCCTTGAAAAATTAATAGTTGAGCAATTTAAAATTCTAAAATTCTATGAGTGTATACTTTAATCATTTTTATAAACATAATTTAGAGGATATTATTGTAGTATCTGTGCATGTTGTTTGACATAGTAGATTATTTGTTATTATTGATAATGTTATCTAATTAACTCATGATTATCTACCAGAATAAATTTTTAAGGATTTTTTTCGAAATCATGAATTGAATATATCTTTCAATCAAATATGACATGTTAAGTAGAAGTCAAAGGAATGTATATTTGAAGTTTCATATAATTATTATAAATTATTGTTATGGATGTGTGTACATATTGTCAGAAAAAATCCAGAAAGTTTTGTGAATGTGAAGTATACTTATTTAGAATATGAGCATTTTGAGTAACTTTTCACTATGTATTCTATATTTATTCAATGTTTTGATATGAGTTGTCGGCTTATTATTGTTATCGACTCATTTCATATGAGTCAGCCTTATGGTAGAACTTTTTTTTTTTTTTTTCTACAAAAATATATGATGCGAATGATTTGATGTCTCCTTTAGTATTTGAGATAATGAGTTTGAAGAATTATGATAATTAGTTTTGCTTTTTAGAAAATCTTAAAACAATTATTTATGATAGAGATGTTACACCCGATAGACATCCAACTTTTTTGTGTGTAGTTTCACTGTTATTTGATACAAATAATTATGTATATTGTTATCATCATTAAAAGAGAATTTTAGTATTCATTTGGATAAATATAAAATTAAATGGAGGAAGAAGAAAAATACTCTAAATTGACTTGATAGTATTGTATATGTTAGATTGAATTATGATTATAATATATATTTGACATAACTTAGAAAGTTTAACAAAAATTTAATAACTTGGATTGAATTAAATGAACAAGAATATTGAACGATGTCTAAGTTCCAAAAAATAAATGACGAGATAAAATGATAATTAAACGTGCATATTTTTTTTTAATTTATAGTTTTTTAAATAACATGTTGAATGACATTATTTAATTTATAGTTTTTCAATTGAGCATATGACAATGTTAGGTGCAATATTAGTTGAACATAAGGAAGAGATAATTAATTGGAAATGAATTATTGATTCTAAAATTAAATATTATGTAATGTCCAATATCACTAAAAATAAATCATTAGCAGTTTCTGAATTAATGAAGGATATTTTTGGTATTTTTATTGAGTTGGCTTATTTTAATGTTGATATTATTAAGAAAAAAGTATATTTGTAAAGGTATGTTGGGTATCTCATTTAAGCATACATGTTATATTTATATGGTCGAAATATATTCAGATATTATGTAAATATAAATTATTTATTAAAATTGATTTACATTTGATATTATTTATTTAACTAGAATATAATATTATTCAAATTTTAATTGGTCAAAATACATGTTCGAAATTTTGAAACAAATAATAATATTTGTGTGTAATAAATATTTATTTATTTTAAAAAATTTTGATAAAATATGTATATGATATAGTTTTATTTTATAAAGATAAATTTTTTAAAATAAAATTTATTTACAAAATAAAATCTAAAGTTCTTGTGTTTATATGCAATATATGATATTTATTATAAATAATAAATGTTTAAAAGAATTTTATAAATTACAAAAAATTTCTAGGTTATTATTTATTTTGAATACTAATAAAAATATTAATTATTTACAAAAAATTAGTCTTATTTATTTATATGACCATATATCTATTTTGAAGTCTGAACACAATTTAAACAAATTAATTATTTACAAAAAAACAAACTCATTTATTTTTATGGTCATTTATTTATTTCTGACACTTAAAAAAAATTAATTATCTGCTAAAAAATAAACTCATATTTATATGATCATCTATTTATTTATAACACAATTAAAAAAATTAATTATTTGCAAAAAAAAAAACTTATATATTTATATGATCATCTATTTATTTTGAACACATTTAAAAATATTAATTATTTGTAAAAAAACAAACTCATATTTTTATGGTCATCTATTTATTTTGAACATAATTAAAAAAAATAATTATTCGTAAAAAAAATAAATGCATACATTTATATTTGCTAATAAATTAAATATTTGTAAAAAAAAATAAAACAAATGCATACATTATATTTCTTTGAACATAAAAGTTTCAAAAATAATAATTACTAACAATAAAAAATAAGTTGAAATTTATTTTAGCATAAATGTTTCAAAAACTATATTATTTACCAAAATAAAAACAAGATTATCTATTTATATGAATTACATTTTCATTTTCAACATAATTGTAAAAACAAAATTTATTATTGCTAATAAATTAAACTCATTTATTTATATATGAGTTTAATGATAGTTATTTTTAATATAAATGTTTAAAAACATTATTATTTACATAAAATACAAGTTATGTATTTAATTAATAATTTTTTTTTAATTAAAATTAATGAAGACATTATCATCAAAATTTTATATAATTTTCATTTTAAACAATTTTTAACACATTATACACACCAATATGCTTTACACACACACACACACACATTTGTTTTTAATATACATAATTGTTAATATTTTGTAAATTGTATACATTATACAATATTTTATTTTAAGAAAATTTTTAAAATCAAATTTTTTATATACATTTACAGATATTTATGTATAATATTCTCATATGTGTTATTTTAAATATACTTCAATATATACATAAACCCATCAATGTATATAATAGTATTGTTGAAAAAACTTAATATACTTACATGCATATAATTGCATAAGATATACACATGGAGATATGTGTGTGTGTGTGTTTATATATTTATATATTAAATGCTTATTTTCAAAATACAGATATAAATATAGACATATCTATGAATATATATATGTATAAAAGTGTGTATGTGCATATTTATATGTGCAGTAGTGTGTATGCACATATATATGTATAACAGTGAATATGCGCATATAATATGCATATACATGTATTTACATATATTTACATGTGAATATGGAGATATATGTAAGTATATACATATATTTACATATATTTAAAGATGGAGGAACGATGATAAATTGTTTTTTTATGATGTGGAAAAGTTAAAGGGTATATTTGTATTGATTATTTTTAGTATACCTAAAATTAATTATTTTAGAATTAGATATACATATTTTTAATTATCAAAATTTAGGTTTTTTTTTTCTAATACTTTGTGTTTGGTTTATCAAAACAGAAATTTCCCAATACTTAATCTTCATAATAATAAATAATGAAGAGGGTTTTAAAAATATATAATAGGAAAGAGAATATAATTTCTCATATTACTATTCTCATTATCATAAAAAACAACTTCAAAAAGTTTTATCATTTGGTTTAATAATTTTTACAAGAACAAAACCAACTTGAAAAAAAAAAAATCTTATATGTGACTTAATTGTTGATTCCTAACACAATAATTTATTAGTCTAAAATTAAAGTGATGGTCATAGCAAATAGAGAAGATTTCTAGAAAATGAGTTAAAGCTATGAAAGAGAGTAAAGAACTCAAATAAAGAGAAAATTCAGAGGAAGATCTTGAGGGCAATCTAGAATATTCATTTCAAGTGATAGTAATTATCATGGCTAATGAATAATATGACGACTTCTATGAGGAATGAGTAGTTTACTCCCTTCTCTCTATCTTGAGCTATTTATTATGTGGAAAAGTTAAGGGGTATATTCGTATTGACCATTCAAGTGTATCTAAAATTAATTATTTTGTGTTTGATGCACATTTTCAATTGTCAAAATTTAGGTTTTTTTTAAATATTTTGTGTTTGGTGTATCAAAACACAAATCTCACAATACTTAATCTTCACCAGAACTAGCAATGAAGAGGGTTCTAAAAATATATAATAGGAAAAAGAATAGAATTTCTTATATTATTATTATCATTATTATGATAAACAACTTGAAAAGGTTTTATCATTGGGTTTAATAATTTTTGTAGATAAAAGAACAAAATTAAATTGAAAAAAAAATTTTGTGACTTAATTGTTGATTCTTAATTTAATAATTTATTAGTTAAAAATTGAAGTCATGGTCATAGCAAAGAGAGTAAAGGCATTTAGAAAATGAATTAAAGCAATGAAAAAGATAGTAAAAACTCAAATAAAAAGAAAAATCAGAGGAAGATCTTGAGGGAAATCTAGAATACTCATTTCAAGTGATAGTAACAATCATGGCTAATGAATAGTATGATGACTTCTATGAGGAATGGGTAGTTTACTTCATTCTCTCTATCTTGAAGATGACTAGCCATCACTCTAGGCATTACCATTTCTTTGCTTATTTCTAATGATAATGCTCATGATATCGGTGATAGAAACAATAATATTATAGCAGAATATAACAAAACTATTGTATAATTTGGCATAATACAACAAAAAAAAACCTAACCAAAACACAAGATATATCTGAACAATAATATGATAGGAGAATCATCTACCAAAATTAATAAATATATTTGCAAAAAGCATGCAAATACAATCAATATAACTAACTTCTTCACATCATATCCAAAAACTATTTGGCCAACAGTAATTGAATGATCACATGGTTTTCTGGGAAAAAAGAATATTTTAGGGTCTTGATGTTGTTGATATTGATGTGAGCATTACAGTGAAGAATCCATTGAGACGTAATCAGCATCATTATTATGCTTTCTTAGCATCAGGAAATCATGAGCAAAAAAAGGATAGGTTTTAATTGAAGTTTTATTTCTTTTTCTATGCTAGCATAATTTAGCAGCTACATAATAACTTGTGTTTGTCATGTATTGGGTGGTAAAACATGTGTTTATTTACAAATTAGATAACATAATTAAAATTTGGTTATGATGCAGAGTGGTATTCCTCACTTGGATGAAGATAATCTGGCTTTTCATTCTTTTGGCATAAATAATTATGGGAGGTATTCTTAAGTTGCTGTATATGTTTTCTTGATTTTCTTAGAAAATGTGGTAAATGTTTTGGATTCTCTCTCAGTGTTCTTGTCAAAGAAGATGAAAAGTTATTGACAATCACTTTCCCTGATGGAAATGATAGGAAAAGTTTCTCTGTCGAGGTGTGTTATTTTGTTGCATTCTTTTCACAATTATGTTTTCCTTATGATTAAGATTTTATTGTGTTGAAAAAAATCAATTATATGCTAACTAATAAAACCAATAAATTGTATGTATGCGTCCTTCAAACACTCGACCTCAATTGTAATCTGATAGTAATATATGAACCATTACATAATATTTTTAAAAATATGTTAAAAAACTGATCCATACTTTCTTGGCTGTTGCATACCAATCTCATAGGAGTTGAGGATAGAAAACTAAGTGTCTTTAACTTTAGGAGGTGTTTGATGGTTGGAAAACATGCAATCCATTAAGCTTAAATGCACTCGTAAATTAGTCAATTATCTGGGATAAAAATATTTAGCATTGACATTATCATTGTTATAATTTTGTTATTGTTTATATTTATTTTATATTTTTGATGATAGTGCCTAATTTGTGAGCTATCTTTATTTATATTTAATTATTATATAAAAATATTTGATATATGATTTTTATACATTGAGTGATTGTAATTTTATTTACTCTTTTGTTGCCTCAAATGTATCAATTATGAAATAAATAATATATATATATATATATATATCTTGATTGGTGCATCTAACTGGTATGTTTGATAAAACTAAAAAAATTAAGTGCTGAAAAATTAAGGCTGAATTTTATAAGTGTTGAATTTGTATTGAAAAACTATTAGATAAATTACTGTTCATTGAATACTGAAGATAAATATATTGTTTGATAATTGTAAATGTTGAATGATGAAAATGATTTATTTTACATATTTACCCTTATTATCATTGTAATTTTTTATTGAAATTTTAATATCCAACATAATATTATTATGTTGGATATAAAAATATATCCAACATAAATAAAATTTCTAATAAAATTTTTTAATATCCAACATAAATAGAATATTATAATGAAATTTTTTTTCACTATAATTATTAATTATTAAAAAAAATATAATCCCTAAAAACATATTCATAAATAAGTTATAAATCCAAAAAAGAAATAAAGATGTTTAAAAAATAATCAATAAAATTTAAACTCTTTAAAATTATTTAAAATTTTAATATAAAAATAAAAATTAATGAATAATTAGTTAATTTGCTATTTTTTTTCTTTAATTTAAATCATGAAAGGGAGTTAGAGTTAGGATTTATGATGGCGGAGAAAGGATGAGAAGAAGACAGATTCACAAACTGAACTCTAGCATGAATGAGAAAATAAAAAAGAGAGAAAAAGAAAGGACAAAATAGTAATTTTTTTTTAAAAATTTGTTGAAAATTATTAGCCTTCAACATTAAGTAGGTCTTTTTATACTTAATATATTTAATATTTTTTTACTTTAAATTTAAAATTTTTAGTTCACAATAATTTTTTATCAAACATACTTAAAATTTTAATCTATTGAAAATTTTAATTTTTAATAGTTTTAATATTTTAAGTGTTTTATCAAACAACTCTTAAGTTAGTGATAACATATAAGTTTATGTTGATTAAGTATAATACTCTTAGTAAAAAAAAAGTTGTTTCAATTGTTATTTTTGATTGGTTACATGATCATTATTTTTATATATTTTATTGAATTTGAATGTGTTATAATAATTCATTTTTATGATGTGTGGTTAATCATAGTAGAAATACTAATGATGGTGCCATTGCCATTATTTAGAATGTTGTCACTTATTTTGTTTTTTTTTTTTTTTTTTGAAAAATGTTGTCCCTTTTATGATCTTTAAAGGAGAATTATCTTAATTTTTTTAAAGTGCTATTGAAACCCTAATTAACATTTTTAGAAAATTTTGTTGCTTCATTAAACTTCAGATAATTTTACTTGATTTAGATTGTTGAGATTATTATAAAAATTTTCATCATCATTATCATCATCATCATTGAACATTATTGTCTTGACTACATTTAGTTGTCTTTCTTTCCTTAATTCAAATTGTTTCACACTTCCTAACTAGTGTTTTAGAAAGTTTGTGTTGAATGTGATCAAATTATTTTAGATGAATCTTTCTTATCTTATTATTTATAAGAGTTATTTCTATTTTTTTTAATAATTTTATTTTTAATTTGATCAGTTGTAGTATTATTACTAATCTATCTTGTCATTTCTAATAATTTATTTTCTAATAATTTCATATAACATGACTGGTTGTATAGTAGTTTTATAATTTTTTTATGTTCCATTTGATACTCGTTCAACAAAGAACTAACAAAAAATCTTTGATGCGATTCTTCATTTGATATGTTCATCCTTAATTCTATGTGATATATTTTCTTCAACTTTTTCATTTTTACTTAATATAAAGCATAAGTATTTAAAATTATTAATATATGATATTTTTTTATTTTGATTACTATATCATTATTACTCTTAACATAATTAAATTTATTTTTTAATTACTCTATTTTGTAATGATCAATCTTAAATTTCTTGTATTCCAGTGTAATCCTTTACATTTATTGTTTTCTACCTATTTTTTCTTCATTCTTAACAAATAATAATATGTCATTTGTAAGAAACATACATAAAAGTTATCTTCTTGGAGGTCTCTTTTTATTTCTTCCACAATACGCACAAAAATATAAGGGTTGAGTGGTTTCTTGAACTAATCTAATTCTGAAAATTACTCTTTCATACATGTTTTTTATTAGTTTAATATATATATATGATATTTTTTTTGAAATAATACCTACCAAATTAAGTTTATTAAGATTCTATCATAATTTTTTTTAATTGATAAATATCATGCTTAAGTAGTAATATATCAAATCTTATGAGAAATTTGAAGTAAGAGTTAGTACGAGAATAATATATATGATGACTAATTACTCAAGTAGTTCTTCTGTTGTATGCATATGTTGTTGGTTATGCTTTAATGCGATGATAAGTATTTTTGTCCAATATTAATAGATCTCGGGTCTAAGACTCATTAAACATATTTTCTTTGAATTTTATGGATAAGTCCGTCGATATATTAATCTTTCATACCTTATGATAAAGTGAGAGTCTTGTGCACTAGGTACAATCTTCGTTTTCTTAATGCTCATCATATTAAATCTTTTGAAACTCTCATAAGTTTTTTCTAAATTGATCAATATCATGTATAAGTCTTTTTTATTTTCTTAATATTTCTTGATTAATTGTTTAACTAACTAGATAGCCTCCATTATAGACATACCTAATAAAAATTAAATTGATTATTGAAATTTTTATTTTTATTTTTTGTGTTTAATTATTTTTTTCTCAATTTTTCATAGTGTGATTTATGAGTTTAATATTTTGATAATTATTATAATTCTGAACTTCTCTTTTATTAATGTAAAAATGAATTATAATGTTGTATATTTATGTATCTGATATATTTTTGATTTTTATGATTTTGTTAAATAATCTAGTCAAGCATATTATGTCATTCTTCCTTATGACTTTCCAAATTTCAAAAGGGATACTCTCAGGCCACATAGCATTTCTGGCATTCATTCTATTCAGATTTTCTTTAATTTTCATAGAGTTTATCTTGGCTATATATTTACAGTTGTTTAGTTCTATATCACATTCGATATTAAAATATGAATTTGTGAACTTATTTAAAATATTACTTGTACTAATTTTATATTTTTTAAAATAAGCCTCGTATGCAATACCCATCATAGCAATAAAAATGATGGCTCACTTTCATTGTTTGATTTTTTTTATTATTGATCATTGTTGATCATTGTTTCCTGTGATCACTATTTGATTTTCTACATTATCATTGGTGGAATTTTCAATGATTATTTGTCTAAAGACTATTTGAGAAAGCTTGACCCATATTTTTGATCCATATATTTTTAAAATACAGAACTGAATATACACTAGGTTTGTTTTGCCTGCCCCATATATATTTTCACATACGTGATTTTGGCAGCTATTTGCAAAATGCATGTTGTATACCTTGAAATCCTAGCGGCAAGCCTGCTACAATAAAAATGTGGTCTTTCTTGGCCTAATGCTTTGTTGTGCCGAGCCAAATATTTGGTATTATATGAATTGACACACATTCTATATTTTTTTTTCCTTCACCCGAGCACATTTCATATTATTTCTTGGCTCATATATGAGTTTTGAGGTCTTGAGATTGTAGTAGTTAAGACCTCTATCCCAATTGTACGAATAGAGAGATTAGCAAAAATACCATAGGGTGAGTATCCGATATTCATGGGAATTTAACTTGTATTCCCAAAGTTAGATAGTTTGCCCGTTTACAAATTGAATTGTCACATTATTAGTGACATATTATATATTGTTATCACTTAAGTCTATAATGTATATCCTATCAAATTTGGATTAGATAATTCATTATGTAGAGATTTCTAATAGAGCAAATCATGAATTGAGTATGATATTGATTGGGATACCCTCTAGCAACAATTATCAAGCAAAAAATATTAATTGATAAGATTGTGTAATCTTTACTCACTTAGAGATCATTATTTTTTTTTTTTTGATTTATTTTGGATAAATAGATTCTTCTTATTCTAATGAATTTATTTATTTGGATCAGATTTCTATAGGAAGATATCCTTAGAAATTTACTATAATGTAATGAATGTATTGAGCAATTTTGTCATGCACAATCTGAAGTTCAACAAAAAGAAATCTTTGGCAAAACAAAAGTTGATTTGCTTGAGTATATTAGTATGTTAGATACCCACTATAATGTAATACTCATTGACTATCAAACACATTTCCTCTCAAATACATTCCTATTGATTTTGTCTAAGGTGTTGATAATGTTATTTGTCTTGAGTCTGTCAACCAAGAGAAATGTGAATTAGTTATTACTATATTCTCTATTAATGTTTCAACTCTCTTGAATTTTTACTAATAAGAGGAATAATAAAAATTATGTTGAAAATATAATGAATGTCATGGATATTATATCTATTACACAAGATTTTTGATTTAATATAAGATTTAGCAGAGATTAATATCTCGATAAATTTACTTTTGAAAGTTGGATAGATTGTGCTTGATGAGTATCGAACCCAATACATATTGTGCTTGATGAGTATCGAACCCAATACATATTGTGCTTGATGAGTATCGAACCTAATACATATTGTGCTTGATGAGTATCGAATCCAATACATATTGTGCTTGATGAGTATCGAACCCAATACATATTGTGTTTGATGAGTATCGAACCCAATGCATATTATGCTTGAATGAAGATACTTACTATCGCACCAATGCATGATCTCTAATATATGCATGTAACACAATAATTTCCTAGCTGATTAGTCATGTAAATAATATTTTTGCCCAAATTTATTTAACTTTAGAGTTCTTATGAGATTCAATGTATTAGTTTTTTGTGTAATCATATACTATGATGCTAATATAATAATTAGACTTAATTATCAACTTCCTTTTTTTTTTCATCATATCAATATTATTGTGTTTAGTTTACAAGTTTGTATTATTATATGCATGATCTCTAAAGCAATTGTAGTATTGTAAATTATTCTAGTATTTAATTCTGTTTATTTTGCTGTGTACTTAATTATGTAACTAATCTATAAATAAGTTGTATTATATCAATGAATTTCAAATTTCCAGATAAATATTGAGTCCTAGTTCTCAATCTGCCTATATCACCTTGTTAGGGTAACTTGCTAATATGCATTGGAAGTATTTAGAAAAGATTTAATTGATCAAATCTCTACCAATGGTTCTAGCATTTATTGCTATACATTGGGCATATGGAAGAAGAATACTTTTTTCACTTACCCTAAACAAATTAGAAACGAGATCAAGTTATGGTCTTTATATTTATTGATAGCTGTTTGGGAAACTACACCTTTTTTTTTGTTGTCCAGGCTGAAATGCCAGAAATATGCAAGTGGAAAATGGCAATTGTGAATGCCCTCAAACAAGAATCTAAGATGTCTCTCATTATGGGGAACAATGAAATTTCACATAACAACTTGGACCGCACTAGTGCAAATTTTTTAAGTCAATGTTTGTATCCATATAATCATGGTTTTCACTTTTTCTTTGACTGTTCTATACTCAGGTTTTGTATTTCATGTGCTATTCCTCTTATCCTTCTAGATATTGCTTATTTGAGTCAGGTGGAGATGAAAAGCTGGTTAGGTACACATCTGTGAGAAAACCAAATTCAAATTTTCTTGAAGATGTTGATGACGGACCATTATTCTTGGATAAAGCTCTTCAATTTCTTGAGAATTATGGTAAGATGGTAGTTTCCTAATTTTGTTTTACATCTAACCCATTTCTTGCTATAGAACTAGCATTTTCTGGTTGCCATTATTTTCGGGTATAATTCATATGTATGTTGTTTGTATATATATTTTTTTAAATCATTTGTGTGCTGATATATGAGTTTTTTGGTTATGGAAAGATAATGGTTCATGCTAAGAATAATTTGTAGTAGTCTTTCAAACTTGTTAGCTAGCATATTCATATATTTATTTTCTTATCTATTTATTTTGAATTATGATATTTTTTTAATAAATACAATGATCCACTACCGTTACTTTGATCATTTTCTGTCTTCATCATTATTGGTCATAGCTTTTCAATTACTTCATCAGAGATAATTTCTTTTGATTTTTTGTTGCATAGAAGTGTATCTGCTGAGATTTTGACAATGTCAGGACTGGTTCTTGTTTAGGTACTAAAATTTTATTGCTAGATCATGGTTTACATATTGCCCAAAATATATTGCTCCAATTTAAATATTTCTTGGTGTCATCTAGGCACTCTTTGTTGAGGGTTTTTGGTTGATTGAGTTCGAGTCATGTTAGAATGAGTTTGATTGACGTAAATAAAAGTAGTTTAGTTGACATGACATCTCCATTAATATTTATTTGAGTGAGAGGTAGTAAAATTAGTTGATATGACATTATCTATCTTTTAGTATATGTTCTCTAATATTTACTCATGTATTAACTTAATATCTCATATTAATTTATATATATGCTACTTTTAATGTATTAATATTGTCCTTGAATATTAATACTTGACTAGGGATAATTTAGAGTCGTATTTCATTATATATATCACTCTAGGATATTATAATATTCATTTAATATTTACACATATCTAAATAAATATAATAATCATAAAATGATATATTTTTACATATAAGATATGATACAAAAGTCTCAAAAGAATCGTCTAGTAATTGACTTTTAGAGAATACTCTAACAATCTCTTACTAGTACTAAAGCCAATCACTAAAGTATTAATACATAGTGACCTAGTGTGATCATCATGCTTCCTCTATGCTAAAGCCTTGGTCAGTGGGTCTGTTATGTTATTATCTGCATATACTCTGCATATCTTTACATCTCCTCTATCGATAATCTTTTGAATGAGATAGAACTCCTTTGTATGTATTTGGATCCCTGATGAGATTATAGTTCCCTAGCCTATGTAATATCTCATTGCTGTCACAATAAAGGTCTACTAGATTAATTATGCTAGGAATTACATCAAGTTCTATGATGAATTTTTTGATTCAAATAACTTTTTTTTTTCACATCGTAAAAAGTAATATTCTCAATTTCTATAGTAGAATCAGCAACTATATCTTGCTTTTAACTTTTTCAGCTCACAGCACTACCATTTAAGCAAAATACATATCCTGGCTGTGATCTTGAATCATCCCTATTAGTTTGGAAGTTTGTATTGCTGTAATTTTTTACAATGAGCTCCTCATCACCTCTATATATCATAAAATAATCTTGAGTTCTTTTTAAATACTTTAGAATATTCTTGACTATTATCAAGTGACTCTCACCTAGATGACTGGTATATGCTTGTCATGCTTAATGCATACAATATATCATGATGAGTCCAAATCTTGGCATACATGATAGACCCAATAGCAGATGCATATGAAATCTTATCCATGCATTTACTTTCCTCTTTTGTAGAGGGACATAAAACCTCAGAAAGGCTCACTCTATATGTTATTGGCAAGAATCATTTCTTAGAATTTTCTATGGAAAAATGATTAAACACTGTATATATATGTACTCTGACTCAGGCCAAACAATTTCTTAGATCTATTTTTATAAATCTTTTTGTCTAATATATAGGTAGCTTCACCTAAATCCTTTATAGAGATAATTTTCAAGCCAAGTCTTTATAGATTGTAAGATAGGGATAATATTTTCAATGAGAATTATGTCATTTATATACAAAATAAGAAAGATGATTGTACTCCCACTAATTCTTTTGTAGACACAAGGTTCATCTTCATTCATAATGAAATCATATTCTTTTATTGCATCATCAAATTGAAGATTCTAGTTTCCTGAAGCTTGATTTAATTCATAAATAGACATTTGCAACTTACATATCTTTGTAGCATCATTTGGATCAACAAAATCTTCAGTTTGTGTTATGTACACATCCTCGAATAAATTCTTATTAAGGAATATAATTTTGATATTCATTTGTTAGATTTTATAATCATTGTTAGATGCAATAGCAAGCAATATTCAAATAGATTTAAGTATCACAATTGGTGAAAATATTTTATCATAGTCTATACCATAAATTTGTTTAAAACCTTTCGCAACTAATTATCTTTTAATGGTATGCAAATTATTATCTATGTTATTTTTTCTTTTAAAAACTTATTTTTATCCAATGAGATTTATCTCTTTAGGTGGATCAACTAAAGTCCATACTTGGTTGCTATACATGGATTTCATTGTAGATCTCATGACATCTAGTCATTTCTTAGAATCTAGACTTTTTATAGCTTCTTGATAAAATGTAAGCTCGTTTTGATCAACAAGCATTACATCACAATGATTAGACAGGAGAAGAGAAAGATTCTTATGCTAATTACATATTATATCAGATCTAAGCAGAGCTCGTTATACTCGATCATGTTATTATTCCACAATTTCTTGTGGTGCAATAAGTTCATGATCCACAATATTTTGTGGTGCATGTTCTGGTTCTATCAAAGTCTTAATGTTGGTTTATGAATCTCAAATTTCTATAATATTTACTTTTTTTCTATTAGTTTTTCTAGAAATAATTTTTCTTTTTAGAAAAACATCATTTTTAGTGACACCCACTTTGTCTTGTGTGAGATTGTAAAACTAGTATTCATTCTTTTCTTTGGGATATTCTATAAAATAGTATTTATTAGATTTGAGTCATAGTTTCTCTGAGACTTGACGTCTAACATAAGTCTCATAACCCCAAATCTTCATGCAAAATATTATTGGATTCTTTTCTATTCATATCTCATATGGTGTCTTTGTACTGTCTTAGATGGAACACAGTTAAGTGTGAAAGTAGTTGTCTTCAGAGCATGTCAGTAGAATGAAGAAGGAAGATCTGTATGACTCATCATTGATTGTATCATGTCTAATAGAGTATGATTCTTTTTTTCTGATACATCATTTCATTGTGGTATTCTAGGTGGAGTGAGTTGAGATATGATCCCACACTGAACTAGATGATCACGAAACTCCTGGCTTTAGTATTCACCACCTCGATCTAATTAAAGTATATTAATATTTTTTTAAAGTTACTTTTGTCCTTCATTCTTAAATTCTTTGAACTTTTCATAGAATTTTGACTTGTTTTAGTAAATAAACATAACAATATTTACGGAAAAGTATCAATAAATTTAATGAAATACTGGTAGTCTCCTCTAGCTATTATATTAAAAGAGCCACATACATCACTATGTATAAATCCTAACAATTTATTTGTTTGTTCGCTTTGATCAGTATAATGAGTTTTAGTCATTTTGGCTAATAGATAAGACTCGCATACTTTATATGTTTCAAGATCAAATAAGTTTAGAAGTCCATCTTTATAGAGTTTAGATATGCGTTACTCATTTATATGGGCTAAGCCATAGTATCAGAGATATGTTTGGTTTGAATCATTAGATTTTAATCATTTTGTATTTATGTGATAAACTGGGATTTCAAGATCTAGAACATAGAAACTATTTGTTAATCATGCACTATAATAGAACATCTAACTTAAATAAATAGAATAATATTTATTTTTTTTATTATAAATGAAAAAATTTTCTTATCCAAATAAGAAATAAAAAATAATATTTCTAGATAAAGCTGACACATAATAATAATTCTTAAATTTTAAAATAATTTCATTAGACAAATATAAAATATATGATCTTACAGTTATAACATCAACTCTTGCACCATTGCAAACATATAGGTCTACCTCACCTTTTGTGAATTATTTACTCTTTCTAAGATCTTACACATTATTACAAATGTGAGAAGCACATCTGATATCTAATACCCATGATGAAGAACTAGATAAACCGACTTCAATAACTTAAATACCTGAGGTAGACATCTCACTTCTTTTTTTTTTTTCAATTCTTCCATGTATTGTTTGTAATTCTTCTTTTAATGTCCAATCTAACCATAGTGGAAGCAACTTTTTTAGCCACCCCTCCCTTAGGTTTCAATTCAGAAGATTTTGCATTCTCTTTGGTTTGGGGTTTACCCTCACCTTTGGGATTATGTTTTCTTTTGTCCTTTTGCATCATCATTATGAGCTTGATCTTTTTAAGATTTTGCTCAATAGTTCTTAACATGCTTAACAATTTAGGCAAAATTTTGGCAATTTTGTTCATGTTTTATTTCATGATAAATTGATTATAACTTTCAAGAAATGATTGCAAAACTAATATTGCTTCTGAAGCAACATGACTCTCTTATGTCATTTTGCATTGAAACAAGGCCTTAGATATCTCATATCTCTCATGCATTGCATGCTCTTGATATAGTCATTTTAAATGTTCAACCATATCATAAGCATCCATGTCTTAATGTTGCTTATGAAGCTCAAAGTTCATGGTGGCAAGCATAAGGCATGCTACATCCAAAACATTATCTTGGTGCCTTTTATGAGCATCCTTATTAGCACGAGTGACATTAAGAAAGTGATCAGGAATAGGTTGCTCTGAAACATATAGATTTCTTTTTTATTTGAGCACAATCCTCAAATTCTTATACCAGTCTAGTATATTAGCTCTATTGTGCTTGTCCTTCTCAATAACATATCGTAGTGATAAGTTGTTTGACATGTTTGCAGACATTGTAATTTAAAATTATGCATAAATATGTATCATATTCAAAATTTATTTAAATAGAGCTTTAATTAAATGATCCTCACACTAAATTATTAGGTTTAAAATAAATTTTCAATTTTTTCTTTAAATTAATACTTTAGTGGGCTAAGATTCATATTTGATATTGTCCTAAGTAGGCTTTGGCTAATCGCCCAAAACAAGACTATTTAGATAAGTAATATTTATCAATTATATCTAATGCAACACTTGGATACTTAGGTGAATAATATATTGTGTTCTTAACCTATCTAATGGTGCATCTTTTAATTATATGCCTTTAAGTTCTTAATCTAATTGAGATAACTTAGTTAAGTCTCATCCAAAGTTTAATAGGCTAGATATCACAATTATCCTATTGTATTCTACCAAGATAAATAAAGGTATTTCACTTTGACAAACCTATCTAATATTGATAGAGGCAATAATGAGTATTAAACTTAGGTAGGCATCCTTTATTGATATACTTTTAGTTTGAGGGATTTCTTTAATTATTTAGTAAAATAACCAATTTAATATGTATCACATATATTTATATGTATTTGTATTTATTTTACTAGGCTAGTCATGTATCAACATATATTGCACAAATACAAAGTAAACGCGACATGATTATGATTCCACCTAAAATGATTTTCTGAAGCTAATGAGAAAATCAAAGGTCAACCTAAAGGTACTGTATATTCTCCAAGTGTTTTCTCAGTTGTCATATGTTGTTGGTTGTTTTTTCCTTCAAAATAGCTTTATTTTCAAATACAATTCTAATCGTACATTATACAACTAGAAGGAAATTTTGAGTTACATTTAAGGGGAATTATATGAAAAAAAATTTTTACAAATTGAATTGTAAATTAAAAGGCACGACATGTAGGTCATATTTAACTTACAACAACATCACATATAATCCATTCATATAGGGTAAAGGATCATAACCATGCACCATGCAAAACATATATTTAACATTACGTTATCATGATTTTAATTAATCTAATTAATCATTTATGAGACATTTAAATTTTGGGGTCCTAGAGGCATCACCCTTAGCGTGGTCAAGGGGCAGTGCCTCTGGTAGGGTCAAGGAGGCAACATTTCTTGCATGGGATTTGGGCCTGAGCCCCTGAAACAAAAAATGAATTGCTAACTCATTGAATGAGTTACTATCATATTTTCTTAACAAAAAAATGATTTATAAACCTGATTTATGATTGTAATTAAATCATAATTTTATTTATAAAACTGTATAACATTTAAACATCTTCATTTAACAATTATATGAATATCTAATTGCTTTAAACAATCGTAATATATTAATTCATAGATGTAATTATATTACAATCTTGTTTTCACATAAATAGAACTTAATGTTATTATTAATCGAATTAACATGAATAAGTTAAAAATAATATTGTTTAATTATATTAAACTATTTATTATATTAATCATATTATTATTATATATCTGTTTCATGAATGATTAATCAAAATGCCCATAAATTATACGTATAATCATGATAATATGTTTGTTCATATCAAATATAAATAAATATATTAATAATTTAATTGATTCCTAAGTTCCCTCTGATACTATTATTAGAGTTCCGGTAAATTTTATATCAGAATTTCACACTGGACAAGACTCACCAATGACCCACAAATTATTAAACATTGAACAAGGATGTTACCGGTTATAACCCAAAAAAAAACTTTTGATTACTAATGATTAAGTTGCTTCCTAGCATAATCAAGTGTCCTTGTCTCTAGCGGTATCTACGCAGACGTATTTTCATTATATTTTTTATTTTCTATCTCTCACATTTTATATAGCATTTTGTTTTTTCACACATTTCTAAAAGGATCTCTAATTAATTAAAAGGATGTATTATTAATGAAACCTTTTGGTTTTTCACAAATCTTTCTAAAAGAATGTGTTTTTTATAAAATTTTTTGGTTATTCATACATATTTTTAAAAGGATACGTCATTAACTAAAAGGATGTGTAAATAATGAAACTTTTTATTTTTTTTTATATATTTCTAAAAGGATATGTTATTAATTAAAAGAGAGAAACGTGAGCTTTAAGTTTGGTCCCATTTTATAGGTTCAAATATCAACTAATTGGACCAAACTCTTTAATCCAATTAGTTTAAGATTTGAAATGAATTTTAAACTTAAGATTAAGCCTAGTTTATTTTAGTCCAACTAAAATAAAATGAACTCCAAATATATATACATTTTTTTATGTGTGTGACCTAATAGGTTCTCATAATGTTTGTAGTGACTTTAAAATCTAATTTTAAAAAAACAAGCAATTAGTAGTATTTAGTAATATATCATTGCTATATAAGTGATGAAATAATAATATATTCGACTTAATCTAATTTCGTGACTTATTTTATTGAACGACTTAGTTTTTTTGTCCATTATATCTATATTAATTTATGAGGCACGAATCATGTCATCATCACATAAATATATTTGTTTCTTGATTTTAAGTAGACTAATTTAAATAAATAAGCTCTATATTTCATATTAACTTATTTGAGCATAATCATCTAATTCTGTAGTCCTACTTAACCAATGAGCCAACTGATATCACTTTCATTATATAGAAGTGACAAATTCCATTTACATTAATCATATTCCTATGCACAGTTTATTATATATCTAGTAAATAACTTTATAACCATCTTTATTACATGTAGTGTTTACAGAATCAAAAGTATACTATTCTTTATGTAGGGAATCGTAGTTATTTTAGGTCAAAGGATAATTCATATTAATAGTCACTATGAGTATGTGAATGACACTTATATAAAAATTCATGCAACATTCTAATAGTGGGTCAGTTCACTATATATTTTCCAACATATACGTATGTGTTAACTTAATATCTCATATTAGTTTATCCTCATGCTAATCTTAATGTATTAATATTACTTTTGAATATTTATACTTAACTAGAGATAATTTAGAGTAGTATTACATAGAATATATCACTTTAGGGCATTATTATATTCATCTAATATTTGTACAAATCTAAATAAATATAATAATCATAAAATGATGTCTTTTTACATACAAGATATGATATAAAAGTCACAAAAAAATTATCTAATGATTGACTTTTAGGTTATACTCTAATAATATAGACATATAGATAGCTAGGCAGATTAACAAATAGGTAGATATACAGATAGACACAAAGATAGATAGAGAGGTTGATATATTGAAGGATAGAAGGATAGAAGAATAGAATTATAGAAGGATATATAAATAGATAGATAGATAGGCAATAGATAGGAAGACAAATAGGTTGATATATTGATAGATAAATTGTTAGTTAGATATATAAAAAGACAAATAGATAGATAGAAAGATAGATAGACAGATAAATAAATAGATAAATAGACAGATAGATAGACAAATAGATAGATATATAGATAATTAGAGAGATAGATAAATATACATATAGAAAAATATACATATAGACGTATAAATATATAGATAGTTAGCTAGATAGATAAATAAACAAATAGATAGATAGACAACTAGATAAATAGATATACAACTAGACATATAGATAGCAGCTAGACAGACAAATAGATAGAAAGAAAGATAAATAGATTGAAGGATAAATGGATAAAAGAATCGATGGTTTGATAGATAAACAAAAAGACAAAATATAAATAAATATATAGATAGATTGATAGATAGAAAGATATATAAATAGACAAATAGATAGACAGATAGATAAACAAATAAAAAGATTGATGAGATAGACAAATATACAGATAAAATAGATAAATAGATAGATAGACAAATATATAGATTGATATATAGATAGAAAGATGGATAAATATATAGATTGACACATAAAAATATAGACATATATATAGTTAGACAGATTGAAAAATAGATAGATAAACAAATAGACACAGACAAATAGAGAGAGACAAATTGAATGATAGAAGGATAAAATAATATAAGGAACGAAAGATAGATAGATAGACATATAGACAGATAAACAGATAAACAGATATATAAGTAGACAAGGAGACTAATAGATAGATAGATTGTAGATAGATAGATAGGTAGACAAATAGACACGTAGACATTGAGACGAATAGATAGACAGATAGACAAATAGATAGATCATAAGATAAATACATAGAAAAATATATATATAGAAAGATAGAAAGATAGACAGATTGATAAATAAATATTTAGACAGAAGAGAGATAGACAGATTTAAAGATTGAGAGATAGACAAATAGAGAGGAGAGAGAGACAAATAGGCAGATAAAAAGATAGATAATTAGAAAATTAGAGAAATAGATAGATACACAGATAAACAAATAAACAAATAGACAAATAGATAGATATACAAAGATATAGATACATAGATAAATAAAAAGATAGATAGACAGATATAGAGATAGATAAATAAAAAGATACAAATAGATATAAAGATGGACATATAGACAGATACAAAGATAGATAGATACAAAGATAGATAGATATATAAAATAAATAGACAGATAGACAGATAGACAGATCGACAAATAAAATGATATAAAAATAGAAAAAAATTAAGGAATAGATTAATAGTTTTATTGACAGATATATAGAAAAAAATAGACAGATAGATAAATAGACTACTATATAGATATACAGATAGACAGATAAATAAATAAACAAATATACATATAGACAGATAGATAGACATATAGACAGATAAACAGATGACAAATATATAGATAGAAAGATAGATAGATAGACAAATAGGTAGATAGACAAATAAACATTTATACAAATAGATAGATAGACATATATATAGATAAATAGATAGAAAGATAGATTTATAAATATATAGACAAATAGACTGATAGTCAAATAGATAAAAGACAAATTCAAAGATTGATAGATTGTCAAATTGATTGATAGATAAATAGACAGATAGACAGATAGATAGTCAGATAGACAATTAGATAGATAGAAATACAGATAAATAGATAAACATATAGACAAATTGACCGATAGACAAATAGAAAGATATATATATATATATATATATATATATATATAGATAGACAATTAGATAGATATATATATACAGACACACACACACACACATAGATAGTAGATAGACGAATAAATAGATAGAAAGAAAGATTAATAGATTGATAGATTGAATGATAGACAGATAAATAGAAAGACATATAGAGAGATTGATAGATAGACAAATTAATAAATAGACAGATAGATAGACAAATAGAAAGATAAATAGATAGACAAATAAATAGATATATAGACAGATAGATATATAGACATATAGACAGATAGTAGATAGACAGACAGATAGATATAAAGAAAGATTGATAGATTGAATGATAGATAGATAAATAGATAGACGGATAAACAGAAACATAGATAGGGAGATTGACAGAAAGATAGATAAACAGATAGATATATAGATGGATAGACAGAAAGACAGATAGAGAGATTGACATAAAGATATATAGACAAATAGATAGATAGACTGATAGAGAGATAGATAAATTGATAGATAGATAGATAAATAGACAGATAGATATATAGATAGAAAGATTGACAAATAGATAGATAGATATAAGGATAGACATATAGATAAACAGATAGATAGACAGATAAATAGATAAATAGGTTGATATATATAGACATAAAGATAAATAGACACATATACATATTTTTTAGCTAGATAGATAGACATATAGACTGATAAACACAGAAAGGAATACAAATAGATAGATTGAAAGATAAAAGGATATAGGGATAAAGGATAGACAGATAAACAAATAGATGAATAGACATATATATATATATATATATATATATATATATATATATAGAGAGAGAGAGAGAGAGAGAGAGAGAGAGAGAGATAGAGAGAGACAAATCGATAGATAGAGAGATAGAAAGATAGACGCATATATAGATAGGCATGTAAAATAGATAAATAAATAGATAGACAGATAGATTGAAAGAAATATAGACAGATAGATACATAATTAGAAAGAAATATAAATTAATAGATAGATAGAAAAATATACAGATAGATATATTGACATATTCATAGATAGAGAGAGTTATAGAAAGATAAAGAGATAGAAAGATAGATAGATATATAGAGAGATTGACATATAGATAGATAAACAATTAAATATATAGATAGCTTGATAAATAGACAGTTAAATATATAGATAGATATAGAAATAAATAGATAGATAGTTAGACACTAAGAAGCACAGACACAGACACGGGGATACGACACGGCAAGATACGGGGACACGGCAAGATAAGGGGACACGGCAAATTCTAAAAAACTAGGATACGGATAGGATACGACATGATAAAAAAATAAACTTAAAAATAAAATTTTTTTTCGTTATAAATATTATGTATTTTATAAAATAAATTAAATTAAAATATTTTAGATTATAAAATAAATAAATATATTTTTATTTTATAAAATAAAAATATTTTATTTTATTTTATAAGATAATATTTATAATTATTTTATTTTATAAAATAAAATTATCTTATATTATATAAAAATATATTTTTTTATTTTATAAAATAAAAATTTTTATTTTATTAAAATATTTTATTTTTTTCTAGCCCCCAGCCTGCCCTCAACCTGCGCCCACCCTCTGCCTCCCCTCCGTCAATTTGCCCCCTGCCTCAATTCGTGCCCGCCGCCCCTCCCTTCAATTCGCGCCCAACCCCTGCCTACCCTCCCCCCCCCCCCCCCCTCAATTCCCGCCCCCGCCGCCTGTGTAGAGTGGCCAACGTCGCCCATGTGGCGACGTTGGCCACTGGACATCCGATACGCCACGCGGCGTATCGGATACGGAATTTGTCAACAATACGCCATATGGCGTATCAGACACGTATCCGACGCGTGTCCGTACCGTGTCCACGTATCCGACGCGTGGACACGGCAGTCCAATGGCGTATCCGTGCAACACAGGTTAGACACATAGAGAGAAAAATTGATAGACAAATAAACATATAGAAAGATAGATATACATATATACAAATAGATAGATAGAAAAATAGATATAAAGATAAATAAACATATAGACAAATTGATAGATAGATAGACAGATAGTTAGATAAATTGACAAATAGATAAATATTTAGAAAGACAAATAGATATATTGACATATAGACAACAAGACAATAAGATAGATAGACAAATATTTAGATTGATAAATAGACACATAGACAAATAAATACATAGACTGATTAAAGGATATAAGGATAAAAGAATAGATAGATAAAAAAATGGATAAATAGACAAGTAGATATGAAGACAAATAAATAGATAGATAGATAGACAGATAGACAAGTGAATAAATAGACAAATAGATAGATAAAAAGATAGATAGATATACATATATATATAGATAAATAGAAAAATCAATAGACAAATTGACAAACAGATTGACAGACAGATAGATAATTAGATAGATAGATAGCTAAACAAATAGATAGATATACAAATAGAGAGAGATACCGACATACAGATAAATAAATAGATGGACTAATAGACTGATAAATAGATAGGTTGATAGAAAGATCGACAGATAAAAAATTAGACAAATAGATAGATAAATAAATAGATATAAATATAGACAAATATATTGATAGACAGATAGATAGGTAGATAGACAGATAGATAGACAAATAGACAAATAGATAAACATATAGATAGATATACAAAAATAAAGATAGACAAGTAAATTGATAGGTAGATAAATAGACATATAGACAGATAAACTGATAGATAGATAAATAATAGATAGGTAATAGGTAATTATGTAGATAAGTAGATATGTATATAGGTAGATATTTAGATAGGTAGATTGGTAGATGTATAGATAGAGATTTCAACTAAATGTATAACATTTGCACATCGTAAAATAAAGACAACATTAACTATCCCTTATATAATGGGTTCGTTGAATATGAGGTAGCCCATATGTTAGTTATTCCCATACATAATACATAAAATAAAATAGAAAATGAATTCACCAAAAAAATTAAATTGCAATATCTCCTTCACGATGGTGTATAATTGTCTAGATATTTAATTTGGAAGAAAAAAAAATTTGGGGTCTTTCTAAAGCCTTGGTGAAGTTGTATGTTGGCAACTCAATCATCTGAACATAAGTTATCGTAATGACCCAATCTTTTATTCTTTTCTTGAGAAAGAAATAATTCATCTCAATATATTTTGTATGTTTATGAAATATCAGATTAAATACTGTATGTCTCTTTGCATGACTGTCAAAGTAAATAGCAGTATGAAAAGAATGAAAAATAAATATTAGGTGTATAAATGTCTAGTATACCAACCCTGGAAGAAAATAATAATTATATGGGGTCTTTTTAAAGCCTTGGTGAAGTTGTATGCTGGCAACCTAATCATCTGAACTTAAGTCATCATAATAATCAAATCATTTATCTTTTTCTTGAGAAAAAATAATTTATCTCAATATATTTTGTATGTTCATGAAATATCAGATTAAATACTATATGTTTTTCTTCATGACTAACAAAGTAAATAGTAGTACGAAAATAATGTGAATATCCTCATAAATAGGTGCTAGATCTAGAGTTTCTTGCAAGTCTTTTTTTGTATCTTTTTCTTGAGGTGGATACACAATCTTTGTATACTCAAGAATTTCAGATTAGATGCTATATGCATTGATGCCTGATTATCATAATAAAAAGTAGTATGAGAGAAAATTACATACTCAATCTTTGTACGTATGAGACTACAAAGAACTAGATTAGATGCTATATTTTGTATCTTTGGTCATGTGCAACGCATACTTGCTAATGTACCAATTATTAAGTATGAGACTACTGAAGTTGAGTGGAGTAAAAAAGAACTAGAAATAGATATAAGAAAAATTGAATAAAAATTATAAACAATAATTTAATAATAAAATAATTAAGAGAAACATAATTTTTGATAGAATTGATTGAAAAATATGATTCATATAGTAGATTTCAAATAGTTAGAATAAAATTTAATTGATATTATTGATGATAATTTTGTTGGTCAATGAAATATCTTGATATCAATTTACTTTGCCTGGAAAACTATTCAGGAGAAATTATTTTTCAAGTAGAGTGAAGATCGATGATTACCTTTGAATATGCTTATAAATGTTTGTTGGTGGGTCAGAAATTGTAGGTCTTGCCCAAGCATTGTGTATAATATATATTAAAATTTTTTTGATATTTTTTTTATGTCATATATCATATCATGTAATATTAGTTTATTAGAGTGCTCTAAAGATGTTTTGGTTTGCTTCAATTTATGGTGTTCATGTCAATACACTTAGTATCATTTATTTGACTTGAAGAATAGGCTATGCCTGTATGTTATTATTAATACAGTTGAATTTTCTTTTACTGACTTGGTGGCATATATCTGTTGGATAAAGTGTTCGAGCTGTGCTATGGTATCATCAAGCTTCACTTTAAATTTTGGAAGTTTTTTTTTTTGGGAGGGTAGTAAATTTTTTCTATTATATTGGTAACATTTATTTTAGTTTTTATATTTTTTGTCTGGCCTGAATCTTTTTGAGCCGGGTTGCTTTTCTTAATTTTGGGTTCTATTTTTCTTTTTGAAATTGTTACTAGTATATTTGATTTGGCTGTGAGGGTTACCTAGTTGCAGTGTTTCCTTGTGTGTGCTCCACATTTTTAGTTAATAGTTTTTTGTTGTTGGAAGAAATCTCCTGGTTAAAGTTGAGTTTTTGTTCAGGGGAATTGAATGTCTCAATAATTTATGTAACATGGGAGCAAAATATTCAAACAAATGGATTCAAATAAAGAAATTCATCAGTTTTGGTTCATTGCAACTCAGCAGTATGCATGATGTGCTTGAAAATGAGCATGTAGTTGATAACAGTGTTGTTCTGACAGGCTTTAAGGCTGAAGGAATTTTAAGACTCTCTGCTGACGTTGAAGAGGTTATCCATAGAATTGAAGAATTTGATCGAGGTATTCTTGTGTTCTGCTTTAATCAGTTTGTTCTCCAAATTTTAGGACAGGCTGCTGATGTTTTATTAGTACATTTAGCTTGTATTTAATTTGTATGTGATATGTGTGTATTTTGTATGTCTTATGTTCAATGTGTATTTGGAGTGCTCATAGTATAAAGATGTTCACTTTCCTGTTAGTTTTGAATGAAGTTATGAAAATTTTCTTTGACATGTTGACATGATATGAAAGCTGCAATGAAAATACGCTATCTCACTGTTCAGGTACTCATCACAAAGTAGTCAGCATTGATTGGCGTTGACCTATGTCATTTATGACTACTGGAGATTTTGTCACTAGAAGCAAAATTTATCTCTGATTATATTTATCTTAAGTAAAAAAAAATTACATTTAATAAATTTGATGTGTGCTTTGCTGGTTAGCATTTAGGTGCCGAATCCTTGGTGCAAAAATATTACATTCCTACGGCTTAGATTATCTTGCCACAAGAGAAAAATGCAAAGATGTGTGCTTTGCTGCTGCATGCCATCTCCGCCTTGATGGCACTTAACACGTGATTTAGTTGGAGATTACTTATAAGATATTTTCATTATTTAGTGATTATCATGAGTTTGTATGACTCATTGATATATGAGTCTATTTCAAATAGAAATAACAGATACAAAGTTACTTTAATTAATTGGGTTTGCTTCTTTTAGGTTATACTTTTGTATTTCTTATTTGTTTGATGTGAGCACTTAACATGTGATTTGTCTTAATTTAGTTGGAGTTTACTTATAAGATATTTTCATTATTTATTGATAATCATGAGTTTGTATGACCCATTGATATATAAGTTTATTTTAAAAAGAAATAACAGATAAAAACTTACTTTAAATAATCGTGTTGTGGTTTTTAGTTTTTTTTTTGTCATTGTGTTTGTGTTGGAAGCTCTCAACTTGTGGGCTACATTGAGATTTTTTTGTGTTACTTTCTTATATTATTTATTATATTATGAGATGTTTGGCATTATTTTCATCATGATATCAAAATTAAGTATTTCTAAACTAAGGATTTTTGAAAAAATAGGATTTTCCATGCATTATGGTTTTGTCGATGTAGGGTTTTTGGTTGTGTGAGAAAGGGGGAGAAGAGAATGGAATGAAATAAAAAAAAAATATTATATTATTTTGTAAATTGAAAAATACAGCACATATTTAGTTTGGGGCAGCCCACAAGTTGGGTGCTTCCAAACATTTTAAATAAAAGAAAAATAATAAATAGAAAATAAATTTTCAAACCAAAGTAAATCTTAACATGCACATTCAAGTTGGTGCATACATATCACAAATACATTTCTTGGAAGAGTTAAAATAAATATATGATTATTTGAGGGCTTTTATAAAGATGTCTGTAATTTGCTCATTTATAAGTATGTAAGTAATGATTATCGAACTAGCTCAAGTCCTTTCTCGTATGAAGTGATATTCAACTTCATTATATTTTGTATGCTTGTAGACACTAGATTGGTGATAATTTGCTGAGCTATTTGAGTATCATAATAAAGCATTAATTGTCTCTGAATTGGTAAGCAATGCTGTTCCAAAAAGTGACATATCTATTGATGTCATAATTCTGTACACTTCATTTGAATTAGATATGAAAATAACAGTTTATTTATTATTTTTTTAGGAGCTAAGATTATTACTAAGAAAAGTATAAAATTATATAATGAGTACATTAAACTGAGGATCTTGAATCTCTGTCTTTGTTATGATTAGTAACTCCTCGGTTACTAACAAGTGCATAATAAGATGTCTCTCTAATATTTTTCTGTTTGTCTCGTATAAATTGATCTGTTTGACTGTTAAAAATTAAGATGTAAACATAAATTAAAGAAAAATAGTTAAAATTTACTTGACTTAAACATAAGTGACATGCAATAAAATATAACTTCATACAACTCTACTTAACATAACATTGCATAAAACCCCTTATATAGAGAGAAAATTGATTGAGACAACCTACAAATATTCATCTTGGACGAGATGAAAGAAATATGTGATCATCTTAGAATTTTTTTGAAGATGTCTATATTTTCTTGCTTATAGGTACAAAAGCATTTATTATTGAACCATCTTAATTCTTATTCCATATGAATTGATATTCAACCTCAATATATTTCATTGGATCATGGACACTAGATTAGTAGTAATCTTCTGAGCTGCCGGAGTGTTACAACATAGTGTCATTAACCTAAGAACTGGCAAACAATGCTCTTTCAAGAACTGGTTGGTCCATTGGAACTCACAAATACCAATGTCATAATTTTGTATTCTATCTTTGCATCAAATTTGTATATAAAAGTCTGCCTCTTATTTTTCATTAAGCTGAGATTTTTTCTAAAAAAATTATAAAATCTTGTAGTGCTTGCACTGAAGTGAGGATCTCTTATCTTTGTCTTTGCTATGATTTGTATCTCCTCGGTTGCCAGCTAATGCATGACAAGATGTCTTTCCATTATCTTCTAGTTTGTTTCGTATAAATTGATCTGTTCAGTTTTAAAAAATTAAGGCATAAATAAAAATTAATTAAAAACAAATAAAATTTACTTAATTAAAACATAACTTGATTATTACAAAATTTAACTTCATACGACTCTATTTGACATAATAATACAACACAATTTTTTATATATGGGGAAAATTGGTTGAAATATTCCACATGAGTTGGGTATTCATATCAAAAAGGAAAGAAAAATAAAATCAAATTTCAAATAGAAATCTCTAACACTCCTTTTGAAATTGATATGCATAAGTCTAGAATACTGAGAGGAAAAACAAATCACATGCCACTTTGAATCATAACCAAACAATAAACGTGTACGACATCATAAAACTAACAAAAATTGAAACAATGATATGGGAAATTTATGGTGTTTTTTTGGACAATATTTGGGGGATCAATAGAAGATCTTAGGCTTCCCAAATGAAAATATTTGTACCAATGAGTTTGCTTCTTCATGCAATGTACCAATGAGAATATTTGTTCTTATTATTTTTTATTTTTTTATTCATTTGATGGGAACATTCAACATGTGAACTGTTCTAATCACTTTTATCTTTTGTATAAACGTATTTGATGTATTAATTTTCTAATGAGCATTAATGCATTTATTTTTGAGCATTATTTTATAATATTTTGTCAAAATTAATCTAGGGAAAATTTAATCTTAGTTTTGTATGCAATGGTGTTTTGTTAAAGCAGTGGTAATAGAGACACGTGGTGGTGGCAATAGAGGCGCTCGTTATGGTGGTAGTAGAGGCATATGCCATTGGTGGCGGCATAGGTGCTTGTAGTTAGTGGTAGCATGAGCGTAGTTGAGTGGAAACAGACCTGCATGGTGGTGGCGCACAGTAATGCATAGTGGTGGCACGTTGTGGCATTTTGTGTAGAAATCTTAATTATTGTTTCAACAAAATTATAAAAAATAAAATTGGGGTGCAATTTTGTTTTGTTTTTTTTTTTTGAAGGAATTAGTTCTATGATATAATATAAAGAGAATTATTATATTAGAGATAGATAAAAGAGAACCTCAATTTGATTTACCCACTATAAGAGGATGAACCATGTTAGATATTACTATTGGATATTATGTCAAGAGAGGAGGCCTAGAGCTTTATATAGTTTTAGAGAGATATTCTGACTACCAGAGCTATTCGTAGGTCCTCATAGAATTCATCTTTTATGACACTTTCACTTTTAAAAAGGAATATAAAAAATTCATATCTAACGTAATAATAAATTATTTCTTTTTTTTAGATATCACTGATTATTTTATTGATACATTATTTCAAGCTCTCAAGATTATTAATATATGGGCTAATATAAAAATTATTGATAATCATATCTTATTTATTATATATATATATTTGCTCTGAAAATATTATTGTATCTAATATTAAATATTTGAAAGCCATTTGATATGTTATTATTCAGCATGAGTCTTTTTTATTTCTCATATCTTATGTCTTGTTTATTCTTAATTATCTTATTAATTTATTTTCTTTGAGTTATTTTCCTAAAAAAAAATCAATTATAACTTTATTTCTACTTTAATTTTTATTTCGTGTAGGATTGGAAGACTCTATGGGAGACTCTATTTGGGATTAATTAGGTTAAATTGCATATTCTCTATTTCATGATAAATTTCCTTTTAGATATATAAGTGAGTTAGATTATTTACTTGTGCATTCTCAGCATCATCATCTATTACTTGATCAAATTGAGAATATTTTATTCTAGTTTTAAAAGTATTTTTATCTTGAAGTGTGAACCATATTGGTTAAGAAAATTTACTATAGTTTTCTATCTTGCACACAAGTCTAGCTTGAGTAGATATACATCCGATTTAATTTTCTCAGATATTTGGTGTGAACTACTAGGGTGCTTATTCTTTAGCAGCCAATGCGATCTTGGTTGGGTATGAAGAATATATTTCTTCACAGTGACTATGAGGATGAAGAGGTGCATATTAGATTGTCACTTGGGTTTTGAGCGGTGTAATCATATACAATTTATAGATAGAACATGTTATATGGTTTAAAGTATTCACTGAGAGTATTGTTTGCGAGGTTTTCACAGGTAGAGGCATTAGTGGGCTGAGCATCCCAAGTTCGATATGAGGCATGACATGAAAATACCTTGTTGAGCCTGACATTGCATAGTTCTAAACTATGGACTTTATGGCTTGCAGCATAACTCATGCTATGCCATTTCGAGGATGTACGAGCTTTGCGTCATGCCAGGCGCCGCCCGCATGCTTTGCATGCGGGGTATGATATGTGATACAAGCCCATGGCCCTTGTCAGTTTTACTAACTAACATGTTGTTGTCCCATCAACAATTGCTATGACACAAAAAATACTTATCTAATTTCAATCCCTGGATAAAATCTAATGGTTATCTTGTAGAAACTTGATAGCTGTAGGATTTCTACAAAAAAAGCCAAAAAAAATATTTTATATGAAGAATTTTTTTAATAAATTACATATTAACTTATTTTTCTTTTTATAGTTTTTCTGTATTTTTTTTATTTTCTCTTTGTTTATCTTTTTCTAAAATTGTAATATTTGTTAGTGCCAATTTTTTTAAATAATTTTTTCTATTTTGAAATCAATTTGTAATATTATAATATTTTTGATTTGATTGATGGTTTTAGTTGGCGAGATTATAAAATAATTATTTGGTAGAATCATGGCTTGCTATTCATATAAAGGTACATATTGCATATTTATTTATTTCAAGTAATTTTTTTAGTTAATTTATTTTTAATATTTTAATAAAATTAAATAACAAGTCTCTTCAATTGCTCAAAAATTTTAAGACTTTAAATAAAAATAGAAAATAATAAATATTATAAAAATGAAGTAGATTCATATATAGATAACGACAACTCAACCAAAATATCCGAGACTAGGTTGTCATTCAATACCTTAGTCCCTGTGTCTAAAATCATAAGAATAGATAAATATCAAAAGTATGAATACCAATACACTTTAAAATAATTAAAAATAAAAATAATTGGAGTGTCGAAAAAGATTTGATACAATATTTATATTTTTTAAAAATATATATTTGTAGGAGTACTAGTAATACTGGATACTTTAAGATACGTGCCAATCAAAATATATTGTTATGAGTATGCAGATGAAGGAATGATGTAATTCATTGCTAGATGGTTCGTTTGCTTCACTTAATAAAGGAGTTGAGTTTTCCCCCTAGGCCCTAGTAAGGAGGGTTAACAAACCATCATCATGGGAAAGCGAAAATGTTTCAAATTGCTTGAAACTTCTATTCCAGCTGATAAAACCATTGTCCTCCTACAAACTTATTTGTTCATGTTGATACCTACTGTAGGACCTCCGTCCCCAAAGCAAAGAAAGAGGAGCTTTTCACAATCGTTCAGAGTTTTTTGATAAAATTTTTTAGAATATCTTAGATTATTTCATCTTATTTCATCTTATTTCATCTTAGAAAGAGGAGCTTTTCACATTCAATTCACTTTTTGTAAGATTTCTAAGTCAATCTTAAGGATGACATAATAAAAAATTATAAAATAAAAAAAACTAATAAAATATCAACTTATGACGCAAAGATGAGTGAACTTCGTGATGTCAAATATTTGATTTAATCATAAAATTAATATATTTTATGCATGATAATTTACTTTATTGATTTTGAGTAGAAACTACATAATAAAATATTAGGGTTCTATGATATCCTCCATCATTATGATGATCCCATTATTTTTGAGTGTATGTTAATGATTTTGGAAATATGGGATTTATAATAAAATTTTTAGCAAAATATTCAAATAATTTGTAAATAACAGCGTAATAATTAATATGTTTGTAATAACTATTAAAGATGAATCTTTGTATGAGATTTTTCACATAAATATATATGTTAATTAAATCTATAATGCAAATAAAAATAAAAATAGTTTTCCTCACATTAGACCATATAACAATATATTAAAATACTTTAAGACATTTTTTATATTATAAGAGTTAGATGCTCTATGTAAGTTAGCATATCTCAAAAAAAAAAAAATCCAAATTAATGTTAGATTTTATTGAAATTATACATATCTTATGTGAGATTCAGGTGTTGACTATCAATATGTGATATCTAACTATACTAATAGTAAAAATAAAGAATTAATGATTGACCAATTAGGCTATGATATAAAAATTTTATTTATTAAAATTTTAAAAATCTTTTATAATATAATGAATACATGTTTGTCTGTGTATACTTTTATCATATGTATTACACTCAGGTGCACACATAATATCATTAGTTTGTTTAGCAAATATAGAGGACACTTAAATTTTAGTCTCAAGATCATGAAGATAGAAATAAAACATTTAAATATTGGTTCTTAATTTTATTTTTTTTATAGTTTAGCTATCTATACGAATCCTTGAGTGAATGTTGAAGAGATGAAAGATATTATAAAATATATATTTACCTATATGAATCAATCACAAGAATATAAGTGTATAAATTATGAATAATTAAATAATGTATTTAAAGATTATGATAATAAATATAATAATTTCAACGAGTATCGAATATGAATATAGATAACGTATTGGAAGATGATAACTTTTCGATTTAGTTAAATAAGAGAAAATGATAACAAAATTAGTCAAATAAGAGTGAACTATCATGATACCCATTTATCGATTACTAATCAATGTCCCATATTGTTATTAAAAATTTTAATATATTAAATTGCTACAAAATATATAAACTTATATTACATATATTATCTCAAATGATATGAGATCTATTAATCCATCTAGTATTTAGTGTAACATCGAAGTTTTTTTTTATGTAGCCGTGAATATAATTTTATATAAGAGTATTCTACGTTCATGTATCATTGAAGTAATTTCCTACTTAAAAAATTAAGAGGATTCAATAATAGGTATTCAAGATAAAATAAAAAAAGTTGAATTTAGATGATGACATAGACCCATGAAAATGTGGATGTCATTGTCAAGACTACGAGCTTTTTTGATTCGAACCCTACATGCTAATTTTGTTATTCAAAATTTTTGTTTTGTATTTTATTTATATTTTTCAAAGATTTATGTGTTGTAATTGGTAATATATTTATTAATGTCAATGTAGTTTATATTTAATTTGTAAGATTTTTTTTATTTATATTATATATCATTACTATAATATAATAAATTTTTTATTTACATTACAATGCAATTGCTGTTGCAGCTACAACTGTAATTGCAATTCCTAGCAGTCTATGTCCGGCATGAACACTGCACTAACTACATGCAACATCAGCCTAGGGGGCCAGGCAAGAATTGTTTGCACTAGCTCTATCTGACATGACTCACATGATTGACTACCTTATTTTGGCCATCTAGCCATGCCGGGCCTACCTTCATTGGTTTCCTATTGGCACGACAAAACATGATTGGAGAAATTGTGCCATGTATGACTCATCACCATGGCATGATCGAGCAACTATAATTTGAGCAGTATTGGTCCGACATGACACAACTGACATCTTTATTCACAAACAATCATCTCTTTTGGGTTATGTATATATGTTATTTTTTTTTTCTAGAGGAATCTTGATGACAAGTTGATTTTGTTGATTGTCTGCTTGAATAATATTTTAATAAAGGTAAATATTGAGTTGATGATCACTCAATTTAAAGAATATTTTTAAATATAATTTCAAATGATAGATCTTAAGAGACTCAAATATTTTTTTGGCATAAAAATGATTTATTCAATTATTCTACAATGAATATTATTTTGTTGGCGAGATGATATGTATTTGATATTTTTTTGTAAAAGTTGGTTTACTAGCTTATGCTCTTGCATATATTTCTATTAATCAGAGTATTAACTTTATTTTTTATGTGATTCTTCTAGTTGACTCTGCTACTTATAGGAGTATCATAGAAAAAATTGAATATTTAAATTATGACTTAATCAGATATATTATTAAATGCAATCAATGTTATTACTTATTTTTTAGATTCTTCTTAGTAATTTTGTCTTTACGCAATTGTCAGCTCTGCATATACTAAAGTATGTAAAGTAATTACAGGAACTTGAGGTTTTTTTGAGAGATCATAAATATTTCTAATTGGCTAGATATTATGATTTGATTTGGGCGCCATCATGTATTGAAAGGAGGTCTAAGATATTATATTGCACTTTTCTTTAAGGCAACATTGTCTTCAAAAAAATTAGAGGCAGATTATTTCTACAAGATCTAGTGTAGAGACAATGTTTATTGTAATTATATTTATGAGATATTCTGGATATATCATCTGTATGTGGAGTTTGGTTATGTATTTTTTTCTCTCATTATCATTTATAATGATAATTATACAATGAGACAATGCATATGCCTCTCTACAAATCTTAGGTTTTGTACTTTCTTAGGGGTTTTGCTCTGATACCATAATAAACAATAAGCTAGGAAATGTAACAACAAAACTCAAGCAAATTGATAACATACATTTGTTACTAGATATGATGACTCTATGAGAGTAACATAATATTGTATATCAACAACTTTAAATGTAATTGACAAGTAAATTTATTTACTAACTAGTGGTCTAGGTGGGACTACAAATGAAGAATGAAAAGTAATGAATTGAGGTGTAACTTCTGAACTTATATTTTTTTTAGACTCGTTAAAAAATTACTTCTTCTAAAAAAAGATAATATTTGTACTCTAAAATTTTATCAATCTGTTAAAAAAATAATTCTACTTTCTTTGGGTGTTTAAGTATCTAATACATATATATCTTAAGGCTTTAGATACTAATTTTTCTTGTCCTAGATTTAAATTGAAGATAAAATAAATATATCCAAAAATTTTATTATGCGAGCTAAATATTATACTTTCTAAATATAAGATCTAAAAGTGTATATACTAAATAATTATAAAAGAGAGCATATGATTAATGAGAAAAATTATGAAAAAAATCATATTTCTCTAAAAATATCTTGGAATACTCTACTTATATATGAGTATCCGAACTAACTCAATTATATATCTATTTTTTTTTTACAACCCATTCTATTGGGGTATGTTGGTACAAGAAGTATATTGTATAATTTTGTGATTCAAACAATAAATGGGAAATCTGTCTAATATATATTCTAATACATTAATATTTTTTAAATTTTTCATTAGTTTAATTGAAGTGAGTTTTTATTTTGTGAAAAATTTGAAAAGTAGAAATACAATGAGATATGTCCTAAAAGAGATATATTCATGTATATCTCGAGCAATCATCAATAAAAATAATCAGATATATAAATATGTATTTAATAACATCTCTTCTGGGTCAACATATGTCTGTGTATCAGATTAAATGAGTCATTACTCAAGCCAGACTGATGTATATTATTAGAAGTTTTGGTAAGCTTTCCTATTTGATATATTTTGCGATCTAGGATTTAAATATTCTTAATACTAAGTTAAAATATTCTTAACTTGGACAATGATGAATGATAAAGTTTAGTAAATAAGTATTGCATAAGTAAAAAAAAACAAAAAAAAAGTATTGCATAAGTAAATATTCCAACGTACGTAAATTACTAAAAAGAGATCTTACACTAGAAGAGATAACATACAATATATTTTGTGAAATCCCAAATGGAGTACTCCTGGTATTTTCTCAATTTTGTAAATAAATATTAGTAAAAATAAAAACAAAGTTAAAGTTGAGGTGTCTGGAAAGAAATTCACATAGAATAAACTTAACAAAAGGCAATAAAAAATAAATAAGATTTGAGGAAGTAACAAAAATCTAAGTTGTATATTATTTTATTTTATGTCTTCAAATATTTCTAATTGGTTATAATAATATTTTTAGTAAAAAAATAATATAGTGAATAAAGTATGATTATTGGTAGTATGAGTAATAATTCTTATTTTACTAATCCACTAGTCTAAAATGAGTGTACAAATAAAACAATCCATGATACCTAAAAGAACAAAGTGATTTATTATTATCTTAAAGAAGAGTTTTATATACTCCTAAGAAGCTTAAATTTCATGATTAATGAATTTTGTGAGAATTAGATCTGTTATTTCGGTAGTTAGTCTATCTTTTTTTATTATGTGTAAAGTTTTTTGTTTATTCTTTGAATACAATATCAAATAATTATATTTGGTGTGACCTATCCTTTTCTAGTGGGTACACTAAACTAACGTTCTGCTTTATCTATTTCTGAAATGATAATAAACCTTCATACAATATATCAATTGAAATAAAGATTTTTAAAAAAATATTGTTAGAATCAAATTAATGTGTGCCCTTACTGCCATTAACTACACCTCACAGCCACGTGCCTACTGCCACCACTTGCACGTTCTCACGAGTTGGCCCACGACTAGAGGTGTCAAACGTGCTGGCCGACCTGGCCCAGCACGAGGCACGGCACGTTCTTAAACCGTGCCCGGGTTAAGAACATCCCGTGTTGTGCCTGGCCCGGCACGGGTCCATCCCGTGCCGGTTCACGCGTGGCACTGGCGGCGTGCCACGTGTGGCGTGAGTCGTGACCCGTCCGGCAGTCCCCTGGCCCCCCCCCCCCCCCCCCCGGTAAAAAGACCGCGGGTCGGGTCTGATTGGACCCGACCCGCGGTTCCGACGGCCATAGATCCGATCCGAGCAATTCCAACGGCAAAAAAAAAAAAAAATTTCAAAAGTTCACCGATTTTCAGACGTTGGATTCGCCTCCAACGGCTAGGGGCAGAATCCGACGGTCCTCGTGATTCTGCCCCTTAAAAATCTTAAAAAATTCAAAAAAATAATAAAAAATATCTTTTTTTATAAAAAAAATTTCTTTAGCCTATAAAATCTACCCCCCTCCCTATAACATTTATGTTTTTCAAAAACATAAAACCTCTCAATACTTTCTCTCTCTTACATAAACCGTGCATCTCTCTCTCGGGCCTCGTGATTTTGATTTCGGCTTGGATTTTCGTGAAACTCAACTTGAGTTTTGAACATCAGAGCTTCCTGTGGTGCACCTTGCACGTGACTGACCTCATTGCCTTTATCGGGTAATTTATTTTACGTTTTTTTGTACTTTCTCTCTCTAAAGCTTCTCTCTCTAGAAAAACTTACGAAAAAATAAAAAACATAAAAAATGACAAATACACCTGACACGTATTTAAATTTGGAAAATGAAAATGTTAGTGTTACACAGACGTCTGTGGCTCCTGAAACTTTGGTTTTTCCTATCGTCTCAACCCAAAGTTCTAAAAAACAAAAAACTAGGAGGACTTCTGTAGTTTGGACACATTTTAAAATCATAACACAAGTAAATGTTAGGGGTGAGGAACTTGAAATGGCACAGTGCAAATATTGTATGAGACTTTTAACTTGCAAGAGTACATGTGGGACTGGGCACCTTAAGAGTCATGCCGAAATATGCACCAAAAAACATGGACCCTTAGTTCATAGGCAAACCCAACTTGGCACTACATTTTTTGAGACTGGATCGAGTTCAGTCTCAAAGTTTACTCCCTTCGTATACTCCAGCGAGTTGGGTAGGGACTGCATGACCAGGTTCATCACATTGATGGGTCTTCCGATCAGATTTTCGTAAGATCCGAGGGTAGTGCGCATCATGCAGACTTATTTTCAGCCATCCTATCGTAGGATTCCTAGGTCCACATCTAGGAGTGACATACTAAAGATATATAAGTTAGAAAAACAAAAAATAATTAAGGAATTTTTGGCATATAGTAGAGTGGTATCCGTGACGTCCGATATATGAACATGTCACGATGATTCTTCTTATGCATGTCTCACGAGTCATTATGTAGATTCTAACTGGACAATCAATAAAAAAATATTAGGATTCACTGAGATTCTTCATCCTCATGATGGCCCGGCCTTTTTTGAGTGTATGATGAAAATATTTAGCGAATATAAAATTCAAAATAAAATTTTTAGTGTCACTTTCGATAATGCTGCGAATAATGGAGTAGCGATCAATATGTTTGTTAGGAATATTAGAGACGCACCATTAGGAGAGATCTTTCATATCAGATGCATGTGTCACGTGATTAACCTGATAGTTCAAGCGGGTATGAAGGTGTGTTCCCCCGCGTTGGAAAATATACGCAATGCACTCAAGTATATTCGCACTCCTCGTAGACTATAAGAGTTTGGTAATCTCTGTTTGTCTGCGAATCTTAAGAAGAAGAAATTTCAATCAGATGTGAGACATCGTTGGAATTACACGTACCTGATGTTGGAATCATGTGTTGGATACGAACACGTGATATCCGACTACGTCAATAGTAAGAGTGACGAACTTATTATTGACGACACTGACTGGGCTTCAGGAATTTCATTTATGAAATTCTAGAAGATATTTTATGACACGACGAACATGTGTTCGTCGGTTTATATGCCCACCACTTGCATTGCACTCCGTTGCATATGCAACATTAGTAGCATGTTTAGGAAGTTTCGAGCGAACCCGACGCTTAGCCATATGGTTGCAGAGATGGAGACCAAGTACCTGAAGTGCTGGTCCACCATTCCATCTCTTTATTGCCTCGCAGCATGCATGGACCCTAGGGCTAAGGTGAAATGGGTTGAAAACACCCTGACTTTCATTTCCTCGTGCATGAACCTGGAAGAGCCACCTGAAGGGTTCATTTACGAGAAGTTGACAGACCTGTTCACATACTACGATACTAGGTATGGTGGTGGTTGTGGTGAGACTGTGATTACGGACACTGATAACTTGTTCGGAGATGACGATTATTCCATTAACCTAGCGAGAGGGAAACGTAGGGGTGGACCATCACATAGGAGCAAACTGTCTCGGTACTTAGATACCGATTACTGCTCAATCCTATCACATTCTGATAATAAGAATCTTGATTTATTACAGTGGTGGAAATCATATGAGTCCACCTATCCCGTGCTATCTAGGATGGCACATGATCTACTGACTCATCCGGTGTCGAGCGTAGCATCTGAGTCTGTTTTTTCTGTTGCAGTGAATGCGATTTCGGATAGCAGATCGAGATTACGTCCAGATATGGTTGAGGCCTTGGCATGTTTGAAGGATTGGGATGAATCGAGATTTAGCATCAGTGATCGTGCTGAAGCTGGGACTGTGACAGACACTGCAGTCGCATCCACATCCACTACGATGGCGGAAGAGCTGATTGCCGATGATGATGATCCATATGATACTGATCTTGATATTGCGGCTGATGATTCTCATGACATGACGCTTGACGATTGATGCTCATCTGCTCTTTTTTTTCGATGTTTTTTTATTTATTTTATTTATACACTTTGTTTGTACTTTGTACCATACGTTGTGTTGAAACTTATACTTGTTTTGTTCGGACCATTGGTTTCAAAAGCATGATTGGTAATTTTTCATTTGTGTCGTTTAATTTTTTTTTTTTAATTTTAATTTTTACTAACTTAAAGTATTTATTTATTATTTTACGATTTAAATTTTATTTTAAAAATTAATAATTTTAAATTTTAATATATAATTAATAAATTACAAATATAAAAAAAACTAAACTTAATTGTATTTGATAAAAAAAATTTTTCTAATATTTGTTTGTTTTATTTAATTTTAATTTTTATAATTTTTACAAAAAATTATATTTTTTAATTATTACTCTATACGGTTACTTTATCAAAAAATTTACAAAAAAAAAAAAAAAATCTAATCTGCCATGAGCTGAGCCCATGACTCATGAGCCATCTGCTCTGCCTGTCCGTCAGCGGTCAACCCGTGCGGCCTCCCGGACCCCGGTGACCTGGTCCCGCGTTGCGGCTCCCGCCTGCCCGGCCGTGCCGCTTGGCTTGTATGGCCAAGGCGTGCCCGAGCAGGCCCGGCACGGCACGGCACGGCCTTGCCGTGCCTACGGGCCGTGCCGTGCCCGTTTGTATACAAACCGTGCCGTGCCGGTCACGGCACGGTACAGGAACCGTGCTCGTGAAAAACGGGCCGTGCCGTGCCGGGCCGGCCCGTTTGACACCTCGTGGGCCACGACAATGTGCTTGCTGCCAATCATTGTGCATGCTAGTTGGCTTCCACTGCACTTGCGCTCTCATACAAAAAATGGGTAACACGACGTGGCACATAATGGGTGCATGAAAGCTATATGAGGTGGCACAAGGTGGTTGTGCACCCTTTTTTTCAGAATGTGTGTGCATGCACTGCACTGGTAGTGCACATAATTTTGTATATAGGATTTATAAAATTTACCTACATATACATTCTCTAGGGTTTTCCAATGAATAACATCATACAGGTTTGTCCTTTAAAATTGATCAAAAAGGATTGAGGCAACTCGTAAATTGAGTACTTTTATTAAAGACAAATAATAAAATAGGCATAAAAAAGCAAAATGCAATAGGTTGAATGTGAATTTCCTTTCATTTTTTTTTTCATTTCACTCTCAACATTTGCTTTTATGCATCTTGGTTTATTTTTTAATTTTCATGTTATTCTGGGGAATGCAGTTCCACTGACCAAATGTTGTTGATTGAGACTATGTTATCTTTGCTTCTAGCATAAGAACTCATTGTTCTACATTTAATCTTTTTTTTTACTGTTTTCATAGGGAAGACTGATTTTGAGCCATTTGAGGATGCCCATGTTGTTGGTGACTGTGTTAAGGTGCTTCCAAAGGTTTTTAAAAATCTCATAAAATTTGTAGCATTTGATAAATATTTTACATCTATCTTCAGCATATTCTAAGGATGATGCCCACTTCTCCAGTTCCAGAATCTTTATCCACTGCATTGCTCAATGCTTATAGTATGTTCATCATTCTGTTCCTGTTTTGTTTGTTATTTCTGTTTCTCTTCATCTGTTGATGTAACTAACTAAATAAGATAATCGGCACATATAATCTTCATCATTCTGTTATTGTTTTTTTAAATTGGTATATATTATTTATGTGGAAATAATTGTAGATCATAATTTTAAAAAATACTTTAAGGCATGCCTCAATGCAGACACATTGGAAGGCTTGCTTGTACATTTTGCATACTCTGGGGCGAGGTGCCTTCACAAAGCCATATCTTTCTGGCACTTAGGAGAGGGGTGTGCCTTCAGGAAGGAATGCTTTGCCTGCCCCATGGTCCTGCTGCCTAAAACCTATTTGTATATTTTTTTTTTTTGAAAAATGAGTTTGCTTGCCCCATCACAAATTATTTGTACTTTCCTCTCATCTTCAATTTTACTTGATAATTCATGCTTTCAATAAAAAAAGTGTAGAGGAATAAAAATTTATCTTAGTGGAAAAAAATTATGTTTATTATTTTTTTAGTAAGAAATAAGAATAGAAGTTATAATTAAAGTTTAGGATTTACGGTTTCTCCAAAAAATGATTTGCGATAACACAAATCAAGTGAGAGGTGAGGAAAATATAAAAAAAATTCTGGATGAAAAAATATACTTGATTACCTAACATAAATGATATAAATTTAATTTTATATTTGTTCTGTGAAAAACTTTACCAAGAAAGAGATTTTTAAGCATGAATAATATCTAATTGAAAAATTTAGAAATTTGATTAAATGTTTAAAATATTTTGTACAAATTAGTATAAAGATGATAACATATTTGAGTTTAAAAAAATTTATAAATAAAAATTTACATAAAGAGAATTTAATTGAATATGTATTTTAGAAGTGTCAAAATTGGAGGTTGGGTTGATCCCCCTTTTAGTATTTTTTTTAAAATCTATTATTATTTTTTAGTTTTTTTCAAAAATGTGTATTTTAAATTAGTTAAAAAGTATAATAGTTTTTTTTTTAATTTTTATAAAATTCTAGTTACTAAGAAAATACGAGTAAATTATAATTTATTAATATTATTAAAAAAATAATATGTTATATATTTATGAGTAAATGAAATTAAAATTAAAATTTTATTAATTATTGCCTTATTAAAAATCCTACTAATAATAACGATAATTAATAAGTCATGGGGTCAACAACATCTAATAACACAATAAAAATATTATATAAGTGGAGCCCTTATATAATTGGCTAATTGATTGGGGCATTTCACATATTGAGTATTTCTATCAATAATAAAATAAAGCAAAAATAAACTGACAACATATTAAAAACTGAAAGACTACAATACTCCTATGAAGATGGTGTGTAAAGATTCAAAAAAATCAAATTTGAAGAAAAATAAAATAAACTTAAGCCTTGTCAAGTTTGTGAATATTTTAGTTGATTGATCTATTATTTGAATATAAGCGATAACTTGTAATAATGGTTATATCCTAAATCTTGTTCTTGGGTAGGTGTCATAGATAAAGTATGTTGCAAGTAATAATTGATATCACATTGAACTTTGATTTTGCATTGAATCTTGATATGTTATTAATCTTTAATTTTTTTTAGAGATAAGATTATTTCAAAAAAAAATACAAAAATATATAATCTATTTTTTCTTTTTATAAGTTGATACCCAATTCGTATCTAATCATCCAATTAACTGTAAGTGTTCAATATCATTAAAAGAGATTTCAAATCATAGAGATTTATTAATGTCTTAATATGCAAAGAGTTATGTTTATGTAATCTTGTCATTGTAAAAAAAAATTAAGTAACTATACTGATTACATAAATTTTATCTGGTTTAATGATGATTAGATAATTAATATTTTATATAATTCTTTTAAAATTTGTTGAATCAATTGGAGAAGTTGTATTGCACAAAAAATAAATACATGTGTCATTTGGAGTATTCATTTGAGCATAACCTAATAAACTAACCCAATGAATATATCAATTGTATATTTTTTAGTGATAATATAATGTCTCTATTGTAGTATATCATATTTATCCTAAGAAAGTATTTGAGTTTTAAAGGTTTTTTATTTGGAATTGTGACTAAAGATATTCATTGAGTTGGTGATTCACAACTCATTTCTCATAATCATAATATCATTCATGTATACAACATATAAATGAAGTGATTACTTGTGTATATCTCGTAAAATAAGTTTCTGATAATTATTTTAGATTATACAATATCTTTCGCAATCAATAAACTATGTCTGACTGTGTTGTTCGAAATTTATGTGACTAATTCATATGCATTTTCTCTTGAAGGTTGCCTTAGAAAATACTTTCTCCATGTTTAGTTAATATATTCGTTATTTATGAGATGCTGCCAGTAAAATAATAATTCATATTGAGGCTATTTTGGCTACTAGAAAGAGTATCCTAGTGATCCATACTAAATGTTTGAGTGAATCGATATTGAGCCAATAAATATTTATGAAATTTATGATATTAGTTTCCAAGTCTTAATGAAATGAATAATGTATCTCTTTGAGTATTCTAATACTATTAACAAAATTAGTTAAGGAAGTAAAGAAAAAAAAATGCATATTGTTACAAGTTGAATTGCAAAAATAAAAGAAATCATCAATATGAAAATGTCCTACAATTAATATTTTATAAATGAGTGAAAGTGATTGGGTTTCCTCTTAGATTAGGTTTTCCCATAAAAAATATAAAAAATAAATAAAAAACTACAATGCTCCCTTTTCATGCTGATACATATAAGTCCACAACACTTTTGGAGAAAAGAAAGATAAGTTGAGATTTTATCAAGGTCTTCATGAAAATACTCAGACTGTTCTATTATTTGTATGTTAACTATATTTTTGGTCCATCATGATCTTCTTCATGAGGAAGAAATAATCAGCCTCGATGTATTTTGTTTTCATTTGCAAATCTTTATTGGATAATTATATATCTCATTGTATGACTATTACAATAAATGATAGTGAGAGAAGATACTGCATACTCGATCTTGTCAAGAGGGTGCCACATCCAAAATATTTTTTAAGTAACTGGCATCATTGCTTTGAACTCTATTTTTGCATCAAATCTTTGAATAATTGCATGTCTATTACATTTTCAGGAGACAATATTGCCTACAAGAAAAATATAAAATCTTTTCGTTATCTTCTCTGATGCATCATAATGTTAAACTCGAATCTGAATACCTAGTTAATTGTAAGTATCTATGATTCTTAAAAAAGATTATAAGTCATGGAGACTCTTCACTTATGATCATAGTAAAAAGTAGTAGGAGAAAAGAGTGCATACCTGATCTTGTCGAGTGAGTGCCGCATCCAAAATATTTCTCAAGTAACTGACACAATCTTTTTGAACTTTGTCTTAGCACCGAATCATTGAACAACTACATGTTTCTTATTTTTTCAGGAGACAATATTTCCTTCAAGAAAAATATAAATTTTTATAGTAGATTTTTTTTATCGGTGCATACTAATTCTACTCAAATCTGAATACCCAGTTAACTATAAGTGTTCATGATCTCTGAAAGAGATCTCAAGTTCTGAAGATTTGCATACTTTATACCATGCGAAAAGCTGTGTCATTGTGAATATGCCAAAGATAATCTATGAAATGACTAGTTATATTGTCTACTTATAGTATATCTTATTTGGTTATAGTCATATAGTAACATTCTTGTCCGTCTCTAATTTTCCTATAAGTATGAGAGTTAACTAGAAGGGTCTTATAAGAAGTAAAGTTAGTACATGGATTAATACGAATATTTGCTGAAGTATAATCCAAAAGATTAACCTCTACAAGAGTATCTGCTGGGGTAAGACTTCTTAGCAGATATTTTATCTTTAGTCTCGTCACCACACCACATAACAATGTGATAACTTCTTAATAAAAATTTTAGTTTTAGTCCAGTCATGACACTATAAAATATAATGGCTTCTCAATAGATATTTTATCTTTAGTTCTATCATGAAATCATAGAAAATGTCGTAACTCCTCAATAGATATTTTGACTTTAGTCCAGTCATCACACCACATAAAATGATCGTGACTCCTCAATAGCTTTTGTCTTGTCGTGACATCACATAATAATTTCATGATTTCTTAATAGATATTTTAGTTTTAGTCCAATCACACAATCACATAACATAATTACGACTCATCAGCATATGAAATAGCTTTGGAAAAGTATGAGTCAATCCTAATATTATCTTACTTGACAAATACTTCTTCTTTATCTTACTTTCATCTTTGTATCACTGAAACTTTTTCATATTCGCAACTTTTGCCAAGCAATCAATGATATTCATATTTATGTCAAAAATTTTCAGCCGAATTAGCTTATGGTCAACTTGCTCTTCGATGAAATAATATTGGATGTTAATGTTCTTTGTTGTTGCATGAAAGACTAGATTCCTTGCTCAATAATATTTTGATTATCTCATCTGGATCTCAGGACCTTTTGCTCATTTACTCATAGAACCACCATACAATAAAAAGATATATCCACTTGTAAATTTTTAGATATTCATATCTCTACCCTATTAAATATCAACTGATTCATTGATCTCATACATCTCATTATTGTTTCCATCAAAATTCAATATATAATTAAGAGTACTACGTAAATATCTGAGTATTCTTTTGATGGGTTTCCAATGTTTCTTTCTTGAATTGGGCATAAGTCTCCTCTACATTCACATTACATGTGAAATGTCATGTTTAGTACATACATATCTATTTGAGGCACATGACATAATTATTATACAAAAGTTTTTTAGGGTCTTCAGGCTCAAAACAAAATTAAAATATGAGTTTTTTTTGTACATTATACCTAATATATATATAAATTATATATTTTTATTAAATATTATTTATAATTTGTATCTATAAATGAAATATAATTAAATGAATAATATCAAATATAAAAATTAAATTTTATTAGTATTTCTTATCATTACAAGTATTCAATGTTTTTAAATTAAAAAATATAATTTCAAAATTAAACATGTAAAGTTCTAAGATTTTAAATATATTGTCTATAATTTTCGAGAGTGAAAAGAAGAAGAGGTTTTAAAAATAATATGATTTGTGCGGGTAGACTTTAGGAATAATTGATTTGTGGGGGGTGACTTTGGGAATAATTGATTTGTGGGGGGAGACTTTGGGAATAATTGATTTGTGGGGGGAGACTTTGGGAATAATTGATTTGTGGGGGGAGACTTTGGGAATAATTGATTTGTGGGAATGATGACTTTGAGAATAATATGTTTTGTGGGAATGAGACACTTGAGGCGAATTGCTTTTGCCTAGGCCTGGTGGTGCTTAGGCTTTAAGTGTGCCTTTAATAATTATGAATATATATTATGATACACATCAAGTTACTAACTTTACTGACATATGAAATGAGAACCATTTATTTCTTCTCTAGTTGAGTAGAAGGATATTGCTCAGCTGTCAGCTTCATACTAGTTGTCATAGGAGTTTTTGCTGGCTTGTAATCAATCATATTGTATCTCTGGATCTTCATGCTAAGTATAAGATTTGCTAATTTGAGATTACTTATATCAAATTTCTTGGCAAGCAACCTCTTCATCGAATTGATAATATTCATATTATTCCTCACCAATAGCATGTCATTTACATAAAAGGTTATTATAATAAAAATTTTACCTCATCTTTTAGTGCAGACACAATGATCAATTTCACATATATTGAATCTAAACTACAAGACAAATGAATCGAGCTTCTAGTATCACATAGAGGGGTCAACCAGGACGGGCTGGGCCGGCCCGGCACGAGGCACGAAATGGTTTGGTCGTGCCTGGGCTAGCCCAGCACGGGAAAATTCTGTGCTCGGGTAAGGCACGGCCCGTGCCATTCCATGCCGAGGCCAACTGGGCCTCGTGCCGTGCCTGACCCGACACGGTTTGGTGGCCCTTGGCACGACATGCATGCATGAGATTTTCCCCTTCCCGCAAAAAAGTCCACGAGTCGGGTCCAATCAGACCCGACCCGCTGTCCCCTGAGCCGACCTGATTCCCCCCCCCCCCTAACGGGAAAAAAAAATTTTAATTATAGCCGTTGGATCTCGACTTCAACGGCTAGGGTGCAGAATCCAACAACCCTCATGATTCTGCCCCCTAAAAAATTAAAAAAAAAATAAAAAAAAAGACTTAAAAAAATATTTTTTTAATCTATAAATTTCACCCCCCCCTCTATAATATTTATGTTTTTCATAAATATTTTTTCTCTCAAATCTCATATTTTCTCTCTCAAAAATCTTGTTCCTTTCTCTCGGGACTCGGAAAGTCGGGATTTCTTCATTTGGCTTGCCTTTTCGGGAATCTTAACCTGAGTTTTGAATTTTGAGCTAAACTATGGTACACCGTGCACGTGATCGACCTCACTGCTTTACCGGGTAATTTATTTTATGTTTTTTTTTACTTTCTATCTCTCTCTAGTCTCTCTCTTTAGACCTAAAATAGATAAATCTTAAATCTATCTAGTCTCTAACAAAGTGTTCTGATTAACAAAAATCATAAAAATGATAAATACTAATGAAACATATTTAAATTTAGAAAATGAAAATATTACACAGAGGTCTGAGGCTACTGAAACTTTGGTTTCTCCAGTCGTCTCAACCCAAAATTCTAAAAAACAAAAAATTAGGAGGACTTCTGTAGTTTGGACTCATTTTAATATAATAAAACAAAAAAATGTTTGGGGTGAGGAAGAAGAAATGACACAGTGCAAATATTGTATGAGACTTTTAACATGTAAGAGTTTGTTTGGGACTAGGCACCTTAACAGGTATGCTGAATTATGAACTAAAAAATATGGTCCATTAGATCCTAAGAAAACCTAACTTGACACTGCATTTTTTGAGATTGGATCGAGTTCCGTCTCAAAGTTTACTCCCTTTATATACTCTAGCGAGTTGGGTAGGGACAACATGGTCAGACTTATCACATTGATGAGTCTTTCGATCTGATTTTCGGAAGATCTAAGGGTAGTACGCATAATACAGATATATTTTTAGCCTGCTTATCGTAGGATTCCCAGGTCAACATCTAGGAATGACATACTATAATTGTATAAGTTAGAAAAACAAAAAATAATTAATGAATTTATGGCATATAGTGGAGTGGTGCCCGTGACGTCCGATATCTGGACAAATCACGATGAATCATTTTATGCATGTCTCACCAGCTACTATGTAGATTCTAACTGGACAATGAATTAAAAAAGTTTAGGATTCTCTGAGATTCTTCATTCTCATGATAACCCGGCTATTTTTGAGTGCATGATGAAAATCTTTAGGGAATATAAAATTCAAAATAAAATTTTTAGTGTCACCTTTGATAACGTATCTAATAATAGAATAACGATTAATATGTTTGTTAGGAATATTAGAGACGCACCATTAGGAGAGATTTTTTATGTCAGATACATGTGTCACGTGATTAACTTGATTATTCAAGCGAGTATGAAGGTGTGTTCCCCCGCGTTGGATAATATACGTAATACACTAAAATATATTCGTACTCCTCACAGACAATAAAAGTTTGGTAGTCTTTGTTTGTCTGCGAATCTTAAGAAGAAATTTCAATCGGATGTGACATATCATTAGAATTACATGTACCTGATGTTGGAATCATGTGTTGGATACGAACACGTGATATTCGACTACGTCAATTGTAAGAGTGACGAACTTATTATTGACGACACTGACTAGGCTTCAGGAATTTCATTTATGAAATTAATGAAGATTTTTTATGATATGACGAACATGTGTTTGTCGGTTTATACGCTCATGACTTGCATTATACTCCGGTGCATATGCAACATTAGTAGCATGTTTAGAAAGTATCGAGCTGATCTGACACTTAGCCATATGGTTGCAGAGATGGAAACCAAGTATTTGAAGTACTGGTCTACTATTTTATCTCTTTATTGTTTTGCTGCATGCATGGACCCTAGGATTAAGGTGGAAGGGGTAGGAAACACCCTGACTTACATTTCCTCGTGCATGAACCTGGAAGAGCCACCTAAAGGTTTCATTCACGAGAAGTTGATTGACCTATTTACATACTACGATACTAGGTATGGTGGTGGTAGTAGTGAGACTGTGATTACTGACATGAATACCTTGTTCGGAGATGATGATTTTTCCATTCAGTTAGCGAGGGGGAAACATAGGAGTGGACCATCACATAGGACGGAGTTTTCTCGGTACTTAGATATCGATTACTGCTCAATCCTATCACATTCTGATACTAAGAATCTTTATATATTACAGTGGTGGAAATCATATGATTTCATATTTCCCGTGCTATCAAGGATGACACGTAATCTACTAATTCCTCCGGTATCGAGCGTAGCATCAGAGTCTGCTTTTTCCGTTGCAGTGAACGTGATTTCGGATAGGAGATCAAAATTAAGTCTAGATATTGTTGAGACATTGGCTTGTTTGAAGGATTGGGAAGATCCGAGGTTTAACATCCATGATCGTGCTGGAGCTGAGACTGGGACAAGGACTGCAGCCACATCTACTGTGATAGCGGATGATTTGATTACTGATGATGATGATCCATATGATACTGATCTTGATATTGCGGCTGATGATGTTCATGATATGCCGATTGACGATTGATGATGATCTACTGTTTTTTTATTTTAATGTTATGTTTTTTATTGACTGTACGCTTTATTTATACGTTACGTTGAAACTATAATTTGAATGGTTCGGACATTCGGTATTTAAGGGCTGATTGATCATTTTTCATTTGGTTTGCTTATGTTTTTTTTTTACTTTTAAATTTTTTTTAACATAAATTATTGATTTATTAATTTTTTTGTTTTAATTTTTCATTTAAAAATTTATAACTCTATTATATAATTCTAATAAATTATAAACTAATTTTATTTTACATTATAAAAAAATTTTAAACTTTGTAAATTTAATAAATTTTAAATAATTTTCATATTATAAATTTATAATATTATACATTATCTATAATTTTATATATAATTTAATAATTTATATAATTAAAATAAAAATTAAAACTATAAAATTAAAAAATTTTTTTTACCTCTCTCGAGCGGCCCCAGCCCGGCACGGCGTGACCCTCCGTGCCGGGCCTTGCTTTTATAAACCATGCCGGGCTAGGCACGACACGATACAATAGCTGTGCCTGGCTTGGCACGAAAGCACGGTCGTGCTTTAAAAAAATGGGCCGGGCCGGCCCGCGCAGACCCGTTTGACACCTCTAGTATCACATTCGGTGAGATTATTTCACTTCATACAAGAAGCTCATACTTGACGAGTTCTAGTATCACATATGTGAGATTTATGGAATAACATCAATCTCACATATAATTTACATACAAGGTTATTATAATAAAATTTCCACAAGACAAATTTATACCTCACCTTTTCTAACTTGTACATTAAGTCTTCTTTATATTTTGCCTTGAAATTGATTGGTTATTTTATGTAGCTTTTTTATCTTGATCACCGTGAAGAAATATAGTCTTCACATTCAACTATTTAACTTCCAGGTCATATCTTACTACAATAGCTAGTATCATTAGGATATAGGGCATCTTTGCTTCTCAATCTCTTTTTATTGTCTAAGTCCTCCACTTGAGAGTATTCATTGGCTACCAGCCATCTCTTGTTTTTCTCAATCTATTTATCAGTTTTTAGTTTTGAACACCTATTTGCATTCAAATATTTTTTGATCCGAGAATAACTTTATAGATCTCCAGGTATTGTTCTCCAATGACTTTTGTCCCTCATTCACAACTATATCTCACTAAGTTGATTTTCTAGAGGTTCTTGCTTTCACCATAGAATTGGGCTCATATGCATCTCTAGTAGGATGGATTTGCAACATAATAGTTCATTATTATGACTCTGAATCTTTCATGACGAGCTTGCTCTCTTGTTGTAACTTTTCTCAGTCCTCACTCATATAAAATACATTCTAAAAATATTTATTTGTAATCTTCCTCTTTATATATTATGATAGTAAAGTAGTAACTTCCATCTCATAGGATAAATTTGTTGTATTATTCCTAATATTGATAATCAAATTATCCAATTAATTAGGTAGTGAATATATGAGGATAATCTTTTTGTCATCCTCACTAAACTCATAGTTATTAGAGGATAACTGACTGATTAGTATGTGAAATTCATGCAAATGTGAAGAGAATGAATTACTTCCTCTATGCCCGACTCGTATAACATGTTTCAATTGATTTTCTTTGTAGAAGTCATCTTTGATTTTTAATTGATTATCATTGGTTTGTGTTATTCTATTACATACTAGTAATCACTATCAACAAATATATTCTCAATCTCTGAAGCATTTTTTTTCCTCGAGCTAAGGAAGCACGAATATGACTTTCTATAGCCGTGTCCACGTGTTGGACACGTGGACATGGTATCAACACGACATGGATACGTGTTCGATATGTCACATGACATATTGTTGACCAATCCGAGTCCAATATGCCATGGCGTATCAGACGAATGCGTCTTATGCCATATCTATGCCGACAATGTCGAGTGGTCTATGTCCTACGATGTCGAGTGGCCGATGTGGCCCACGATGCCGAAAGACCGATGTCCGACGATGTCGAGTGGCCGACGTGGCCCACAATGTCGAAAGATCGATTTTGTGGCGCGACAGGGTGGGCGCGATTCTGTGTGGATGAATTTTATTTATTTTATATAATAAAATAAATAATATTTTATTTTATAAAATAAAAAAAATATTTTTTAATAATATAAGATAATTATAAAATATTATTTAATAAAATACGATAATTATAAATATTATCTTATAAAATAAAATAAAATAAAATATATTTATTTTATAAAATACATAATATTTATAAAGAAAATTTTTATTTTTATTTTTATTTTTTTATCATGCCGTATCCTAGCCGTATCCGTATCTTAGTTTTTAAAATTTATTATATTCTCGTATCTTGCCGTGTCGTATCCCCGTATCTTGACGTGTCGTATCCCCGTATCCTGCAGTGTCGTATCCCCGTGTCCTGCCGTGTCGTATCCCCGTATCCTGCCGTGTCGTATCCCCGTGTCCTGCCGTGTCGTATCCCCGTATCCTGCCATGTCGTATCCTCGTATCCTGTCGTGTCGTATCCTCGTATCTTGCTGTGTCGTATCCTCGTATCTTGTTGTGTCGTATCCTCGTATCCTGCCATGTCGTATCCCCATATCCGTATTCGTGTCCATGCTTCTTGATCTTGAGTAATCGCCATTGCTCATCACATCTTCTTGCAAACCATATCATCATAAGAAAACTTCTTACTATTATCTATTATTGGATTCATCAATATCATATTTTTACTCAAATTAAGTTCAGAAGGTATTTAATCGTTCTATCATGTATTATTATTATTATTTGCTCATGATCAATTATCTTCACTATTAAGTCATTTCTCAAATTCATCTCATTCATTGAATAACTCATATTGGCCTAACCAATTTTGATGAGGAATAATGTGATATGATATACCCATGCCAATATATGAAGTGTCATCATCAACATGAGCAACATAAATTTCAACAAAATGAATCTCACATCCATTGGATGGTTCCCCGTCTGCCAAGCCAATACTTGTCTGGGTCGTAACTACAAATTTTCTTATTGTGCCTTATTGGCTTTTTTGACAATCTTTCTCGGTTTGCTTTTAGATTGTTCAATTCTTTATCTAGTATTCACCCTCACATAAAATACATTCTTAAAGTATTTATCTGAAATCCTTTTCCTTATATCTTTTGACAATATTGATGTAATTTTTGTCTCATAAGATAAATTTGTTGTATTATTTCTAATGTTGATAATCAAATTATCTCATTATTCGGGAAGTGAACAGATGAGAATAATCTATTTGTTATTCTCATTGATCTCATAGTTATTAGAGTTTAAATGACTAATTAGTATCTAAAATTCATTCAAATGTGAAGATAATGACTTACTTCTTCTATGCCCAAGTCGTACAATTTTTTTAGAAATAACTTATTCACAAATAGTTTTCTTTAATAACGTAATTTCAACTTCTTCTAAATTTATTTTATGGTTTTCTCATTTGAAATATTCACCAAGACTTTGTTTGACATACAGATTTAGATTAAGTCTCTTGCTCTCTGATCAAACTTATTTCAATTGACTTTTTTTGTAGAAGTTATATCTGATTTTTGATTGAATTTCATTGGTTTTTGTTCTTCTATTACATACTAGTAATCACTATCAACAAGTATTATCTTTATCTATAATTTCTATTGTTTGAAGCATTTTTTGTAAATTTCTCAATATCAATCCTAGAATCTAGATATCACCATACTTATTATTCTTAAAATTTATTTTCCATAGATCTAGCATGCCCTAGCTTTGAGCACTAAACTAGGCTCTGACATCAAATCTTTACTTCGATACCAAAAGTTACAACCCCAGCAATCACACTTAGATATGATACTAAATATTAAAACTTAACACACCTCATATCTACTAAGATGCCAAGCGTTAAAAAACTTTGGGATCCAAATTCCAATTCTTCAAATACCTAACAATAAATCTTAGAGATTGAATTACATTACTATGCAACGATGTCTTTGATATAGAATATTAATCTGAGATATACGACATAACCTTCCTTCAATACCAAATTAGGAATCAGTGTAGAGATTCTGTGACATTGGTTTAAGGTTTTGGGAAGGATGAGAATCAATTTCTAATAGACGAAGCATACCCTCACATGAGAGAGAAGAGATGAAGAGAAAAAAAACAAGAGAGAAGGGTTTTCAACTATTACACTTTGTTGTTGAGTATTACATTTTTGTTTATTTCTAATGATATTTATAAGCTTTAAAATAGTAACAAAAAATTCTTATAGTTAAGTTATAAGTTGTAACAACAAATAATATGTCACGAATTCATTCATATTGTGATCCTAGAAAATAAACCATAATTTGAATCCTTAACTCACATGTCACAATAATACAAAATAGATCAAGAATGCAATGATGTTATGACCCCATAAAACATAATCATGACACCATAATACATGTTATAAAGTACTTGTTATAACATAGGATGAGTTACGACTTCACATAAAATAAGTTGTGGGTTTGTTTAATTCGCAATCTCAAAATTCATGTTGCAACTCTAAATTTAAGCACTTGCCTCCCATCAAACGTGCATCCTATATGGTGTTCCTTTTTGTGCCTTTCTCAAATGGGCATGCCTCCCTTAGGCAAGGTGCTATGGCAAGGGCATTGTGATGCCTGTGCTAATGGCGCACCTTTAATAACTATGTACATGATGACCATGAGTGATCTTATTGTTTCATTATTCCTAGGGAGGAATCATTTATATCCATATTTAGTGGGGATTATGATGATAGGACTCTATAGGGACCCTTAGATCGATTTGATAGTTGATATGTTTACATAAATTATCTATTGTGCTCTTGGTTTTTTTTCTAAAAATAATTTCTAATGATTTTTCTTGATATGACTACTTCTCTTATTATGTGTACATTATACGTGCATCCTATAAGGTGTTCCTTTTTGTGACTTTCGCAAATGGGCATGCCTTCATCAAGTGATGTGCTATGGCATGGGTGTCGTGGCGTCTGTGCTAAAGGTACACCTTTAATAACTATATACGTGACAACCATGAATGATTCATTGTTGCCTTGTTACTAGAGAGGAATCATTAATATTTACATTTAGTGGGCGTTATGGTGATAGGACTCTGCGGGGACTCCTAGATCGATCTAATAGTTTACATGTTTACTTAAATTATCTATTGTGCTATTGGTTTCTTTTTTAAAAATAATACCCACTTATGTTTTTTGATATGACTAATTCTCTTATAATGTGTACATCAAACATGCATCCTATAAGGTGTTCCTTTTTTGTGCCTTTCGCAAATGGGCATGCCTTTCTCAGGCTAGGTGCTATGGCAAGGGCATCCTGGCACTTGTGCTAAAGGCACACCTTTAATGACTATGTACATGATGACCATGAATGATCTATTGTTGCCTTACTTATTGCTAGACAAGAATCATTAATATCCATATTTTAGTGGGAGTTATGGTGATAGGACTCTTGGGGACCCTTAGATTGATCTGGTAGTTGACATGGTTACCTAAATTGGTTATTGTGCTCTTGGTTTCTTTTTTTAAAAATAATTCTTAAAGATTTTTCTTGATATGACTTATTCTCTTATAATGTGTATATTGAATAAAGATTCTCGTCTTTGATCATTGTGATGACTAATACTTTCTCGACTGCTAGTAAGTGCAAAGTAAAATATCATTTCAGTATTTCATAGTCCATCTTGTATAAACTTAATTGCTCCATGATATAAATATGGCCTAGTTGAAATCTCTTTATCACTCAAAATTTGATTATGAAATACTGATAACTCATTTGATAATGAATATGAGAATATAATGGAATTATTATTATATTATATTTTCAAACAATTGAGAATACTAGTCATAGCAAAGATTGAGTGCTGAGTATAATTTTTCTATTTTTTTGAAGAATTATTGAGAGGTCAAAATCAAATTGTTTGTTTGTTAGATTATATGGCTACTTGGTAAACTCCTTTCTTGTTTGAGCAGGTTGTTTATGTATTTTTTTCTAATATAGACGTTAAGTCATGAGTAATTAAGTCTACCTATCTCTGGCTGATCATGAGCTTGAATTAGAGTAGACTCATGACTTATTGTGTTGTTTGGACTAGAGGGAGTTTCTTTTACATAAGAACTTTGACATATATTTGAGTATATCAGATTGACTAAATTATTACTTATATCAGTCTAGTAGGCATTATTAGAGGATATGATATGCTTTTCTAAATGATCAGTCTCACACTCAAGAGTAGCAATAACCTAAAGGTGTCAAATGGGTTATGTCGTCCTGTCCCAACACGAGGCACGGCTCGATTCGGCCGTGCCAAGCCCGGAACGGCACGGGAATTTCTCATGCTCATGCCCGTGCCGTGCCGTGCTGTGCTGAGGCCAACCGGGCCTTATGCCGTGCCTGGCCTGGCATGGTATTGTGGCCTGGTTGTCCCGGTACCTTGCCACGAGCCGAGGTACCACTACCGTACCGTCCAGTCGGGCTGAGGCTCAGCCCGACGAATCCGAAAACCTAGCGGGCCCGGATCCGAACCAACCCCAACTTCAATGGCATGTTACGACCAACAGTTCAATATTAAAAAAAAAATTATTTGAAATTTAGTCATCGGATTTCGCCTCCAACGGCTATGAGGCAGAATCCGATGGCCCAAATGATTTTGTCCCAAAAAAATTATTAAAAAATTTAAAAAAAAATTTAAAAAATACATATTTTTTTTTTAAAAAAATTCTAACTTTTTTTCGATAAAATTTACCCCCCCTTATTTAATTTTTTTATTTTTCAAAAACATAAAATCTCACATTCTCACACTCTCAAATCTGTCTTCTAAAATTCTTTCTCTCGGGATTTCAGCTTGTCTTTAGTTGATATTTGTATTAGTCTTTGGAAATTAAATTTTTAGTGCACTTGCTTTTTCTTTATGCTGCTTTATGAATATTTTTGTTTTTTTTTCTCTACTCTTTAAGCTAGCTTCGTGTCTAAAAAAATCAAAAAATGATAAATACAAATACTAATGAAATTAATTTAAATTTAGTAAATAAAAATCTTACATAAAGGTTCGAGGCTGCTGAAACTTTGGTTTCTTCGGTCGTCGCAATCCAAACATCTAAAAAATAAAAAATTAGGAGGATTTTTATAGTTTGGACTCATTTTAATATAATAAAATAAAAAATATTAGGGGTGAGGAAGGAGAAATGATACTGTGCAAATATTATAAAAAACTTTAACATGTAAGAGTACGTTTGAGTCTGGGCACCTTAAGAGGCATGTCAAATTATATACCAAAAAATATGGTGCATTAGATCCTAGGCAAACCAAACTTAGCACTGCATTTTTTACAATTGGATCCAGTTCAGTCTCTACCCTTCATATGTCATAGCAAGTTGGGTAGGGAAGACATGCCCAAACTTGTCATATTGTTGGGTCTCCCGATCAAATTTTCGAAAGATCAAAGTTTAGTGAGCATCATGCAGACATATTTTCAGCCTGCTTATCGTAAGATTCTTAGGTTCATATCTAGGAATGACATACTAAAATATTATAAGTTAGAAAAATAATTAATAATTAATGAATTTGACATATAGTGGAGTGATATCCGTGACGTCTGATATCTGGACTAATCATAATTATGCATCTTATGCATGTCTCACCACTCACTATGTCGATTTTAAATGGAATATGAATAAAATTTTAGGATTTTCTGTATTTCTCAATTCCTCATGAAGACCATGTTATTTTTGAATGTATTATGAAAATCTTTAGGAAATATAAATTCAAAATAAAATTTTTAGTATTATATTCGATAACATATCTAATAATAAAATAGTGATTAACATGTTTATTAGGAATATTAGAGACACACTATTAGGAGAGATTTTTCACTTTAGATGCATGTGTCACATGATTAACTTGATTGTACAAGTTGTGATGAAGCTGTGTTCTTCATCTTTAGAAATCATACGTAACTTACTAAAATATCTTTGCATGCCTTGCAGACAACAAGAGTTTGGTAGTTTCAGTTTGTATGCAAATCTTAAGTAAAAGAAATTTCAATCGGTTGTGAAACAGTTGGAATTACATGTACTTGATGTTGGAGTCATGTGTTGGATACGAACTCGTGATATCCGACTACGTCAATAGTAAGAGTGATGAATTATTTATTGATGACACTGACTGAGCTTTAGGAATTTCATTTATGAAAATTTTGAAGATTTTTATGACACGACGGATATGTATTTGTCGGTTTATTCTCCCACGACTTGCATTGTACTCAGGTGCATATATGATATTAGTAGCATCTCTAGGAAGTATCAAGCTGACCCGACACCTAGCCATATTATTGTAGAGATGAAAACTAAGTATTTAATGTACTGATTTACCATTCAATCTCTTTATTGTCTCGTTGCATGCATGAACCCTACTGTTAAGGTGAAAAGGGTAGATAACGTTTTGACTTGCATTTCTTTGTGCATGAACTTGTAAGACCCACCTAAAGAGTTCATTCATGAGAAGTTGACTCACATATTTCACATACTACGATACTAGGTATGATGGTAGTAGTAGTGAGTCTATGAGTACGAACATTGATACCATATTCGGAGATTATAATTTTTTCATTTAGTTAGTTAGGGGAAAATGACGCGGTGAACCGTCGAATAGGAGCGAGTTGTCTCGGTACTTATATACCAATTACTGCTCAATCTTATAACATTCATATACTAAGAATCTTGATATATTACAGTGGTAAAAATCATATGAGTCTACATTTCTCGTGCTATCTAAGATGACATGAGATCTACTGACTTCTCTAGTATCGAGCATGACATTGAAGTCTGTTTTTTCTGTTGTAGGGAATATGATTTCGGATAGTAGATTAAGATTACGTCCAGATATTATTGAGGCTTTAGCATGCATGAAGAATTGAGAGGATTCAAAGTTTAGCATAAATGATTGTGTTGGGACTGGGAATGAGACTGGGAATGAGACTGCAATGAAAGCGAAAGAGTTGATTACTGATGATGATCTATATGATAGTGATATTGATATTAAGGTTGATGATGATAATGATACGTCGATGAATGATTGATGAGGTTGTCACTTGATGCTTGACGGTTGATGATTACATGATTGTAACACTCCGACAGTGACACTTATGTTACAGTTATGCTTTTGTTTATGCGTTATGCTTGATTCTGATTTTGATTTTGATGTTTTGTACTTATTTTTATTTATATTGTATTTATTTTGGATTGACCATTTGACACTTGGCTTTGTGAGTGTGACTTTATTATTTTCGCTAAATAAATTTTGGGTTATTATTTTTTTGTTTAATAATTTCATTAAAAATTTTATAATATAATTCTAATAAATTTTAATCTAATTAATACACAATTAAAATAAATAATATCAAAAAAATAAACTTTATAAATATTCAATATATACAATTTATAATTTGAATTTTTTTAAATATTATCTAATTTATATTTTATAATTACATATATATTATAAAAAAATAAAAAAAATAAAAAAATAAAAAAAATAAAAAAAATAAAAAAAAATTTTAAATTTTTTTAAACCGACCTGTACGGGTCTGACTTGGCACGGCCAAAAATCCAGCATGTCAATCGGGCCGTGCCGGGCTTGGTATGAATAGACCATGTCGGGTCAAACACGACATACTTACTGTATCGTGCCGTGCCTGACCCAGCACGGTAGCACGGTTAGGCCCACAAAACTGTGACGGGCTGGCCCGGCACGACCCGTTTGACACCTCTACAATAATCTTAATACTAAAATAAAATATTCTCAACTTGATTGGTGATAAATAACTATCTTTTGTGTTTTTAGTCTCTTTTCTAGAAATAATCTCTAATAATTTTATTGGAACAATTAATTCTCTTGTATTGTGTACCTTGGACATATACTATTGTATTTGTCCTTGTTATAACTAGTACTCTCTCGACTGCTAGCAAGTACAGTGTGAGATATCTTTCTAGTATCTCATAGTATGCCTTGTATAGACTGAATTACCTTTGACATAAATTTTGTCTAATGGGAAAACTATCATCTAAAAGCTAATCATGGAATACTGAAACTCATCTCACAATGGATATAATAATTTAATGAGATCATTATTCTCTCTCTCTATCTCTCTCGTATCTCTGTATTATATATATATATATATATATTCAAGCAACATAGGCATTTATATTCTAATTCAATGTTTCACAAGCTGATAAGACATATATGAGTGGAATGTTTCTTCATTTGGGAGAGTTCAATGATGAAATCATTGTATAACCATATATTTAGAAAATAGAGTAATGAACAAATAGCTTCAAGAAGTTCTAAGAGAGATTTCAACTTAATTTTTTTTTTTATAATAAATTATAACAATTTGTAAAACATCATAACAATGTTATATAAACTTGCTGAATTTCACCGAAATTAAACATAAATTATTGGCCAAATACAACACATTGAGGCTAATGTATTGGCATTGCCATGTTATATGCTTTCCTCATCGGAAAAAAACTAATCCTACTCATCCATAAAGTGCTTGTGTTACCACAAAGCACTAGTGTTTGTTTACTATACGTGGTTATTTATTATTATAAAACTACAACATTACTGATGTTACCACAAAGTGCTAGTGTTTGTTGTTGCCGACACTATCAAAGGACATGCCTTCACATGTGCACCTTGAAATTGACACCACTTCACCATAAAATCATCTAGACACCATGTTAGTGCAAATATTGGAATGCTTCGGGAAGGAGATGGGCGAGACAGAGAGATGAGAGAGGTAAGTGAGAAAAAGTTTTTTTTTATGAAAGAAATTTCTTTTAGAATGCAACATAAATCATATTTATATGGTTTGAGATAACTCACAAGTTGGATGCTTCTAACATTGAAACATCAAATAAAATAATAAAAATAAATAAACTCCAATAACATTCTAAGTTATCTTAATTTTATGAAAAAATAAAAAATAATTGATCACAAAAAAGAAACTTATATAAATCAAAATAAGTGATTCTAGTAAAAATTTTACAAACTAAATCCCCTTTGGCTACTTTAGGTCTTTATTTTTTTGTAATATATAAATTTAATTTAATTGTGCTATTTAAAAAGCAGGTGATTACTCCATATCTACCTCTTACTCAAGAGCATTGTAAAATAAAATATTTATTATTTTTAGTTGATATATTTTCTATCTTTGAGAAATGATCATTGATATAAATGCGTACAAAAACCATCTTGGTCACCCAAGAAAAAATATCTTGATGATTTTCTCTAAATGTCTAAGTAAATTCATTCTCAATATGCTTTGTATTTAAGTAATCCACCTTACATGGTCTTATCTTTATATTGAATACCCATCTAAAACTAATAACAAATTTTCTTGATGACCAAGATGTTAGTTCCCAAGTCTTATTATATCGGATAATACTTCTCTTTCAATATTGTTATGTACAATCCTGAATAAGATAATGTCTTATATGAAGACTTGATGTTGTAAAAAAGGTAGAAGAATGGAGAAAACCTGAGCATGATAATACTCATGAAATATGATATTTAGTATATTATCATGTTTCTTTCAGAGAGAAATTCTAAGATCAATATTAGAAAAGTTAACTGTTAAATCATTTGAATTTTGATGATATTCTTTTATGTTATGAATAGATTATCCATATTTCATTTCTTATAGTAAATTTGAAGTCTTTAGTAATAAAGTCTCATTGCTCTCAGCTTACTTTGAGTATGAGCTAGAATCAACTCGAGAGCTACTAGCTTGACTAGAATCAAGAAAGATTTTCTTTCTGAAGAAATATCAATTTTTTCAGACTCTGTCTGTTTGTACTTGCAGCTACGCATGATGATGTCATATGAAAGTCATAATAGTGTGAATCAACAAGTTTAAAAATAATTAAGAAGTGTTACTCTTTCGTGTTTGAAGGTTTACATAAGACTTAAGATGAATAAGAAAGAATTATAAATGCAAATGCTTCTATAAATCTTTACTCTATTTATATTTTTTGAAGAATGAGTCATACTCAAAAAAATGATATCAATACTATTTAGTGTTTTATTAATTTTAGTTGTATAATGCTTATATTTATTTATGTATTATGGAATTTAAGAAAAATATATTTTATTGTCCTAGGTGTTATGTTGTTACATTCTAAGAAAAGATCATCAATAAAATAAATGTTCCAAAAATTTTGGCAAGTTGAATAATATTTTTCCAGTCTACAAGATATGAAATGATACTATAATAAAATATAATATAAGGCATTCAATTGATGATAGTTTGTGATTAATTTTTCTTACAAATGATGTTGCGTCACACTTATATTAAATAGAAATATTTCAGCTATTTCAATAAAATATTTTTCTTTTTTTATAATTTCATTCTATGATGTGTACTAGCACATGAAGCCGAGTATATAATCTTATAATCAGTATAATAAGTTTGAAAATTATTAGATGTATACTCTCATATATTTCAATCCTAATAATTTTTATATTTTTATTAAACTATATTATTATTCTTCTATGCAATAATTAAACCAAAAAAATTGTGATTTAAAATGAAAAGGAAATCATAAAGTAAAATATATATAATTATTAATAAATATAATAAAATATCTTAATCAATTTCAGTTTTTCTTTGTCATGTTTTTATTTATTTGAATATATCAGGTCAAATGAGTTCTTACTTATTTAAATTTGATAGATATGATATGTAATTTTCTTGTATTTTTTTAACTAATAAATCTTATAATTTAGGTTAGAGATATCTATAACACTTGAATTTAAAATTTTTAATTTAGCCAAAAATATTTGATCAAATTAAGAATGAGTTAATAATGAATCATTAATACTTAATTATTTTGTGAGATATCTAATCGTAGAAGTAAGAACATACATCTTATCATGCCTAGTATCAAATGAAATCTTTGTAAAAATTTTTTGATATTGTAAAATAATTTCAATCAAAGAAAAAAATGAAGTCATAATTTTATTACTTAAAATGATATTTCATAGATATTAAAAAATAAGATACCCAAGAATAAAAAAATATATATGAGAGAGGTAAATTATCAAGTTGTTTGTTGCTATAACTAAAGTTTTAGATAATTTGTTATTGATTATTATTGCATTTAGGAAATAAGAAAAAAATATAATAAATAAATTGGATTTATCTATGATGTGACTATTGATTTATGAGTCAATAACATGAGTCTGATGTGGTAATATGAGTCTCAAGGACTATTGTACATGAGGAACGAGAAATATCTGATATTATTTTGTTGGTGATGAATTCTACATGCTCATCTTCACTATTGATCATGAAAAAAAAACTTCTGTAAAGATATCTGGATAACTATGACAGTGAACATGTAATGATCTGTAGACTTCTTCTTTAAAATTAATTTTTAATCATCCATAATCTGACTGTAAAATGCTTAGAAGCTATTGGGTTAGAGAGTACATAAATATTGTACCATGAAGTCATTTTTTGTTTCTCTCCTAATCACATCAATATCTATTAGGAATTAGGAACACCTCAAAAAAGTACGTAATTAATAATATGTAGTGATTAAATAGAGTGGTGACGTACTCTAGTTCTTTGGGTTTCCCTAGCCCTAATCTCATAACTTGTGAAAAATACATCATATATCTTTGAATATAGGTGGAAAACTGGTTCTTTTAGGCTCCACATCACAGTTTTGGGTGGCCAAACCATACAATCATGTTGTATCAGCACGGTTGAAATTAAGGACAATTTGGTACATGTTGGACCAATTTCAAACCAGGCAGTGCCTGCCATGTCAGGTTGGGTAGATCTAGAAAAAATACGTACCTACCAGCCTGTGGGCATGAATCATTTTTTGACTGACACTTGCCTAATCTAAGTTAGCTTGGGTGTGACACAGGGCTGCCATAATGAGCTAAGTACCCTGGAAAAGTCCTAGAGTGCTGGCTGGGTCCATGGCCCCATGCCCTGGACTGCCGGGGCACATGGAATCCATGATACCTTGGTTGGTCCCATGGTGCCTAGCGGCACATGATCCATGTCATGTGGCACATGGCAATGTGCAATGAATCTGTAGCTGTTGTGTTTGTTTTATTTTTTTTTAATTTTTATTTAATTGGGTCAGTTAAGCGTCGATCTAAACCTGGCCCAATTTCAAATTCACTTCATTCACCTTTAATTTGGGAATAATAATTGAGGCACGTGGCCTGCACCTGCCGAATTGGAACTGGGATGGGTTTGGCTTGCTTGGGCTTTCTTGATAGGTCATGCCATGCCGAATGAAATTTGACATGCAGCTTGTTGTCCATGCTCGACATGACATGAGCCATTTTACGGTGAGGACTTGGCTTGAGCTGCACCGCCCATTTTTCACCTATATCTACATAGTACTCCCCAAGCCATGATGTGGCTTGTCCTCTGTGTTGCTGGCTGCCCATGTGTGCTTTGGGGGACCAATTGCTTGGACTCATGCATATGCATGATTTGTTCAAACCCTACTAACACAAACTTGGCATTAACCTTTAATCTAATGGGCTAACATGCGTTGTAAAGGCACCTCTTTTTGAAGTAAGTCAGGCTGGTATATCCTGTTTTCCAGCCCATGCCTCACATCTTTTGTTTGACACCTCTAGATTGCATGAGTAAGAAAATAATTTGAGGAATATGTTCATTAGTTCTAATTGGTCAAATCATATTTGAGTAAAAAATAAAAGAGAGAATATGACAAACATTATATATGTTTGTACGTATAACATGGTATCATAGCCATGGAAGTGGATTGCTACCACTAGTTAAAATTTCCACTGTCGTCAATGCTATATCATTCATTGTAATCTTTTAAGGTTCCATTGTTATAAATATTATATTAATATATTTTTGAATTTAGTTGATGTACTAGGTATTGAGATGATTGCTCATTTGAGAAATTTTTGTATTTTATGCACATATTATAAGTTATGTCTTACTGTGATAACAAATACTTTCGTCTAAAGGTGACATGTATCAAGTTATTGACATATTATACATAGTCTTTTGAATTTTTGGGATAAAATTATTGAGATATTAATATCTTTCAGACCTCGTACTAAAGTGAGAGACTTGTGCATTAACTACGATCTCCATCTCAATCTCTACTAGGTACAAAATTTGTTGCCCACTAGTACTTTATGAAGCATAGTTAGGTTCAATGGTTTAAAAGACATTTTTGAGGCGTGCCTTGGAGCGTGCCCCAGAGCGAGGAGTGAGGAAAATGTTTTGAGGTGCTTGAAAAAGACTACACACAAAATAGGCATAAGCCTTTTTCTATGAAGCATAAAATTATTAATTCAAAACAGTGTTGATCATCTTTTCCAGCACTACTTGATATTTTTGATGACAAAGTCGATATTTTTGATGACGAAAGCACTTCTCCACTCTAGAGTTAATTCGATGCTCTCATCTTCTCATGTCAACTCGAAAATTCTGGTACTGCTTAAATTTTTCGGCAGTTCTCCACATCTCCATTTTCAAAAATTTGGCACTTCTCCACTTCTCCACTGCTCGATATTTTTGACACTGCTCCATAAATATTTTTTATATAGAAAATGATATATTTATAGTTATATATTTAGTTATACATAGTATATATAGTTATAAATTTAGTTATATATAGTTGTATTGAGTTATATATACTTATCCAGATAATTATAAATAATTATATGTATTTTTAACATATAGTTATATATGTAGTTATATATATAATATATATAATTATAAATATTTAAACATATAGTTATATATAGTTATACATATAATTATAATTAGTTATATATAGTCAAACATATAGCTATGCAAATAATTATTCATTTAATATAAATAGATAAGAATATAGTTGCATATTAATGTATATAATTATAAATAATTATATATTATTAAATATATGGTTATGTATACAAATAGTTATATATAGATATATAGTTTTGTATATAGTTAAGGTATAGTCATATATATAGTTAAATATTATTAACTATTGTTATATGTATGTCAAAAATTTTGGAAAATTTTATAAACTTCTTTGAATGGTAAGATATAATGAGTTATGCCCCATGAGAAAGAAAATGTAAAAAAATGACATGAAGATAAATAATTCAAGTAATTTATAAATAAAGTAGTATCATCCAAAAATATATATATGAATTCTCATATATATTAGCATTCATAATCAATTTATTGAAATCTTACATGTTTTTTTTTTGATTAATATTTCTTAATATTATAATTAATGTTATCAATCAATGTGAAAAAAAATTTTATTAATACTAAACATTAAAATTTATGTAATTTACAAGTTAGGTACTCCTAGAGGTGTCAAACGGGCCGGCCCAGCACGGCACGGCCCGTTTTTCACGTGCCCAGCCGTGCTACCGTGCCGTGCCGGGCACAGCACGGTTTTTTAATTCGGGCACGGCACGGCCCGTGGGCACGGCAAGGCCGTGCCGTGCCGTGCCGGCCCGCTCGGGCACGGGCGCACGGCAAGGCAGGGCAGGCGGGGCGGGGCGGGTCGGGTCTGTTTGGACCCGACCCGCGGTCTTTTTACCGGGGGCGGGGCCCGGTTGGGTCACGAGTCACGACGCAGGCACGCGGGCCGGCGTGCCGTGCCAAGGCACGGCCCGGCACATGGTTTGTTCGCCCGGGCCCGTGCCGGGCCCGGGCACGTTTTTTTATCGTGCCGGGCCGGCCCAGCCACGGCCGAACCGTGCCTCGTGCTGGGCCGGGCCGGCCCGGCCCCGTTTGACACCTCTAGGTACTCCCATCAAAATCATAAAAAAAATAAATATAAAGAACAATGTATAATAATCTTATAATGAAATAAAATTCAGATTTTAATTGCTTCAAAGACATTTTCTAGGTGTGCATTGGTTTTTTTTATATTTGTATATGTATATATGCATAATACATATTTATGGATACACACACATACACATTATATATGCATCTATATTTATATATATATACATACATTTATGCATATGTATATATATGTATATATATATATATATACATATATTTATAGCTATATACATATTTATGTATATGCATGTACATATATGTATATGTATGTACATTTATGTATACATATGTACATATCTATATCCATACAAATACATATATGAGTGTATACACATTTACACATACACATATATTATATTATTAAATTTTATTGTTTTATTTTAAAATTTTGAATACTATATTTGATGAAAAATATTAATTATATTTGATTTATATATTTGATTTATTTTACCTGATTGTATTTCATTAATATATAAAATTTATAGATAATATTTTGTAAACTATAATATATATATATATATATATAATAGGTAGAGTGTGCCTCAAAGCTCTAAAAAAGTTTTGCATTTTAGCATGTTTTATGCCTCAAATAATTATGGTTCATAATCCCTAAAAAAGATTTTTATTCTTCACATACATTGATATGTGAAGAACTGCGTCAAAGTGAACTTTTTGGAGGTAAATCTATGACATGACTTAATATTAATCGTATATGTTATATCTAGTTTGATAATAATTAGATAATCTATAGTTCTTATGGTTAAATACATTTAAAGTATCACTAATGTTTTGGATTTCATAAAAAATTTATAGTTAAATGTATCTGATTGTGATCATTACTAAGATGATTGATCATTATGAAAGTTTGTCGTATGTATCTACTATGGGTTCGTAAGGGGAGATTGCGGTGGGGGTGGAAATTTTTTTTTATAGTTATGATTTTTTTATAAGTAATAAACCTTCCTGAAAGTATTATATCAGAAGTGAAGAAAGTATTTGGATCAATAAGATAATTGTTAGATCACAATCTAAAAGCGTAATCTCTAAAAGAGTTTTAATTATATGTCTCTTATGTGAAAATGATATTTCTTATTTAATAAATTATTTATATGCCAATAATGTTGTTTAATATATTAAGATTTTTTATTTGAAATTACACTTGAAGCATAATTATTAAATGTTTGCCTGAGGCGTGACTTTCCTAGAGTGAGACGTGATAACTTTTGAAAAGCATTGGAGGCACCATAAAAACTAAGCTAGGCATGCTTCTTGTGGAATGAGATTGAACAATTTGTTTGTGGAATGAACTTGGACAATTTGTTTGTGGAATGAGCTTGGACAACTTTTTCTTGTAAAATAGCTCGGACAACTAATTCATGTGTACATACATATATATATATATATGCATATATTTATATGTATATACATATATATGCATTCTTATTTACATATATATGCATACTTATTTACATATATATGCATGCATATATATATATATATATGCATTCATATATACGTATATATATATGTGTCTACACACACACACATATATATGTATATATATATGTATATGTACATCTATATACATATATACATAGACATATGTATATATACATCTATACACACATATGTATATATATTAAATTATTAATTTTTTGTTTTGTTTTATTATGAAATATCTAATCGTTGAGAATATTGTATTGTTATGAACACTAATGATATTTTATTTGATTATATTTTATTAATATAAAAATATGGATAATATTTTGTTAAATATCTATTTTTTTTATATTAGGTTGAATGCGCCTAAAAAAAAGTCTTCACCTTAATTGCACTTAAAAAATTTGTGCCTTAATTGTACATTGCATCTCAAGATTCTAAAAGATTTTTGTGTCTTATGTAGATGATCATTAAAATTATCATATAATCAAGATTTTTTCAGGAGAATAAATAAAAGCCAAAAATTATTGAGTCACCATGCCTTGCTGCACACGACATGATTTCTCTCTTTGGCATTGTCATCCCTTCACGACTTTACGAAAGGTAGGCCCGACATGACCTGATGACCCGACATGACCCGATGGGTGATTGTCCGACTTAAACATTTGTCCATGTCGAGCCATGCTAGGTCAGGTTCCATTTGGGTGAAACCAACATGGCTGGGCAAGCCTTACTTTTGTGCCCAACTTGACCCATGGCTAACTGAAGCTAGCCTGAATTAGCCGCTACATGCAATACACTATAGCAAACATGGCAACTTGGCTGCCTGGGCCTTGAGCTAGCGACGTTAGCTACCACATGCACAAATAGTTGGGCTAGCAACGAGCTTGATACCTTAAAATTAATTAATTAGTTAAATTTAGTAAATATTATATATATATATATATAAACAAATTTTATCTAAATATAAATAATTCTACAATTGTCTTTAATATTAAATGTAAGAAAAAATGTTAAAAACATATGTCTAAAAAAATATATGTATAAAAAAACAAACTTAGATGAAATACATGTCAGTCCAATGGTATTTTGTTTAGATTGTACCATTATAGTTCATAGTCTTAGTATTATTGTATTCTTATATATCATTGTACACTTGTTGCTCTTTTATATTATTTTATAGATTTATCCATGAATCCTCTGAATCTTTTATGTATTATACAGTTTCAATAATATATAGTCGTAGCGTGGTCTTCTTATCTCAGATTACATTCGCAATGGCAAAAAAATGAACTTTGATGATTACTCTTTACATCAGGAGGGTGGCTCAATATATAACGTGCTATTTTAGATATTACGAGAAAAGTGAATTCATATGATTTTTATTAATTTAATGTCAATTTTTCTTATTTCATGGATCTTTCCGTTGTTTGTCCTTGGCTAATTAGATTTAAAAGGCATCGTACCATGATATCTTTGTATACGTTTTCATGTTTGATTTATATAAGTGGATGTATATTTGATAATATTTTTCACTTATTCATTTTTTTGATCTATACATACAATTAAATAATAAATAAATGGATATTTTAATTATTTTCTCTCTTTTTCAATAACTATGACAAAATATTTTAAAGAATTTTATAAATAAATTCGTATATTTATCTAATACATTAATTTTTCTTTTCTTGATTTTACTATTAATATAGCTGAATATCATATATTGGTAGATAACATATAAATTTAACATAAGATATATATAATTCTAATTATGTATGACTTTCCTTTAGAATTTTTTTAAGGCTCATTGACTTATATAAAGTGAATCCCTATAATCTGCTAGATGTTTTAATCTATTTTAGTGCATTTCATATATGTTCTAATGAGAGAATTAATTTAAATTGACTTGTACTATTAGATTTATTATATAACACATAATCTAACGTAAAAAATCCTACTTAATAGATCATATCTAATAGTTCATATGAATATACTTATATCTTATAATTAGTTGGTTGGATATTTGTATGCATAAGATGAAATAATTTAGGTATTTTAAAAATTTAATTGGAAGATTCATACTAGTATTGTGTTTAATAATGTATTCTTTTACAAATTCATGATAATAAATAAAATGAGTCAATAAATTTAAAATTGATTGATATTCAAAAACCCCAATGCTTATACTCCGTTAGGTTTACCTGAAATTCATTGATTGATATTCATTGGTATATTATTTGATATATCTCCTAAGTTATCAAGTGTCATCACTATCCTTACAAGTATATATTATTTTATAATATATAATGTGTCAAATTTTTTTAATGCTTCTAGAATTTTTTATTTTTAATTATTTAAAGTTAGTTAATTTTACATATATTTGTATATTCTGAGGTTTTTTTGGTGCAAGGGTTGATGTCGACCTATGATTGGGAGATGATTCAGTATCATACTTTTGGTGGGTTATCATTATTTATGTCTATGTCTATATTATTTTATAATATTTACTATTTTTTCTAGTCTAGTGTCTTAGAAATTTTGAGTATGAGAGAACTATTATTTAATTATGTTATCAGTTATACACTTATACTAGAAAAAAATATAACTCAAAATTAAAATAAAGCATATGTATCATCAGGTTATAACTTATGTGTCCATTAAGTCTGAAAATGTCAACTAAAATACTTGCTTGCTAATATTAACTTAGCCAGTAACACATTTCAGTTCAATCATTAGTTTTTATTTTTATAATGTAGAAATATAATTTAAAAAAAATACTAGTAGCTCGTTATTAGTTTTATGAGACAATTTATATTTTTGAGAAAAAAAGAAGAGATTATAATTAGTGTGAAAAATTATAAATATGAACTTATTTATAGAAAATTTGTAAGATTATTTTTTTTATTTTTTAATATTTTTTTGATAGAAATCCAATGGATTACATAGTTAGAATTTTTTTATTAGTATATTTGATAGTTATAATGATAATGACTCATCATCATCGATGACAGAAGGGACAAGGGAGTCATTTTTCAACAATGGCCTGTATATTTTAAAAAGGTTTTTGTTGAACATGTGCCTTGTTTGTTTGTGCTGGCTGTGTCAAATATCATGGTTCATACTTGACATGGAATGCGACCCATCCCTTGTAGGCTTATCCCACCTGAGCTATGCCACAAGACAACACAAGTTAAGTTTAGGCATGACTCTGAATCTTGTTGTTCCATTTAGACACAATATTTTATCTCGTGTCTCATGCTTAGCTTAGGCTGCATGATCTAGTTGACACTTTTACTATCTGTGAAATCTCGTAAACTAAGTTTTTGGTGAATACTTCAGGTCATATAATATTTTTCATAATTTATAAACAACACCTGATTATACTGCTTGAAACTTATATAATTACTATTGTCTATTTATACATCTACTTTTCAATGTCATCATAAATAAATGTATACTTTAGGTCAAACTATTGTTTTATTCATCTATGAGATACGGTAATAGAAATAAGAATATACATTGAAACCATCTCGATCATTGGTGAGTAAGTATCTTGATAATCTATACCAAATATCTGAGCATATTCATTGACTACAAGTTTTATCTTAAGTTGATATGCCTTGTCATCAAAACTTATCTTTAAAGTGAACAACCTCTTGCAATAAACAATAAACTTGCTTGAATATTATAGTTATAGTTCCCAACTAGCATTAGAGTGAAGGACTTGTATCTCTTCTATTATGGCTCGATGTCATCAAGAATGAGATATTGTCTCAGAAGGAGATTTGGGTATTCTATTACTATTAATATAAGTAATAAAAAAAAATAACAAGGCAAGAATATGACTAAACTTAGGGAAATTTGGTGTTAGGTATCACTCTTCTGTCTTATTCGGTGAGTGATCTGAAAGTTAAGATGAGAGAGATTGGTTGTAGGATCATAAAGTTCTTTGATATGTTTGTCTCTGATTTGAGAATGTTGGGAATATATATATATATATATCTCATATTATAAACTCTAAGCCTTGAATGATTAAGTTTTTCACTTACTGAATCAATACTAGTTTGTTTTTGTAAATACTAGTAAATCTACTCAACCCAAATTAAATGTGCAAGAGAGTAAATTTTGATAAATTTTCCTAATTCACTTTCCTTATAATTTATAGTCAAAATATCCTTAAAATTAGAATAAAGTATTTTTACTTGGTCAATTATTGATAATTGAGCTGAGAATATATAAGTAACAAGTCTTAAATATTCAAAATTTTAGATATAAATTTAATTATTGAAGAGAAAATATATAATTCATCTTACACAATCTCAAATGATCTCTTCCTTAAAATTTTTTGTTCTTGTAAATAATCATTAGTGTATGTAAAAAAAAGTTAGAATTGAATTGTTCGAAAAAATAACTCACAGAATAAAATAACAAGACAAACAAAGAATAAACATAACATATGAAAGTAATAAAATAAATATTTAAGCTGAAGAGTATCAAATATAATAATTTTCGAATATATGTCATAAACTATAATAATATTTTTAGAATATAACAAAAATGTAGAGAATATGATATAATAACTAATGATGTGAATATTTTATTCTTATGTTAATAATTCTTAAGTCTGAATTAAGAGTACAAGTAAAATAACCAGTATTATATGAATAAATAAAATAATTTGTTGTTATCTCGGAGAGAAATGTTGTATTCTGCTATCTAGTAAGTATTATAGTGGATAACTTCTTTAAGGACTCTTATATGATTTTGGTAGTTAGTATGTCCCTCTTTACTACTACATAAAGTTGTTGATATTCTATTTGAAGCTAATATTAAATAACTATTTCTAGTTATAACATATCATCTTGTAATGAGTATACTAAACTAAGATACCCCTCCATATATATGTTATACAATTATAATATTGATTTCTCCAAAAATAATATTGTACTAAATCCTAATTTCTTTCAAATTGAATTATAGTTTACTCTTTTTTTTTAAATTCTATCAAAAAGAAAAAAATCAGTTAGAGTTTCCACCTCATGCCACTATATTTATCATGTACACAATGCCACACTTTCCACCACACTCATCATTGTTTGCCTCAGCTCAACTTAGATGCACCATCAACACACCTATTGTGTTCCTGCATGCATTTTATTCGCCTGCATAAGGTTTCATTGCACAAATAATTTCTTTTCAAATAGTAAACATATATGTGAATTGATCTGATACAATAGATGTACTTTCTTTCTCTAAAATTTTGAATCACGCTCTAATGTCATATTAAATTTAATACACATAAATTAAAATAATATAATAACACTTATTTTTTAAAAAAATATATAATAATAGATACTATTAGTCTATTATATAATAAATAGAAATGATTGAGACAACCTAAAAGTTGAGAACTTCCTTCTAAAATACAAAAAGAAAAATATAAACTAGATAAAGAAAAAATCACAACAAAGTTATTATAATATCTAAAGGAAATATTAGTTTCATGGGATATCTTCACATATCTGAATATGTCAAGAGCAAGCTTTATATATAATGTGGTGAAAAATTTTAGAAATAACTTACTAAATTAGTTATCTAGTTTTAGTCTAATCTCTATCAATTAGTTAAATATTCCTATAATGAGCACTTACAAAAGATCAGACTCTATCAAAATTTACAATTCATATATTTTTTGAAATAAAATAACTCTTTGATAAAATAATTAATTTTAATCCTAATAAAGTATCTGGGTCTCCATAGGTCTATCTAAAATTTATTTTACAAAAAGTTTGTGAGTTGGATAATATACAAAACTTTATTATCATTAATGATAATATTGTTCCAATACACCAAGGAAGAATATGTTAATCTCAGGTGAATGTTTTAAGATCAGGGTGATTGTTATAATCCATGTAAGTTTTTTTATAATTTATAAACTGAGTATTATCTCTCATTGTGAGTATGAAACTAGGGGAATGATCTAGTTCTCTGTGACTTTGCCAGTGTCAATGCTACTGTACCAATGGACTCAGACTCTATTGGCATTCGCCACATGCTACTACCCTAGGGCCAGCTCTACGTGCCAAGGGCTATTGGGTCAAGGGTTATGGAGACACATTCTTGAGGCTAGGGGCCAGGGCTCTATGTGCCATGAATCATGGCCTATTGTCCCATGCCATGCGTATCCAGCCACATGGTATATATAGTGTTCAATTTGATATTTATTAGTGAACAAAATATGTAGATGTAGTTTATCACTTCACGAAGATCTTGATAAGGACTCTTGTGTTTTCTTTTATTTTATAATATTTAGGTACTAATTTAATGAGTGTAGAAATCTTGTATTTTATTGTATTTTTTAGCTTAAGTTCAATTTTTATTAATTTATATTTAGTATGTATCCCATTGTTTGATATGTATAGGGAGTGTTATTGTATAAGACTATTTAAATAACCTTTGTACTGTTTATTTTATGAAGGGATTATTGAATAATATATATTTAACACACATTCAATTATTTAACGTATATAGGGAGTGCTCATTGCATGTGATTTTATTTCAACAATTAATGGCAAATATTATTGAATATGAATGATATTTGTTTTTTTTCCTGGTCTTGTTTGTTAACATTGAAAGATGTTAACATGTCATCTTGGTATCTCATACCTTATTCTTGATTGATATAGAAATTGAGGAGAAGAATGATCGTATAGATGCATTGCGCTTGGTAATAACGGAGACATTCCCTGAACCAAATCGGCATTTGTTCCAGAGGTAATATAATGGAATTTTCTTTTTTTTTTTTAATGTCATCATCATTTGTTTGTCAAGAGTTTCTGCCAAACTGCCTTATGGAAAATAATAAGCTGTTTTTAGTTTTCAAAAACTTTTCTTTGGTACAACAATGTGCCATTTGTAAGGAAAAAGAATTTAGGTTCGCTTAAGATCATACTGGATAACACTAATAATAATCTGATGTGTCTTTTCTATATTGAACACCTTTATATTGATAATAAAATTATCACATGAAAGGAAGTTGATGAGATGCCACCAAAACGATAAGGAAAAAAATACACTGGATGAGGAACCATAAAAAACATAATTCAATGCTAATGAAAAACTCATATAGGTAAAATATCAAATGCCTATAAATAGTAATATTTTAAATAGTGCATTGCACATTTTGATTGTTCCCATTGAAAGTAAAACGAATAAATTATATAAACAATGTCATTTTTGTCAAGTTGATATATAAATATATAGTATACTAAGCTAGGAGAAAATATATAGTAAGTTGAGACCTATTCAAAGTGTTAGTGGATATATCAGCTGACTGATCTTGTATACAGATATTAGATTAGATATTATATATATAAAAGTAATAATCTCATTTTAATTTTTTTTTTCTCATAGAAAAAAAAAATATCAGCTTGATGTATTTTGTTTGTTCTAGAATATTGGATTATATATTATTTATTTTATTGTTTGACTTTAATAATCATTGCAGTTTCATATTTATGTTTATTTTCTTTTTATTTATTGATGTTAGTTTGTATTATTTGATGGGAAAATCCAAGATGTAAATTACTTTAATAATTTTTGTTAGTTATATAAGAGTAATATTTATATTGAGTTTATTCATAGAGTGTGATTCTATTTTATTATTGTGTAACCTAAATTTATCATGGTTCTAGTGTTAATATCTTAAAATAATCAATCCTAGGACTTATTAGGGTTACAATTCATAGAGAGGAGGCACACATACAATGTGCCCACATAATGCACATTTTTTTGTGCGTTTACAATACATGCCCGGTGGAGGAAGAAGAGACATGCTAGGTTATATGTAATTCTGTCACACACCCACTCTGTGCGATGTGCTTTGACTCCCATTGTATCGTCCCTATGAGGGGGGGGGGGGGGGGGGGGGGGGGGGGGGGGGGAGGGAATAGGCGTGTCATTGAAATTAGGATTCTGATGAAACATAACTAATTAAATTTGGTAGTTGTTGAAACCTTAGGTTTTGGTGATGGTGGTAGTATGACAAGGCAGAAACTATAATTTATATTGGACAGAAATTAAGTTTTGGGAAACCCTTATTTGAGCCATCTCGGCTAGAGGTAAATTAGGGTGCGCAAACCCTAAGTTTGAAGAAAAAAATTAATTTTTAGATATTGGGGTTTGATGAAAATAATAATTTATTACATTTATTTTTTAATGAAAATTGGAGATTTTTTTGACAGTTTGATATTGAGTATGAATGGGTATTATCTCAATATGAGTAGGAGAGTCCCAGTTCACTGTATACACAATATGAGGATGAATCACACTAGAAATAGATATTAAATATTATTTTCAGAGAAGAGCTAGAGGAGTTTAAGATTATGTTGTTTTTCAAACAAAAAATATTATTTGAAAAAAAAATAATACTTCTAGGTTGCTTTTCAAACAAATGTCCAAACTAGTGCATTTGGCCATGTAGGATGAAAGCTGGTAATTGTCGTCATTGTGGCTGATGATATTTGGCTAGTTTTAATTCAATTATTGTCATTGTCGACGGTGACATTTGGCTAATTTAAGCTCACTTACCACTTTTCATAATGATGATGTTTGACTTAAATTTAAGCTCAAATGTTGTTCACATTAATGTTATTTGATATCATAATACTAATTAATTTTATAATTGTAGCCGTGTCATTATTGATTGAGTACCAAGTTTAAATGCTGAAATCACAAAATACTTATGTAATCACCTGCCAAGGGAATCAATGTGACTATCTAACAAGATAATGACATTGGTACCCTTGGATTTGTGTCATTATTGATTGAGTACCAGGGTTAAAGGGTGAAATCACAAAATACCAATGTAATGACCATCCAAGGGCACCAATGTGTCTATCTAACAAGTATAGTTGCTCTCCTTAAGGAAGCTGATAATCACTTTCTAGTAGGGGCCTATTTCTTAGACTCAACCTTGTTACATCTAAACATTCTTATCATTTTTGCTTGCACACACACGGTCTCTATCTAGAAGATGATTTAGCAACCCTTCTTGAACACTAGAAAATTTAAAATCACTTAGTAATATCTCAATTTTAGGGAGGTAGGGTTTCACAAACTGTTGAGAAATCTTAAACAAAATTAGATCACAAAAAGAAATGGTTCCAGATTCCCTATCCCCATCTGAAAACCCAACATGGATCTTAAATGCTTTATATGTATAGAATTTACTTCATGAAATACATGAACCATTAATTAGTGGATCGAACATAATACCTACCCTAATACTTGTTAGATACTCTAGGGGATTTCTTTCCCCCTCATTTCTTTTCTCTCATTGTTCATCATCTCTAGCGGCTCCCCCCTCCATTAGTTGTTGAAAAACAAAAAGGAAAAAAATGTTGTTTTTTTACAAATTTGAGCTTCTTGGTCAAGACATGTATGTACAAAGAAATGATATCTAAAAGAAGACAGTAATAAAAATATTCTAAAATCACTAAGGGTGTGTTTGTTTTTATAACTTTTTGCTGAAAGCAATTTTCTTTCAGCATTAGTATGTTTGTTTTTTTATTTTTTCCTCACTTATCACTAATTTTTTTTTAAAAAAAATCACTTAAACCAAAAAGATAGAAACTTTGGCTTTTTTCTTTCAGAAAAAGCCACCATATTGATCCCTTCTTTCTCCTTCTTTTGGTTCTTCCTCTTCTTTACTCTTCTCCCTCTATTCTTGATTGGAAAACTCTTTTCTCCACTCGATTTTATTGACTAAAATATAAGGGAGCTACTCGACTCTGTCACTCATCTCTCCGTTCACTTGTCCATGGGTTCCACAACTACCTTTAATGTTTAGATTTTTCAAGTTAATTCTTCTTCTCCATTTCAACTTTTTGTCTCTAGGATTCTAGAAGCTTAGATTTCTCGATTTCTTAATTTCTTGTTCATTGGTTGTTAGGTTATTTAATGTATGCTTGTTTATCTTACATTTTATTAGATAGAATAAAATTCTTAAATGGAATGTAGTATTGCTGTCTATATTGGATTATATCAAACATAATTTAAGTACAAACGTGAATTGGAATGAATGCTTATATATGGTTTTATACTTTTGGTTAAGATCATACAAAAAAAAAGAAAAAATGAATAAAAGCTTACCTTTATGTCTTTATATATATATATACCATCTCTTTGCTATCTCATTTCTCTTTTATATACTTGGTATGATAACCAAACAAGTTCTACATATTCATTAATATATGTTGGTTTTTTATTTATTATTAAGTCAAAATATTGAAATTAGTTGGGCAAATTGAACTGACCACACTTAAATAAAATATTTTATTGATCTTTGTCTTTAAGAAATAAATAAAGGCTTTAGAGTGAGTAGAAGGTTAAAGTCTAGTAATTGGTTTCGAATTGGTGAAAAATTGGAGTAAGGTAAAAAATACTATAAATCAAAACAACTTAATAATGAGTGAGATTACATGAAAAGATAATATTTTACTTAGAGTAGAATGATGATTGTGACTGGACATGGTTATAACTTTGTAACCAAAATTTTTGATTGGCTAGATGAGAAATGAGCTGAATAATTGTAGGTATTTTTTTAAAAAAGTTAAAGTAGGTATGGAAGTAGACAATCTCAGCTCAAGTGTACCGTGACCTCCTTCACCATCTCGACCACAACCTTGGCAACCATCTCGATGATGATCTTGCCAATTAACTCACCATTTTTTTTGCATAACTCATAATGCTTGTTAAAATATACCTAATTAAAACAAAGTAAAACAAAATCAAAAGCAATCACAAATAATATGGTATCATTCATTATTCACCCCTTAGGACTAGGGTGATTCATGTTTCTCTAGTCTGCTTTCTATAGGCGAGGTATAATGTTATGCTCTTGCAAGTCTGCATAGTATATTAGTGTTCACCCCACAAGGCTGAGGTGCTTCTAAAAACTATGTTCCTTGTTGATCTGCTTCTAAACAAAATCATATACCAGCACAAGTAAAAAAAACTTAAAATTTATAATCATTCCCATTAAACCTATCGATATTACCAACTCAAATCATAGCCCTCCTTTAGGACCGGGGTGGCTCTGTGTATGCGCCTTCATCATCATTTAAAATGTATGATTCTTGCAAAAAACTAGTAAGACAAAAAATTTAACGCTACCACCTAGCTTAAGTCTTATTTCTAATTTAACATTTTCTTAATTTTATTTTTTATTTATTCTAATATATGGGTAACCTATTTTATCTAAATTAATTATTCCTCTATACCTAATCAGAATATTTTTTTTGTTGCACCCTGCGAGCCTCTCTTAGCACATCCCTCAGCTAGTTTATCCGCTAACGTGTTAGTCTCTCTAAATATATGTTTTATCTCTCCCTTCAACTCTATTAGCAATTTTTTTATTTTTTTTAATTTCCGTTTCGAACTTCCATAGTAGTATTTTACTTGTTACTAAGTCTACTAGTAGACTCGAGTCTACTTGCACTTGCACATTTAAATAGATGTTTTCTTTACAAATTAGTAAACCCTTATACAAGACAATAATTCTTGAATGTAATGCTGAAAAGTTATTTCTCTCATTGTGAAGACTTTCATTACGTTAACTTTCTCATTTCTTATCACTCCTCCACTTCCTGTCATTCCCATGTATCTTTTGAAATTTCCATCCGTGTTAAGTACAAAAGTACCTTGTGGGGGCTTTTCCCAATTTGTTATTTTTGTTACTGGCAGTTTTTTCCCACAGGTAACTAGACCCCATATCTTTATCTTGTATTCATCTATTCCTATTTTCCTAATCCTAATTGGGCTGCAAGCAGAGATAAATGACATTTCCCTCCTAATCTCTTCTATGATATAATTAACATTCATTTGTCTACCCTCAAATATGTTACCATTTTTAGTCTTCCACAAACATCAAACTATTATATGCGGTATGTATTCTCTTAACCATTTGAGAATCTTATTGTTTGAATGCTTATTATCTCAGTTTCTTAATCTCTCTTTAAGACTACATGAACGTTCTTCTATTTCTACATTATTTTCTAAATTATTCAATATCTTTTTAGTTATTTTCCCCGTAGAAAATAAGTGTTCTGTCGTTACTATATCTTGTTGGCAACATTCACAACGCAATGCCAATCTTATGTCTTTCTAAAGTATATTTACGTCCACCGGGATGATGTTAGAGAGCAATTTCTAAATAAAGATATTTATTTTTTGGGAATCTTTTTAGCCCACATCTTTTCAAAAATTCTTAAGTGTGTTTTCTTATTTCTAACCAACTTTTCACATTACTTAATGTAAATTTTCTATGTGGAGTCAGTGATCATTTTCACCCATTATTAGTTAAATTGAGTATTTTTTAACTATGATTTGTTGTTTGTGCATAACTTTCCAAATATTTGATGTTTTTTTGGATCTTTGAGTAATTTCTTATCTAATCTATATCTAGCATTTTTGTATGCTTCCCATATGCTATTTTTTTTCTTTAGTCTCCACTAGTTTTTACAAGCCCAAACATTAGCCGTATCATTTAGGCTGGTGAAGCTCAGACTTGTTTTATCCTTTGGATAGCATAATTCTTTTCATTTTATCCAGTGCATCTTGTTTTTTTTTATTTTTTTATCTCATAAGAAATTATACATTTCTCTTTCTAGCTTATTAATAATAATTTTGGTGGCCTAATTGCCATTAAAATGTGAGTTAATGAGCTTTCTAACATGTGTGTGATTAATATAAAACTTCCTGCCATACTTAGCATGTCATCTTTCCAGCCCGTAATCTTTTGTTTTATTTTTTCTACTAGGAAGATTTGATATTCTTCTTTCCCTTCATAAATCGGGCAGCCTAAATAGATTAATGTTCATTTTTATTATGTGAAATCCGTAATTCTTTTTATTCTTTGGGTTGTGTTTTCTAATGCTTTTTTTGCTATAATAAATTTGTATTTATTTTTATTCAACTTTTGTCTTGTTTTTTCTTCTAGTGTTTGCGTAAGTCTCATAAGATTTCTCAAGGATCTACTACTGGCTATGTTGCACGGACACGGATACGGACACGGGGATACGACACGGCAGGATACGGGGACACAACAAATTTCAAAAAACTAGGATACGGATACGGCTAGGACACGGCATGAAAAAAAAATTAAATATAAATATTATCCATTAACAGAAATTTAGATAAATAAAAAAAATGCTAAGATATTTTGATAAATAGAAATTTAGAGGGCTTAAATAAAATTAAAATAAATTATTTGTTTATTATATTTTGTATATATATTAAACAAACAATAATAATTAAAATATAAAAAATATATATTTAAGCCCTCTAACCCCTGCGGCCATGCCCCCTCCCGTTACAGCTTCTAACTCTCTCTAAAGTATATTTTAAATATAGTATTTTAAAATAATTTAAAATTCTGTTTTTTAAATTAATTTAAAAAAAATTTAAACCTCTAACACCCTCTCTCCCCTCCCCCCTCCCCCCTCCAGAACCTTTTTCCCCCCTCCCGAAAATCCCTCCCAAAACCCCCCTCCACCCCCCTCCCGAAACCCTCTCCCCCCTCCCTCCCCCTCCCGAAACCCCCCCTCCCCGAACCCCCCTCCCGAAACCCCCTCCCCTCCACCCGATTTTCCGAAACCCCCTCCCGAAACCCTCTAACGACGCGTCGGTAGGTAACCGACGCGTCTGGAGTTTTTCGGAAACGATTGTTTCCGAAAAACTCGTCGGATACGTCTCCGACGCGTATCCGATACGCCACGTGGCGTATCGCATACGGATTTGTGTCCGATACGCCACGTGGCGGGTCGGACACGTATCCGACGCGTGTCCGACCCGTGTCGCCGTGTCCACGTGTCCGACACGTGGACACGGCACTCCCTAGCCGTATCCGTGCAACACAGACTACTGGCATTTGTAAAAATAATTATATCATCCGCATATGCCAAGCAACACACCAACGGTGTCTGATTTGGTTGGTTAAAAGCCAAGATACTACACATTCTTATTTTTTCTTTATAATTGACAATAAATGACTCTAGGTATAGATTAAATAATGAGGGGAAAGAGGGTCACCTTGTCTTAGACCTCTCGATGGTTTGAATTCGTCACCTGCCCGATCGTTAATAAGAATCTTTCCCCATAAGCTTGATATATATCAATACATTATATCTATCCAATATTCAGAAAAACTCATTCTTCTCATAATATAGCATATGATATCCCATTCAACTCAATCAAAAACTTTTGACATGTCCAGTTTAAGAATTATGTTATTTCCTCTTGCTTTAGCCCCAATTTCTTTATCATTTTCAAAGCGAGATTGATATTTTTCATCATTAACCTATTCTTAACGAAACCTGCCTGCTCTATCGAAATAATATTTGGAAGAACTCTATTTAGTCTATTTTGGAGCATTTTTGCTAATATTTTATATATCGAAATACGTTATTTTCTCTTATTATCATATTCCTTAATTTTTCTCTCTAACTTATCTATAAATGTGTACCCACTACGCCTATTTGATTCACACAAATGACTTTATAAAAATTTTTCTAGTTCGTACCTTGTTTCTTTTTCCTTATATATCCATACCCCCTTAGTGTTCCTTAGTCCTTTTATTTTAAGCTTCTGATTTTTTATTTTTGTTATGATATTGAAAAATTTCGTATTTTTATTTCCATCTTTTAGCCATTTAATTCTTGATTTCTACTTCCAAAAAACTTCTTCCATATGTATTTTTAATCTTAGTTCAGCTTTCGCTTTACTAAGTTTTATCCTCAAGTTCTTATCTGATTTCTTTTTATATTCTATTTCTAGTTTGGCTACCTTTTGTTCTGCTTCTTATATCTTTTTAAAAATATTTCTAAAACCCTCATTATTCCATGTCAAGAGTGCAAATTTTAAATTTCGTAATTTTTCAGCTAATATTTGCATCGGGTTACCTACCACCGATTTATCCTATGTTTCCTTTACAACTTTATTGAAATTTTTATGCATTCCCCACATATTTTGAAATCTAAAACCATTATATTTTTCTTCACTTTTTTGAATTGTCATCAGAAGCGGACGATGGTCCGAGCATATCCTACTTAGATGTTTAACTGTTATGTCTCTCATCTTATCTAACCATTGTGAGTTAAATAGGATACGGTCTAGTCTGGACCATATTATACCCCTTCTTTTTCAGTTATTACATCATGTGAAGTCTGACCTTAGATATTCTGTCTCTATGAGGTTAGCATTAGCGATAGCTTCATTGAAGTGAGCTATTGCTACCGGATCAGGTGGTTTTTCTCTTTTTTTCTCTTTAGAGTTTCTAATAACATTAAAATCTTCTTTTATTATCCATGATATGTTATTTTTATTTATATTTTCTATTTCGCTTCATAAGCATTTCCTTCCTTCGTATTCTTTGCATATACCACTGAGTATAATGCATCTGTCTGATTTTTAATTTTAAAATTAATCATTTGCTCCGTTTCTAACAATATTTCAATATCTACTAAATCATACCACATAACCCATATCTTGCCATTTACATTCGAGTAGGCCTTATGAAGGCCTATCATACTCATATATTTCTCAAGTAAAATATTATTTACTAATGGTTCAGTTAAAATTATAATATTTAGCTTATATATCTTAATTAAATTTTTAATCCTATTTATCGATGATGAATTTGCAACCCTTCTTATATTCCAATATAAGCAATTATACATTTACGAAAATTTAGCTTGTGCTCTAGTAATACATTTAGAGTTATATTTAATATTTGTATATTTGTTTATGTTTCTTGGCGGCTTACTTGAGCTAGGTGGTACTGAATCTAGTTTCTATAAGATACCAATCTTTTTTAATCTTTTTCCCATGTTCTTGATTTCTTGCAGAGCATTCTGCCTATTTTGGAGTGCAGGCTTAGGCATATGCTGCTCATTCTGCCATAGGTCATCAAATGTCTGTGTGTTATTTAATTTATTCTTTTCCTTGCTCCTTTTCCTAGCAGACCAGCTCTTAACCTCCAAATCTTCATCTAAAAGGAGGTCATCCTCTTCCCAATCATATTCCTCTTTATTATTCTCTATATCTGTTGTTCCTATGCCTCCTATTCTTATTTCTTTATTTCCTACCTCATTCTTACCTTTCCAACTCTCTAGACCTGCCTTTTCAGCCACTTCTGCTATACCCTCTAACCACCTTCTAATTTTCTCTCTCTTATGATGTAAACTTCTATCCACTATACTCTCCTATTCCCCCTCTCTATCATTGTCTTCCCCCTCTCTAACCCTCACCCTAAGCTTCTCACCTTCTACCTCTCTCACCTCTAAATTATCCATGTTCTCTCCTCTCTTTTAGCCCTTCTCCCCCCCTTTCTTCAAAACAAGGTTTAACATTCCTGCTACGCTTGTCCTAATCAAGCCAAGAATGCTCTGGGAGCTACACGTTTGCCTAAACGCCCTATCGCACCCTATTCATCCTTAACTTACTGCCCATTTACATCTCCATTCTCCTCTCATTCTGCCCTCCTACTCAATCTATTTCATACTGAATCTCCTTTCTCACCCTTACTTATCTTACCCTCCTTAGAGCTCTTCTTAACCCATTCTTTCATCTCTCTCCTAACCTCCTTACTGTCTTCCCTTCCTCTCCTAGTACCTCCTACCAAACAATCACATTGGTCATGTCCCTGTTTTAGGCAATTAAGGCAGTAGAGATGCATGGATTCTAGAACAAGCTCCTGCCAGAATCCTTCCCCCATGTTGCTGCCTACCCAGATTCTGTGTGGTGGAAGCAACTTCAAGTCAATTTCCACGCAGATTCTTGTCATGCTTGGCCTGGTAACACAGGCTGTGGCTTCGTCCAGTAGCCATGGCTTGCCCAAGCAAAGGGCTATGTAGTATAAAGCTTGTTTACCAGGGACTTCGAGGACTCCTCAAATAGAGAAAAGTCAGGTGCCCACTTGAAAACGTGCATTGGGTAGCTTGCTATATTCCACATACCTCAAAGCCAGAGTCTCAGGAAGTCATCCTCCTCCTTAAATTATAACAACGTGTGTTTTTCATCATAATTCGTAATCTTCACCATTTGCCTAAGTTTTAATGAGGTTACGAAATCATATAGTGTTTTGTAATCTGGTCGACCATGGGACAATTTCTCTATGAGGGTGAACTTGTAGGCATCCAAAAGCTTCTTTATCTCCTTTGCTTCAAAAATAACAGCCGATTCTTCATTTTTTGCGTCAAACTTCGTAAAGAGGTGTGCGGTCTGTTTTGAAAATGAAAAGAATGATTTTTTTATCAAAGAGAGTGTTGATTTGTCCATTTTCAGCTTCATATCGAGCTTTTTCACTCAAAAATGGAGGGCTTCAGATCGAGCTTCAGATCAAGCTTCAGAAAGAGGTGCATCTTAGCTTAACCTCTCTTACAACAATCATCCCAATGTCTTCTTCTTCATCTGTAAGTGAACCAATCCTCTTGGTAGAAGTTATAATTAACTCACCATCTTCTTCTATCATGAATGGGCTGCATATGTACTAGAGTGGGCGACACTCGGGTTCTAATGAATGGTCAATGCCTAGATACATCATGATCATAGTTGGTCATGCAATGCTCCTCTCCAATTTGGTGTAACACTGATCTAGTAATATGATATAAGTTGTACACCAAATTGGTAGTAGCACAACGTGAGTGACTAGCTATGTAAGCCATGACAGATTTCTAAATGAATCAACCAAATAATTATAAATACATAATCTATTGATTCAAATTTGGAAAATACTTTAAAAACATAGGGTTGTAACTTACCAACAATTGATTAGTACTGGCTATGGTATGAAACCTCATATTATTTATATGCAGTGGTGATGTCATAAAATATCATGTAATATGATTATATCACTGCATGGAAGTCTATAATACCTAATATAGGAGCTGCAATGATTACCCTACTCTCTCATGTCTCCTATAAGGCAATGTATGGATCATGATATTTTGACCAATCTCTTTGGTATCATCCACATGCATCCACTCTACGTAGTTTTTGTTAATAAGTGCAAAATGAAGGTATCTTCCGTTGCAGCCAAAATTAGGGTAAGGCTCTCTTTGAGCAATATCACTCAACAGTCTTAAAATATATAAGTGGTGACATTATCCCTCAGATCTTTAGATCAGCTAAGTAGATATCTTGTAATTCGTCAACCAATTTTTTGATGTATGAATGCCATAATACCTACACACTTATATTTGACGCCAATAACTTTTATGTTAATATGAATGAAACTACTATAAATCATATACTTTTACTTATATCATAACCTGATGAAGAGTCTGTGCATCTAGTTGATCTCAATATAGGAGAAGTACATTAGATGAGTTGTGCATTTGTGTCAATGGTACTCTCCACTTACACCCTAGTGGAAGAGTTGTATTAAACTCAGTTATAGGCTCAATTGAAAACTCATCGTGAACAGCCTTAGTTAGGTCTCCATCGATGACATCAACATTGGCTTTGACATTGTCATCATCATCATGTAATATATGAGCGACTAGTGGTGTTGGATATGTTGCTGGTCACCCAAAATTAAGTCGTCCCACGTGAAGTCTCTCCCAAGACCATAACTTAATATTAAATAAATATAAAGTAAGATACCTAATAATGTTCTAGATATATGAATGTGTATGTACTAAAAAAAGGTTATTATATACTTGTGTCAGTGTAATACAATCACTAATATTACATATATGACTCAAGCTAACTTGACATAACTCGTGATATGTATGTACTAGTATTGCACCATCCTAACTAGTACTGTACCACTCTAACAAATGAACAAGAACTCCCTTCTTGTTCGCAAACATGAAGCTTTCCATCGGTGCTATGATGAAACCATAACCACTCTATTCTAAAGTGACCTCATCTATATCAGGTTATAAGGTGGATAACTTGTCACATAACCACCAGATGGAGATTATTTTTGTATATGATTGTAAAGAATAATTTTTATTGATCCAGCCTTAACCATACAGGCCTAATTCTAAGCATTAACATATGGAGTGAATTGCTCATCAAATATCAATTTATTAGTATTTAGTTTCCTTCTTACAATAAAGTAATTGTTAAGGTAAAAAAATATCAATTAAATTATTGTAATTATTAGTAAGTCATGAGTTCTTGTTAGAATATTTTTAATATCTTTGATATGTTAGTTATCATTATCCCATATTTTTGATTTCTATATTGAGAAAATATTCATAACTAAAACGGATCACCTTTAATTTTTGTTGTGTTTTAGAATTAATTTTTTAAATTATAGCTATATGCTTATTGAGTTTGTGTTGTGTACTCGCTAACGCTGCTCTGCATATTAAATTCTTTAAGTGCCTATCTTTGAAGTGCGTTATAAATGCTTGCAAGATGACATACGTATATCCTGTGATAGGAAGATGGTTTAGCTCAACCACGATGATATTCTATCATTGATGCTAAATACTTGGATTTTTCTCAGATATAACATAAATACCCAACCACCAACTTATTCTATTTATAATACATGTAAAGAACTATATTTAATTATCAATATCCTCGTCTTCTATATTAGTAAATATTAATGGAAATAACTGATTATTTCCTTTACACCTCATTATAACCAATAATGTATCTTTATATTTTTCATACAAATATGTATCATTAATACTTAGTACGGGATGATAATATTCGAATTCTTCAATTGATGACTTGAATGAACAGAACACACGTTGGAATATCTCAGTGTTTAGTATTTTACTATTAATGTTTTTCAATTTATAATACATCCAAGATTTACTTGTTCTCAGGCCAAGAAATAACGTGAGAGTTATGTATATTGCTGGAAAAATTACCAAATAAGAGTCTATGAGCTTTATATTTTTCATACAATATCTTTTTGTATGTTATTTGATATTTTAATTTCTCTATCACACTTGTTTGAATAGATAATGTGATTTATATATTAATTATTATCTTTATATGAGCAACAATTAAGTTTGAGATCAATCGGTGATGATCCTATTCAAGTAAGGATTGACACAAGTATGTAGCTTTTTATATTTGTTTATAATAAATAATCAAGTGTCTTTTATAATCATGACACAATTTCTATTGACATTGCTATTTTTTTGGCATTTTTATATCTTAGAAAATAATTTCTTTGAGGATGCAATAATAACATACTCTTAGTATGCTTTAATTGAGCAAATCTTTGCAATATCTTGTAAATTTGATTTATAATGAAAAATTTGACTAATTACAAATTCTCCACTCGAATAATTGATATAATGTATCCATTGAGTCTAATCACTTGAAATAATATTGCTTAAAATTTCAACTTGTTTAAATTGGGATATTGGTGGTAAGTGATAATGAACAAGCGATGAGTCATCTAGTTCCTTAATATCTAGATTATTCAATACATCACAAGATGCTACATGGGCAGAGACATAAAGTATGAAAGGGTGAGACATGTCCATTAGCTTGAATATCTAAGTCTTAAATAGATCCATCAATATCTTTATTAGCTTCATCACGAGCTTCTTCATAAGTTCAGTCTTCATCATTTTCATATACTCTAGTAACTCGTACTAGACTGCTACTAGGCCTACAATCATAGCCACCCATTGATTGATTCACTTGTGGCTCAACTCGAACAACTTCAATATACAATTTAATTTCCTTTATGTCAGTTGGATTAACCATGTTCAAAATTTAATTCACACTTCTATTATCCTATATTGGAAAAGAATGAAACCTATTTTCACTTTTTAGGAAATATTTACAATTGAAAATTAGTTCGAATATATATTTATCAATGGTTGTCCTTGAGTATACTATATCATACACTTGTTCAAACATGTATTCAATTGGTACATCCAAAGCTACAATAACTATTTGTTTCCATATAAATTTGATATCAATTTCAATCCTCAATATATTTTTATTGTAATATCATATCATGAAAATAATGGAAACAAACATAATTGACCTATATTAAATGGTCCCAATTAAATTAAATAATCTGATAAATCATTATAATTAACATTTAAACTAAATCAAACTAATGATTGACATACACGTTGATTTTTATATAATATAATTAAGAAAAATATTTATTTAAACCGAGCAAAATATAATAGATATGTCATACCTCATGAAACCAATACATATTTTGTCATTTAATAAGGTATTTATCTGTTCATGAGTGCATAAATTGACTCATCGCACTTGCTACACAAGTTCTAAAGAAGAATGAGAGCATCTTTTCTAGCTTTTTGAAATAAAAACTTTAAGGAAGACAACCTATGATAATTACAGTTAAAAAAAAACCTATGATAATTACATTAATATAGAAAAAATTAACTCTAAATCAATCAAGCACATGAATTAAATAAATGAATCTTATTGCATCAAGAACCAATCTTACATAATATTCCTAACCTAGTTGTGTTATCATCAAAGCACAATGAGAGAAGACTTTTGGTTGACAATGTGATGTACTTTAATTTGGTAAAGTAAAATTTCTTCTTTGATTATTTAAATCTTATTTTTATAGTATTTTTTTATTTTTTGTAGATGTTTGTAAATTTACTATTTTTCATGACATATAAATATATATTTTGGATTTTAAATGTAATCAGAGTTTTTCTGAGTGCTCATGTTTCTCATTTAATTCTAACTTGATCTATAAATTTTAGTGTTGGAGGTACCTCAATTTTAAAAGTGTGTAAGATTTGAGTTCTCAAAGTTTGTTTTATCATTATTACAGAAATTACTTTAAAGTTAGGAAATGGACCCTAGGTTTATTTGGTGGTAAAGACCAAATTGCTGTAATCCAAGCATTTGTAGTATCAGTCATGTAAAAAGTTAAAAGCCCCTTTTCAGTTAGGGTTAAAGCAACATCATCAAACAAGGAGACCAACATAAAATCATTCAAACAATAATTAAATTCAATATTAGAGTTCAATTCAAATTTAAAACCTAAATTAAACAAGCCCATTTTTAGTTAGGGTTATAGTCTGAACAATCAAACTGTAAGAATGAAAGTTAGAACAAAATAAAAGAAAAAAACAAAACAAACCTCAGAAGGAACTCAATTGACTGTGCGAGGAGCAGTCGTTCGGTGGTTACCACTAAGGGGGGAGCTGGAGGGGGGTGCCGTTGGAAAGGAAGAAGAAAGAGAGAGGAAGAAGAAATGAGCCGAAAGGGAAGATTTGCTGGCATGAGGAGTTGTCAATCAGTGACCATTACTGAAGGGGGGAGCTGGAGGACGAAGCCAAAGGGGGGAGCCACTGCAGAGGAAGAATAAATGAGGAAGAAATGAGGAAAAATGGAAGATCAATGTCTTCAAATGGAGGCCAAATGCCGTCGTCGTGGACGACGACATTTGAACTTAAAAACTAGCCAAATGCTATCGTTGACAATAGTGACAATTGGATTAAAACTAACCAAATGCTTGAAAAATGGTGATATTGGCTGAGTAGCACCTGAAGAATGATGGGTGGCTCTCACGTCCCTGGAACTTTGGCAATGCACTTTTAATTGGCATTGACATAGTGGGCATCAATGCGTAAACCAAATTTGTGATTCTCGAAAAATAGTTAAAAATGGGGTTCTGTCCAATTTCAATGATGGTTGACTCTCTTTTCCAATACACTGCAATTTCTAAGACTTAATGTATTATGATGCCTTAATGGTCATCGCTGGACACGTGGATGATCACCATGGAATTGACACCCATACACTTGCACACCATAGGGTTTATAACTTTAGGATATCAGCTTTGATACATTGTACAAATTTAATATAATAAAAAATAAAATAGCACCCAAAAATATAAACTAAATACAACATAATTAGGATGATACCCAACAAGTTCTTATATATTAGGACAATTTGATTAAAGTAACTCACATATTGGTTGCTGCTATTAGAAATATCAAGTAACCAATGGCTTAATAGTCTGATTATCGAGATAGTGTTTGCCTCTTTGTAGGTTGGGAGTTCAATCCTAACGAGCCATCAAAAATTCATTGGGACAGGAAAATGCAGCTCCTAGAATACAAGTGGGTGGTTTCAAAGCTTAATGGGGTTTAGGGATCCCACCTAGTTAAAAAAATATAAAGTAAGTAAAAAAAAAGAAAACAAAAAGGAGAAAGGAAAGCTAATATAGTAAGAAATATTAAATATATGATTATGATCAGATCAAATATAACTAAAAGTATCAAGTGGGTTGGGTAATCTGGGCATGACATGAGGACGGCTCAATTTGGCCATGTCAAGCTTGACATACCATGATCTAGAATTGTGCTTGGTCCTGAATCATGTATGTTTGAGGCATGATTCTTTTCATGCTGGGCTAAAGCCGGTCATGCCTTATGTTGGGCTAGGTATGACTCGCGTGCATGACCTGGTGGCAAAGTTCACCGGCTCGATGTCACATGACTGGACCTAGATGGCTCTAGGTTAGTGGTTCATGCCCTATCATAACCACCTGATGGGGTGATTTTTTTTCAAAAAAACATGGCCACATAAGTTGGGGTTAGTTTAAGTGGTCACTGGCGAGTGGTCCCTGGCTATGCCTACAACCCTACATCGACGAAGTTGGAATTCTTGTATTTTCACGCAATAGACTACGACATCAATAAAGATATGCATGGCCTATCGTTGTTGCTGTGTTAAAAAAATAATTAAAAAAAACTATAGCCATCGAATTTTTTCCGATGACTATAAGCTAAAAATCTAACTATTATTAGATTTCATGCCAAAAAAATATATATGTTTTTTTAATTTTTTCAAATCTCTATAAATAGAGATTATGAAATTTAAAATTTTTATTCTAAATTTCTTCACTTTAATGTTCAAACTCTCTTTACGGCTCCTGCTTTTGGCTTATGCTATAATATTATTTTATATTTCCTTAATTTTTTTATGGCTTATGCGTATGGATACGGGCTACGGCATACACAATGCAATTTTTAAATGGCAACTGGGATCTACAAAATTTAGTTGAGTCATGAGGTTAAAAGTGGTGCAATATTTTATAATAAAGTAGTTATGATACATTGTTCTTTTTATTTTTTTGAATTTTTATAATAAATTAGATTATAATTTTGGTAATAAATATAAATACCTAAAATAAAATGAAAAATAATAAATATAATGATAATAATTTTGAAATTGACATATATGTATACAATGATGATCAGCCTATTAAAGGGTCTTAGGTCCAAACTAAGATTTCTCCAATTACCTTGGTCCAAATTCATCTGTTACCTAAAAAATAAAAAAAATTAAATGAATTTTAGTAGTATGAATATATTTTAAAATAATTAAAAACAAAAATTTTAGAGATATCAAAGCAAAATCAATATAATATATACACTATCAAAAGATATATATATATATATGTGTGTGTGTGTGTGTGTGTGTGTGTGTGTGCGTGCGTGTATGTGAGTTCATGTGACACTAATCATTTAAAGAGACATCAATTAATGTATCAAAAAAAATTGGTGTATTAGATCACAACTAAGCTTAAATGAGTAGTGAGGTATTTTACAACAAAGTGATTTTGATATATTTTTTTTTGAGTTTTTTGAGTTTTTACCTTAAATTAGGTTTATAATTTTATTAATACATAGAAATATTTAAAATAAAATGACAAATAGTAAATATAACTATAATGATTTTGAAATTAACATAGATGTAGATAATAATAACCATTCTAAAAGGTATGAGATCAAAACTAATTTTCTCCAATAATCTCAATTCAAACACATTTGTCATCTAAAAAATAAAAAAGTATGTGAATTTATATAATATAGATATACTTTAAAATAATAAAAAATAAATATTATAGGAGTGTCAAAAAAGAATCAGCATAATATATACATTGTTAAAAGATGTATATATGTTGGAGTTCATGTGACACTAGCTACCTTAATTGATATGATGATCAATATATTAAAAAATATGATGCATTAGATCCCAGATAAATCTAATTGAATGACAAAGTCTTTCATGTTGGATCTAGTTCAGGTTTAATTTTGTTGACTTTCTTCTTATACTATAATGATTTTGGGAAGAAAGATATAATTATACTTATTATGATAATGAGTTTTCTGATTATATTTTTAGAGGATCATATGATAGTCAGTATTATGTTGACTTACTTCTAGCATTCTTATCAAAGGATTCCTAGGTCACCAAGTATGAATGATAATAACATATCATAACTTAGAAAATTTAATAATTAATGAATTTTAGAAATTTAGTGGAGTGATACTTGTGATATCCAATATCTAAATTAATCGTGAAGATGCATCCTTTGCGTCTCACTGTCTGCTATGTAAATTCAAAATAAAAAGTTACTAAAAAAATTTTAAGATTCCCTGAGATTATTCAGTCTCATGATGACTTTGTCATATATGAGTATATGATGCAAATCTTTAACTAATATGATATTCATAATAAAATATATAATATTAATTTTGTTAATTTTTCTAATAATTAGGTAGCTATTAGTATATTTATTATGATCATTAGAGATGAATTATGTGAGATTTTTTATATTAAGTACATGCATCACATTATTACCATGATAATACAAGAAAAAATGAATGTTATTTTTTTCATATTAGATATAATATTAAATTTACTAAAATACATTAGGATGCCTAACAGATAATAATAGTAGTTTATGTTCATATGCGGGCCTAAAAAATAAAAATTTAAACGGATATGAGACTCCATTAGAAATATATTTACCTTAGTTTGGAGTCATGTTTTGCTATAAATACATGATATCAGATTTTGTCAATAGTAAGAATGATAAACTTATTATTAAATATTCAGATTAGGATACAAAAATTTTTTTTATTAAATTTTTAAAAATTTTTTATGATACGAAATATATATATTTGTCTATGTATATTTATATAACTTTCATTATACTAAGATACACATATTACATTAATAACATATTTAGAAAGTGTAGATATTATATTGTATTTAGTGTCATAATTATTGAGATAAAAATTAAGTATTTAAAGTATTAGTTTTCATTTCAATTTTATATTATTTGGCTGTCTGTTTTAATCCTAAGGTTAAGGTGAAAAAGTAAATATATTGTGACTTACATATCTATAGAGGTGTCAAAAGGGTCGGCCCGACACGGCACAACTCAGTTTTTGGCTGCCTAACTAGGTTACTGTGTCGGGCTAGGCACAGATCCGTTGTCAGAAAATCACCTGGTTTGGCTCAGTTCGGGTCGGACAAAACCTTAATTTTTTTTAAATATTAGGGTTTCCGAGATGTGTCGCCGCGCCATTGCGCATCTTCCCTCTTTCAGGGCTCAACGAGCCTCGCTTGTTGGGCATCGGGTTGTATTAACCATGTTTATTCGTAGTCACGCGTGCCGTGCCCACGTGCTCGGTACGACACGACGGGCCGGGGCATGGCACTATAGCATGCCGTGTTGGGTCGAGCCAGACCGGGCCGACCTATTTGATACATTTACATATCTACATGCATGAACCATAAATACCAACATAAAATTTTTATTCACAAAAAAAATTATCTAACTTATTTATATATTATGATGCTAGGCATGATAATAGTTATATCCATACATTGAGTATGGACATGGATATTTCATTCGTAGATGATAACTTCTATATTCAGTTAGTGAAGGGTAAACAATGGATAATCTGTCGATTAGAGCGAGCTATATCTATACTTAGATACTGATTATTACTCTATCATATCATATAATAATAATAATAATTTGAATATTTTGTTATTGTAGAAATTATGCAGATCTACCTATCACATGCTATCTAAGCTAACATGTGGTCTACTGATCTTTCAGGTATCTTGTATAGTATTTGAGCTTTTTTATATGTAGTAGCTAATATTATTTTAGATAAAATGTCGAGATTATAGCTAGATGTCATAGAGGCACTTATATGCATGAAAAAATGAGAAGATTCAAGATTGAACATTCAAGATAAGATAAATCATATGGTGTAAGAGATGACGACGAACGATGAATAATGAGACATAGAGATTGAGGATATTTCGGATATCACTAGAGATATCTTCAGACACATATGATGATGATCTACATCTACATCCCCACTATCATATCAGATATGTTGATTGATAATTTGTATTATTTTTATTTTGTTCGTATGATTACGATGTACTGATATTATATTATTATTATTATTTTTTATTTCTATTATTTGTTTATGTTATTATGATTTATATATTATTGCTATATTGTATTTTTTTTTATAAAAGTTTGTTTATTAATTATATAATCTCTTTTGGCGGAGGAATATCATTTGTCCAAACTACATCTACCCATTACCCCTTTTATTGCTATATTGTACTTATTTTATGATTTAGATTTTACTCCATTATATTTAAATTTTATAGATGTATATTATTTAGATTTTAGTATATATTGTATGTATTATATTTTGTTTTTGTTTATAAAATGAAATAATTTTTTTATTATTTTATTTGAGCCGAACACATCACACCATTACGAGATACGAATGCAAAATGGCAATGTCTCTTTTAAAATTCTATATTTTTTTATTTTTTGTGTTATATTTAAAAAAACAATTTAATAATCAATTAAAAATTTTAAAAGTTTATATTTTATTTGAATTAAAAATTTGAACCATAAAGGTTAAAACAACATGATCTGCTATGTGCTGGCATGATTTGACATGAATCAGAATGACTTGGTATTGTCCGACACGACTTAGCATGACTCGCCATTTTGTGGGCAAATGGGCCATGCCAAGCTAGGGTACTCCTTTTGGTGGCGTACTTCACACGACATGAGATATGTACCGTACTGTGCCCTACAAGATATGGAAGTGGCACAATAGAGCCTGCCTGAAACCATTTATGACGGCATGATATAACCTGTTTGACACATCAATATATAATATATGCAGTTAATATAATTAGTCATTTCTTAGATTTTTCTTAGTAAATTCACATTGGTGTTGCTCTTCACACAACAAAGTATTTCTTGATCTTGGCCCCCAAAGAGAATATTTTGATCATTTATTTCAATATTAATTATATTGTCATGCAACTAGGCTCAGATTCATACTATATAGTTTTTCATGTTAGTTAGTGTTCATAGTGAACTCATACTTGCAACTAATAACACACCTTCTCAATGATCGGTGATCTCATTCCCAAGTGTAATTAGAGTAAAATGTATTTATCCATTTCATTTTGTCTTATTGCCAACCTAGATGGGATAGTGATTTAGTGACTCAGAAGGCGACATGAGTATCATAATGTCTTCAAGAAAAATTATAAAAAAAAAATAAAAAAAGAAGTAAGATTTGAGTATTATAATAACTATGTAATAGGGTATTGAGTATCACTACATTGTTTTCTTTAGAAAGTAATCGGAATATGAGAATTATAAGAGTAGGCTGTAGGATTATTTTGATTCTTGGAAAACTTTTATTCATTTTGAGCTAACTGCATTTGCTTTATTTTTTTATAATAAATTGGTAGTAATGTGTGATCAAGTTGTCCAATTCTCAATATACTTAGAGTTGGGATTGAAATTGACTCACGAGCTATTAGCTTAATTGGACTAAAGGAAGTTTTATTTTCAAATAAATTTCATTTTTTTCTAAATTTAATCTGTTTAATATTTGTTGATACATATAGTGACATGAAAGTGAAATCATTATAGTGTAAGCTAAAAAGGTTAGAAGTAGTTAATGCGTGATTTTATCTTTTAGTTTGAGGTGCATGTGGGACTTCATAAGCATAATGTTATTATCTTGTCTAGAATTGCAAAAGAATAGTCTTAATCAAAAAAAATAATATTAATATTTATCAGTACTCTATCAATTATAGATGAATAATACATATTACCTTATTCAAAAAAGGTAATATTAACTAATAAAGATATATTTTATTATTATATATGTAATTTTATAATATCCCTGGGAGAGATTCTAAATAAAATAGTATTTTAAAACAAAATTGACAAGTAAATTAAATAATCTTTTTCCAATTATATAAGATCTGAATGGGCACGTGATTAGAAAAGGCAAAAGAAGATATTCTGTTGTTGAGAATTGAGATAACTTATAGTAAAATCATATCTTCCAAAAAATATTTCAAAATATTTTAACCAAAAAAAAGTATTATATCCATCTCAATAGAATATATATTCTTTATTACAATATCATTCTATTGAGGTATGTTACCACATGAAATTTAATATTTGATTTCATGATTAATATAATAAATATCGAAACTATAAGACATATACTCTAAGATATTATTATTATTAATGGAAATGAAGATGAAGATCATACTTATTGCATAATATCCCTTTTAATATGATGTTTGAGAGAGATTAATATCTTGATAGTCTTATTGCTGAAAATTAAAGATGTTATAATTAATAAGTATTGAATTTGAGACCTTTCATTTTTAGATGTAGATACTTGTCATCATATCAAATTTCAATATTTGCAAGTAATATAAGAGTTTATAAATGATCAATAATATTAATATTATTTTTGTTCAAATATATTTAATTTTAAAATTCTTATGAGATTTAATATGTTGTTATTATTATTAAAGATTTTTGTCTTTTTGTTAAATTAATTTATTATAATATTATGCAATAGTCAAAAAATAAAAAAATAATCCTAGTTCTAAATTTAAAACTAAATAATTAAATGAAACATGTATAATTTTTAATAAATATAGTAAAATATCTTAAATTATTCAAATTTTCAACTCTACTATGTTCTTAAATATATATATGTAAATTAAATTCTCTTTTTTGATAAATTTCACATTCTCAAGAGTTAATGTATTCAATACGTGTATATATGATGACTTTATATTGTAAGTCAAGTCAGATAAAATTATTTCTTAATTTGATGTTATAACTCAATACTTGTATAACTAAATAAAGTTATATATGAAGATTCTTTCTTAATTTGATGTTCAAGTAGACTATCGAGGAGTAAAAAAAGTAATAGATCCAAATGTAACCATTGGACTTTTACTCTTCATAGATGTGTAGTTGTTTAAGAGAATCTTCTCTAAAATGATAATATTAATATTCATAAATACTCTATTATTGTCATATGAATAATTCTTGTATTATTTTTATATAATTGATTAACTAAAAAAAATATATTTTATTCTCATAGTTATTTTCTTGTAATGTCATGAGATATATATTGAATAAAATAAATATTTTTAAAGACTCTAAAAAAATAAGTTAAATAAGGGTATGTTTGATAAACTAAAAAAATTAAGTGCTGAAAAATAAATACTGAAAAAATTAAGTGTTAAATTTTATAAGTGTTGAATTTATTTTGTAAAACTATTTGATAAATTGCTAACAATTGAATGCTGAAGATAAATATATTGTTTGATAACTATAATTATTGAATACTGAAAATTATGTATTTTACATCTTTATTCTTATTATCATTGTATTACATATTATCCAAAGTAAATAGAGCTTCTAATGCTATTTTATTTTTCACTATAATTATTAATTATTATTCAAAATAAAATCACTAAAAATATATCTATAAATAAATCATAATAACTAAAAAAAGACATAAATATTATTTAAAAAATAACCAATGAGATCTAAACTTATTAAAACTATCCAAACTTGCAGTATAAAAATAAAAATTAATGAGTAACTAGTTGATTTATTATCTTCTAACTTAAATTAATCATGAAAGAGAGTTAGAGTTAGAGTTTGAGGTGGTGAAGAAAGAAGAATGAGAAGACAAATTTAAAAACTGAACTGTAGTGTAAATGAGAAAACAAAAAAGAAAAAAAAAAGGACAAAACGGTCACTTTAAAAAATTTTTGTGAAAAAATATCTCTATTCAAGGATAAGTATGTCTCTATCTACTTATTATTTTCAATGATTTTTCATTAAAATTTTTTAATTAAGAGATCACTAAAATTTTTTATCAAACATATTAAAAATTTAAAACTATTAAAAATTTTATCTTTAATGATTTACAAAAATTCAATGATTTATCAAACAGACTCTAATTTCTCTATAGAGTTCAAGATTTGAAATGACTTATAATTAGAATGAATATAAGAGGACATATAATTGATAACATTATCTTTTCAAAGATGATTCGAAATATTTAATAGTAAAGAGGATTGTCTGAGTTATATTTATCATATACTTATTCATTCTTTTTGAAATTTCATTTAATCAGTTTTTTAGCACTTGATGTCTGATATATGATTACATAATTTATACAGTAAGTCCAAAAATTATCAAACATATACTTCAATATATTATCACTCCAAGTGCTCTGTATATTTTTAATAAATTAATATTTATTTTTTATGAAATGTTGGAAAAATAAAAAAAAATTATAATTTGAATTGAAAAAATTTAATAAATAAAAGATATATATTCATCAATAAATATGATAAATTTTCAAACTCTATCATGAGTTTCTTCTCTATTATGTTCCTAAATGTTAGTGTATCAAGTCAAATTAATTCTTATCTTGGGGGCATGATAAGAATCCTTGTCTTGTTTTCCTAATTGACAAGTCTCACTTTATTGAATAGTAAGATATATTTAATAATATTCAAGTATGTAGTGAGATATATGATCATATAATTAAGTATATATAATTGATCATGTTTAGTTTCAAATAGAGTATTTCCCAAAGTCCTTTATTCTTTCAAATAAATATTAATAAAAAAAAATAAAGTTAGAGTTAAGTTATTTAAAAGTAACTTACAGCAAAAAAAAACAAGTGAGAAATAAAGTATAAAGTTGAATTTTATAATAACTAATAATTTTTAATGATTTGTCATGATATTTATCATATTTTAAAAATAAGGAAAAAAAATAGTAAACAATAAGCGATTCTCAATGGTGTAACTTTTGACTGGAGATGATAACTTATTAGTTTAGAATGAAATATATGTTGTGAGAGTTATAGTATCTAGAGGAGGAAAAGTTTGTGCTAATACCTTAAAGATGATTTTTTATGTACCCACTTATATTAAGTGTCATAGTTGAGTAACTCTTTGAGGTAACCTAGATAATTTTGGTGGTAAGTCTATTTTTTTCAATACTCTATATTGTTATCATTAAAATATTGTCAATATCACTTTCTAATATGTTTTCTTTTGATAATATGTGTACAATAGGAAGAATCCATTATGTTTGTATTTGAATAACAATATACTTTCCTCGATTGTTGCCAATTCTGGGTTGGCATCTTAAACACACACTGCACCAACATGTGATATACAATCCATTGCATACCAATATTTTGCACACTTAACGTAGTTACACACTACCCATCAATGTTTAAAAAAACGTAAGAGCGCGCCCAAGGGCGAGGCATGCACAAAATACTTTGAGGCGCAAAAAAAAAATGCGATGTATTTGATAGGTGTACGCATTCTTCTGTGAGGTATATTGAGGCACGTTTAAAATGCGCCTTTCACGCCTCGAAGAATAAGGTGTACGACTACGGGGGTGTCTTCAAAAAAATTAGAAAAAAAAAATAAGTTTTCGTAAAACCTAAATAGTGTTGATTGATTTTTTGGCGCTACTTGAAAATTTTGATGTCGAAGTTAATGTCGATACTCTCTGCTTGAAATTTTTGATTCCCTCGACACTATTCCATATAATTCGATGCTAATTTTTTCGGCACATCTCCATATAATTTGATGCTAGTTTTTTAAGCACTTCTATATAATCTGGTTTTTTTTGGCATTGCTCTGTATAATCCGATGCCGATGCCCACGTCATATAATATTAATTTTTCATATACTGCTTCATAAGTATATTTTTAATTATATATATATAAAGATTTATATTTATAATTATACATAATTACATATAGTTATACATAGTAATAATATATATTTGTTGTAAATACTTATCCAGCTTAATATATATAATTATATGTATTTTTTAACATATAATTATATATGTTAAAAAACTTTAATTATAGATATAATATATATAATTATAAATATTTATACATATAATTAATTAGTTATATATAGTTATACATAAATGAAGCAAATATTTATGAGCTAATGAATTCTGCTAAAGAGAAAATTTCATTTAATTGTAGGGGCATGGAGAGAAAATATAATCCAATTTGAAGAAAATTGATGTAAGATAGACTCCGTAACTTTATTGATCTTTACATGCAGCATGTTATTATTTTAATTCTTAATTATGGTATGAAGATAAGTTCTTAAATGTTGATGAGGTGAGGAAAAAATTATTTGAATGCATGGATCAGATGTTGGACTATCAAGAACGTTTAAAAGATGATATTTAGTTAGACTCATTTGACCAAGTAATGGGTGAATTTGGGATTCGTATTGTAATTGATTATTTGTGAGCATTTCAAAAATAGAAAATAGTTAAAAAATAGTCATTATATCAAAGTTAAAGAAAAAATGATGATATTTATTATGACTTTAAATCACAATGTGAGAAATTATGTAATAAAAAAGAAGATTCAACTATTCAACTCAAATCATACATTATTATTTTCATGAATTACTAGAGGTAATGTTTCTCTTTGGAAGAGAAATGATTGTGCCTACTCTAGTTAATGAAGTAATAGAAAATCATCCCTTTCAACGATTAAGGGAAGTGTTCAAGGTAAATAAAATTATAAGTTTATTATTATTAGTGTTAATGTTATTATAATTATTATTATATTGATATTTTTTTTAATGAATAGGGTTGTGCAATTGGTGTACTTGACGGGATGTTTGTTAATACTGTGATACCATCTGACAAACAAGTCCCTTATAGAGGAAGAATAGAATGTTATCAAAATATTCTAGTAATATGTGACTTTAATATGATTTTTATATTTGTTTGGGCTGGATGAGAAGGTGTAGCACACGATTCAAGAGTTTTATTAAAGATTATGCATAATTCAGAAAATAATTTTTCAATACTTCCACCAGGAAAGTATCATTCTTTTCTTGTCGTTTTTGAAATAAATTCATAATTAATTTTAAAATTATTTTGTATATATATACATATTATCTTTGTGATGTTGCATACCCACATACTCGAGGGTTTATGGCATCTTACCTTAATCCTTGATATTGGTTGCCTAATTTTCACAATGTTGTCCACCCTCGTATAAAAGAAGAGACATTTAATTATGCACATGTCAGATTGAAAAATGTTATTGAATAATTTTTTGGTGTTTTGAAAGCTTGTTTTCGAATCCTAAAGAGGATGACACCATATCCTTTTCAAGTTCAAAAAAATATTGTTATTACTTGCGTACCTATGTATAACTATATCTGAAAATTATGTATTGCTGATATTTTTTTAGAGTAGGGTGAAAAAGATTATGGTGAAAATTCAGAAATACCTCAATAATCATGAAGGTCTACTACAAGTTTGAGAAAGAGCTGCACAAGCCGATCAAATTTGCATGATTAATTTAAGAAATAAAATAGCAAATCAACTGGTTGAAAATTAATTTTTATTTTTTAATAAATATTTTTATGTTTTTTTTGGATTTTATTATATAATAATGAAAATATTTGTAATAAATTTGTTTTAAATAATAATTAACAATAGTACTGAAAAATCAAATTTTATTAGAAATTCTATATAATTTGAATAATATGAACTACATTAATAATAAAGGTAAAAATATAAAAAATATCATTTTCAGCATTCAACATTTAAAGTTATCAAATAAAATTATTATTTTCAGCATTCAATTTTTAGTAATTTATCAAACAGTTTTTTAATATAAATTCAATACTTATAATATTCAGTATTTAATTTTTCAGTACTTATTTTTCAGCACTTAATTTTTTTAGTTATTTAAATGGGCTCTTAATCTCTAATATTTAGCATTTTCAGCAATCCATGATAATTAAATCTTGACCTACTTAAAATTTTTAATAAATTTTTACTTAAAATTTTAATCAGTCAGCTCCAAATATTTTTTTTTTATCATATACACTTAAAATTTTAAACTATTAAAAATTTTAATTTTAAGTGCGTTGAATTTTTTAAGTGCGTTATCAAACAGCACCTAACTTAGATTGGATTAACTTATATGTTAGGTATTTTTATCTATAAATTAATTAGACAAAAATTAAATGTTATAGCTTATAGCTAAAGGTGTCAATCAAGTCTTGCTTTGTTGGTACAATCTATTTTTGTGTAGCCCTGTTGAGTGATCATGTCATGTTAGGCACGACACAATCTGGATCTTGTGTTGTGCTAGTACGACATGATATCAATATGACTAGGTTCGATACTACCTGTTTGATCCGTAGTTGGGCAAACCTGTGTCGTATCATGTTAGGTCATGCTAGTTATGGGCAAGGCAACAAGCAGCCTAAATTGAATATGCACAATTAAAATATTTTAAAATTTTAATTTTATATTTATACAAAAATCAAAATATTATATATTTATATTGCATGATAAAAAAAATGAATTAAAATAAAATTAATTACTAAAAAAATTGTTTGAAATCCAAATAACCCAACTAAAAATCACAATTACTCAGATAAAAAAAATAATAAATAAACATAATATCAATATGATACATGACATAACACTAAGTATAATCAGTAGAAATCCAAAAACAATTAAAATATCATATCATATAAAAAAATAATCTAAAATAGTATGAGTTATTAATTTGTCTCTTTTATGATAGTGAAGATGTAGATCATCATTTTCATATATGCATATGAAAGTATTGCTTGTAGTGATTTCAACAATTTTGTTCTTAATGTTTCATGGGCTATCATCCGTCAGCAAATTTTTTGTTTTATTCTGAATGTATAACATTGAATATTTCTAGTCTTTCATACATATAAATGTCTTTATAATATATGACCATAGTTTAGATCTCCAATCTGAAATAATATTAGCTATCACAGAAAAAGTAAACTCCAATATTATGTAAGATACTGGAGGAGTCTATAGAATACATATCATTTTAGATAATAATGGATAATTCGATTAATATAATTTTAACCAATTTAAAATATCCAAATTAGTATTATCATCAAGTAAAAAAATAAAGTAGTAATTAAATCTAAATAATTAGATAACACACTCATATTTTATAGGTTTTTAAATCATTTGTCCTTAGCTAATCAAATAGAAAAGTCATAATCTTTGAATATGGTGTTCATGTCTATACTAAGAGTTTCGCTATAATTATTATATCTAGTGTCATAATATGTTAATATATTACTAATTTTTATAATATAAAATTTTTAATTTTATCTGTTTAGTTTATGCAAGTCAAAATATCTTAATATATTTTTTATTCATTTTATCTTAATCCTATAATACGTACAGTAGTCAAAAAATAAAAAATTGGAATGAAAGATGATTTTCATCTCAATAATTATGATACTAAATGATGAGTATTCTTTATACTTATTAAATATACTATTAATATTTTGTATGTATTCAAGTCCAATATAAGTAATTGGAGTGTACGCTAATAAATATAATTTTTTCGTGTCATAAAAAATATTTAGGAAATTCTAAATTTCTTTTATTAAACTTTCATTTTAAATTTATATGGTGGTTGATGAAACATGTGAATGATATTTTATTGTGACTAGTTTATATATCAAATATCATGAATACTACTTCATTATATTTTTTAAATTTATTAATTATTAATTATTTTCTAACTTATAATATTTTATTATATCATTCATATTTATGGGCATAGAATCCCATGTTAAATAGGCTAAAAGTATATTTGTATAATATTGACTACTTTAGGATCCTCTAAAAATCTAATCGAAAGACCCATAATCATATTCAATTTGGTTATGCTTTCTTTCTTAAAATCTTTACGGTATATGAAAAGGATCATTAAAATTATACGCAATCTAACTTCAAAGATTTCAAAATTTAGTTAGATTTATCTAGAATCTAATATATCATATTTTTTAAAGCATTGATCAACATGTTTTTTAAGATAACAATGTCACATGTACAATCATATGTATATATATGTGTGTGTGTGTGTGTATATATATATATATATATATTATGTCAATTCTTATTTGACATCTTTATAATTTATATTTTTTTATTATATTAAAGCGAGTTTATACTATTGAAGCTTACTCAGTTTTAGTTTTTTAACGCAAATGAGTTTGTATCATGACTATTAAAAAATCTCAGTTTCAACCTTGAACTTTTTGGTCATCTTATCTATATTTATATCAAATTTATAATTATTAAACTCAATTTATCTTTTTTTTTAATTTATATTTCTAATTCTAAAATTTTTAATAAGAAAATATAAAAAACTAATAAACAAATTTGTGTATCATAATTGTAACCACATAATTTTTTGAGTAGCAGCCCGTGCTCCACATTTATATTCTAATTTTTATCTTGTTTTTTCTTTATCTAAACTTGCAAGGTTGGACCAATCGTCCGCATAAATACATAACAATGAAAAATTAAAATTCAAAATAAGCAGTATATTCAAAAGATGAGAGAATAGAGGAGGAGAATAGGAGAGAAGGGAATGAAATCCAATAATTTTTATTTTCAATTTATAAATTTTTTATGTTAAAATAATGTGTGTGTGTGTGTGTGTGTATATATATATATTTATTTATTTTTTATTTTTTATTTTTTATTTTTATTTTTTATTTTTATTTTTTATTTTTATTTTTTATTTTTTGTTTTTTGAAAATTTTATTCGACTAGAAATCCTATAAATGTCATATGGAAAGTGACATATCAAGCCTGTCACTTTTCATGTCGGTGCTACTTACATGAAAACATAATAGCCATGAAAGTATGTTCCACTACCTTTTTTTTTTTAATATATATTACCTGTGATTCATTAATATGTGACCCGTGCCCGGTTAGTGCCATGGATCTTTTGCCTTTGGTTTGTGCCTTGGGCGAGGTAGGCGAGTTATTCCTGGTCCCGTACGAGGAATAACTAGCCTCTGCTCTGCATGGTATGAGCCGTGCCTCTGGCCAGCATGACTTTGGTCCATACCCAATTCTGGATCGTGTTGTGGTGATTTAGACACAACTAATTTGGCTTGTGCCTCGTGTTACACACAGACCATCCAACTTACTTGACACTGCTATTTATAGTTTGTTTATTATAATTTAGAATTTATTTATTTTTATTTATTTTATTTTTTCCCTTGATTACATTATGGATAAGAATATCTAACATGTTTGCTGCTCCAATTTGAATAGTTCTCATTTAAGAGTTTTCACTTTACATTATTTTCATTAATTTTTTTATTGGAGATTTAATATTTTACGACTTGAGTTTTTATATGACACCAGAATCAAACTCTAGGTAGAGGAAAATCATAGTGCATGCGTGCACACATGTGTAACATTGCATGTGTCTGCACTATAGGTGCACAAAAAACAAGTGCACAAACATGCACATCCATCACACGTCAATCATGTGCATTGGATGTGGATGTCCACTGCATCGATGTACACAGTGTACCAAATGTGCAATGGTGTGTCGTGCATGTGTGTGTGGTACGAGGTTAGTATAGCGTGTGAATCCTAGTGCACAATAGGTATGGTGTCGACGTGTGCAGTGAGTTAATAGAATGTTGGTTAAGTGTGTGCAGTATGTGTAGCGTGTATATTGACTTTGACGTACCACATATTCATATGTGGATAATGTCAAGATTTTGGTGATTGTTTATGGTCTTAATTACATGAACTATTTGTAGTGAGCTAATAAAGTTCAAACATGTTTCTTTAGTCAAAGGATAATAGGCTATCTGACAACTTAATCACTCACCGATGAGATGAAAGAGAATGACCAAAGAATTACCAAAATTTGGAGAGGACTTATCTGATTAGTCTTTAACCCAAGACTAAGGCCCTGGTTTGTTTTTTGGGCTAAACATTAAAAATAATTTGATTTTAGTATTTAACTATTTGTTTTTCAAAAAATTTATGACTTGTTGAATTTTTTTTTAAAAAGGTTTGAATAGAAAAAATTAAAATTATTTTTCATCAAAATAAGAAAAAATTCATCATTATCTAATAAAGAGGAGAACTAATAACACTCATTATTATGGATGACATCTCGATCTAACTCATTTTTTTTTGATTTTATCCTGTTATCATTCTTATTTATTACTAAATATTAAAAAATAAACAACATAATACCTAATACTATTAAGTACATTTTAACATTAAACTTAAAACTAAAATTTATTTAGCATTAATTAAAAAAAACAAATACTACCTAAGATAGTTCTATCCCTAAAAGTTAGAGATTATCTATTTTCTATGTCTCAAACTCAAAACTAAAGTATTTATTATTGCAATAAGATATGACATTCAATACAGACATACAAAATGAATATTTCCTAGATGATTAGGTATTTAATTATTATTTTTATCTAAATATTTTTAATTTAAAATTTATAATGGATTTGATGTGTTAGTATTTATGTAATCTCACATAGTTTTACTCCTTTATAAATAATAGGTGCTAGTTACAAGATGCTCAGGTAATATAATTTTAAAATTTTTGTACATACTTAGTTGTTTGAAAATCATCAATTTGATTTCTCATTGTTGAGTTTTCATTATTTTTCTATTATTTTATTTATTTATTTTTGGTTGTTTGAGTATCTAATTTTTGATCTGTCTCAAATCACACCACACACGCACACACACACACATACATACTCACACACACATACATAGACACACACACACACATACACACATTAGAGTTAGTTATTTGTATTATAAATTAATTTCATTTTAATAAAAATTTAAATTTTTTTTACTTATTTCTTTCTCTCTCTCTCTCTTTCTTTTTTTTCTCTCTCTCTTTCTTTCTCTCTCTCTCTCTCTCTTTCTCTCTCCTGTGTCATCTCTTTCTTGAAGCAACCCTAACATGATATTAGAGTTGAGTTTCTGGCAAAGTGATTTTAATGTCAGGGTATGTGACTGATGATGCATCCTTTGGTAGTGTCGGCGATAACAAAAGCCATCAATTTGTGGTTGTGATGGTAGTGTTGCCATCCTGTTATAGAAAATACTCATCTGCAATAAGCATTTTGAGTTTCTTTTGTGGTAGGAATGATGGTGATGGTGCCGATTTTGTTTTGATTGAGTAGGATTGATTTTTCTGGTTATGATGGTGGACCCCATGGTGATCAACATGACAATATTAATACAGACATTTTGCTGAGGTGTTTTGACCAAGAGAAAATGTGAGTATTTTTCAAAGTCAATATTTTTTTTTTGAAATTTTTGCATAAACTCATTGTAGTATGTGCAACTTATTATTTTTAATTGATATTTGTATTATCATGTGAGATAAAAAAGAAAGAGAATGGTTAGAATTAGTGTGAGACTATTACGAATAATCTAGTAGAAATTGAGGGTAGATATAAACTCCCTTTGGGTTATGTCGGTGAGGATTTGATTTTTGTGTGAGATCACATCAGACTTAGACTAATAAGTAGATGCAAATTAACTCATAACCACTAGTACACTAGTGCTTGTCGATTAATCAAGTTTATCGAATGTGTTTAACTCTTGTGATACTAGTAAGAGGATTTTGCTTAGTTGTTGACGTGCAGATAGATTGATTAAGATGATACGACTTACTATGCGACATGAACATAATTATTTGAGATAATTGTTGGTATGATATCAATATTGATTGATCAAACTGTATTAAAGAGATTTGACAAGTAGATATGTAACATTCTTTATATGCATTTTTGAGAGAATAATATGTAGTTTTTTAGTACACATATTCTTGGAGATAAAATATTTCTATCTTTCTTGGAGGTTTATGAAAGAGCGACTCAATCTTTTACTATTATACCTTGATTGAGTAGTGTATTAATAACAAAGAGAGAAATGAAAAATTTGGTATGATTACTCTAAGAGGCAAAAAGGTAACAATGATGTATTCTTTTTGTGATAGGTCAGAACATACTTAGGTGAAGTGTTAGATATTGTACCATAAGTTATGATGAACTTTTCTAGGTACAACAACTAATTATAGATGATTGGACCTATTTAGTTTGGTTCTTGTTTGATTTTGTCTATTGGTCATGTCACATTATTCTCTCAGTTGTATGTCAGATTTTTTTTTTGGGTATTATTGGTTCAGGAACATCTAATCTTCTGTTCACTATCTCACTCCAAAATTTTGCGTAATAGATTTGGAAGCAAATATCTATATCACAGGTAATCATGTTTTTTTTTTAATTTTTTAGAGTCTAAATCCTCTGAGTTTTTTGGTCAATAATATTGTTATATGAGCAAGGCGGCATAATAATATCAATGTTAATCTCTTTTTTTATCAATATTGTTTATAATATTATATCAGTGTTTTATCCAAGATTGTCAGAACAAATAAATTATTTTCTTAGGAATTGAGTGAGATAAATTATACATCTTATTCTTAACTCAAAGGACCTATTTAGTTTGGTTCTTGTTTGACTTGTCTATTGGTCATGTCACATTATTCTCTCAGTTGTATGTCAGATTTTTTTTTTTGGGTATTATTGGTTCAGGAACATCTAATCTTCTGTTCACTATCTCACTCCAAAATTTTGCGTAATAGATTTGGAAGCAAATATCTATATCACAGGTAATCATGTTTTTTTTTTAATTTTTTAGAGTCTAAATCCTCTGAATTTTTTGGTCAATAATATTGTTATATGAGCAAGGCGGCATAATAATATCAATGTTAATCTCTTTTTTTATCAATATTGTTTATAATATTATATCAGTGTTTTATCCAAGATTGTCAGAACAAATAAATTATTTTCTTAGGAATTGAGTGAGATAAATTATACATCTTATTCTTAACTCAAAGGACCTATTTAGTTTGGTTCTTGTTTGATTTTGTCTATTGGTCATGTCACATTATTCTCTCAGTTGTATGTCAGATTTTTTTTTTGGGTATTATTGGTTCAGGAACATCTAATCTTCTGTTCACTATCTCACTCCAAAATTTTGCGTAATAGATTTGGAAGCAAATATCTATATCACAGGTAATCATGTTTTTTTTTTAATTTTTTAGAGTCTAAATCCTCTGAGTTTTTTGGTCAATAATATTGTTATATGAGCAAGGCGGCATAATAATATCAATGTTAATCTCTTTTTTTATCAATATTGTTTATAATATTATATCAGTGTTTTATCCAAGATTGTCAGAACAAATAAATTATTTTCTTAGGAATTGAGTGAGATAAATTATACATCTTATTCTTAACTCAAAGGAATCATTTTAGATATTTATTTATTATTGATTTACTAGTTATTTACTTGTAATTGGAATATCATTTATTGGAGAAGCTAAAGATTCTAGAGCCCATCACAAAAAGAGTGATATATATCGTGTATGATATATAATAATTAGAAAAATATAATATGGTTTCATATCATACATATTGGAGAGTACTAGGAGTGCTTTATTTTATATGACTCACTCATTTGTTTTGGAATCTGTATATTAATCACGTATGATGATTTGATATTTTTGTTATTTTTATTAATAATTATATTTGATTTACATAATACTTAGTATTTTATGAAAAATCTCATTTTTTTTTATTTTAATGAAATTTTATAAAAAAATAAAATTTCAGTTTGAATGTGGTATTAATACTTTGATAAGCAATAATGCATTGAAATATACTTTTTTTTATAAAGTTTGTTTATTAATTTTAATCATCTCTTTTGGCGGAGGAATACTGTTTGTACAAACTAGAGCTATCCATTTTTCTTTTACACCATTTTCTCTCCTCTAATTATTCTATTATCTCAAAACTTGTGGAATACATTAAAACAATTATTTTATATGCTTGATATTTCATTTTATGAATTTTACAATTCTATTTGATGGCCTCTTGTACCGCTTCTGTTTTAAAGTGTGTCCATCTCTAGCTTTAGAGTGTGAGTCCTCTCTTAGTTTTCTCCCCTTAGCTTTTGCTGCCATCTTTCCATCTTTTCCGTTGAACTACTTTAAGTTTCATTCTTATGTTTTTGCTTCCTTCCTCCGAAGCTTTATGGTTAAGCTTGCAGTTACAACCTCTATATTAGCAAATTCTAAACAACTTGGGAGAATTCTACATTCCCTTATACAAACTCCACCTAACTCGCTTTACCCATTACAGACTCCTCTCCTTATTACAAAACATACATAGCAAATTAGAACTCCATGAAATTAACAACAAACAGACTTATGGGATTTCCTACACATTGCAATTTCCAAACAATTTTAGCCCCCTCACTTCGACAGCCAGCTTTCCTGCTGTTCCTGTAGACAGAAAAAACCAGAAACCAGCACAGCTCCAAGATCAACCTACCCCTTTTCCTCCCCCACCCTTAATTTCAATGCACAGAAAACCACATTGAGATATTGTCCTTCCCGTCATTGAAGGCCAGTCGACAACCTTCTGTCCTTCTTGGTGCTGCTGTCCGTGAGTTCCAGTAGCTCCTGTAAACATAGGATCCACCTGCAAAACTCAACGTACCAAGAAAAAACCTTTTACCCATTCCATTTTATCCCCTTGACTTCTAAGACAACAAATAAACCAAAAAACCCAAGTTCTTCTAGAATCCGTGTATTTTGTCCCTTCGCCAGCCCAATGGCCTTCCTTGCTGCCTACACCGGGTGGTGCCAATGACTGCTGCACTACAAACAGTTTCTTTAGCCACACCTGTCAAACCTAAAAGCTGAAAATCCTGCACAATAACAAACAAATCAAAAGAAACAGCCGCCCCCCTCCCCTGCTATGCCCTTACCTTTTAACCCTTAGATAAGGGAAAGCTACCTTATCCAGTCTAGCTATTCCTTTCAATCTCTCCGTCATATTCTTCTTTTTATATAATCTTTTTCTCATCTCTAGAGTCATATTCTTGCTAAATTATCCGGTACCACGTTCGCCTCTCGATATATGTGTACTATCGACGCGCTGAGATTTTTCATGGAATTCTTAATTATTTTTATTTCTTCTTCATATTTTCATAAAAATATATTATTTGATACTAGATCCACTAGTAAATAAGAGTCTACTTGAATTTTTTAAGTTACTTGATCTTATTTTCTTACAAACCTGTAACCCTTCCCAAGTGCACAAATTTCAGCATGTAGGGCTGAAGATGCCTTGCAGGATAGAGTAAAGGCTCTTATTATTCTCTCCTGAGAGTCCCTAATTACTATTTCCCCACCTATTGCCGCTATGTCTCTACTAAAGCTACTGCCCATTTTAAGAGATATCCTTCCTACGGGAGGTTTGTTCCAATTTATGTGCTTGATACCTCTTACCTTTATGTTTTTAGTTGTAATTGTCCATTTATTTATATTAGCTCTATCAACTTCTATATTATAAGACTTAATAGGCTTTGTTATAGATATATTACTAATTTCCTTCCTAATATCTAGTAAAATTACCGTAGTATTCATAGCTATGCTCTGATACCTATTCTTGTTCCTGACCTTTCATATATACCAGATTACTACATGAGATATGTTATGGGTTAGCCATTTGCTAATAATATATTTAGATGTTGCTCCTTCCCATTTTTTCACTCGATCGAGTATTCCTACTTTCTTTTTTCTAATCTGACAAGATTTTTCCAGCTCTTTCTAGACTTTTGATGTAATTTTTCCTACTGAAAATAGATGATCTAAAGATTCTTCCACCGTGGAACAACATTCGCATCTTGATACTAACATAATACCATTTTTTTGAATATTGTTATCTACCAGAATAGCATTAGAGATAACTTTCAATGCTAGCGAACACATTTTTTGTGGGATGTCATTTTTTCATACCCATTTAAATATAGTTTGTACATGTTTTTTTTTTCTTTTCAATTCCTTGGCCGATTTCAATGTAAATACCCATTGAGGAGTAAGCTTCCATTTTCAGCCACTCTTTAACAAGGTTAAGTTTGATTCTACTACCTCTTTTTATTTTACAAGTACTTTCCAATTGTTAGAGGTCTTCTTCAAACTCTTAATCTCTTCTCACATGTATTTAGCTCTCATATATTTTGCCCATAGACTGATATTTTCTTGTAATCTCTACCAGCCTTTACAGTCCCAGGCTGTAGCAATATCTGTTAAACTCGTAAAACCTAATCCTGCCTCTTCCTTTGGATGACATATTTGTCGAGTTTTTTCAGTGCAGTTTTGATTTTTCTTCTTTTTTACCACATAGAAAAATTGTCATTTCTTTTTCTAATTTCTGTAAAAAGTTCTTAGGATGATGAATTACTGACAAAATGTGTATCAATGTTTTTTGCAGCACATGTGAGATAAGAGTAATTCTTCCACCAAAGCTCAGCTGATCCTATGTTCAGCCATTTATTTTCTTTCTCATCTTATCTTGTAAAGGGCTTAAGTACTCTTCTCTTAATCTACCTTCATATATAGGACATCCTAAGTATGTTAAACTTTTTTTATTTTGGGTAAATTCTTTGATATTTTTAACTTTTTGAGTCACTTTATCCTGAATTTTCGATGCTAACATAAACTGGCATTTCTTTTTATTTACTGTTTACCCGGTTTTTATTTCAAAAATATACTATAGATCCATTAAGTTTTTTAATTATCTACTACTAGCTTTGGTAAAAATTATCAAATCATCCGCATAGGCTAGACAGCTACTCCTTGGAGTATTTTTGGGTTGTCTAAAAGATAAGATTTTGTCTTCCGATATTTTCTTCTTTAGATTACAAATAAATAATTCAAGGTATATGTCAAATAATAGAGGTTACAATGGGTATCCTTGCCTTAATCCTCTACTTGGTTTAAATTCTTTTCCTTTTGTTTCATTCACAATGACTTTAACCCACGCACCTGAAACACATCTATATATCAAATCTATATATAATTCTGAGAAATCTAATTTTCTCATGACAAAGCAAAGTGTAACACACTCTACCCTGTCAAATGCTTTAGATAAATTCAGTTTCACTACCAGGTTATTTCATCTAGTTTTCGTAGCTAGTTCCTTCATCATTTCGGATGCTACTTTTATATTTTCCGTCATTAGCCTATTTTTAATGAAACCAGTTTGTTCTAGCGATATTATTTCTGGCATCATGCTACTTAGCCTGTTTTGAAGAATTTTCGCTAGTATCTTGTAAATCACGTTACATAAGCTAATGGGCCTAAAATCATCACAATACTGTGGAGATTCATTTTTTGGAATCAACACAATAAGAGAGTTAGCCCACGTTTTTGGAATTTCCACTCTTACAAAAAAATATGAAATTGCAATTATAAGGTCTTTTTTAATGATATTCCATCATATTTGAAAAAAATAATTATTCCAACCATCTGATCCTGTCACACTGTGTTTATTTAAACTTAACACGGTATCTCTAATTTCTACCTCTTCCGGTATATTAACTATTCTATTATTTTGTTCATTGGTGATAATTGTATTGAATTCTTTTTTTAACATGTCTCCTACATGTCGGCCATGCCCACCTAAATGACTTTAAAGATACTCCTCAAATAGAGAAGTTATCTCTATCTCGTTTATCACCCATGTACCATCATCTTTCTTAATCCTTTTAATCTTGTTTCTATGAGTTTTGATCTTTCTCATATTATAAAAAATTTTTGTATTTTTATCTCTCTCCTTTAGCCATTTAGTCCTTGCTGTTTTCAAAAAATTTCTTCCATGTGCAAAGTGAGCCTCAGCTGTGCTTTAGCCTTGCTAAAATTCTGCCTAGACTCCTCATTTTTATTATTATCATGCTTAGCTTCCAGCCTTTCCACTTATTTCTCTTCTTGCTTAATTTTAATACTCAAATTCTCGAAGCTTTCTTTATTCCATGTTACTAGATGACTTTTTAATCTATATAATTTTAGGTTGAGAATATGTAGTGGTTTACCAGATACTGGTTTAACCCATGACTTTTCCACCACTTTCTCAAATTGACTATGCTTTACCCACATATTTTGAAACTTAAAATCACTTCTAATATGTTGTTCTTTGCAGATCGATAGAAACAATGGGCTATGATCCGAGCAGGTTCGATTTAATTACCTTAGTCCAATCATCCCATGAGAGGAGATCCACTTGACATTACACAAAACCCTATCGAGCCTAGCCCATATTGCTCCGCATTTCCGCCAATTATTATACCAAGTGAATCATTAAAATTTATGAAGTCATCCCATGAGAGTAGGTTCGATTTTGAAACTGATGAAGTTCATCTATATCAGGTTAGCACTGGCAATTGTATCATTAAAATTTTTCATAGCCACTGAATCTAGAGGCTTACCTCCCTTTTTTTCTTTTGCATTCTTAATTGTATTAAAATTATCTCCTATAATCTATGGAACATCTTTTCCAGCTATATCTTCCATCTCCCTCCATAATTTATATCTATCTTTTTTAGCATTTTTAGCATACACTACTAATATTATTTCTTTTGTAAATTTATCTGTTTTAAAATGTACTACCTGCTCTGTATCTTTTAAGATTTCAATATCTAAATTATTATCCCACAAAATCTAGAGTTTACCATTTAAATTCGCCTAGGCGTTATTAAATCCTAAAATATTACTATATTTACCTAATTGGTCCCTATTTACTATGGGCTCCGCGATAATGACTAATATTATTTTATGAATTCTAATTAATTTTTTAAGTCTATTTAAAGATGAGTTATTTTCCACACCTCTTATGTTCCAGCATAAATAATTATCCATTATATGTAGATTTAGCTTGAGTTCTAGTTGTGCGTTTGGATTCATGTGTCTTGTATAAATGCTTCTTCATATTTCTTTGCGGATTTGTTGTACTGGGAGTAGAATGTATTAACTCCCTATATCTATGTTGCTGTCCAAGATGCAATGTCATTCGTTTTATGGCTTCCATCACTTGTTCTCTGGTGAACTTATCCCAGTCCTCTTTATACCTTACTAAATCAATTTTAACCTTCTCCTTTTCTCCCTCGTCACTCACTTACACCCTACTTATTGATGGACAACTGAAAATGATCGAGTCTTCTTTTGGAAAATCCAGAAGATCCTCTTCAATCCAGGGAAACTCCTCTTTCTCCTTCAAAACCCACCTAAGTTTATTCCTCTTATTCCTCTTTCTTTTTCCTTTCACCTTTACCTATCCCTCATTATTTTCTCTATCTACCCATTCATCTACCCTCTCCTTAGCTCTATCAGTTTCTACTTTTCTCCATATACTCTTAAAATTACTTCTCTTTCCCTCTCCAATATCTTCTAATTTTATTTCCTTCCTCCCCTCTTTCTCATTTTCAGCCTCTAACCAATCTGACTCCTCTACCATTTTTTTTCTAGGACTCCTTTCAGGTCATCATTCTTGTCCTTCCTCACTCATCTCTTACCTCATATCCTCCCTTTAGCCTCCTGCCCTATCCCCTTACTCATCTCCTCTTGGCCTAGCATCCTTTCCCCCATGTCGTGTCCCAACTTTCTACAACCATGCCAGTAAGTTGGAAGGTTCTTTGGCATAACAGGCTGCCAGAAACCATCTCCTTCTTCCCCTCTACCAATCCAAATGTTTGTGAAAATTATTCAAATTATATTCAACACAAACTCTATCATTATTTGGTCTTACCATAGTTACAGTCGCCTTATCACGAAGCATTGGTTTGCCCAAGCACGAAGCAATTGCATATAGAGAGTGCTTGTTATACAGAAAAAGAGTGAGATTCGGGAAGGGGAACCATACCGAGGCAATCGGTGCTTTCTCGTGTGGATTGAAGTTGTGCATCCATCTCAATATGTGCATGGGATATCCATTTATATTTTATAGACCTCTTAGCCATAATCTGGAAGTCTTCTTCCACAGTGGGCTGAATAAACACATGCTTAGCGTCAAAATCGCCAAACTTAACCTTCCCTTTAAGCTTCAGTGAGTTAACAAATTCATAAATATCACTCGTGCGAGGTCTGCCATGGGAGAACTTTCCTACCAGTGTATACTTAAACGGTTCTGCAAGTCGCTCAAGCTCTTCCATGGGGAAGATCGCGGGACTCCCGTTTTTCTTTCTAAACTTTGGTAAGGGAGGCGCGGGTTCATTAAAAACCGAAGCAAATGACTTCTTAATGAATAAGGAGTCTCTATGCTCCATTTAGAGCTTGAAAATGACCTGAATTGAGCAGAGATGTGCGGCGAGGCAACGTGTAGTGATGTGATGTGCGACTAGGGCTTCCGATGCAAGAGAACTAGCTCCTGCATTGAAAATATACTTTTTGTTAGATTCCTTCTTTCTTGTAAGAGTACTGAATGGTTAATCATGTATCTTGTTCTAGTACTTCTGCACATAATAGAATAGTCGAGAGGACGATCTAACATTTAGGTAAAATGACTAGAAAAGTTTTACTTCGTATGAATGTATGTAGATATTTTTGGGGCGAAAATTTTAATTGCTAACTTCTTAATCAAATAAATATCATCTATCATTCTCTCATATTATATCTTATCCTAACTTGTATACTTAGGAGATAAACTATTTTTATTTTCTAGTCAAGATCTTTGGTTGTATTTACTTTGTTTGAGATCTTTTTGTATACTATAAAAAGATGGTTGCACATGTCATCAATTGTGCTTTTTTTGGGAACTCTAGTACTTGTAAGAGATATTTGGGTTATTCACCAAAGACTAGCATGTTGATTATGAGTATTGATATCATGTTCTTCTAGCATAAGCTATTCTTTAAGAATTTGATCTAATAGAAGTTACCTTTGGACATTTATATAGTAGGTTATTTTCTCTTTCTAGTTACTATTTTCATGAATTAGTAATAGTTGACTCTCCTAGGCGGCATGTCCAATGAGAGATCTCAATATTCGCTTACACCCGATATGATTAGTATGATTGGTTTTAAAGAGAGTATTGATATCTCTCATAGGACGTGCCACCTAGGAGAGAAACCTAGTGTGAGTATGCCACTGGACACAATGTGTGATTATCCTCAAGAGAGGAAGATGAAAGTTGACAAAGTTGATGATTTAAATGTAAAGATGCATACTAGATGGATATGTCCATAATTTATTCTAGACAAATCTTATGTAGTATCTATTTATCAAGCTCTTAATAATAATTTAGATCTTCTGATTGTATTACGAAATGAACAAAAGATATATTTTACTCAATATTTTTTATTTCAAGTATTTTCTTATTCTTATTTCAATACTATATATGTTTTGTTTTTTATTCTCGCTTGAGAATTGCATGATCTTGATTATTCTATTCGAGACACTTAGTCATCTTTGATGATGATAGACTATGTTGAAAGAATTGAGTTCAATAATATTTAATTATATGTGAGATCTCATCCCAAAAATGGTAGGTAAGTTAGTTATGGAATGTAGATGGCTATATATGATGGGGACATGACTAAAGGAAAAGGTTGATCAACTCAAGGTTAGGTTGATAGCGAGATATTTTATACAAATTTATGACTTTGACAAATGTAACACTTACTCTCTTAAAGTCAAAATGTTATTAATTAAATTGCTACTTTCTATTGCAACATCATATATGTGGATTTTATATCAACTAATTGTATGAGATATATTCATTCGTGGAGATTTAGAGAAAAATATATCTATGCAATAGTCATCAGGATTTACTATTTCTTGAAATATTGGTATGATGCACAAATTGCAGAAAGGTTTTTGTGGCCTCAAGCAGTCTTGTAGAAAATTATTAATATTATATCTCTGATACATATTATATTTGATTTTAGGAGATATGTGTCAAAATACTCATGTTTTTTTTGATTTAAATCAAGAGATAAATATTTCATGATAGCTCTACATGTTCATATTGATTATATTTTGATTATCAGAGATGTTTATTTAAGTATATTGTAACTGAAATTATTTTTATAGACTATTTTTCAAATGAAAAGTTTGGAATCTATGGGATATGTTATTGATATTAAGGTTGGATACTCAAGAATATGATTTTTTTTTTTATATGAGATATGCTTTGGATATATTATTTAAATTTGGTATGTTGAGATTTATACCAACTGACTCACATCTTAATTTAAGTGTAGACTTAACTATATATTTGGCTGTTTAGTTGAATCTTTTAGATATAGGTTGATCGTTGGAAAACTAAATTGTTTGACAATACGTATACATGATATTATTTATGTTGTCAATATAATTAATTAGTTTTTAGTCTCCTAGATAGATTCACATGGATATAGTGTTTCTTATTTTCAGGTATGTGAAGGAAGTAGTAAGATGTGAGATTACATTTATATATTATTGTCATAATTAGATAGATATGTATTTAAATTCTTGTTGGGTTCCTGGGATTATAGAAAGGAGATTAAACATAGATTTTTATATAATTTTTTTTACGAGTAACTTTGTCTCTTGGAAAAATAAAAGAAAGTTATTTTGAGATTTATTGTATAGATAGGATACAATGTTATTGTATCAGCCTCAATTAGCATTAATGAATCAATTTCTTATTGGATGAGATTTGTCTTCAGTTCAGACTTTAATGATAATTTATTATGACACTCAAGAAGCTTGACATATTGTGATTAATCTGGTATTTTATCGGCAAACGAAATATATTGAGGTTGATTATCCTTTCATTTGGAAGAATATTAAGGATAATTTGATCACTATAATATACGTACCTACTAGTGGTCAGACTGCAAACATATTCACAAAGGCTCTCAGAGTACTAAATTTTACTATTTTTTTCAAGCTGGAAATTTTTAATAAGTATACTTCAGCTTGAAAAGGTATTAAGTTATAGTCTATTTTCGGTTATTTTATTTGTTTATTTATTATTTGGAATATATGACTCATGGGCTATCACAAATCACACACACACACACACGATTTATGTTGTATAATTGATTAATTAATTGTTTTATCCTCCTTTTTTCTTCTCTCTCACTCCCTCTCTCCCCTTTTTTCTTCCTAAGCAGCCCTAATCTTGGCTCGACACTTGTTATAAAGTAGTTGATTGATACGAGAGTATAAACACATCAAGTAAATTTTTTTTATTCATTATTTTTTTCAGTGAACACTATCTACTTGATAATACATTAAATATAATATAAACACATAACAAGGATGTTTTGATTATGTAAATTAATAAACTAGAACTTCCTAGTCTTGTAATTGATGAACATGAAGCTATGATAATTAAATTATGATTGCTAAGATTTCTAAGAAGAGGATCCATGTAGCTATCATGAGATCAGGATTTAGATATTTGAATTAATTGTTTCACATCAATTTTTCTTTTTTTCCCTTACTGTTTTCTTGTGTTTTGCAGAGTTCTAAAAATGATGAAGACAGTTTCTTCTCATGCTCATGAGAATCGGATGACTATCCCTGCTGTTGCTGCTTGCATGGCACCCTTGTTATTACCCTCTTTCATTGTGACAAATTGTGGGAAAAAGAATAAACGTGATGACATGAATGCCAATGCAGCTCAGCTTTTGGCGGCAACTACTGCAGTTAATACTGCTAAAGCCATCATTATTTTGTTATTAGAAGAGTATGACAACATCTTTGAGGTATGCAGCAAAGCAATGCTTGTATTATTATTGTCTTTGATATGCAATCTGGTTGTGATTTTTCTGATGTTTGTCCCATGTTCAAGTGGCATACGTATCAGCAACAAATTCTAAAATTTTTTGCTGGTACTTCATTAATGAAGTGTTTTTCTATTTAGTTGAATTTCATTTGCTTTTACTCTTATAACTGGTGTAATATTTATGCTTTTTTATTATATTATGTTTATGATGGGAACATCTATTCTGTGGGTTGTCCCAATTATTTATACCTATTTGTATAGAGGATTAGAGAATATATTTGTGGGTGTTGAGGTTTGTTATATTGAGCATCTGTGTTGCACGGATACTCCACTGGACTGCCGTGGACACGGTACGGACATGCGTCAGATACGTGTCCGATACGTCACGTGGCGTATTGTTGACAAATTTCGTATCCGATACGCCACGTGGCGTATTGTTGACAAATTTCGTATCCGATGCGCCACGTGGCGTATCGGACGTCCAGTGGCCAAAGTCGCCGCATGGGCGACGTTGGCCCTTGACACAGGCGGCGGGGGCGCGAATTGGGGGGGGGGGGGGGGGGGAGTTCACGAATTATTGTGGGTCACTTAGGGTTTTGGTCCTCGGTGGAGTTCACGAAGGAGAAGAGTGAGATGAGAGAGAATATTTAATAAATTTTATTAAGATGGAAGAAACTATTTTTGAAAACATAATAGTTATTATATATATGATTTCGGGCAGTTCACATGTCATGCATAATCAAACAATGTAAAAAAATAAACAATAAAAAGTAAATAAAATCTCATTATCTATTTTAAATTAGTAAATACATGTTAGTAAAGATTCAACTTTGAAGAAAGAAAAATATTTTATGGTTTTCTGAGAGTATTTATGAAGATATCAAAAATTTATTTGCTGGTTGGTACATAAATAATAACTATCAAATTGTGATAGACATCTTTTTGTGTGAAATGATAATCATCTTTAATTTATTTTATCCGTTCCTAGAACATCAAGTTAGTAGCAATGTGTCGAATTCTCTAATTGTTATAGTAAGTCATCATCAACCTTTGAATTAGTAGGAAAAATTTTACAAAAAGTGATAGATCCATTGAAATTTATAAGTAATCGACATCATAGTTATATACTCTTTCTTTGTACTAGATTTAGAAATGATTATCTATTATTTATTTTTTTATGAGAAAATTATATTTTAGAAAAGTACAAAATCTTAAAGCTGATCTATCTCTGTGATCATTGGAGCCCAATTGTAATCTGAATATATTTTTTTCTAGTTTTGCCCCTGATCTCTAAAGAAATCCTGTCCTAGAATCATCTTTGTTTTCCTAAAAATCTTGATAATTCTATTTATATAAGTATGTTTGAGAAAATTTAAGAAATTACTAAATATACTAATAACATAAGTGATATTTAGTTTAATCATTATCAGATAGTTCAAGTTTATTATGATTTTCTTATATTTGGTGAAATCAACTTGAGAATCTTTATGATCATTGCAGCCCAATTGAAATGTGAATATATTTCTTCCTAGTTTACTCTTGATCTCAAAAAAAATTTTCATGTCCTAGAATCATCTTTATTTTCCTAAAAATCTTAATAATTATATTCATATACGTATGTTTGGGAAAATCTATGAAATTTATAAATATACTAATATATAAGTGATATTTAGTTTAATCATTGTAAGTTTAATTTTATTGTGATTCTTAAATTAAGTGAAATAAACTTGAGGATCGATATTTGTAAGCAAATACATGTTGGTTCAAGTGATGAGTTAATTGGTTCACATCTTGACATATTGAGGTCATACAAAACATCTAAATTTTATTTTTTTTTCAAAAATAAAGGTCATACCTTTTAACTATCCAACCTCAATACCTATGAAATATTTAATATATTCCAAATTGTTTATCTGAAACTCAATCTTTAGAAATAATTAGCTAGTATATATCTAATTGATCATCTCGTATAATCAAAATATTATTAATATATACTACTAATATTATATATCGACTTCTTGATCTATGTCAAATAATAATGAAAAAATTATTATCAATATAATCAAATACATTTGCTAAAGTTAAATATGGTAAGTGACAAAATTTTGCCAAACTACTCTTCAAGAGACATTTTTTGGGATATGAAAAATCTTTCACAATCTGTACATTATAAATAAATTATCATGAATAGTGAATCATAGTGACTATTATGTAAATACTCTTTCCTCAAAATTTTTATGAAATATATTTTTTATATTTAGTTGATTCATGGTTCTAGAGGTGTCAAACGAGTCATGCCCTATCGGCATGACTCGTTTTTTGGTGGATTAGTATGGCCACCTTGTCGTGTTGGGCACAACCTAGTAAGGTAGTCATGTTATGTACGACATGGTATGACTTGTGTTATGTCAGCCCGCGATGCCGGGCCGATACTTTTAAGGGTAGAATCGAGTTGTGCATGCCGGATCGTGCCTGGAGCTAGGTCATGCCCAAAGTCGTGTCGTGCCAATTTTTGATTTTAAATTTTTAATTTGTAAATATTAAGTTATCCATAATGATTAATGACATAATAAAATAAAATGATTAACAAAAATTTTAATAATAAAAAATAACAAAATAATTTATCATTCAAAAATAAAATAATATAACATAATATTCATCATAGTCAATTCCAATATCAATCCTTATTAGTATGCAAATCATCATTATCATCGTGTAATCATTTGATGGTATCACAAGTGGTAAGTTTAATATCCTCAGAGTTACACGAGTCATCATCTGCCAGCAATTCCTACACTCTTGTTTCGACTCGTTCCTAGATGCCTGATACACTATCCCTTTCATTGGAATCAAATGCAGAATTATTAAAGGAGGGAAAAGTGGCCCAAGAAATGAGTGAGGATTCTATTGTTGAGACCCATTCTGATAAATATGATACTAGGCCCAAACGGGTAACCAAAAAACCAGCATACCTTAAGGATTATGTGTAAGGATAGAATGAGATATTTTGTAGTGGGCCGCCATATTCATTCAGAATGGGTGCTGTTGGGTATTAGGAGGTTAATTTGTAGGTGTCTCAATCAGGTTTGTTTGGGTATCAGTAAGGCATGTATGGTGGAGAATATATTGTGAGGGTATTGTTAGTTTTTGGACAGATTGAGATATAGAGAGATATAGAGAGATATAGAAGTTTCTAAGTATTCTCTCATCTCATCTTCTTCATTCTTCCTCCCTCAATTTTTCTACTCTGTTCCTACAATTATGTTAAATTTTTTTTGCTACATATTTGATTTAATTTTTGGGAATAAACACTCACTCAAAGAGTGTCTATGTTTGGGTTGAGTCTAATTGTAGGTACCCCAAACATATCAATGGTGCTCTCATTGGGTTTCTAACATAATGAAATTCACAAGTGCTGCGCAAAAATTTCAACAATAATTGAGGGCTCAATCTGAAACAATCCAGTGCTAAATGTCAGATCATTCCCATTCATTACACAATATTTTCCAACAACACGATGTCGGTTTAAACAAAATTGGCAAATCTTCGGGTTGAATGGCGCCAGACTACATCGCTGTGGGAAAACTCGAGTTCATTCGTCTCTGGCTCCTTGCAACTTGATAACAGTGGTAGCAAAATTTCTAACTCAGGCTTTTCGCGCTTTCAAGCTTGAGGTTCCTTGTTTTGATGGATCTGACCCAATTTGGTGGTTGTTCTGCGTAGAGGCTTTCTTTGACTACTATGCTACCCCGAATGATTTATGCTTTTAAATCATTTCTTTTCATTTGGAAGGGCGTGCAGCAGCTTGGTTGAAATGGGCTTCTCGTAATAACCTCTTATCATCCTGACTGGAGTTTGTTACAGTGGTGCGACACCGTTTTGGTCCTGTCATCTTTGAAGACTTTGAAGGGAATCTCTCAAAACTCACTAAAATTGGGTTAGTTTCTGACTTACTAGCCGCTTTTGAGGATCTCATGAACAAAGTAACCGGCATTTTTGAGCCCCTCTTCAATCCGTTTTTTTAACACCAGCTTGAAACCAGTAATATGCTGGGAGTTACTTTTCAATCGATCGTCGTCTCTAATGGAGGCTTTTGCTCTCGCTTGAGCGTATGAGGCACGCAAGGAGGATTGTTGGACCTCTAGTTTTTTTGGGCTTTCTAGATCTCAACCTAGCCCAACACATACTACAAACCCAACCCAGTTGTCTACCTCTCAACCTAAGTAGCACGGACACGGATACGGACACGAGGATACGACACGGCAGGATATAGAGACACGGCAAATTTCAAAAAACTAGGATACGGATACGGCTAGGATACGACATGAAAAAAAATAAATACAAATATTATCCATTAACAGAAATTTAGATAAATAAAAAAAATGCTTAAACATTATTTTTACAAATATTCAAACACAAACATAAGAAATATTAAAACAAAAGATTTGTATTTTCTTATGAATCAAACAAAATAGCTTTCAGTTCAGGTTCATCAAAAGAAAGATCTGTAATCTCGAGAATTCCAGCATTTTCAATATCTATTGATTAAAACCATCACCTCCAATGTCCCACATTTTAGATTCGCCTTCATTATAGTTTGGAGATCTCCTTGACAGAAGTCGAAGATTATTATGGATATAAACTAAGTCTTCAGCTCTTTGTGGTGTCAACTTGTTTCTCTTCATGAAGTGAATAAAATTATAAGTGCTCTAATTTCTTTCACAACATGAGGATGAACAAGGTTGTCCTAACAATTTTAATGCAATAAGTTGAAGCATCGGTGCAGCAGTTCCACGAACAACCCACCATTTAATAGGACTCATATACCATCTGTCTTTTATGGAATCACTTCTAGAAAAATTTTCCAAAAATGTTGAAAATATAGCATACTCGTCATTTGCTCTTTTCCTTTCACCTTCATTAGAAAAATCTCTCAAAATATTTTTTTTCTTTCTCTTACTATTTCTAAATCTCGATGCGGTGGAACACGATCACCAGACTCAACAAGCCATTGTTGACTTTAATACCTGCAAGTTATGTTATAACATTAATTATAAAATATTAAACATCATAGAATATCATTTATATTAAAATTATCATAATCTACAATTTAAACTCTTAAGATTACCTTGAAATTAAGGAATGAACAAGAGAATGTAAAGGTGTGTGGCTTTTATTCTATCTTTCCACCAAGATTTCATTCACAATATAAAAAAACATATATGTTAAAATACATAGTAAATCATATAAGTTCAATTATAATTAAAACTTAAAAACTTTCAATCAAAATAATAAAAATTAAAAATTAAATTAAAAGTATACCTTGAATTATCTGTGGGGCTTTTATGTTCTTTCTTAAAAATAGTTTCCTTCACTTTTTCGATCATAGAATCCCACCACTCATAAATATTGTGAAGACAAGGTTTATCAGTGTCAGCTAATCGAAGCATCTCATAAATATGAGTTGTAAAGCTGAGGATATAATCTATATTCATCTAAAAGTCTTCATTTAAGATTTTATTCTTTATTTCTTTTGTTTTCACTAAATCATCATCTTTATACATTTTACATTCTTCACTTATCACTAATTGCTCCAAGCCTCTTTTTATTGTTTTAAATCGTTTAAGCATAACAATAGTTGAAGCAAAACGTGTATCGGCTACTGAAAGTAATTTCAGCTTGCAATGATTATTAAACATTGATAATCTCATTGTATGATTCATAATGAAATTCTTGATAAAAAAATATCACTTGATACTTGAGCGATCCAACCACACTGTTCCATCTTATGATCATATCTTAAGTATGTTGGTGTATAAATATTCTTCAAAGCAAGATTATTGTATACCCTCGGAAATTCAAAAAGCTTATTGTATTTTATTTTTAAGATGTAATATCTAACATCTTTTGTGAGTATGTCTCAATTTCTTACAAAGAGAGCATGTCACTATTGATTTCATTTCTATGGTGTGTCCTTACCAACTCTATATGCTCTCTTATTGAAATTGTGTGATTAAATAATTATAGTATTATGATCAATGATAGTAATTCAACTTGATCTAGGTGTAACATTCGATGTTTGAGTCATCTTCTAATAAAGTTATCAGTGAAATAGAAATGCCCACCAAGAATTTAGGTTCGTAAAATAGCATATCGCTTTCCCAATGCCTATATATAAATAGTTGCATATTATCATTATATAAATAGAATATGCCCAAAAGAGCGTATTGGTTTAGAAAAATCTCTAATATTTTTTGTACAATGTCGTAAAAGTCAAATACATTGAGCATACTAAGATTAATTGATTACTAAATATGTAATAGTAATTATGTATCAATCATCATTCACTTATCACTATCGACTTAAAGTAGGTATTCCAATAGGTGACCCGCATAAACTTAGGTCATGAACCAAATCCTTACTGATGTGTCACATATGGAATATATATTTTCCTTTAATTTACTAGGTTATTCACTATGGACCCACACTCACATAACATAAGCAAAATTTTGCACAACAATTTTAAATTTTGAAAACAATATTAAATGGACATAAAATATAAAACTATCATGGTTCTATGTCAAACTTTCAAAAACAAATATACCATGTAATTTTAATCACATAACTACTCATGCTAGAAATGATACTATTTAGATTTGTTTTTTATTTTTTTATTATATTATTTATTTTTTATTATTTTGTTAGTTTACTTTCATTGAGTTGTATCTTCAGATAATTAAATTTTGAAATTATTTTAATTTCTATTCATGTTTGTTTACATGATTGAAAGATTGAGAAAATTTCTATTTAAAAGTGAGCATGGTAGATTTTATATATATATATATATATATATATATATATATATATATATATATATATATATATATATATATAATGATATGATTTTCTTCAAAATGTTTAAGTTTATTAGGTATTTTGTATGTAAATTTTTTATTTGGTTATTTATCATTAGACATTAGCTAAGTTGAGAATAATTTACTATAACCTTGAGGATATTTCTATCTTAGAATGTGAGACTTTTAAGTTAGGAAAGAATACTAGATTTTCCTATCTTGAATGCGAGTCAAATATAAGTAATGATTTAATTTATTTGATATCTTTAGATGTATAAGGATACAATAGAGATGTGATTAGATAAGTCTATGAATTTAATTATTTTTATTGATAAATATTCATGATATATATGAGTATATATTATTTAGAATTGATCACATGTATTTTTTTATATATATTTAAAAAAATAAAAAAATTTAATTTGATAAAATATTAAAAAAAATAAATGAATTAAATATATGTTAGGCTGGTTCAATACTTATTATATGAATCATAAGGTTATATATTAATTTTTTTGTGCTGATATACCTCCACATAATTGGGATATTGAAAGGAATGATAAATATTTAATATAGATAGCCTAGACACTCTTATTTGTGAAAAGCATTACATAATATTTTTGAGAAAATATAATTTTAACTGCAAGCTCTCTTTAATTAGATATCATCTTATAGTCTTTTTTTAGCATGTACCTTTTTATATTTGATATCCGAGTGAGAAATTATTTAGTCTACTTTTTAGAGTTTTTAGTAATATTTTTTCTGTCCATCATATCTCCTCGTGATAGGACAAATTAGCTCTTGGGGTTTTGACGTGATTTCCATTTTAATAGAATTTTAGTGAATATTAAAGTTATCTTTTTTGAGCAAAATTTGCTTTTTAGCGAGTCTAGGAAGAGTGAGTCTAGAAATTATACTTGGACTCATTATTTTTTTTTTATTTTTAGTTTCACTTAGAAATCAAGTTAGTAGAGAGAGAGTTATTTATTTTCTACATTTGAAGTTGTTGGTACACAATATGATGTTAATTTGATAGAGTTTTCAAATCTATTAATAACTGCATACCAAGTTGATTTTATAGAGTGAGTTTTCCAGGAAGAAAAATCTTTTTTAGGTCTAAATGACATAATAATTCATAAGTATTTTCTAGTACAAACTCGTGTTGAATTAGAAATTGAAAGAATTGATTAACCAAGACTTAAAATATATACTAGGAGAATCGAACATGCCCATCATGATCAGATCTAAAATAAGCCTATTTGAGAAAATAAATGATCCTACAATAAATATCTTTGATCTTAACTTTTATATTACCTTCCTGAAGAGAGAGATGAGTTATATTTAGTATTTAAGTTTATTGGTTTTATTGTACTATAATTTTGTTCATTTTTTTTTTGTTATTTTGTTTGATGATACTAAGATATCCTAGTTTATTTTAGAAATATTATCTCATCCAGAAGGATGTCATACAATATTAGAAGAGAGATATACTCAACTCTAATAGACATGAAAACTAGTACTACAATTTTTGGGATGATCTATTGTTGGTATATGTTAGTATTTACTGTGAAGATAAGTTCAGATAAAAAAGTACATCTCCTTGACTCAATACTTATTGTGAGGGGGTTACTCAGATCCATGATATAAATTATTAGGATATTTTTTCTTTAGTTGTTAAGCTAGCCTTAGTATGAGTTCTTAATTTATTGACATCTCACAGATATAGGATATATTAACTAGACATAAAAAATATATTTATTCATGGTGACCTTAAGATAGAGGTGCATGTGGAAGTCACCTAGGCTGCTAGTAACATAATTAGTTATAGTTTGCAATTTGTAAAAATATTGTATGACTTAAAGTAGCCACTGAGAATTTGATTTGTAATGTTTTTATAATTAGTCATTATATTTTAGTTACATAAGTATGTTATAATTTTTTCTTTTATTTTTTGAAAGATTCATGATGACAGAGTGATTATATAGTTTGTGTATGTAGATGATATTCTAATTATGTGAAATATTAAGTTGAAAATTATCTTATTTAATGAGTACTTTCAATCACAACACTAGATAAAAAATTTTGATAGATTCAAATGCTTTTTTGGTATAATGATGATATTTTATATGAGTGATACTATCTTGTCACATAGTAGGTATGTGATTGATATTTACACTGATGTTTGATATTTAAGTTGTCCATAAGTAGATACTCTTATTGATTTAGTTATTAATTTAACTCATGTTGTGATTTTTATTACTTATAAGAAAATCATTAAGAAGTTTAACTATTTGATAATGATCAAACTAGATATAGCATATTTAATTATTATAATTAGTTATTTTTTAGATTTATTTAGATAGATTCATCATATTGTAGTTTATCTCATACTGCGATATGTGAAAAAATTTCCAAGACTTGAGATCTTTTTCAGTGTTAAGTGGCACTTATAAGCCAAATATTTATATTTGAGTTAGACACTTGCATGCTTGAGAAAGTCTATGATAGTGTTTTATACTTTTTTATAGGCAATCATGTCTCCTAAAAATGTAAAGGACTTATAATATTTTAAGATCTAGTATAAAAATAGATTTCTGGATAATAATAATAGTTATTTAAGAGATACTTTTGATTTGGAAACTAATCTAGGAGATTGAATATTCATTTTCTACTTTTAATACTTCATTATTATAATAAGTATGCAACTAGGCATATAACCTTAAATCTAATTTTTCACATGCGGATGAAGCACATAAATATCTAGATCTTTATTGCTTGTTTCTTAGAGAGGTAATTTTGGATGAGATAATTGATATAGCTTACATGCATACAGCAAAGCAAGACATTTTTGCGAATGTCATGAAAATGTTCTAGCATATTTTTTTCTAATTCAAATTTAATGTTTGACTTTTATATACTAACTTGAGAGGGGGGTTGAAATTTATAATATTATAGTTATTTTGTTATTACTTTTTTATTTTATTACTTTATTGATGGGGGAAATTTTTCCATGGGTTCCCTTAGAGGTGTCAAACGGGACGTGCTGAGCTGGTCTGGCCCATTTATTGTAAGCACGACCTTGCTTTCGTGCTGGGCTAAGCACGTCATGGTTACTGTATTGTGTCGTGCCTGGCTCGACATGGTTTATTCAAGCCAAACCCGGCACGGCTCGCCGGCCCTACGGTAAATTTATCATGCCGGGTTAGGCCCGTGAGGGCCAAAACAGGCCCGCTCGGGCCTGTTTAAAAAAAAATAAAAATTGTATATTTTTAAATATTTAAATTTGTATTTAACTATTTATAAAATATATATTATATATAGATAATATTTATAATTTTTAAATTTTTAAATTTTTAACTTGAAAATTGTTGAATATATAATATTAATAAAGTTTAATTTTTTTTAGTATTTTTTAATAAATTTAGATTATAATTTATTAGAATTAAATTATAGAATTTTTAATGAACAATTTAAACACAAAAATAAATTAAACATAAAATTTCGTTAAAAAAAATTATAAAGTCACAAAAATAAAAGTAAATCAAATGTCCAATCGAGCCAAAAGATACCAAACTAAAGCAAATAGAACGTAATGTAAATAAAAAAACTATAGAATCAATACAAAACAAAATATCGTAATCAAAAATCAGAATCAATAATAACACAAATAATTAATTGTGTCCGTGATCGTGTGACATCAAGAATCAAAATTAAGCGGCAATGACAAATGACATATGGGATGGCGTAGCATTGGTAACTGGTGTCTGAAAAATGACAATCACATCAATTTCAATCGGCATATCATGATCATCATCAACCACAACTTTAAAATCACTATCATATGGATCATTATCATCAGTAATTAACTCTCTCGCTTTCACAACAGATGCAGTCCCTATCTCAGTTCCAATACGATCCTAGATGTTAAACCTCAAATCCTCTCAATCCTTCAAACAGGCCAGACCTCAATAATATCTGGACGTAATCTCGATTTCTAATCCAAAATCATATTCACTGTAATAAAAAAATAAACTCTGATTCTATGATCGACACCGAAGGAGTCAGTAGATCCCATGTCATCCTAGATCGCTTGGGAAAGATGAACTCATATGATTTCTACCATTGTAATATATCAAGATTCTTAGTATCAGAATGTGATAGGATTCAGCAGTAATCAGTATCTAAGTACTGAGAAAGCTCGTTCCTATGTGACGGTCCACCCCATCGTTTCTTCCTCGCTAACTGAATGGAAAAATCATCTCTGAAGAAGGTATTCATGTCCATAATTATAGTCTCACTACTACAATCATACCTAGTATCATAGTATGTGAACAAGTTAGTCAACTTTTCGTGGATGAACCATTCAGGTGAGCCTTTCATGTTCATGCATGAGAAAATGTAAGTCAGGGTATTATCTATCTCATCCACCTTAACCATAGGGTCCATGCATGCAGTGAGATAATAAAGAGATAAAATGATAGACCAGTACTTTTGAGTACATGATTTTCATCTCTGCAACCATATGAATAAGTGTCGGGTCATCTCGATACTTCCTAAACATGTTACTAATGTTGCATATCCACCTGAGTACAATACAAGTTGTAGGAGTATAAACCAACGAACACATGTTCATCGTGTCATAAAAAATTTTTAGGAATTTCATAAATAAAATTCTTGAAGCCCAGTCAGTGTCATTTATAATAAGTTTTTCATTCTTACTATTGACGTAGTTAGATATCACGTATTCGTATCTAATTCATGACTCCAATATCATGTATGTGTAATTCCAATAATATCTCACATCTGATTGGAATTTCTTCTTCTCAAGATTCGCATACAAACAGAGACTACCAAACTTCTGTTGTCTATGAAGAGTGTAAATATATTTTAGTACATTACGTCTATTATCTAATGTGGGGGAATACACTTTCATACTCGCTTGTACAATCAAGTTAATTACGTGACACATGCATATGATATTTAAAATTTCTTCTAATGGTGTTTCGCTAATATTCCTAACAAACATGTTAATCGCTACTTCATTATTAGATGTGTTATTGAATGTAATACTAAAAATTTTATTTTGAATTTTATATTCTCTAAAGATTTTTATCATACACTCAAAAATGGCCGGGCCATCATGAGGATAAAGAATCTTAAAAATCTTAAAATTTTTTTTATTCATTGTCCATTTAGAATCAATATAATGGCCAGTTAGATATGCATAAGATGATTCATCGTGACTTGTCTAGATATTGGGCGTCACAAACACCACTCAATTATATGCCATAAATTCATTAATTATTTTTTATTTTTATAACTTATAAAATCTTACTATGTTATTCCTAGATGTGAACCTAGGATCCTACGATAAGCAGATTGAAAATATGTCTGCATGATGCTCACTATCCTTCGATCTTCCAAAAATCTGATCGGAAGACCAATCAATATGATAAGTTTGGTCATGCCTCTTAGACTGAACTCAATCTATTCTCAAAAAATGCAATGCTAAGTTTGGTTTGCTTATGATTTAATGTTCTATATTTTTTGGTATATAATTTGATATGCCTCTTAAGATAGTCAGTCCCAAACGAATTCTTACATATTAAATTTCTCATGTAATATTTGTATTTTGCCATTTTTTCTTCTTCATCCTTAATCTTTTTTTATTTTATTATATTAAAATGAGTCCAAATTATAAAAGTACTTTTAATTTTTTGTTTTTTAAATATTTGGGTTGAGACGACTGGAGAAACCAATGTTTCGGTAGCATCATATCTATGTGTAAGATTTTTATTTTCTAAATTTAATATATTTTATTAATATTAGTCATTTTTTGGGTATTTGTTAAATAGGAGGTAGACCTATATGATAGATTTAGATATTCAGATTAGAGAGAGAGATTAGAGAGAGAGTAAACAAAATTACTTAATTTTTTTAAATAATAATATATAAGTTAAAAGTTTTACTTTAATTCTAAACAAAAATTAAAATACCCGTAAAGCAGTGAGGTAGATCACGTGCATGGTGCACCATGGTCTCATGTCGTGTCAGGCATGACACGAGGCCCCGTTGGCCTCGGAACGGCATGATACGTCATGATTGCTATCTTGGTCGGGCATAGCACGGGCCTGGGCACGAGAAATTCCCGTGCCGGTCCGACCCAGGCAAGGCTGAATCGTGCCACGCCTAGTGTCGGACCTGGCTGACCCGGTCTGGTTGACATCTCTATTTTTAACACCAAAACATGTCCAAGAATCTAACTTAGGCTCTAGGAATGAAATCATGATAAGTTCAAACTGTGTCTCTTAATCATCTATTAGAAAAGGTACTAGAGAATACACTAATCAACTACTCTATTTACTTACATACTATATGTCTCTTAATCATCTATCACTAGTCCACAAGAATTTAAATGAGTCTAAATATCATTATTATTCCTAACAGTATTTCTGAGACATTGACAAAAAGGAAATGGTATGATGCTATGAGATGTAATATGAGTGCAAGTGGATTTCTACACTTAAATATAAGGCTGATGGATCGCTCGAGAGATATTTATCAAGACTACTAGCTAAAGGGTACACTCAAATTTATTGAATTGAATATCATGAGACTTTTTCTTTAGCTGCAAAAAATGAATACTATACGAATCATGTTGTCTTTGATTGCCCACTATAATTGGAAATTCTTATAATATGATTTTAATAATATATTTTTTTATGATGATTTAGATGAAAGAATTTATAAGAACATCCCACCAAGATTTGAGGGGAACACAAGTAACAAGGTGTGCATGCTGGAAAAAATTCTTTATGGACAAACATTTTTCTAGAGCTTTGTTTTGTAGATTTGCAAAAGTCATGAAAGAGTTTGAATACATAGTAAAGTGACTACACTTTCTTCATTAAGCACTTGGTTGCAAGGGGATATTTTTTCTTCTAGTCTATGTTGATGATATCATAATATCTAGAAATAATAAGAGTGTGAAGCACGAAGTGAAATAGAGACACAAAAGAATTTGAGAAAAGGAATTAGACAAATTAAAGTACTTCAGTATTGAGGTGACATATTCTATACAAAGAATCTTTATCTCTCAATAAAAGTATATGATTGATATATTACTAGAAATGGGGATGATTGGATGTAAACTAGTTTCTACACCAATTGATCCAAACCACAACTTGGGAGAAGCTAAAAAAGAACTAGTAATTGATAAAAGAATGTGTCAAATGCTGGTTGGTAAGCTCATATACCTTAAGCATGCTCACCCAAATATTGTTTACTCTATGAGCGTAATTAATCAATTTATGCATGATCCAAAAGATACACATCTTCAAACTACTTATAGGGTGTTGCATTACTTGAAAGGTTACCCAAAGAAAGAAATTTTGTTCAAGGAGAATTATACTTCTGCTCTAGAAGATCAACTATATACAAAGTATTGTATTTTTATTGGAGATAATTAGTAAAATATAGAAGTACAAAGTTAAAAGTGGTAGCAAAGTAGATTGCAAAATTCGGGTTTAAGGTCACTACTCAAGGGTTGTGTGAACTACTTTGGCTGAAGATTATTTTAAATAATTTGAGAATCATGTGAGATGATCCTATGAAACTCTATTTGACAAAAAATCAGTTATCAATATTTCTCATAATCATGCACAACATGATAAGATAAAACATATTGAGATTGACAGATATTTCATCAAAAAATCAGTTCTATGTTTCATCAGAATTTCAATCAGCTAATATTCTAACAAAAAGGTTAAATAGTTCAATGTTCACGATCTTGTATTCAAGCTGGGAAGGGAAGACATCTATTCATCAACTTGAGGGGGGTCATGTTGTAAATAGATTATGAATTTTTTTTTCATAATCTCTCAATTTAAGGGATTATGATTTTATAAATTTCTTTTATAATTTCTTATATAAACCATCAGGATAATCAATTTTTAAAATAATAGAAATTATTATTTTTATCTCTTGGTAATTCTTCTCTTATTATTTTCTCATATTTCGTGATAGATATTTATTTAAGTTCATTATTAAACATTATCATCATGTTTTATTCTAACTATTTTGGGTTTGTTATATGTATCTTATTTTTTTAATTAATTTTATTATAAATGATTTACATTTTCAATCCTTTATGTATTAAGTATTTGTTTATAATTTTCATTGAATTTTTCATAATTTTACCCCTAGTTTTTTTTTCTCCATCTATATGAATAGTCTCCTACTTCATAATTGGTATAGTATGATGTCTATATTGAACTTGATCAAACTATATCATATGATTCTTTCTTATATTTTAATTCATGAGTTATTCTAGTCTTATTTCTAAGATCTTAATTTCTAATTTTATCATTTTTAATCTTATTACATTTCTATCTTCTCATTATTATCATTGCTAAATATATCCTTTGAATATGTTATTTTTTTATCATCCAACCATCAATTCTATGCAGCACGGCTAGTCTTATAGCTGTTTTATAATTTATTTTTAATCTACTCATTATTCATTTTATCTTAAAGAATAGTTGATATAATTTTTTATTTTGGTTTATCTAACATTAATTCTATAAGATACATTTTATTTATCCTTTTCATCTTTACTTAATATAATGTCTAGTTACTTGAAATAGTTGATATTAGATACTTCTTACTTTTTTATTTTGATTATCATATTTTTTTTACTCGTAACATAATTAAACTCATTTTTTAAGTAATATGTCTTATTATGTTTAATTTTAAACTCGTTAGAATCAAGTGTGACCCTTCAAACTTTTATTTTTTTACCTATCTTTTTTTAAGTCCCATCAACTAATAATATCTCATTGCTAAAAACATATATTAAAAGATATTTTCATAGAGATTTTTTATTAATTAATTTATAATTAACATAAAAATATAAGAATTGTGTATATCTTTGGTTTAGTCTTACAAATATTGAAAATTGGTGAGTGATGCCTTTAGCCAATTTAACTATGGATATGATGATATTTTTTTCTCATATATATATCCTTGATTAGTTTAGTATATATGTGTGATACTCATTTCTTACATAATATTTACTAAATTAAGTTTTTTGGTATTTTATCATAAATTTTTCTTATTTTTTTTTATATTTTTGATTAATTATTTGACTAAGTAGATAGTCTTATCCTTCATAATAGATCTAGCTAACATAAATCGAAATTGATTTTGTAAAATTATTATTTCTTTTTTTAGTTTGTGTTCAAGTAATTTTTTCCAAAATTTTATTGTGGCTTATGAGTTGAATACCTCAATAATTATTATAATAATGAATTTATCTTTTGTTCTTATAAATAAAAATTACAATGTTTTATTAATATTTATTTGGTATATTTTTTTGATTCTTAAGATCTTGTTAAATGAATTAGTCAATTATATCATTTTTTCTCTCATAATTCTCCAATTTTCAAAAAAGGTACTATCAAGCATTATGAATTTTTTGACATTTATTTTTTTATCTTGGTTGCATATATAAAATTGTTTAATCATCTATCACTTTTAATATTCAAATTTGAATTTCTAAACTTGTTTAAAAAATCTTCAACATGTATATTTCATCTTTATTTGATTTTATTTTTATTGGAATCTAATTATTTTAATTCTAAATAAATTTTACTTGACTATATCTCTACTCTTATTCTCTCTAATCCTAGTAAGCTTATAAATATTTTTTTTACTTTATAATATATGATATAATTTATCATATATATTAAACTTAATTTTATTTATCACTATTAACTTTTTTTTTGTTTGCTTATACAATTTTATAGTAAATTCATTTTTATTTTTCTATATTTATTTAAAACAATCTTGTTTCTCTTGAATAGTTTGGTGGACCTTGGGTTTCTAATACTATGGTGCCATTTGTTTTTTATACTAAATATTGAATACAACTTTTTTTAAGACTTAATGTTGAATAATATTTAATAGCATTAAGAATTAAGTCGTTTATTTTTTTAATATTTTATTTTTAAGAAATATTAAACTTATTTTTTACATACTAAAAATCAACATCTTAACTACTTGAATTTATTAAGAAAATCTAAGTATATATTTTCAAATATCTAAAGATACTACATTTGATGTCATATTTAATATCTCATTTCATATCATGATAAAAAGAAAAATCAAAAATTTTAATTAATTAAAAAATATAATAATTCAACTATATATTCATAAATATCTAAAGAAAAATATGAAAATTTAAGCACCAATTTTTAAATATCTAAAGACAATATATTTGATGCTAATATTTAATACTATATTTCACACCATAATAAAAGTTAAAACAACAAATGTTTGAAGCTAGTAGATATTTTTTTTATATAATAATAAAAGTTAAAATAACAAGCTAATTGAATACTTGAAAAAAAATTCATTTGTAAATGGTTTTGAAATTATTTCATGAACTATTGATTTGCTGCTATAAAAAAATTATTTATAGTTTAGCTTAATTTTGGTTGTCATTTTTACTTTCTAATTTTTTTTCAGTGTCATATTCAGAAAATAATTTATCAACAACTGAGATTCATCAAAAAAAATTTTTAATAGAAAAATATGTCATGATAATTTTTGTGAGTAACAAATGAATATGGTGTCATTCTCTTTAGTATTTGTAGAAAATATAGAGAATGAATAATTTCACTTCAAGTTATGTTTCATGGAGTAGCAATAATATCTATTTATAAAAAAATCTTATATGTTTACTAGTTATAAATAGTTGTTTATAGTTGTTAATAGCAGTTTACATCTGTAAATAGTTGTTTGCAATTGTTCACAGCTATTTATCATAGCTATTCACAGCTATTTATAGCTGTTTATAGTTGTTCATCACATAATATTACATATTCTTCCTCAAGCTGAGTTATAGATGTTAAGTAACCTAAGCTTTAATACTAACTGATTAAATTTTTTATTTGCCAAGACTTTTGGTGATGATATCTACTATTTGTTGGGCTGTAGGAATGTTAGATAGATTCACAACATTCTCTTTGATCTTCTCCTTGATAAAATATCAGTCTATCTCCATGTGTTGGTTCTATCATGGTGAATCAAATTCTTTACTATGTTAATTACAGACTGATTATCACATAAGACCTGCATAGATTTGCCAACATGGACATTTAGTTTATGATAGATTCTACTCAGCCATATACATTCACAAATTCCTAAGGCAAGAGCTCTAAACTCGGCTTCAACTGAGCTTCTTGCTACTACAGCCTACCTTTTGCTCATTTAAGTAACCAAATTCCTCCACATTAATGAGCAATACTTTGAGGTTGATCGTTGGTCAACAGGTGAGCCCGACCAATTAGTATCGATGAAAATCTTCATGTACTTATCACCAGTTTTCTCCAAGTACAACATTTGGCCAGGTGTTAGTTTAAGGTACCTCAAGATTAGGTATACTGCTTGCATGTGTTTTTCAGTTGGGTTATTCATGAACTTACTAACTATACTGATAGTGAAATTGATGTCAGGTCTGGTGTACGAGAGGTAGATGAGTTTGCCGACTAACTTTTGGTATATACCTTTATCTACAGGAGCTCCACTGGATTGCATATTGAATTTGATTGTGGTTTTCTTGAGAGTTTCAACTGGCTTGCATCTAGTCATATCAATTTTCTTTAGAAGATCTAGGACATACTTCCTTTAAGAGACTAATATTCTAATTTTTGAACAAGCAATCTTCATGTCTAGGAAGTATTTGAGATTTCTCAGGTCTTTGACTTTGAATTCCTTGGCTAAAAATAATCCTAAGTTCATCTTGGTGATATTCTGTGAGGATGATGCATCAACATATACTATGAGGATGATCCTCTGTCCTCATTCAAGATGCTTAATAAATATCGTATGATCTATCGGATACTGAGGGTTGCCATATCTCTTAATTGCTTTGGTGAACTTGTCAAATCATGCTCTAGGTGACTGCTTAAGACCATATAAAGATTTCTTCAACTGTAGTATTGAGTCAGGTGTTTCTAGTATGTTTAGGCCTGGTGGGATCTCTAAGTACACTTCCTCATCAAGCTCTCCATTTAGAAAAATAGTCTTCAAATCTATCTGATATAATGGTCAATCCGGAATAGCAGCTAAAGAGAAGACTCTTACTGTATTGAGCTTTGCTACCAGGAATAATGTCTCCTGATAATCAATGTCATAGGACTGAGTGAATCCGCTTGCCACTAGACAAGTCTTGTACTTGTTAATGTTGTCATCAGAGTTATACTTCACAATGAAGATTCATTTGAAGTTAACTACTTTTTTCTCACTTGGCTGTTTAGTTATCACCCAAGTTTTATCTTTCTCTAGTGCATTTTCTTCTTTCTTGATTATTTTTTTCTATTCTGGAATTTTGAGAGCTTTTTGAATAGATGTAGGTATCTAAATTTCATCTAGAGAGCTATTTAATGCATGATGATTAGGGGATAAATTATCATATGCAATGAACTTTTGGATTGGATGTGGAGTACATATTCTCTCTCTTTCTTAAAGTAATAGACCTATTATAAGGTTCTACAAGAATAATGTGATCTTTATAATCAACTGAAGTATGTGGAGGATATGATTTATCTTGTGTTTGTGTAGATTCATCTATCAGATCGAGAATTTGGTTCTGCATATATGGTTGTTGGAACTCATCAGACTGTGACTTGCTTCTCCTTGTATATACATGGAGCTCACTAGGTTATGGTTGTGGCAGTGTATTTTTCACAAGGAATTCAGTAGACTCACTGCATGGAAGAGTGAGAGGTGCAACTTCCCAAGCCTGATATTCTTGAGGTATATTTCGTTCTCCTTTATATTAGGTCTGGGATAAAATGATTGATTTTCAATAAATGTGATATTCATGGATGTGTAGGATCGATGTGTGAACAGATTGACTTTTGTAACCCTTCTGAGAAGGTGAGTGTCCCAAGAAAATGTATTTGAGTGCTCTAGAATCTAATTTTCTTGGTATTGTGAGTGGATGTGAACAAATGTAGAACAATCAAATATTTGAAATGGAAGAGTTGACACGACTCGAGTGTGTGGAAATGAAGTGATGAGTACCTTGTGAAGGGTTTGGAACTGGAGGACAAGAGAAGACATCTGATTGATGAGATAAGTAGCTGCAAGAATAGCTTCTCCCAAAAAATGATGAGGAACATGGGTAGTGAACACAAGCTACATCAAGGAACTGATGAAGGGAGTATCAACACAAGAGCTGTTATGAATGATTCATTGTATTGATAGGATAGTCTCTCAAGGTAGATTCAAAGATTTTCATGTCATTGTCAGTCTGCAAAACTTGAATTTTAATTTGAAATTGGGTCTGGATCATTGTGTGAACATTTTGAAAAAGGTTCCTAGTTTGGCTTTTTCTTTAATGAGATATAGCCATGTGAGATGGATGTGATCATCCATAAACAAGATAAACCAACGGGTACTATTAATATATTTTTCTCGTGAGGGTCCTCATATGTCATTGTGAATAAGAGAGAAGGTTGGGATGATGCATATGGGTAAATTGGATAAGAGGTGGGAGATTTTTCGACAATTAACATACTTCATATTAAAAAAAACTAGACTTTTTATTGATAAATAGTGAAGAAAATAATTTTTGAAGGTAAATAAAATTTGGATGACCTAATTAAAAGTGAGGCATTATAACTTTATTTTTTTATTTGATTTTAATGGATCATCTTGAGTAGATAAACTGACAATCCTTAATGTTTTTTCTAGACCCGTTTTGCATGCCTAAATCTGATAGAGTCTATCAACTATTTTAGTATTGACAATCTCTAACCCCAACATTAGAATCTAAAATTTACAAACATCAAAGATAAAGTGAGTAATGCATTTTATATTTTTAATCAATTTACTAAGCAACAACAAGTTATAAAATAATTTAGGAATATAGAGGACATCATATAAACTGATGACATTGGTCACTGATATTGATCAAGAAATCGAGTAGTTGTAGAGCTGAGGATGGTCTACAATCAGGCTAACGTCTGCTTGTCCATCCCTGGATTGAATCCTTCGCGACCCCAACCACCTTCAACACTAGAGATAGATTCAGCTGTCATTTTTATTGTCATCTATCATCGGAAGGACGGTAAGATGTGAATAAAAGATTTGTCACTGTCATATGATCAGAAGCACCAAAGTCCACGATTCATACCTCATTGTATGTAATATCGAAATATATATGATTACCTTTGGTGACAATGGAACCCACTGATGAGCTTTTCTAACTTTGGAGCTGTTGAAGCATTGCCGTAAAAGTGTCTACCATCTGCACTGTGCTAAATGCATGGACTCTAGTAAGTTTGTTTTCTTTGCTCATAATAGTATTTCCATGATTATTCTTAGGCTTCTAATCAGCGGGCTTCCCATGAATATTCAAGCTTGTGTCATGAGTCTGTCCAAGCTTCTTGTAGTGATCACACCAGTGTCTGTCATTCTTTTTTTTGTCAAAGTTTAGACAATTTTTTGCCATCATCACTGGAGAGTGATCTTTTACGACCAAGGCTTGAGAGTGATCTAAACCTTGTATGCCTCCCATCATTATCTGCTCTCGGAGTTCCTACCTAAATACTTCTAAGAATGCATCACGAAGGCCTGGTAGGGGCTTGATGCCAATACATGACCTCAGACATCATCTAGGTTTTTGTTGAGCCCAGTTAGAAACTTTATAGTCTTGTCTTTTTCACTGATTTGTTTGAATTGTTGTCTATCTTCAGTGTTACTCCAAACATGCGTGCTGACTGAATCAAGCTATTGCCATAGATGTTACAAGACATTATAATATTAAATAACTGTCAGACTATCTAGTCTTAACTCATGGATGACTATTTTGACTTTGAACATGATTATAATATTATCTTGAGTGGGGTAAGATGCTTGTGCAGCTTCTCAGATCTAATGCGCTGTCTCATAAAGTAGTTTTTTTCCAATTCCAACTATGATAGAGCTAATCAGCCATGATTTGATGATGTTATTCTTCATCTTTCATCTTATGTAGGAGGCATCCTCGGATTTCGAAGATTGAAATTCTTCATTCAAGTAGTTATCTTTGTCTTTTTTGTTGATGAACATAAGAAATAAACTTGATCATTACAGATAATTATTCTTATTCAGCCTAAGGTTGGTGATGAGGAATGAGTTATTGTCTATGATGATAGGACTGTCATCTAATTGCATCCTTTGAATAGTGATGTCAGAGATGATCAGAGTGGTCTGATCCTTGTTATTTGCTATCATACTCAAAATTAGTACTGATACCAATCACTACATAGTATGGTAGATCTGGGAAGAGCGACTAAATAGGCAGAAGCACGGCAAGATCGAAGGCCACAGAAAAATTTAATGAATAGCTGTGTTTATCGGAAAAATTTAATTTTTCGTTGATTTTAACCAACAATCACTTCGCCCTCTAGTACCATGTAAAAAATATAGAAAATGAATAATTTCACTTCAAGTTATTTTTCATGGATAGGAGTGATATCTATTTATAAAAAAAATCTTACATGAATACTAATTATAATAGTTGTTTATAACTATAAATAGCTATTTATAGTCATTCATGATTGTTTATCATAGATGTTCGTGGCTGTTCATTACAGTTGTTTATGGTTGTTTATCACAGTTGTTCATGACTATTTATCCCAGTTGCTCATCATATTATATTTCACAGTATTGGTGCATTAACAATACTAAAAACATGTTCAATGATATTTCTTAATCACGTATGACATAAGTTGAATATCTCATCTCTTCCAATAACTATACCAAAATGACAAAAATCATTCAACTAATAATGAACATTATGATATTGTGCAATAAAATCTCTAATATGTGTATATGCTGCATACACTAAATAATAATTTCTTTGAAAAATAGAATTTAGTATATTATCATCTTATTAAATAAAAATAGTAATAAATAAAATAAAGCACGAATATTCACTTGACGAGAGCATCCAAAAATTTTGTTGTGGTTTACAAATAGTTTTCATCAAGACTCTTAAATCATGACCTATTCATTCTCATCTAACAATTACATACTTAAAGTTCATATCAAAATCATAAATTACCGTAATATTTTGAAAATATTCTCTTTCCACGATCTTGATATGATACTTTTTGTTCAATAGGAATGCATGCATGGATAAGAGTTCTATCAATTGCACCAATACCACCCTACAAAAAAAATAAAAGTTAAAAATATAGATATTTATCTTAATATAAGAATAATAAAAATATGTTGAAAATAATAACTTATAAAGATATTATGCCTTAAAAATTTGTCTTAACCGATGATAAGAGATACCATTTGAACTATCATTGAATGATGGAAAAATTATCTCTCTTGGGAAGCTCACCATGACCACTAAAATATCATGTAAGTATTTATGAATTATTTGGTCTGAGTGTTAAAATCTATTTTTTAATAATTTGTTTTGAAGATTATGACTTATAGTCATTAATAAAATGATTACTTTCTCTTCAACACTCAAATATTTATTATCAATAAGTCATTTTTTTTTCGAAACATGTGACATTGAGAAATAAATTCATATTTTTTTCTTTCACATTAGTTCTTAACATATATTAGATGGACCATATAAAACTTCTCGAATGAAAAATAAACTTGTAAATGATGAAATAGAAACTCGTTCTTTATCAATAAATACATCTTTTATTTACTGGAGTAATAACACAATCAATCTTTTTTTTTTCATTCTTGTCACTTTTTACTTTATATCATTATCTTTACTTGATGATGAACTTGAACAATTTGATTGACGAGAAGGATTCTCTATAAGAGCATGTATTTTAAAAAATCATAATCTTTATGAAATAAAAACATAATAAAATTATTATAACAATGTATAAGGAACAATATCACTGTGTTATGGTGACATCACATCATACCCATTTCAAATATATATACTAATATTAAAATGAATTTTTTTATTAATATGTAGAGAATGAGTCTTACAATTATAAATATTAAAATGCAAAAAGTATCTAAAATAAGTCAATCAAAGTACTGTGTTACAATCATCCATGCAAAATATAGTATATGTATTCCACAAATCCAAAAAATATATTTTAAGTCATTTTTGTAAGTTTTGAAGTCATCACATTTGCTATTGTTTACTTTTCATTTTCACCCACACAACTATTATATTCTTTCTTCTTACAATACACATTGATTGCAACATAATTCAATGAATTCTCATAAGTTGTGATTTTCTTCAAAATTATATACATTTTTTCACTTAAAGTCCTTCAAGATTTTCTAATGCATTAATTAGTTGACTCATTTCTTCTTGGGTTTATTCTCTTTTTCCCTTATATTTTTTCTTAGTACATTATACTTCACTAATATTTCTTAGCAAATTTTTTTCTTTTTCTTATTTATTTGGAGTTTTACAAGGCATAAATATAAAATATGCTGATGGTTCCTTAGGGCCAAAAGCTATCCCTCCTTCAGAACTTTAATTTTTAGACCCAGTAGCTAATACTCCTCCAAACAATATCTCTAATTTCTTCATGTTTGGTAACGTTCTATAATATAATTGTTTAGCTTCTAGATATTGCTATTTAACAAGATAAAAAAAATAAATTAGTCATGCGTGTGTATATATAACACCCATTTTAAAGACTTATTTAACTTTATAAAAAAACTACCTACAAATATTCAACCCATTTTAAAGCCTAATTCTATAATATATTCAACCCATTTAACAAGATAAATGTGTCCAGTCACATTTAATATTCTATTCTAAGAGAGATTATATTTTCATGCAATCCCACCTATTCTTAAGTTATTTTGACGTATAGTATTTTCCAAGTAACTTCTCTAGTTCTTTATCAATTAAAGGTCATATATTAGGCTTTAAACTTTCACTTGCTTTAAAGTTTTTATTTATTCTTTGAAGATAAAGATTAATAAAGTGGTTTTTTTAATAGGATTAGTCCAATTTGCCATATTAGTTTCAATATTTTGATTTAATACTGTATAAAAAATTAACAAACATCAATAATTATGTAGGAGTTGTTTGGTTATCATGCCAAGTATAGAAAAGAGAAAAGAGATGGTGAAGAGATGATATATATATATATATATATAGACATAAATGTAAGCTTATGTGGGAATCGATTTTTTTCTTTTTTTTTCAGGATCTTAACCAAAAGCATGAGATCATATGTAAGCTTCCATTCTAATTCATCTTTGTATTTAAATTGTGTTTGGTACAATTTAACATAAATGGTAATATTGTATTCAATTTAAGAATTTTATTCTGCCTACAAAAATGTAAGATAAACAAGCATACACTAAATAACCTAATAACCAATCAACAAGAAATTGAAAAAACTAAGCTTCTAGACTTCTAGAGATAGAAAGAAAAAATGAAGAAGAAGAGTTATCTTGAGAAATCTAAACATTGGAGGTAGCTGTGGAACCTCAAAGCAAGTGAGCAGAGGGATGAGTGACAGGGTCGGGTAGCTCCCTTATTTTTCAGTCAAGAAAATGAGCAAGAGAAGAGGATGGTTTTCCGATCGAGAAGCGAGGAAGAAGAGTAAGAAGGGGGAGATCCAAAAGAAGGGATAGAGCGGATCGATCGTGGTGGCTTTTTTCGAATGGAAAAAGCCAAATTTCCTTGCTTTTTGGTTTATGTACTTTTTTAAAAAAATTTAGTGATAAGTGAGAAAAAAAATAAAAAAACAAACATCTTAATGCCGAAAGCAAGTTGCTTTCGGCAAAAAGTTATAAAAGCAAACACACCCTATATTTCTTAATGTGAGTAAATGTTTTCTTAGACACGCCTAAATTTTTTTTAGATATATTGGTTTTTTTTGGTAAGTTTATTTTATTAATTTATAAATCATCTCTTTTGATCGATGAATATTATTTTTACAAACTACTTACTTGCTATAGAGGCGTCAATCGGGCCTGCCCAACCGGCATGAGGTACGGCACGATTCTGCCATGCCTGGGCCGGCTCAACACGGGAATTTCTCGGGCCCGTGCCATGCCCGACCACGACATCGATGATGTCGTGCCGAGGCTAATCAGGCCTCGTGTCATGCCTGACCCGTGGTATGGCCTGCCGGCATGAGATACTGAGAGCTACCTCACCTCCAGCACCATACGGATCAGGAAAATGCGTGGGCACGGGTTTGAAGCCACTCTGAATCGACCCATGCCCGAATCCCCCCCCCACTCCAACAGTTAAAAAAATAAAATTTGAATATTAGTCGTTGGATTTGGGCCTCCAACGGCTAGGGGTAGAATCCGATAGCTATCATGATTCTGCTCCCTAAATATCAATAAAAAATTTAAAAAAAACATAATAATTACTTTAAAAAATTAAATTTCATTCCTTTAATCTGTTAAAATCCCCAACCTTTATAAATTTTATATTTTCATTAATATTTATTCTCACACTCTCAAATTTTCTTTCAAATTTCTTGCTCTTCTCCCTTTCGGGACCCGGGATTTTGTCATTCAGCTCGGCTTTTCGGGACTAATAACTCGGGTTTGAAAGTTTGAACTAGACTGTGGTGTATTGTGCACGTGATATACCTCACTGCTTTATGGATATTTTAATTTTTGTTTAGTATTGAACTATAATTTTTAACTTATAAATTATTATTTAAAAAAATTATGTGATTTTGTTTACTTTCTCTCTCTCTCTCTAGTCTATCTCTCTAATCTGAATATCTAAAACTATCATCTAGGCTCTACCTCATATTTAATAAAAATCCAAAAAATGACTAATACTAATGAAATATATTTAAATTTTAAAAATGAAAATCTTATACATAGGTCTGAGACTGTTGAAACTTTAGTTTTTTCAGTCATCTCAACCCTAACACCTAAAAAACAAAAAATTAGGATGACTTTTGTAGTTTGGACTCATTTTTATATAATAAAACAGAAAATATAGGGGTGAGGAATAAGAAATGACACGGTGCAAATATTGCATGAGTAATTTAACATGTAAGAGTTCGTTTGGGACTGGACACCTTAAGAGGCATGCCAAATTATGTACCAAAAAATATGATGCATTATATCCTAGGCAAATCCAACGTAGTACTATATATTTTGAGACTGTATCGAGTTTAGTCTAAAAGTTTACTCCATTCATATACCACAGCGAGTTGGGTAGGGAAGGCATGACCAAATTTATCATATTGATGGGTCTTCCGATCAGATTTTTGGAAGATCCAATGGTAATGAGCATCATGCAGACATATTTTCAGCCTGCTTATAGTAGGATTCCTAGGTCTACATTTAGGAATGACTTACTAAAATTTTATAAATTAGAAAAATAAATAATAATTAATGAATTTATGGCATATAGTGGAGTGGTATCCATGACGTCCGATATCTGGATAAGTCACGTTGAATCATCTTATGCACATCTCACCGGTCACTATGTAGATTCTAAATAGACAATGAATAAAAAAATTATAAGATTCTCTAAGATTTTTTATCCTCATGATGTTCTGACCATTTTTGAGTTTATGATGAAAATTTTTAAAAAATATAAAATTCAAACTAAAACTTTTAATATCACATTCAATAACCTATCTAATAATGGAGTAGTGATTAACATGTTTGTTAGGAATATTAGAGACGCGCCATTAGGAGAGATTATACATGTTAGATACATGTGTCACGTGATGAATCTGATTGTACAACCGGGTATTAATGTGTGTTCCTCCGCGTTGGATAATATACCTAATGTACTAAAATATATTTGTACTCCTCATAGACAACAAGAGTTTGGTAGTCTCTATTTGTCTGCGAATCTTAAGAATAAGAAATTTAAATTGGATGTGAGATACCATTGAAATTACGCGTACTTGATGTTGGAGTCATGTGTTAGATACGAACACGTGATATTCAACTATGTTAATAATAAGAGTGACAAACTTATTATTAACAACACAAATAAGCTTCAGGAATTTCATTTATAAAATCCTGAAGATTTTTTATGACACGATAATCACGTGTTCATCGGTTTATACTTTCACGACTTGTATTGTACTCAGGTGCATATGTAATATTAGTATGATGTTTAAGAAGTATCGAGTTGACCCGATACTTAGTCATATGGTTACAGAGATAGAAATCAAGTACTTAAAGTACTGGTCCACCCATAGTTATTTAAGGCGCAAGGCGCACTGAGGCGCAAAAGCCTTTTGGGGCCTCAAGGCGCAAGGCACACTTGAGGCGCGGGCATTTTTATTTGAGGCGCACCCAGCCTAATACACATAAAAATTATATATTTTACTAAATATAGTCTTTAATTTTCATCTAATAATAAACTAAAGAACATCAAAGATAAAAATCAAATATTAATAGTGCTCTTATCATCCAAACATTCAAAATTTCAAAATAAAATAATAAAAATTCAAAGTTCTAAAATAAAATAAACACTCATGTACCTACATCTAAATCTAAATCAAGAAAGTCTTCATCAATATCATCTCCATCATCAATCTTTTACTCTTCCTCTTCTTCATCTTCCTCTCCCGATGAATAGATCATCTCTTCATCTTCATCAATCAACGCAAGATTAGGAGTATGTTTAGAGCTAGATGGTCTTGACTTTGGTTTTGGCGTTGGTGTTTGTGTTTTGCTTGATTTAGCTCTTGTATAAACCCTAAGCTCCGCAGCTCAACTAGCTCTTGCAACATCACCCCATGTTAAATCATCACATTCAAACACCAAATTATTTTCTGCAACACTTTCATATTTTATTCTTCCCATCAATCATTCGTTGTTATCATCTATTTCTTTCAAGATAATGGGATCAATGGTATGATGCTCAGTTTATCTTTTCATCAAGGTTCGGCTGTACTTAATGTATACCAAATCATTCAAGCGTTGATGGTCCAACCTATTTCTCCTCTTGCTATGAATCTGAAAAAACAAATAGTTTTCATGATTATATCTCAATTGTTTTAGTTTTTTCTATTTTTCGTTAATTTTTAGAATTTTTTTCTATTTTTTCTGCATTAGTTTTTTGAAAATTACATATTTTTTTCAAAGTATTATTCAAAGAATTTCTCCCTAGTTTTTAAGTAATTTTTTGAAAATATTTTTTTACCTTTTGAAGAATTTTTTCACAACAAAAATAGGTATAATGAAAAAAATACATTTTGTGCCTCTTTTTTTTCTCATCTCCTCTTCAATCCAGCCTTAAGAGTGTTTTGGGAGGGTTGTTTTGAGGATTTTGGGAGAGTTGTTTTGAGGGTTTTAGGGTGTAACCCGTGAAAGATGGGGTTTTATAGGGCTTAAAATCACAAAACTCCAAAACAACGCCGTTTTGATTTCTGGAAGACCAAAACAACATCGTTTTAGAGGTGGCATTTCTTTATTTTAAATCAGAACCCCAAAACGACGTTGTTTTGAGGGTTCTGTTTTTTTAAAAAATCAAAACCAACCCAAAATGATGTCGTTTTGGGCTGTTTTGATTTTTTAAAAAAATATAACCCAACCCAAAACGACGTCATTTTGGGTTGGATCACTTGAATACGTCGTCTTCCCCGACGTGCTCCTCCTGTATTTCATCTGGTTTCGCTTCTCGCCGCTTCTCTCGCCGTTGTTTTGTCCTTCTCCGACAAAATTTTCTCATTTCCGACGGCGAATCCGACAAAAAAAAGAGAGGAGAAGAAAAGGAAGAAGGAGAAGAAGGGCGTACCTGGCTCGACGCCTGCCGCCGCCGAAACTGGAAGTCGACACCTGCTGTGCCTCACCCGCCTGCCCCTCGCTTGAAGCGAGGCATTATTTCTGGGAGTGGTGGTGCCTGAGCTTTAGGCGCGCCTTTCATAACTATGGGTCAACCGTTTCATCTCTTTATTGTCTCACTGCATGCATTGACCTTAGGATTAAGGTAGAATGAGTAGATAACACTCTGACTTATATTTCCTCCTGTATTAATTTGGATGACCCACTTGAAGGGTTTATTTATTAGAAGTTGAATCTCCTGTTCACATACTATGATTCTAGATATTGTGGTAGAATAGTGAGAGTATGATTACATACATAGATACCTTCTTCGGAGATGATGATTTTTCCATTCAGTTAGCGAGGGGTAAACGAGGGGTAGACCGTTTCATTGGAGCGAGCCTTCTTGGTACTTAAATATTGATTACTGCTCAATCCTATTACATTCTAATTCTAAGAATTTTGATATATTATAGTGGTAAAAATCATATTAGTCCATTTTTCTCGTGTTATCTAGGATGACATGAGATCAACTGACTCCTCCGGTGTCAAGCATAAAATCAGAGTTTAATTTTTATGTTGCAGTGAATTTGATTTCGGATAGGAGATCGAGATTACGTCAAGATATTGTTGAGGTCAGGCCTGTTTGAAGGATTGGGAGGAATTGAGGTTTAACATCCAGGATCATGCTAGAGCTGGGACAGGGACTGTATCCGCTACGAAAAGTGGAGTAGTTGATTGTTGATGATGATGATTTATATGATAGTGATTTTGATGTTGCTATTGATGATGATCACGATATACCGATTGACGATTGACGTGGTTACCGGTTGCTCCTGCCCGTTGCCAGTCACCAATTGCCAATGTCACGCTACGCCACATGTCATTTGTCATTGTCACTTAATTTTAATTTTTGATACTTCACGATCATGGACACAGTTGATGATTTTTATTATTCTTGATTCTAATTTTTGATTTAGATATTTTGTTTTGTATTGATTTTATGCTTTTTTATTTACGTTACGTTGTATTTGCTTTGGTTCGGTATCTATTGGCCGATTTGACATTTGGTTTGCCTTTATTTTTGTGACTTTGTAATTTTTTTTAACATAATTTTTTGTTTAATTTATTTTTGTGTTTTAATTTTCTATTAAAAATTATATAATTTAACTTTAATAAATTATAATCTAAATTTATTAAAAAATAATAAAATAAATTTAAACTTTATTAATATTGTATATTTAACAATTTTATAGTTACAAACTTATAATTTTTAAATATTATCTATATATAATATCTATTTTATAAATAGTTTAATACAAAAATTTAAATATTTAAAAATATAAAATTTTTATTTTTTTTAAACTGGCCTGTGCGGGCCTGAAGCACGGTCTGGCCCGACTCGGTATAATAATCATGTCGTGTCTGGCCCGGCACGAAAGCACGGTCATGCTCACAAAAAATGGGCTGGCTCTGCTCGTCACTTCTTGTTTGACACCTCTAACTTGCTACCCATAACCCTTTATACCATTTCTCTCTTATTAATCCTTATTGGCTTCCTTTCACTTGCAATTTAAATATAGGTTTTACTCAATTAGTCATAAATTTTATATGTTTTATCCATATGTTTTTCTTTGTGATATAGCTATGATAAAAAACTTTAATCTTTTTTCCCATTAAATGCATCTTAGCTTTCGTTCCTACCTCCCCATAGCATTTTTCGCTGCCTCCATATTGTCTTGTCCGCTTTTAATATTCACAAAAGTATTGAAACCTACCAAGGCCATAATACATATGCTCTATTTCTACCCTCTTATCTCATTTCTCCATCCTCTTAACACATCTTCAATCTCGTTCAATAAGTGAGACAGAAAAGGAAAATATATAAACAGCAGCAACGGACAGCAGGCCCTCTCCCAGCACCCTGCACATGATTGCTTCGCGTTCAAGGCTTCCATCTTCAGCTTTACCTGCCTCTCCCCCTTCTGCCTCTCCCTCTTAATGATTTTTTCTGCTACTTACCTGTGAGCTAAAAATAGAAAACAACCCATGTCCCTATCTTATATATTTTCCCTACCCTTTTCCCTTTCCCCATCCCTTTAACAAATTGTTAATCTTTATTACATATAACTGGCAAATCCAAAAAAATAGAAAACATAAAACAGTCATCCACTTCAAGCTTCTGTCCAGTCAGTTCGTTTTATTCTTTTCTGTGTGCCTTAACCTATTGCAAATCATCATAACAGAAGCATTCTCTTCCCTATTCATCTTTTCTCATTTTTAACATTCTTCACCTATAAGATCTGAAGAAACAATATACAAACCATCAAAAAAACTTCTATCTACTATACGGACCAGGGCAGCATGTATTATTCTCTTACCATTATTTCCTATGTTTCTAGTTTGATTCATTTTCTGTATTCTAATATACGGGAATCTTATCCTATCTAGTTTTATTAAACTCTTAAATTTATCCGGTATATTAATCTCTGAAAATTCTTGGAATCCTTTTCTCATACCTTTTTTTACTAACTTATTGGCTAGGGCATTTGCTTTTCTAAATATATGTTCAATGTATTCATTTAATTCTTTTAATAGTTCTTTGATTTCCCCTATAGTTCTCTCAAGTCTCCACAATTCTATTTTTCTATTTACTAGATCAACCAATATACTTGAATCTACTTGAACACAAATATTTTGAAGGCTAAATTTTTTACAGATTTGTAGGTCTTTAAGCAAGGCCATGCTCTCTGTTTGCAAAGCTGAAGTGGCTACTCCTCTCATTGTATAAGTTTTTATTATTCTACCTTCCTCGTTTCTTATAACTCTTCCTGCTGCTCCTAAATCTCTATTGAAACTCTCATCCATATTTAGAACTAGCACACCTTGGGGGGGCTTATTCAAAGTCAGGGTAAATATAACTGGCCGTTTTCCTTTATCTGTCACTAGACCTCATGTTTTTTTTCTTTTTTCATCCTTATCCATGTAGCTAACCCTTATCGGACTGCAAGCAGAAATAAAATCACTTTCTCTCTTTATCTCTTCTAATATTCTTTCGGCATTCATCGGTGAGCCCTCATACTTGTTTTTGTTTCTCGCATTCCAGATGCACCAAACTGTTATATGCGGGATACAATTTATTATCCATTTAAGGATTTTGTTTTTTTTAGGCTTTTGACTCCAAATTTTTTAACATGCTCTTCAATGTTAGAGTGTTTGTTTCCAAGTTCACGTCTGATTCTAATTTATTTCATACCTCTATCACTATCTTATCCTTAGAGAAAAGGTGATCCATCGTTTCTATGTTAGTTAAATAACATTCACATCTAATTGTTAACCTTACTTTTTTCTTTTGTATGTTCTCATTCACTGAGATAGTATCTGTAAAAAGCCTCCACGTAAATATGCTAATCTTGTGGGGTATTTCTTTCGCCCATATTCCTTTAAAAATCTCTAGTGGTTGCCTTTTTTTTCTGACTAAAAATTTTGCACTCTTTAAGGTAAAATATCTTTGTGCATTTAAAGTCCATTTTCAACCACTATCACTCTATGTTATATGATTTTCAACTAGTCCTTTATGTTTCTTCATTAGCTTTCAGCTTTTTGATGCCTTTTTTGGATCTTTGAGTACCTTGTTCCTCTGACAGTATTTGGCTCTTACATACCTTGCCCAAAGCCTACTGTTTTCTTTTATCCTCCACCAATTTTTACAGGCCTAAGCTTTAGATAGATCATTTAGACTTGAAAAACCTAAGCCCGCTTCTTCTTTAGGAAAGCATAAATCCTCTCATATTTTCTAGTGTAGTTTATTTTTTCCTTCCTTTTTATCTCATAAACAGTTAAACATTTCTCTCTCTAGTTTTTTAATGACCGATTTTGGTATTTGCACAATCATTAGTATCTGCACTAGTGTGTCATGTAGGACATATATAATTAGCATGATTCTTTCTGTCATGCTTAATAGATCTTTCTTCCAACCAGCAATCTTTGCTCTTAATTTTTTCATCAGAAATGATAAATATTCCTCCCTAAGCCTTCCTTTGTAGATTGGGCACCCCATGTATATTATTGTCCTTTCTTTTTGGGCAAATTCTGTTATTCTTCTAATTTTAAGTGTTATTTTGTCTAATATTTTCTTTGATATCATAAATTGATATTTATTCTTGTTAAGTCTTTGTCTTATTTCTTCTTCCAGTACTTGGAGAAGCCTCATCTAATTTTTCATGGTTGAGCTACTAGCATTAATAAAGATGATCACATCATCTGTATATGCCAGGCAGCTCACATTAGGTATATTTTTAGGCTGCTTATAAGTTATGATGTTACCGATTCTCATTTCCTCTTTTAAATTAAAAATTAATATTTCTAGATAAATATTAAATAAGGAATGTGAGAGAAGGTTTCTTTGTCTTAAATCTCTTACTGTTTTGAATTCACCTCCTACTTGACTATTTATTAGAATTTTTACTTATTCTCTTGGGATGCATCTAAACATTAAATTTATCCAGAATTTCGAGAAGCTCATCTTCCTCATCACATACTATAATGTATCTCATTCAACCTTGTCAAATGCCTTTGACAGATCAAACTTTAGAGTTACATTATGCCCCCTAGTTTTAACTCCTAAATCTCTCATCAATTCGGAGGCTAGGTTAATGTTTTTCATCATTAACCTATCCTGAACAAAACCAGCTTGTTCCGTAGAAATGTTGAAGGAGAGAAGCCTGCTAATCCTATTTTGTAGAAGTTTAGATAGAATCTTATAAATGGAATTGTATAGACTTATCGGCCTGTATTCCTCACATTTTTGTGGGTTTTTCTGTTTTGGAATTAAAACAATAAATGAGCTTACTTAAGCTTTTGTAATTTCTGCTTCTGCAAAAATTCATGCAATAGCTGTGACCACCTCCTTTTTTATGATATTTCAACAATATTGGTAGAATTTATTTTTTCATCCATCCGATTCTGCAGTACTATCTTTGGTTATATCAAACTCTACCTCTTTAATCTATTTTTCACTTGGGATCTTTTTTAATGCTTCATTATCCTCTGCCGAAACTTTCTTTTCAATGACTCATTAATTATTTCCCTTTTCGGTTAATATTTTCGCATAGGCGACTCTTAAAATATTCTTCTAATTCAATTTTTACATCTTCTTTTTCCACCAAATCTTTATTAATTGATTTTATACCTTTTATTTTTTGTTTTTGCAGTTTGATTTTTGCCATGATATTGAAGAACTTTGTGTTTTTATTATCATCTTTCAGCCATTTGATCTTAGTCTTTTGTTTCCAGTAGACCTCTTCCATGTGCAACCTAAGTCTTAGCTTTGCTTTCGCTTTGCTAACCTTTACTCTCAATACTTCATATTGTGATTCCTCAAACTGTGCTTCTAAAGTAGCTGCTTTATTTTCTAATTCTTGTATCTTTTTAGTGATATTTCCGAATGATTCTTTATTCCATGCTCCTAGTAGAAATTTTAGGCTACGTAGTTTTATTGCCAAAATCTGCATGGATTACCCCTAGCCGGTTTATCTCATGTGTATATAATATTTTGTCAATGTTTTTATGTATTCCTCACATGTTTTGAAATTTAAATTTTTTGTGATTCTTTTCTCTCTTTTCAAAATACATCAGAGTCGGATTATGATCTAAACATCTTCTGTTTAAATGTTTAACTTTTAATCCATCAAACTTGTCCATACCTTCCATATTGAATAGCACCCGGTCTAACCTGGACCAGATACCTCATCTCCTTTTTTAGTTATTACACCATGTATAATCCGAGCCCAAATAGTCTGCCGCTATAAAATTAGCGTTGGCTATGGCCTAATTAAACTGGGCAATTGCTATCGGATCAGGAGGCCTTCCTCCTTTTTTTCTATAGGGTTCCTTTTCACATTGAAGTCTCCCCTAGGGATTCAATGAATTTTTCTTTTGGTCATATCTCTCATCTCCTGCCATAATAATTTTCTATCCTCCTTTGCATTACTCGCATATACAACTAAAATAATCATTTATGAGTTCCTTCCTATCTTGAAATTGACTATTTGATCAGCTTCAGAGAGAATCTCAATATTCATGGAATTACTCCACATAAGTAATAGCTTACCATTAGAATTAGAAAATGTATTATCTAGACCAATCTGCCTCTTTTATTTTACTAATTGGTTGACATTAACTATTGGTTCAGTTATTGTTATCATTTTAATTTTATATAACTTGATAAGTTTTTTATCCTATTTATTGGTGGGATATTCATTATCCCTCTTATATTTCAATATAAACTATTATTCATTTCTACGTAATTCTAGTGGTTTTAATGTTAAAGTATTTTATGTTAAAGTATTTTTTCATATTTCTAGGAGACTTACTTGAACTAGGAATTTGCTCCAATTTTCTTGCTAAATTTTATTGAATTTTATCAAATTTTAATGTCATACTTCTGATTTCGTTTAGAGCCATGTCTCTAGTGTTTGGCTCACCTTTGAGCATGGTTTGTTTATACATATAATCATATGATTTGTTCCAATCTTGCTTATATTTATCCTTGCTAATGCAAACCAAAGGCTAGCTTTTAGATATCTTGGTTATATAATTTGTCATTCCACAAAATATTCACATCTATGTTTAAATATCAATTAATTTTATTATGTTGTTTTTTCATAAAAATACTTATTGTTTGTCTTTTTAGATTTTATTAATTTGTTTTCAAATATTTATTTTAATTTTTTTATTATTATACTTTTTAAAACATGCATGAATTATGACTAGTCTATGTTAATTGATTAAACTCTCACTTAATATTACTTTATTGTTTTCAAATATTTTATTTTATTAAAATAAAAAAACAGACATCTTAATGCTGAAAGCAAATTGCTTTCAGCAAAAAGTTATACAAACAAACACACCCTATATTTCTTAATGTCAGTAATTATTTTTTTAGACACACCTAAACTTTTTTTAGATATCTTGGTTATATATTTTCTCATTCCATAAAATATTCACATCTATATTTAAATATAAATTAATTTTATTATGTAATTTTTTCATAAAAATACTTATTATTTGTTTTTTTAGATTTTATTATTTTGTTTTCAGACATTTATTTCAATTTTTTTTAATAATTATATTTTTCAAAACATGCATGAATTATGACTAGTCTATGCTAATTGATTAAACTCACTTAATATTTCTTTATTATCATTGAATAATATTTTATTTTAAATTATAAAAAGCCTATTTGACTTATTAGAATCAATTTTAAAGGTTTGCAAATATTACTTTCTTTTTTTAATAGGTATTAGTAGTGAAAAGGTTGTAAGCAAAAGTAAAATCTAAGTTTGTTCTTTTCATTTCATATTCCTTTCTCCAAATTATATTCTCCATGATATATCTCATAATCTTTATTACTTGCTCTTACATGCTCGTTTAAATCTTACTAATTATGGTGATTTTTTTATTTGGTATACTTTATACAAATTTATCAATATCATTCCAAAAAATTTTATTTTTTTTTTCACTGAGTTCTACTTTTAGAGCATTGATACTATTCATATTTAATATCTTTTCATTCATTACTTGTTAGATTGTTATAAGTTTATAACTAGTTTTCTTGATTTATATTAATTTTTTTTTAAGTCTTCGTTCACAATCATTCTAATATTGTTTTTATTTATCTTTTTGCTCATATACTATAATTTATTATTATTAATCTCTCGAATTTTTTCACCCTTCTAGCTGGACTATAATAAACATTTTATGTTAATATTTTTATGTTTTAGGATATTAATAACTCTAAGTACTTATTATTAAATTACCCAATATTCTAAGAACCTATTATAAACTACCAACTTGAGCTAACCTTTTGATCCACCCTCATCCAAAAAAAGGTGAAAACCTTTGCTTTTTCATCATTACAACCAGATTGCTTTGCAGTGGCTTTTTCCAAATCACTACATTCGAAATTTCAGATAATGTAGCATGTAGTTTAAAAAGTGTAATTTTCTAGCACAAACATTTATCAGTAATTAAAGATTTCTAAAACAGTTATAACAAGTTTATTAGGACTAGTTGTCTACTTGATATCATCCTTTTTGATTCAATCTTGGGACTAGCAATGTAAGTGTAACTCACATAGCTGGAGGAAACATATATATATATATATATATATATAAACACATATACCCACCCTCTCATTCTTACCCACACAAACACACTCTCCTCCTTTATTTGAGCTTGGAAATGGGATCAACAATCAAACATAGCTCAAGTAGAGATCAACTAATATTCTTTGATTTCTAAATAGTTTATGTTCCCAGAGATCTACTAATATAGATTTCATGAATTGCTTGAGTTAATGTCAACTCACTTTTACACTAGAGTGTAATAATACATTTTTTTTCATCATTTTCTTGCACAACTAGGGCAAGGACTTAGTTTGACCAATATAATCACTCATTGATTGAGGTATATATTGATATAGATTGGGCAGAGTGTGTGGGTAACATACATCTTCTTTCACAACTAAGAAATTATAAATCATATCAAAATCAAGTACATTGATATAGTACAAAAACTTTAGTATTGGTTGTTGTAGATGTGATGTTGATACATTAGTTGCTGGATGAATATAGTGTATCTATGGACATATCTGTGGGATTTTGATGTGATAATATTAATAAGTCTATAATAAAAATTGTGATATTAAGTCTGTAATATACAAAGTTATTATTATTATAGGTTGTATATCATATGTATTTTTTTCAATGTAATTTTAATGTACATACAAAATTTATTGAGGTTTATAATTATTTTATCAAAAAATATATTTAGGATATTTTAATTTTAAAATAAAGTCAGTACCTAGAGAACCACTAGTATATATTTTAATGAATTATTTATGTTGATCCCAACTCTTTTTTTCTTTCAAACTTGGCTTATTATATATGGACACTCAAGCTTGAAAGAGGCATTAAGATTATTTAGTTTAGTTTTTTTTTCTATGTTAATTGTATCATATGAATAGTCCACATTATAAATATGCTCCTATCATTTGCATATTCTATTTATGTTAACAATAACGTTTTACCCATTTTGAGTTTTTTGGTTACAGATAAGATTACTTCTGCTATTTTCTCATTTTCAAAATCAATTCATTTGTATTGTTTCTCCTCTAATATAAATGAATTTGTATTTTATATTTACTTGTTACAACATCAAGCATCTGATTATTGTCAATAATCATTATGCAGTCCCCAATGATACTATCTCCACGAGACTCTGACACTTTTCGTGCAGGCAGAGTGTAAGTTCTCAGTTATTTATATGTGCTGTTTGGCTTCTTTTTGTATAAATTTCAGCATTAAACTGCAACATACATCTTTAGCTGTTTTAGGATGTGCTTTTAGGCCTACTATATGCTAGGAATGCATATGAAATTATTTGTTGAACTTGTAAGCCACATTGAGCAGTTCTGGTGTTAATTCCTTGATGCTTGACGAACAATTAAATCAAAAATCAACAAAAAATATCTAATAAAACCCAATAAATAAATGAGTGCATAAGAGACTTTTATATAATAGACTATTCGGATTGAGGTAGCCAACAATTTGGGTGATATCATTTATAATGTAATAAATAGAAAAAAAACAAAAAAAAAACATAAATATTGTAAACTATAATATCCTCCTCAAATCGGTACGTAAAGATGCACATCAAACTTAGATGAAAAGAAATAAAATTGAGACATTTTCGATATTTTTATGGAGATGTTTATTGAATTTTTATATGTTTTGTATAATATATTCATGAATTTTTTTTCTAAAAAATTTTTTTATATGTTTTGTATGCTCGTAAAATATTAGATTTGATGCAATATGTTTTATAATTTGATTATTACAGTAAATAGTTGTGAGAGAAAATATAGATATCTGATCTCCTTGAGTAGGTATTATATCCAAAATATTTTATTTTTTCAGGAAATAAAATTATCTTCAAGAAAAATATAAAATACTCATATTAGACATCATCTATGTGCAAGTTGGTGCACAAGTAAAATATAAATATCTAGCTAATTGTAAATATTTATAATCTTTGAAAGATATCTCGTACAATGAATATTTCTTCATATATCTTAGTATGCAAAGATGTGTGTCCATGTAAATTTGTTGAGAACATAAGAAATAATTTATTATGCTGATGATATAGTCTATATATATTTTGGTAATAATCAGATAGTTAAATTTTGATACAATTTTTTTTAAGTAGTAACATCCATTAGATGAATCATATCGGACAAAAAATTAGTAGATGGAACAAGCACATACCTACCCATAGACAAAACAATCTGATAAATTTAACACAGATAAACTAAAATAATAAAATCACACACTTGTTATAATTCATACATCAAATATTCATATATAAATAGCAAAAGTGATTGATATCACTCATAGGTTGGGTGTTCTCATAAAAAATATAAAAAATAAATTAAATAATAAGAAAATCTCAATACTTTTTAGGCAAACTAGTGGAATAATGTTCATAATACTATGTTTTGATAAAAGAAAGATAAGTTGATGCCTCGTCAAGACTTATGTAAAGATGTTTGCTGGTTGCTTTGGTGTCTAAATGGATGTTGTAATAATAATTTCATCATAAATTTTCTTTCTTATGAAAAACTAGTTAACTTGTATGTATTTTGTCTGCTCAGAAATATCTGATTAGATATTATATGTCTTATTATTTGATCGACATAATAAAATGTATTCTAAGAAAAGAGGTCATATATAATATCTTCAACCAGATGCCACATCCAAAGTATTTTACAAGAAATCATTGTCATTTTTCTAAATTATGTTTGTTTTCTAAAGTGGGGCAAACAACCTTCATTCTTGTTTATACTATAAGCTTAATGATGTGACATATGTATCTAACATAGAAAATCTTTTTTAATGATACATTTCTAATAGTCCTAACAAATATGTTAATGGTTACTCCATTATTAAATATATTATTAAATTTGAAACTATATATTTTATTTTAAATTTTATATTCTCTAAAGATTTTCATAATATACTCATAAATAGTCAAGCTATCATGGGATTGGAGAATCTCTGAGAATCTTAATATTTTTTTTATTTAGTATCTATTAATAATCTACATAGTGAGCGGTGAGGTATACATAAGATGCATAATCATGATTAGTCCAAATATTAGACTTCACGGATACCATTCTACTATAATTCTTAAATTTATTAATTATTATTATTATTTCTAAGTTATAATTTTTAGTATGTCGTTCCTAGATGCCGACCTAGAAATCCTATGATATGCAAACTGAAAATAAGTTTGCATTATATTGACCATCCTTGAATCCTCCGAAAATTTAATCGGAAAGGTCATCGTGGTAATCAGTTTGATTATGACTTTTCTCCCTAACATGTTGTAGTATATCAAAGGAGTCAACATTGAGGCTGAACTAGATCCAGCCTCAAAAAACTCACCACTAAGTTGAGTTTGTCTAGGATCTAATGTATTGTGTTTGTTGGTGCATAGTCTGACATATCTTTTAAGGTGCACAGTCTCACATGAATTCTTACAATTTAAATTATTTTAATATTTGTATTGTATTGATTTTTCTTTGACACCTCTTACATTATGTTATTGTATTATATTAAAGTAAGAATAAGTTATTGATGTCATTCTATTTTGTTTTTTAGATATTTGGTTCGAGGCGACCGGAAAAATCAAAGTTTTGGTGGCCTCGGACTTTTCTGTAAGATTTTTGTTATCTATATTATAATTAATTTTATTATTGAAATTAATATTATTATTTATCATTTTTATTTTTTATTTGTTTTTTAATTATATTTTATTTAATGTTTTTAAATTAATATATTAATTAATAAATAATTAAACTAAACTTTTATTGTTAAAGTTTAAACTTTAAACTAATGTTAACTAAAAATTTAAAATAAAACTTAACAAAACAATAAAAAAAATACTCGTAAATTGTAATACATAAAATAATTGTCTTTTTGATGTCTGCATCGTACATGCACCACAATCAACACCCGAGTCACGAAAGCCGATAGCGAGAAAAGAAATGAGAATTGAGAAGAGATGGAGAGAGAAAATATGAGAGAAAAAAAGAGTAATGTTAAAAGCATAAAATTAATGAATGGGGGGGTTATAGATTTGAAAAGAATTTATAAAAAAATAATTTTTTTTTTGATTTTTTTAAATTGAGGCAGAATCCTTAGGGCCATTAGATTTTGTCTCCTAGCAGTTGTGGGCGAAATTCAATGGCTGACATTTGAATTTTTTTTGAACCATTTGGGTTGGTTTTGAATTGACCAAATGATTACAGGTTTTAGAAGCTCGAGCTTTTGGAACCCTTTGGCTCGGATTGGCGCTGGGAAAAAGGGACCAATGTATTGGGTTGTGTTTTGGCCCCGTCTGGTTGGGTCGGGTTATGGGATTGACAATAAGTCAGATCTGTTGAGGTCGGGCGTTGAGGTAGTATGGGGTCACGGTTTGGATTGTGCCAAAATCACATGCCCTTGGTTCCTAGTTATGGACCTTGCCTAGTCCAACACAAGGCCCAGTAGACCTAGCCACGGCACGGCACGAGCTTTGCTGTGAGCCGGCCCAACACGGGCACAAGCACGGATCATGCCGAGCTGCCTTGTATTCTAGTCGGCCCAACAGTGTCATGCCGAGCTGGGCATGGCTGAGTCGGGTCGTGCATTGGGCAATGGCCAAGTATTCTAGTCTGTTTGATACCTCTAACTGGGTTAGTATATTGTGTCACCCCTCCAGGTACATGGGTCGTGCTTGTCCCGACATGAGGTGTGGTTAGCTTCAGCCCTTCATGGCACGAGTTGCCTTGGGCCGGCACGATCCATACTAGGCACGTTGCTAAACCATGTCATACCATGCCTAGCACTACCAATTTGGATCATGCCTTATTCCTTGCCTAGGCTGCCCGGATTCACTTGACACCTAATTTCGGATCAAAATTTTAATTTTGATTTTCAATCCAATCATTCATGTTCAACCATGTTTTGTTTTTCTACTCGAGGTTACATTTTTCTTCATTCTTTTTGATCTTTTTTTTTTTGATTTGTTAGATTCAGTTTTTAATACATCAGATTCTTAACATACATTGTAGTGCCTTTAATGAGTTTAATGTTGTGATGTTTTTTTATGATAGAAGATTAAGTTAAACTATCTTCATTATATCATATTGTAGAATATCATGGAAAATATTGTGACATTTTTATGCATGTTTGAAGATGATGTCATGACTAAAGTTATTAATGCCCTTAAGTATGATGTTACAACGTGAAATATATCATGATCAAATATAATTTTTCAATCTTGGGATTGTAATTTTTGTTTTGTAACATAATTGGCATCCCCTAGAAAGTACATTGTGAATCTTTATTATCATTCAAGTCATTCAAGCATTGTCACAAATTTGTTTCGATATCATGATTGGGATTCAATGTTTTAGTTGTCATGACTTAAAAAATAATTTAATGATCAAAAATATGTTTGAATAAATATGGTTTTGAATCAAAAATATTATCGTAACCATGAAAAATGTGCCACAACATAGATAGTTGTGACTTTGTGGTAGTGTTGCTACCAATACATAAAGTTGTGACCAATAAAAACTTATCAAGACTACTTCAATGATATGTGTTTAAATTAATAATGTCGTGACATTAAATGTTGCAACTTTATCTTACTCTAATATATTTTAGTTTAGTGTTTCACTAAGTTTATTTTTTGTACTTAATTTATAGTTGATTTTAATATTTTTCATTAAAACTCATTAAAATTTTATTTTTATAAAATTTCTATTTTATGCTCATTTCTAGTATAGATACCACTTGAAATAAACTAAAAATATCAAAAAAATATGACATTTTTAATGTTAAAAGTGACTTACCCTAGGAGAGAGATTGTATTGTCACATAGGAGATATGACATTGATATTCTTATTAGAGATTAATTTTTTATATTGTGTTCTTGTAGTTATTTTTATTGATCCAAATAATATATTTTTTGTTCAATATGACTTATTTAGTTGACTTATTATATATATATAAATTATATGAAAGATTAACTATTCATACATCATCAAATCTATTATTGTCTATGTAATCATTATAATTATTCATTTCCTAGAAGTAAATCTTTACATTTTGAGATATGTGAAGACACTTTGAAGAGATTTCTTACTTATTTTTTGTATTTAGGATTTCTTTTAGTGATTATATATACTTATAATTGGTTGGGTATTTAAATCTAAGTTGGCCATTAGTTTGCACTGAAAGAAAATCAATTATTAGTTTTTGTATTTTTTCTTGGAAGTGGTCGTGCATTCTAAAAATGTATGAGAGCTAATTCTTTTGAAATTCAATTTATATATATAGTTCAGAGTAATGATGATAGTTATTTGTGAGATATTTTAGTTTAGATACTTTGAAGTGATCGAGTACTTATTTTTGTTTTCTCACTATTCTTTATTGTGGTAGTCAAATAGTAAGATAGATTATTATTTAAAGTTTTAATACATATGTATAGTTCAAAGCAATGATGATAGTCATTTGTGAGATATCTTGGTTCAAATACCTTCTTTTAGAGTTCAAGTACTTTTTTTCTCACATTATTTTTTACTATGATAGTTAAATTGTAAGACATAGCATATAATCTGATATTTTATTAGGAGACAACATATACAAATAAAATAATTTTTTATCATAGACAAGATCTAGAATGAGATTATTGATATAATCCATGTTCATATATCATGTCAACTAATAGATATTTTTACAATTGCATTTAAGAAATTCAGTTATTTATTTATTTTCTCAAAGATTATTGTTCTGGATATTTATCCACTAGATTGAAAGGGTAGAGAGGAGGTGTTGTAGTAGTTTACATTTTGTGTTATTTTTCTTTTTCTTTTATCTTTTCTTTTGATTACATTATGTATTAGAGCACCCATCAGGTGGGATGCCCCTATCCTAATGACCTTTATTTAAGGGCTCACATTTGTACATTATTTTCATTGAGTTTTATATTGGGTTTGAATTTTTTTATGGCTTCAATTTCTATATATATGTTGTTTTAACTTCGAAGGTTCCTTAAGTTTAATTTTTATGAATTATCTTTTTAGATAACTTAATTTTGATTATTCTAACCATCCTTTTAGTTTATACTTTGTGAGTTAACTTTGCAAATAACTCAATTCTTTTTTTATCTTTATTTTTGCTAATATTTATTTTCAGGATTGAAAGATTTTAAGTAACATCCTATTTGGGTTTTAGCATGGAGTATCATATGTTTTCTCTTTGATACTAAGATTTTTTTCTAGATCTTTTGGTGTGTTTGACTTTTTACTTGTACATTCTCAATTTGATCTCTCATCATTGATCAAGATGAGAATATTTTATGAAGGTCTTAAAGATATTTTGATACTTGAGTGTGAAAGATGTTAGTTAGGAAAACTTATTAGAATTTTATATTATACATGTTAATCTGATTTGCTTAAGAACCCATTTAATTTGATATATTCATATATATGGAAAACCTTATAGAGATGCTACCAGAGATAGCTTCAGGTATGTAATTACTTTTATTGATGAATGCTTATTTAAATATTTCTCTTTCATGATAATTAATGATTTTTTTTTAGATATTTTATAAACTGATAAAAAGTTAATTTAATAAAATTATTTAAATATTAAAAAGTGATAATACATTAGAATATATATCAGACAGATTTAATATTTATTGCATGGATCATGAGAATATGAGATTATACATCATTCTTTACACCCCTATATTTTTTAATAAAAAATAGGCTTAAGCATGAAGTCCACACATCATGTCGGGTTCAGCTAACCCATGCTAATCTAGGTTATCTGCATGTTGGGTTTAACATGTTTCATGTTTGGATGTAACCAAAGTCAAATCAAACTTGGCATACCCCTTTTTACTTTAGGGCTGCCCTTTTCTATTGTCAGTCTGACACAACACATTATAAAATCCATTTCTAATCATGACATAGTGGCCCAGATGGGCCAAAAACAAATGGGTCATGCTGGCCTTGTATGACCTGTTTGACAATTTTACCTATCATAGACTCGTCATTACAATGACTCTAAATCCCAACTAGGTTATGTAAGATTAGTTAAAGTCATTATTTATTAAGTCTTTGACTCAAAACAAGTTCTTCAAACTTAATTGGGTTAGGTCACATGAATTTTTGATGGAGATCATAGATCATACTTAGTGCATAAGACTCTCACTCTAGCACATGGTCTGAGAGAGACTAACATCTCGATAGCTTTACCCATAAAAGTTAGAGAATTTGTGTCTAATCAATCTTGAACCCGATCTATCATTTTTTTTATGAAGGTACTTGTAATCTCATCATGACATGACCTTTAAGAAATGCATGCAATTCAAAAACTTAATAGATGATCATTCGGAAGATCAATAAGAAATGTAGAAGGAATATTAATGAAAGATTTCACGTTGAGAGATGAAGCATCCTCAGTATTGTAGGCAGAAATTATGGCATTGCAGAAGGGACTACAGATTTGCAAAGAAAATAATTGACAAAATATTCAAGTTCAAGTCAATCCAAGCTTACTAGTAGATCTGGTACTAGGAAAATTAGAATTATAGAAATTTTAAAAGGAAATCAACACAATTAAAAATTTGATAGTAAAAGCCAAAGGAGATATAATGCATATTTTTAAAGAGGCAAATACACTGACAGATAAGTTAGCAGAGGAATGTATGAGAAAGGGAGAACAAGAATTTTAAAGGGATAATATTTCGGACAGGTTTGAAGGCATATTAACTTTAAATAAAATAGGATACTCATATATTAGAATCCAAAAAGTTAAAGATTAGAAGTGGGAAAGAACACGAGAATAGGATACAATAAATTTAAGGTAAGTTAAATCTATAAGCTTGATTATTGCATTTTAGCTCGCAGAATAAAGTCAAAGGAAAGAGGCAGGCCTTCCAAGCAAAGTGTCACCCTAGTCCTGAGGGGTGATTAAAATGGGATGTCGCGGTAACACCCAAAAGAATGCTGGAAAATATATATATATATATATATATAATGAAGGGCAGGATTAAATATTCTGCTTCCCTTATTTCTGCAGTTGAAGTGACTCACCCTGGTCCCGAGGGGTGACAAAAAGCTTCAGATTTAATGGTGTATGCTTGCAGGTAGTTTGTTTTTTTTTTGTTTTGTGTTTTCAATTTAGTGAACAGGTAAAAAGATAAAGAGGAGTCGGGTTTGATACAGCAGCTACAGAGCTGGTTTAAATCGGCAAGGAATCTGTTGGGTTCCACTTGGGTAATTTTGCAAAGGGAGTTAGTTTAGTTATTGTCGATTATGGTTGGTAAGTGAGTTGCGTAGTTGTTCGGGATTTCGACAATGTTTTGCAATGTTCTGTAATGTTAGTATAATTGATATCTGTAAATGGAGTCTGTGAAGGGGGGACGGAATATCATATTAAGTATTTTTTTTTTTGATTGAATATCTACAGGTGACTCATAAAACTTTTGATATCATATTAAGTTTTTGCAGGATTGAACATGTGCAGAAAACCTATTTTGTAACATGGTATAGTAGCGAATAGGAGTCATTCACAAATGTTCAATCCTGCAAAAATGTCATGCTTCAGATGTATAACATTGAACATTAGGAGTGTGTGTTAGAATTGTCTCACATTAAAAATTTCATGTAAATTATGATGTTTATATATGAATTATGGGGTGAGTTTTCTTTTCCTTTTAGTTAGTTTTAGGAATGATTTTGGATTTAGCACATTTCCTAATAATTTTATTTAGTAATAGTCAAACAGCTCTATGATATTTTTGTAGTTTTGTAGTACACAAGATATATTGAGATAAATTTTTATTTTTTTATGAAAATAATTCATGATATCTTAATTTCTTCTATCAATTACTGCTTTCAAATGAAAGACTACTTGCTGACATGTTTTCAATGGTATTTAGAGGACCTCGAGTAATTTTTTCTTCACAATTAATGTGCATGATATATATGCATATGCTTAAACGAGTGGGTGCCAAGATAACTCTTCGTATTTCTTTCATTTTAATTATATTTTTAGTTTATTTGATGTATTAACTATACATCTTATTTTAGGCAAACTATTTTTGATGTATTAGTATATGATCGGATAAAAGTAATATATTCTTTATTTCTTTAAATATTTTTATTTTGTAGGATACAAATAAATTGAAAAAAAAAAAAGAAAAATTAGGTAGATAATATAATCTCAATATCTCTTGGTTATTTTAAGTTTTGATTAAAGTTTTGGTTTCAACATCAACTTGGGTTTGATGTAAAAGTATTTTGTAGTTTGCTGCATTGACTTTAGCAGACTTGTTCTTGGGATGGTGTTATGTTGGCTTCTTGTATTCAAACTCAAATTTGTATCAGAACAATTTTTTTTATGTTGTATAGATTTGGTAATGAAAATCTTGAGGCTACTAAAATTGAGCTGAGACAACGGATTGCAAAAGAGGTTGTTACTTGTTTTTCACGTTTCTCAATCTTTTTACTTTGGCACTTCTTATTGTCAGTGATTTTTATATTTTCTTTGGGTGGTCTATGTGATTTAGGTCCGAGGAAATGGAATTCTAACTGAAATTTTGGAACAGAGGAAGCAGGATTTGCATGAGCTTTGTTTGACTCTTGAACAAGATGTATGTGTTTCCTTATTTCATATTGCGATCCCTCATTTTCCATATGAAGTGACTAGTGTAACCACAATTTGGTATACAACGGTTCTAACCCAATTAAATTAATGGTACATGCTTTGCAGCTGATACAGTTCCAGATTATCTCCTAACCCACTGGCGGGACAGATACAATTTTTGGTTTCACCCATAATTATAGGTGTCAAGCAGGCTAAGCCAGGGTTGGCAATCCCTATTTTTTTGGTCCAAATATATGTCATGCTGGCTTGAACATGGCCTGGTTTGGGTTCCGGGTCTTGTGTCAGATCAGGACCCAAATAATGGAACGGGTCCGTTATTGTAGGTTTGCACTAGGACATAGGTTTCTGAGGCATTTTCTAAGCGCGCCTGGTGGCGAGGCGAAGAAGAAACGCCTCGAGGCGTTTGAAAAAAAGCGGAAAACATTACAGCATCGTGTTTTTTTACGTGTCCTTAAATAAAAGAAAAAATAACCCAAAATAGCTTACAGATCAATAAGTTCGACGACGCAAACCAGCATTTTATTCTATAGCGTCAATCGCATCTCGGCTTCTGGGCTTCATTTGCAGGTCTGTCATTCGCCCTTCACTTCAAGCTCTCCTTCTCTTAATCTTTTCATCTCTCTCGAATCTTTATTCCTCTTCAGATTTTTCTTTTCTCCCGTTATACGAGTTTAATGAAATTGAATGAAATTCCTCTTCATCTCTTTATCTTCTTTTCTCCTTTCTCTTGAATCCCATCTCTCTTCAAAGGTTCAAGCTCTCCCTCTCGTAATCTCTTCATCTCTTTTTTATTAATTTTTTTAAATTTTCAATTTTAATCAATTGAACCAATTAAATTTTTAATTTTTTTTAAATTTCTCTAAAAAAATATAAGTTTTTTGAAATTTAAAGCTTAAGAATTTAAACTAATAAAATTTTTAATTTCATTTGTAAATTCCTCTTAAAAAATATTGGTTTTATAAAATTTAAATCAATTAAATTATGAATTTCATTTTTAAATTCCTATCAATTATGTTTTGTTAAGTTATTATTTTTTTGTCAATTATATTGTTATATAGAAATGTGAATATTTTTATTGGTATTTCTTTTAGAATGAGTTCCTCCAATTTGAAAAATTCAAGAAAAGATTGTGTGGAAATATATTATTGAAGTTTTTGGGGAGTAATATTTGAAATATAAATTTTGCAATCAAAGATATGCGTGAGGGGTGAATAGACTCAATCATCACTTAGCCAGAACTCACCATGACATGAAATTATGCCCCAGGGTTAATGAAGATGTTAGTTTGGGGTGCAAAGAGGCATTGACCAATTTTAAGGATCAAAAAATAAAAAGAAATGAATTCTTCAAAGAAATTGGTATGGGTCTAACATCAATGCATGAGAGTTCCTTAGGGAGTGGGAGTGGCAGTGGGAAACTTATACCTAGGGGATCTATGGATAAATTTACTACTTCACAACATCATCAAAGTACTTTGAATTCAAGGTGGGGAAGCAAGAAGAAATGAAAGAATTGTGTAGAAAAATTGGTAAGTTTATGTATTCAAAAGGTCTCCGATTCAACATTGTGAATGATCTTTATTAGATTCCTATGATGGATACAGTTACAAATTTTGAGCACGGGTTTAAGTTTCATTCTATGCATGAATTGAGGACATAGATACTTAAAAAAATAGGTGAATGACCTAAGTATCATTATGAAAGATCACAAAAAAAACTTGGAAATGATATGGATATTCAATAATGTCTGATAATTGAACAGTTGGGAAGAGTAGATGTCTTATCAATTTTTTGGTGAATAATCCTACTGGTACTTAGTTTATGAAATTAATTGATACTTCTAATATAATAAAAAATGGGGAATTGGTGTTCAAATATCTTGATGATATGGTTGAAGAAATTGGGGAGAAGAATGTCGTGCGAGTCATTACTGATAATATCTCTAATTATGTGAATGTTGGAATGAGACTTATGAAAAAAAAAAAAAGATTGTGGTGGACTTTTTATTCTGCACATTGTATTGATTTAATGTTAGAGGATATTGGAAAGATAAATGTTCATACTACTACACTTACTTGAGTTAGGCAAGTAGTGAAATTCATATATGGGCATACTTTGGTTCTTAGCTTAATGGGAATATTTATGAAAAATCATAAACTTCTTTGTCTAGCAATTTCATGGTTTGCTACTTCATTTCTTACTCTCCTAAGTATTTATAAGCAAAGCAAGCTCTTATACAATGTTCTCCTTAAAAAAATGGTGTTCAAGGAAATGGGTTAAAAATGTTAAATGTGTGAAAGCTCAAAATATAGTATTATTTGATCCAAATTTTTGGTCTCATTTTTTTTTGCATAAAGATCACTGTTCTATTATTTAGTATCTTGAGAGATGTTGATTCAGAGGAAATATCAACTATGGGTTATATTTATGAGCTGATGAATTCAGCTATGGAGAAGATTGCATTGAATTGTGGTGGCGTGGAGATAAAATATGACCCAATTTAGAGAAAATTAATGCAAGATAGATTTTGCAACTTCATTGATATTTACACGCAGCATGTTATTATCTTAATCCTCAATTATGGTATGAGGATATGTTCTCTAATGTTGATAAGGTAAGGAAAGGATTATTTAAATATATGGATAGGATATTCGATTATAAAGAATATTTAAAAGCTGACATTCAGTTGGACTCATTTGACTGAGTAATGGGTGAATTTGAGAGTCGTATTATAATTGATTCTCAGACATTAAGAAGTCCTACAAGTTAGTGGATGTGTTTTGGGTATTCAATACCAGAGTTGCTAAAGTTTGATATTCGAGTCTTTAGCATTACTTGTAGTACTTCGGGATGTGAAAGAAATTAGAGTACATTTGAATTGGTGATATTTTTATTTTTGTAAATTTTTATACATGTATTTTTATTTTAATATTAAAAAAATTTATTTTATTTTAACATATACATTTCTTTATTTTATTATTTGTACATATATACAAAAAAAATAAACTTGAACATTAAAGGTTAATGCTCTTGTGTATGTAAGGTACAATACTAGTTTGAGAGAACGAAGTTTACAAAGAAAATAAAATATTGATCTGATTTTGGTAGAAGAGATCGATTCGGATGTTAAATGGATTGCAGAGAAAAAAGATCTCCTCTCACTTGATCTTTGTTGGCTTCAAGATGATGAGTTATTCAATGTTGATGTTATTAAAGTAGTATTATCTAACTTCCAACATACTCAAGTATCATCGGATCATATGATTTTTTCATATTTCTACAAAAAGAAACATAATAAAGTAACAAGTACTCAAAAATTGAAGTTATAAATTTGATTAAATTTAATAAAAAAACTTATAATATTTATATCTAATTATTAATTAATACTAGGTACAAGTGGATGCATAGACAAAAAAAATGAGTTCAATTTGATACTAATTATTGAAGATGAAGATTTACATGAAATTGGGATAAATGATAATTGACATTTACCTATTTTTATTACATTGGATGATGATGATGATGACATTGATAAGGAGAATTTAAATTGAAATAATTTACTTTATTTCATATTTTATGACTTGGTTATGACTTTTTGTTAAAGTTTGAAGCTATTAGTATAGTTGAATCTATTTTATATTTTATGACTTTGTTATAATTTTTTGTGAAAGTAGTGAACTAATGTCTTTTTTTTAATTCTGATGAATTATTTTCATATTTTTATTTATGCTATTTTATTTTATATATTTTTAATAATAAATTAATTATATATTATGAGAATCAAAAAGCTTACATCTCAATGCCTCGAGGCTTATGTCTCGCCTCACGAATTTAAAATAATCTCTTATGCTTTCGTCTTTTAAAACTTTGCACTATAATACTTTTTTCATATCTACCCATAACCTTCATTAAAATTGTGGAACAGGTCCAACGAGGTGCACGTTGCTTCCCTGCCCAATTTTCATATCTATCCATAACCATCGTTGAAATTGTGGGTTTGCTGCACTAGGATACTTTTTTATTGTGAATGATCAAATAAAATGTAAATAATTAAAACTCATGACTTCATAATAACAAGTGACAACTTAAGGCCTGTAAATAAAAATAAAAAACATAAGGTTAATTCACATATCGAGTGTTCTCATCAAAAATAAAGATATAAAATGAAAAAAAAATAGCAATACTCTTATCAAGTTAGTGTGTAAACATGTAATGCGTCAATTTTGAAAAAATAAAATATAAGTTGACTTCTTTAAAGTCTTTGTAAATATATTGGTTGATAAATTTGTTGTGTGTGTGTGTGTATATATATATATATATATATATATATATGTTATAATAATAGTTTTATATTGGATTTTATCTTGAAAAAAGAATTGATTAATCTGGATATGTTTTTTATTCTAGTTAAATATTGAATTGACAGTTATATATTTTGTTGTCTTACTATAATAGTACAGAGCAAGAAAAATAAGTAAAAATCTAATTTTTTCAAAAAGATGTCAAATTTATAGTATCTTATAAATAATTGTCATTATTATCTTAAATTTTGTCTTTGCAAATTTATTTCGATATATCAAATGGTTGTGGAATTAGACCAAATTTGTCTTCTCGAGGAAATAAAGCTTTTGTCGATGCATATTCATGTTGAAATGCAATCTCTACTCAATTTGAGGATGAACAATTGTAATAAAGACATTAGACTTCCTATACATATTAATATAATACTTCCACTACAACAATGTAGGCATTGACAATTGACTTCTTTTATTGATTAGGCAATCTTTGATAGGTTTCAACTCAAATCTTGTAATGATGGAAGAACTGACAACTTAGCTTAATTAATTAATTGGTAACGTAGCCATACGTGCAAACTAATTACTCATAGTATACATTATATATGATCGATGATTCCAGTGTAGTTATTTACTTCTTTGCTTCATTGTCCAACATTCCTATAATTGATATATTCTTTTGTGTCACTTTCAGTACGAAAGAGAGCTAGGAGCTAAGTGTTAGAAAGGATAAGAGAGGAAGGAGTTACTTGTATGAGTTGTAGAAGTAGTATAGTTTTCTCTACTAGATATCTATTTTTAATTTAAGGTATGCCATATTGAGTTAGTGTCCTAATAAAGGATATTTGATAATTCATCACATATTGATCAAAAAAAAAAAGTAGCTCATGAGAAATATATTTTAATATATTATTATTTTTAAGATTTTAATATTTTTTTCAATTATGTTTTGATAATATCATAAATTTTAGTGAAAATAGATAATATGTAAATTTTATCTTTAAAAACAAATATCTAACTGTATTAAAATTAATTATCCACAAAAATTATAAAATATTTAATACTATCATGAGTAATAGTTCTATATGGTTTCAAATTACTAAATAAGTCATGTAGGTTGGGTCCCTAAAAGTACTCTATTGACATGTATGATTGAAAGTTTTCGTATGTGTTTCTAGGAAATGTTATGAACAAAAAATACACATATAAGAGTATTTGACCTAACATATATCTCTTACCTTGTAAAACAATATCATTTACAATAACATCAAAGATTCTAGAATCAAAAAATATAATAAATAAAAATTAATTATTTTTAGCATAAAATCTAATTGAAAAGTTCACAACCCAAAAGTTATAAAAGTCTATTTGTAAAAGGTATGATATTTTACTTTCATAGGAATCTGTAGTCTCTAAGAAAATAAATCATTCATAATATTTTTTGGAATTGGTAATAGATTCGATGGATGTATGCTTAGAATATTAAAGTGTTGAACTAGTAATATAGTGTTGAACTAGGAATTTGTGGTTCAAGATATAATGTTTAGCATCTATCCTAATGATGCCTTGCTCTACAGCAATGAAAAACTTACTCAAAGATCAATAAAACTTTAAGATGCATATGTGCAAGTGTATGCTTTTATATAATTGAATAGATTGAGATAACATACATGTCAGGTGGTATTATTCATAATAAAATAAATAAAAAAATTATAAAATAAAAAAATTGTAATTATAAAATTTTTTCTAATGCTGGTATGTAAAGATCTAGAATATCATGCTTGAAGAAAAGAAAGGTAAGTTACTGCTTATTTTATGCCTTTGTGAAGATGTCTACTTATTATGTTATCTGAATATAAATAGTAAACTGTTGTAATTGTCTCATCATAAATATTCTCATTGTAAAATAAGTTGTTCATCTTTATGTGATTCTTTTTTTGTATATGTAGCAATTGGATTTCTGTATTTATTTTGTAGTGTGTTTACATTTGACAGGTATCTAGATTGCATCAGCAGGTAGAAGTTGAAGAGAATATGAAAGATCCACTCAAAGTTTGTTTGAGTATATCTTCTAAACAGAGCACTCATTCATGGGTCCCAAATTCTGAAGTGATTATATATCCTTGACTCCCTCCTTGCCCTACTCCCCCTCCACCCCCCCCCCCCCCCCCCCCCCCCCCATCCCAACTGTTCTTTTTCTTTGTTTTAACCCCTGCACTTTCTTCTGGCAAACTGGTACAATGAAGGCAGTGGACGAGATTGAGGAGCTTCTTATTCCTAGCACTGATATGACTAGATTGAAGCCCAAAGTCATGAAACTTCATGATTATCATTGTCAGAAAGAACAGCATGAATCTGATTCTTTTATAGATATGTGTTCCAATCCTGACACCCACTTGTGAGTGTAATGTGAGACATGTTTCATGTTCACTTATGAAAAATTATTTAGTTTTGAAAATGGATAAGACTAGAGATTTTGGGAATACAAAATAATGGTTCTTTGATTTATTGGGTCTCTTCCAGTACTGACTCCTGGAAGTGTGCTTTTATTATTATTGATATTGGTCCTCTGCAGGAAATTTCAATTAAAGGATTTTGTTAGAAATTCTGTTTCCCCAGATCATGATTGGAAAGTGCAAAGAGAGGTGCCTAATTCTTATCTTATTTATTGATTGATACATAATGAAGAACATTAGATAAAATGAATGGATTTCGTTTGTGATAACAGTTGGAACAAATATGTCAAACAAACAGAGAGACATGCTCAAATAGGTATTTTGCAACTGTATACTATATAAACAAATAGGTAATATATTAATATAAATGTAGATTTGTATACAGAGAGGGCACACATACAGGGCACTCCAAATCTAACCAATTGTTGTTCCTCACATAGAAGTAGACATATTCAATGGATTGGGTGAATCAGGTCAACATTTGGAATAATCATTTTATTTCCAGCTCAGGGTATCGCAGCCCAGCTTGATAGATCAAGTATTGCTGCCCCAACTGCTGGTCTGGGTTTGGCTTAGTGCATCTTGATTATGAGATATTTATATACATTATGATGCGCCCACACCTTTTTTTGATAATCGTATGCACCCAGGACAGTTTATTATGTTTGTGCTATAGATCAAGAGTTGATATGAAAACCAAATATCTTGTTATATGTAAATGATTTTATTTTCAGATTTATTTTTGTTAATTAAACATGGACCAAAGCAATTGAGATTATGATGCTCATTTGTTAATTAGATTTATGGATGTTATAATTTTTATTCAATTTTTTTCTCTTATTGCTTAGTTTGTTCTTTTTATGAGAACACCTAACTTATTAGTTGTCCAAATCATTTTTTTCTTATTATATAATGGAGACATATATGATATTTTTTTTATATTAAATATTTATTTTATCTTTCACATTTCAAATTATAATATAGTAGTAAAACAATATGTATGTATGAAGATAAGGGTTTACAGACCCTTGAAGAGTTGCAAATGCACCCAATTGGTAGAAAAAAAAGTTCTTAGGTGCTTGCATAGCACAAGCACGTGCACATTGCAAGCATGTGCATAATACAAGCATGCGCAAAGAGAGAATAGTGGTGGTGCATGCACAGTAATCTACGAGTGCATAGGACCACAGTTTTGTGCATGGTGGTAAGCATAGTGGTGAGACTGGTGTTGAGCATGTTGGTGTGCATAATGGCGTGAGGTAGAAGCCTAATTGGGTAAGTTTTTTTGACAATGGTACAAAAAAAGAGAGATTAAATCTTAATTCGGTTTGAAAATAATTAGAATTTGGTACAACTTTGATTTTTAGAAGAATCAATATAGATTATCATAACCAAGGAAGCACGGACACGGCTCCCTACAGTCGTGTCCACGTGTCCGACACCTGGACACGACACGGACACGGCACGGATACGTATCTGATACGCCATGTGGCGTATCATACGCACAATCCGTATCTGATACGCCACGTGGCGTATCAGATGGTTGCGTCGGCAGCCGTATCTACGTCTATAGTGCCCGACGTCCGACGACGTTGGGTGGCCAACGTCGCAGCATGGGCGACGTTGGCCATTGGCAGGGACGGGCGCGATTTGAGGGGAGAGGAAGGGGCGGCGCGATTTGAGGGGAGAGGAAGGGGTGGCGCGATTTGAGGGGAGAGGGAGGGGTGGCGCGATTTGAGGGGAGAGGCAGGGGCGGGCGAGTTTGAGGGGAGAGGAAGGGGCGGGCGCGTTTGAGGGGAGAGGAAGGGGCAGGCGCATTTGAGGGGAGAGGCAGGGGCGGGCGCGTTTGAGGGGAGAGGGAGGGGCGGGCGGGATTGAGGGGAGAGGCAGGGGCGGGCGGGCGGGCGTGATTGAGGGGAGAGGGGCGGGCGGGCGTGATTGAGGGGAGAGGGGCGGGCGGGCGTGATTGAGGGGAGAGGGGCGGGCGGGCGTGATTGAGGGGAGAGGGGTGAGCGGGCGTGATTGAGGGGAGAGGGGTGAGCGGGCGTGATTGAGGGGAGAGGCAGGGGCGGTCGTGCTTGAGGGGAGAGGCAAGGATATAAAATAAAATATTTTTATAAAATAAAATAAAAAATATATATTTTTATATAATATAATTATAAAATATTATTTTATAAAATAAAATAAAATAAAATATTTTTATATAATAAAATAAAAATAAAAATATTTATTTTTTTATCATGCCTAATATTTATAATTAATAAAATAAAAATAAAAATATTATTTTATATAATAAAATAAAATAAAATAAAAATATATATTTATTTTATATAATAAAATATTATAATTTAATTTAATAAATTTTATAAAATATCTAATATTTATAATTAATAATTTTTATTTTTATTTTTATTTTTTTATCATGCCATATCCTAGCCGTATCCGTATCCTAGTTTTTTAGAATTTGCCATGTCCCCGTATCCTGCCATGTCGTATCCCCGTGTCAGTGTCCGTGCTTCTTAGATCATAACTGATGTAGGTGAAGGAAAGTCCCAGTTTAGTGTCCTCATTGCAGGAGGATAGGGCATCCTAAAAATAGTTGTTAGATATTCTTTTCAAAAGAAGATTAAGAATTTTATGCAGTGATGTGAGAGACATACTAATTATTAGAGTTATCCAGAAATTCTCACAAAATTTATTTTCTTTGGTACTTACTAGAAAGGAGTATATAAAATTATTCTCTAAGACAATAATCTTTCATGTATTACTAGTTATTTTGTTTTTATTCACTTTAGACTTTTTGATTATCAACACAAGCAAATATTTATATCGCTAATAGTTATATTCTATTTTTTATATATTTTTTTATTCTGAAAGTTATTGAATATGATAATATTTAAATTTAATTATTATTACTTTATTATGTCATATTTATTTTTGATTATCATATTTATTTATTTTTTATTAGTTATCTATTCAGATATTAAATTCTGACTTTATCTTTATTTTTATTGATATTTATTTATATAATCAGGAAATTGAATTGATTATATTCTATATGTTTTCTTTTTCAGTAAGATTTTTCTTTAGATATTTGAGTGTTTTAAATTCATTACTTGTGCATTATCAGTTTGGTCACTTATCACTAATTAAAAAGAGAATAATATCAAAGACAATTATATAAGTTTTTATTTTACTCTAGTATTCATTGAAGGTAAAAATATTACTAAGACATGACTTGTAGAGTAATTGTTAGTATGACATTATATTCTTTGTATGTGTTACATTTTATTATCATTATTATGTTTTATTTTATTATTGTCTGGGCTATTCCAATCCTATGTTAATTATTTGTCTTAGAGTCAAATCTTAGCAAAGGAAGTTTGACAAAAGTGTGAGGCATGAGGCATGCACTATAATTGTTTAGAGCACATAAGGCAAGCAATATAACAACATAGTGCATGTATGTGTTGTTATATTGCTTGCATTGTGTTGGTACCCACTATGTCGATATGGAGGGGTGCAGAGGTGCTTGTAGGGTTGTGAACAATGTACTCGTGAACAGTGAACGCGTGTTGGTGTCTGAATTGTGCAGAAATTTTTTGATAGTTACAAATAAATACGAAAACAAAACAACACAACAATTGAAATTAATAACATAATATAATTTAAGATGATTCAATTCAATAACTTAAAAGTCACTTATATATGGGACAAAACAATTATAGCAATCTACATGAGTTGGGTGTTTTAAAGAAGTTGAAAACATAACTTAAAAAATAGTAAATAAAAAAATATAAAACTTCAATATTTCTCATTATATTGATGCGTAAAAGTACAATATACTAAGATTGGAGCAGAACTGAATCACAAGTCAGTTTGAATCAAAACCAAGTTATTGACTTGTGAATAATATGATTAAGATTGCCAGTAACAATGGGACAATAGTGGGATAGCAAATTGTATTCTATTGAAAATTTTTGGATATTCTAAAGAATACCATAAGATGCTCAAATGAAAATGACTTTTAATCAACATGCACCCTACTTAGATTCTATAATATCTGTCTTATTTGAAACTCATCTAATGAGTATTTAGAGTAATCTCAAGAAGATAGATATTACACAGAGGATTCATGGTCAAGACTAAAATTTGATAGACAAAACAACTTAAGCAAAAAAACTTTACTAGAATGACATTGATTATAAGTTGGTGGACGTGCAAGGTCTAAGAGATCATTTATAGAAAAGAGTGAACCATATCCCACTTGCCTGAATAGGGCAGGAAGAGGTCCAGGTAGTTGTTGGTTATGAGAGGATCCATTTGGCTGAAATTGTAATGATGATGAGGGCATGACAGGTCATTTTGTAGGAATTGGATCATGATTAAATGGAGGTTTTTGCATTCTTTGCTCAATAATAAGTGTTGAACCTTTCATGACATATGCCACGAATGATGTCTCCAAGTGATTTATATGAGAAATATTTATTATTTTTATTTTCATAGTGACATCTTTTTTCTATAGTTTCTTGTTAAAGAATAGTGTTGGAAGAAATTATTTGATTTAAATTTATTAAAAATAAGTAGTATATCATGTTCTTCCATTATAATAGGGACTCAGCCTCTTGGCATATGGAAAGTGTTATATTAGAGAAATTCATAGATTTAAGTACTCTCTTAGCTAACTTTAGAGCAGTCTATGATTTATCTTTATTGTATATTTTTAATAAGTTCAACATGGGTGTTCGTTGGATATTATCATTTTATTCCAAAATAAGTGATAATAGATTTTATAAAGATAAAAAACTTTTTTGTATATCTCATATATCATTTAAATAATATTGAAAATTCTAATAATTAGAGAGTTACATTCCAGGTCAAGCATTAGTATATGAAACTTTACATCTACTAAAATTCTTAGAATTCTACTATATTTATCTATTAAATTTTACAAATGATGATAATAATAGTTATAATATTTTTTTTAGTTCATCATATGGCATATCATATTTTATTATTCGTGTTATTTCACAAATACATGCAATAACATATAATTTGATATTAATATTAATGTTTCAAAAGTTTATTTTTTATTAATAATGTTTTAATTGAAACAATTACACTCTGTATTTGATTTATTTGAAATTACTCAATCATTCTCAATCTATGTTCAATATATTAAGAATAGATAGTAGTTTTTCTATAGCATAAGGTATAATAGTAATATAAATAACAATTTGAATAAGCTGTTATTTAATCTGTGTATCATATGATCCTATCAAGTAATTTTTAAAATGAAAGTGAAATTAGTGTTTGTCTAAATTAGAAGTTAAGATTTTTTAAATTGACACTCTAATTTTAACATAAAATTAAAGTAAGGACCTGAAATTAGGATTTTCAAATAATGTCATTAGTTATTACAATTGAATCTAGTTCATCCTAATTAGGGTTTTAAGGGGCTCGATTTAATGCAATCAAATTTAGAATCATAATTTTTAGAGTTTTTAAATTTTTCACATTAAATTTTTCACATTAATATTTTCACATTAATATTTTCACATTAATTTTTTCACATTAAATTTTTCACATTATATTACACCCCACAAATCCTAATTAGAATTTGTGGGGTGTAATTTTACTCTTATAAATTCAAATTTTTGTTGCCCATTGTGACCAATTACCCCCATTCTTATGCATCCTTATTGTAGTTGGATTTTTTGTGAAAATTCTTTCTTTTTGACCTTGGAATATGGTGATGGTGGATCAATTGTGTCATCACTCACTTCGTCGATGCACAAAAGCTATTTTTTTTCTTCTTTTTTTTTATTTTTGTTTTTTCTTGTTTTATGTTTTCTGTTTTGTCGAACACATTGAGTGTGCAATAGTGGAGTGGCTCATAATAGATACGACCAACTTACTAGAGTTTACAACCCTAAATTACACACATGCTCTTCTTGGGTCTTATTCCCTAAGATATAACTATGATATTTTGTGACAAAATGCAGAAATAAAATAACACGAAAAATTGAAATTAACAACATAATATAATTAAGATATTTCAATTCAATAATTTATAACTCAATATGAAAAATATTCATAAATGTTTCTTATTTAAGGGGCAAAATGATTAGAATAACTTGCATGAATTAAGTGTTTTCATAAATTAGAAAACATAACTAAAAAATTAGTAAATAAAAAACATCAAATTTTATTGATTATCATTCTGGTGGCTGATGAAATTTGTTGTGATACAGATGGAGTGGAGGTGTCGAACAGGCCAGGCAGCTCGGGCCCGGCTTGAGGGACAGCACGACTTGGTCGTGCCTGGCCCGGCACGACATGGGAATGACATTTGCTTGTGCCCGTACCGTGCATAGGCCAGCCGGGCAACATGCCGAACCAGGCACGGCCCAATAGAATGGCATGTGGACATGGTATCTCGGCATGAGCCAAGCGTTGCCTCAACCCAAAGCTGACGCCCGATGGATCTGATATTTCTGTCGATCCTGTAACCTGACACATGACCTTTTTCCACAACCCCCCCCCCCCCCCCCCAATATCTTAGAAGCTGAAAATTTTAAAAATTTAGACCGTTTAGGTTGGTTCGAACATAAAAATTCAAATCTAAGCTGTTGGATTTCATCTCCAATCGTTATGGGGCAGAATCTGATGGTCCTAAAGATTTTGCCTATTTTTAAATAATAAAAAAATATTTTATTTTAAAAAAAATAATGTATCTTTATCTATAAAATCCTTCCTTCCCCCAATATTCTAAGATTTATGTTTTCAAAATATATGTCACTAATTTTCTCTCTTGGGTTCTTAATTTGGTTTTGGGCTTTTTGCTTTTGGCATTTTGTTTTTAGGGACTTGGTGTGCTGTGGTGTGGATTTTAGTGCACTTGTGGTACAGACATAAAAAAGTTAAAATTTATGCATTATGATTTATGGGTATTTTTTTTTATTAATTAGTTTTTTAAGGTTTTAAATCTAAAACTTTCTTCTCTCTAGTCTAGTCTCTCTCTCTCACACATGATCCTAACTCTTTAGTCGAATCTAAAAAATAAAAAATAAAAAAAAATGATAAATAGTAATTTTAATAATGAAAATGAAATTAGTTATAATTTAGATAATGAAAATTCTACGGAAAGACTTGAGGCTGCCAAAATTTTAGTTTCTTCGATTGCTTTGAACCAAATATCTAAAAAATAAAAAATTAAAAAAATTTTAGTAGTTTAGACTCACTTTAATATAATAAAATAAAAAAATATTAGGGGTGCCAAAGAAGATTCAGTTAAATACAAATATTGTAAAAAAATATTAACATGTAAGAGTTTGTGTGTGATTGTGTACCTCAAGTAATATGCTAAATTATGCACCAAAAAATATTATGCATTAGATTTTAAACAAATCCAACTCAATAGTAGATTTTTTGAGGTTTGATTCAGTTTAGTTTCAAAATTTACCCCCTTCATATATCGCAATGAGTTAGGGACGAAAGTCATGACCAAACTGATCACACGATGAATCTTCCAATTAGATTTTCGAAGAATTCAAGGGTAGTCAGTATTATGTAGATATATTTTCAATCTACATATTGTAGGATTTCTAAGTTCATTATAAGTTAAAAAAATAAATAATAATTAATGAATTTAGTGAATATAATGAAGTGATATCTGTGATGCTTGATATCTAGACTAGTCACGATAATGTATTTATGTATATCTTAACGCTCACTATGTAGATTATAAATAGGTAATAAATAAATAAAAATATTAGGATTCTATGAGATTCTTCATTCTCATGTTGGTCTGACCATTTTTAAGTAAATGATGAAAATCTTTAAAAAATATAAAATTCAAAATAAAATATTTAGAATCATATTTAATAATGCATCTAATAATGAAGTAGCAATTAACATATTTGTTAGGAGTATTAGAGATGGACAATTAGGAGAAATTTTCTACGTTAGATGTATGTGTCACATCATTAACCTGATAGCACAAGCTGGGATGAAGGTGTGTATTCCTGCTTTAGAAAATATACATAACTCACTAAAATATATTCGCATACCTAATAGATAATAGGAGTTTGGTAGTCTCTATTTGTCTCTGAGTCTTAAGAAGAGATTTCAATCTAATGTGAGAAATAATTGGAATTACACATACATGATGATAGAGTTATATGTTGGATGCAAACACATAGTATGTGACTATGTTAATAATAAGAGTGACGAACATATTATTGATGACACTACTAATTTGTGTTTATCAAACATCACTTATTCTCTTATAATTTGTATTGCACTCAGATGCATATGCAATATTAGTAGCATATTTAGGAAGTATCGAGATGACTAGAGATAGAAATCAAGTACTTAAAGTAATGGTTTACTATTTTATTTTTTTATTGTCTGGCTGCTTGCATGGACTCTAGGTTTAAGGTGTAAGGGGTAGAAAATCTTTTGACATATATTTCCTCATGCATGAACTAGAAAGACCCACCTAAAAAGCTTATTCATGAGAAATTGACGGAGCTTTTTACATACTACGATACTAAGTATGGTAGTAGTAATATTGAGGTTTCGAGTATGGACATGGATATCATATTAGAAGATGATAATTTTTCTATTTAGGTAGAGAGGAATAAACGACGGGGTGGACCATCGAATAAGAGTGAGCTGTCTCGGTACTTAGATATTGATTACTGCTCAATCCTATTATATTCTGATATTAAGAATCTTGATATATTATAGTAGTAGAAATCATATGAGTCTATCTATCCCGTGCTATCTAAGATGACATGAGATATACTGACTCTTTCGGGGTCGAGCGTAGTATCGGAGTCTATTTTTTCTATTATAGTATATGTTATTTTGGATAGAAGATTATGATTATGGTTAGATATTGTTAAGGTTTTAACATGTATTAAAGATTGAGAGGATTCGTACTTGGGCCTCTAGGATGGTGCTGAGACGGTAGTAAAAGTCGAGAAGTTAATTATTGATGATGATCCGTATAATATTGATATTAATAATGATTTGACAATTGATGACACTAATGATTAATGAATTAAGATACTAATGTATGATATTTGATTTTGATTTATTCATTTACATTGTATTTGTATTTCTTTATTTTTTATTTGTGATATTACTTTGAGTTTGTAGATTGATGCTTAAATATTAATTTTTTGTGAATTTTTATTTTGTATTGATTTTTATTCATATTTAAGTTTTAATATTTTATTAATTCGTACACTGATACTCATCTAGTTTTTAATGTTTATTATAATAAATAAACTTAATATTTTATTAAATTTAATAAAATAAAAATTTTAAAATTATTTATTTAAAGTTAATGATTAACTATTAACATTAACTAAAAATATAAATTTTTAAAGTATATAATTAAATAATTATAAATTTCCTTTTGAAATTTAAATTTTATAATTTCTTAAATATTCTAAATTAAAAAATTAAAATATTTTAAAAATTAAAACCCAGCTCAGACGAGCCATAACTGGCCCGTCCGGCCCAACTCGACACTATTTCATCACTGCCGGGCTGACGAGCCATGCTGGGCCTAATCTGATGAACTCATGCTGGGCCTAATCTGATGAACTCATGCTGGGCCAGGCAAGGCCCGATGGCCTGTTTGGGCCACGTAAACTGGGCCGGTCCGACCAGCCTATTTGTCATCTCTAACATGGAGAAAGTCTAGATTCTTATTATTAAATTATGGAGACTCAATCATAGAAATTTTATACGATTGGCTAAATGAGTTCGAACATGATTTTTTAGTCAAAGGATATTTGATGAATGAACCTTCTAGTCGTATGTCAAATGAGACTTAGTTATAGATTAATTCCTATTTATTGATTATCATGTGATAATTCATTTAGTTAGAATTGATTTTAATCTTTTTATTTTTTCACATGTAAGATTTCTTGTGAGTTAGTTGCATCACTGTACTCATTACAAATAATATAGATATATGATATTATTTCATAATTTATGTGATTGAAACTAGATGGGCTTAGGGGGTGAAACTAAGTTATCACTTACTTTACACAATTCATTTAGTTAGTTATGTACCATTTGAAAATTTTATCAATTGATGTTGATGTGTTTGAAAGAATAAGACAAATAGATTAGCTTCTTAACTCTTGTTATGATATTTCTATATTCATTTTTAGAAAGTTTTTTAATATTCTAATGCTAGATTTTGTGATTAAGAGTTTTCTATCATATCAGAATTATATTAGTGATTTGTTTAGCATATATGAGATAAACTTAGACCTATTAAGAGATATGTCATTCAATTTGTATTAGTAGTCGAGGAAGTAGTAGTCATTGTAGAGGTAAATATATGAGAGTTTTAGTTTAGTTCACATATTACGAAAAGATGGGTCATACCAAAGAGATTATTAGGAATTATTTTCAAAATGTGGTAGAGAACACTATAGATTGTTGATGGTGATAATCTTATCATCAAAGTTATTTAGGGGTATTCATAGAGTTTTATATCCATGATCCTTATTAGAGAGGAATATACAACATTTTTTGCTTGTAAGGCAATAGTTGATATTTCTCGGCTTTCAGGTAATGTTGTTGGCTTTGTGACATGTCTTTTTACTTTAAATTCTTAGGTTATCGATATTGGAATCAATAGTCATATTATACGTAATCACTCTTGTTTTAATATATTTTTTCTTTTGTTCAATAATTATTATAATAGTCAATAACAAATTATTAATAATTGTTGGTTATGCTAATATTTAGTTTGATTATTTATTTATTTTCTTCTGTTATACTTATTCTTGGTTGCACCATTATTTTTTTTGCTATAAGTTATATTTCTTGGTAACTCTATTATTTTATTTTATTTTCAATTAATATTTGTTCATGAGATCAGAAGATTAAGAAAAATATTTTTTTTGGGACTAAGGAAGACAAATTATATGTTTTTACTTTTATGGTTTGATATCTTATTAGATATTTGAGTTATGCTAATTAATTATTTATTTATTCTCAATTTGATCACTTAATATTAGCTAAATTGAAAATTTTTAATTCTATTATTTTGAGATGTCTTTATAATAGAGTGTTAAGCATGTTGGTTAGGAAATCACACCAAAGCTGCTTAACTTGCCCCCTAGATTTTGTTTTTGATCTTGCCTGTCATTAGTTTTTCACTTTCCATATATATATAACTTTAATATTTCTCATTCCTCTGATGTAATAACTTTTGTGATTGGTCTTCCTACTTAAAATTCTTAGTTTATTGACTCGGGTGCTAACAATCATATCATAGATAATTACTCTTTGTTTATTATTTTTTTTCTTATTTCTTGAATTTTGTCATAGTCAATAGCTAACTATCAAAGGTCTTTAGTTATTGCAATATTCAATTAGGCAATATGTTTCTTTTGTGTATCTTTTTTTTTGTTGTCCTGATAGTTTTTTTTATGAATTATCTTTTCAGGTAGCTAACTCTTAATTTTTTTTCTTCTATTAATATTATTTTACAGGATCAGAAGAATTTGCGGAATACTTGTTCTGAGATTAAGCATAGTTGATTATACGTTCTTACTATTATGATAGGGTATCCCACTAAATGTCTAATTGTTGTTGATTTATTATTTGTTTATTTTTAACTAAGAATTTGAGCATAATTAATTATTAGCCAAACTAAGAATTATATATTATAGTGTTAGAGATGTTTCTTTACTAGAGTGTAAAATATATCAATTAGAAAAATATACTAGAGTTTTATATATTTTTTATCACACTTGTATGACATGATGTATAATTTGATTTGATATATTAAATTAAATTAAATGATAATTTAATTTAATATACTCAGACATATAGGGACCTAATAGAGATGAGTCTCGAGATAGATTTAAATATTTTATTATATTTATTAATTATTGCATATGTTTTATTTTTACTTGATTGGTTTTTTTTGTTGGGCATGATTTTTTTAAGTTATATTATTAAAAAGTAAAAAATTAATTAAATAAATTCTTACAAATTATTAGGAGTGACAATGCATTATAGTCTTTGTTTGATATTTTTACTTACTGTAATGATTTTGATATTACATATCAGATTAATTTGTTAATACACCTCAATAAAATGAGTGTAAAAAAAAATAAATATTTAAATGAAATAATATGAGTACTTTTTTTTATAGAAATCTTTCGAAGCAATTTTGAGGTGATATGATTTTAGTAATAATTGCCTCATCAATAGGATATTTTATTTTATTTTTATCATTGTATATTTTTCAAAATATTTAGCTTATCTCTCAAAGTATTTGGGAGCACTTATTTTATATATGATTTCTCTTCATATCATGATAAAATGACACCTAATATAATAAAGTATATTTTTCTTAATTACTCTAATATCTAGAAATGGTATAAATGTTATTTGCCCGAGACTAATTGAATATTAATAAGTCATGAAATTTTTTTTTGGATAAACCTATTTCTTTAATAAACCTAAGAAGAGTTAGGATCCAAGAGATATATCTAGATTTATTAATTTTTCTTATTCTCTTATAGTCCCACTTGGCTCTAGTTAGGAGAAAGAATCATCTCTTAATGATAATTATTTGTTGGTTCACATTATGATAAAACTTTTCTAGTCATAATATGCACTAATATATGCAAGACACATAGATTTTGGATAGAATGAGGTTTTCTTTGAGAAAGAATCTCAATTGAGTATAGTCGATTATCAAAGACTATACTCAAATTTGTTATAATCTCTGCTTATAGGAAGTTGGGAAGAATAAACTTGATTATCAAAGACTTGAGTTTATTCTAGGAGAAGAGGACATACATAGTTTGTTCGGAATGAATGAGAATCATTCGAGAAACTATATGATTATTCCATAGTTTTAAAAAGTGCAAGGCGCAAAGGTTTCTTGGAGCCTTGAGACGCAAGACGCACCTAAGGCGTGGGCTTTTGTGAAGTGAAATGTGACTTTAGATGCACATAAATTTTTATTAAATATGATTTTATTAATATAAAAATAAATATTCCTAATATTTAAATAAATTTTGATGAAAAAAATAAATGAAATTATATAAATTTTAATATATAATTATAAATTTTGAGAATAAATGTATTTTTTAAAAAAATTATAGTATATAAGGCGCGCCTCTTCAGTAATGCACATGCCTTGGAAGGCGAGGCACTATAGCTAAGGAGTGGTTGTGCCTTGAGCCTAGGCGCACCTTAAGCGCGCCTTTCACAACTATGGATTATTCAATCGACTCTTATGACATTGAGTTCCGGTTAGAGCATCTCCAACGGGCTCGCTAAAAATATGAATATCGATGTTTTATTGAGTGTGCTTATAAAAATAGTGCTCCAGCACGCTTGCTATTTCTCTCGCATTTTTGTCCCATCCACTTTTCGCTCAACAAATATAACGAATATTTATTGCTCACCAATACTATTCATCAACTGCAAAATATTGCCGAACGTTCGATAAACGTTCAAAAACTTCATGTCCATTCATCGGCTTACTGCTTCGATAAACGTTCGATGAACGTTCAATAAACATTTATCGAAAACTTCAGCTCCCTTCATCAGCTGCAAAATTTTGCCCCATCCACTTCTCGAAAACTTCAACAAACTCCAGCTCCCTTTATCGAAAACATTCGATAAATATTTGAAAGCTTCACCAAACTTTAGCTCCCTTCTTCGGCATCAATTATATTGATTTTCAATTACGTTTGCGTGAGCTATTGGGGAAGAACAGCCTCCGAATTAGCGTCTGTGGTAGAAGCTGGTTCATCGGCGTCAATCGACATCTTTGTTGTTGTAGGAGATGTTGTCAAAACCGAAAAAAAAGGAGGAAAGCCTCGTTGAACCAATCCTCATTTTGCAAAAATATTTACAAAATCGTGTCTTGATTTTCAATTCTTCGGCGTCATTCTTCTCCATTACAGAATCGTGTTTGATTCTATAAAAATATTTACAGAATGTTTACATAAATTTCTTGGTAAAACTAGTTGATAATTCTTCGGCGTTGAACCATTGCAGAATTGTGCCTAACCAATTCTCATTCTGTAAAAAAAAAAGAGGAAAGCCCCGTTGAACCAATCCTCATTCTTCTCCATTATAGAATCGTGTTAGAATCATGATTTTTAATTCTTCGGTGTCATTCTTCTCCATTACAGAATGTTTATAAAATCTTCATCCAATTTTTATTACAAATACAAGTTGATAATTTATGTTTTTGTGCTAAAACTAGTTGAAAATTATCAAGTAACTAGTTGCATAAACTTCTTGGTGGATGATGATTTGATTACATGTAATGCGATAAAAAATGTATTTTAAGTTCTTGGATTCGGAATTGTGCATAGAAATGATTTATTGATATATTCTGTTTTGATAAATTCTGTGTTTTTGTTATTCTTGGATATTTAGAATAATGAATAATGAATTCTTTGATTCAAAGTTGATTAAATATTTTGATAAATTATATTTTTTGTTTGATAAATTCAAGTTTATTATTTTAAGCCTCTTTGTTGGATTTGATGTTAATTCTTTCTATTCATGTAAATAAATAATGTTTTTATGTGGTTAATCTCTATTCATCTTTGTTCTTCAACAATGTATGTGCTTTGATGGATGAACATGGATATTATTTTACCAATCTATTGAATAAGCAACAAATTTAGGTGAGTTTAACACTCAATCTGTAGAACAAATAACTCGGTCTTCACCAATATCACCTCAAAAAGAATCAACCAGCAAAAAATATCGAGGCGGCAACTTTTCAATTCAGGAGGACTTAGTTTTAATCTCGGGCTGACTGAATTCTAGTGTGGATGCTGTGAATAGGAATGAGCAAAAATCTAAACGGTATTGGCAAAGGATTTGGGAGTACTTCAATAAATATAAACCTGAGTCAGATTGTAATCGAAATCAAGTTTCTTTGATGAATCATTGGTCTTCAATTCAACTGGTCACCAATAAATTTTGTGATTATTTTGACCAAATTGAAAGGTTGAATCAAAGTGAACTTACTGAGAAAGATAATGTATGAATGTATTTTAATTACAAGTGTGATAATATTATTATGATACATAATTTAATTGTACAATTTTTATTTTAGATATACACCATAATCTATAAATTTTAGGTCCGTGATGCAAAGAAAGTGTACAAGGAACTTTATAAATCATCTTTTTTCATTTGAACATTGTTTGAATGAGTTGCGGTATACTCCAAAATGGATGGAGGATTCTCACTCAAAGAAACAAAAAACAAAAAGTGGTGCAACTCCTAGCAGCTCTAATCCTTCAACACCATAATCGGTAAACATAGAAGATGATAGTGCGGGCTTGGAGAGACCAATTGGAAGGAAGGCTGCGAAAAAGTGGGTAAAAAATCAAATAGCAAACTATCTGAAGATAATAATTCAATTTTATCTTATTTTATTAAATTGTTTGAAGAAATGAAGGAAGAGAAAAAGAAGATGACGGAGAAGAAAATAACTTTTATGGAAAAAATGGTGGTTGGCAAACAAGAGAAGTTAGTTATTGAACAAGAGAATGTACAACTCGAGAAAATGGAGGGATAAAAAATAGTGTATCGATACGAGTGTTCTTCATCCGATTCAAGCTGAATATTTAAAGCGCCTCCAGATGAAAATCATGGCAAAGAAAATGTAGTTTTTTCATATTCACCGATTTGCAACTTGTGTTATAATATATATTAAATTTATGAATGAATGTTTGGATTTATTTTTTTTTATTTCACTGTTTTAAATTTTATGACATGGTACAACACATATTCATTAAGACAATTTTACTGTTTTAAATTATGATATTTTTTAATTATATTTTTGAAAATTAGTTAAAGTTAGTTGAAATATTAAGCTATTTTGCTGAGTTTGGTTGAAGTAAGGTTTGAAGATTTGCTATCTAAAATATTGAATTGATTATTTAAATATTTTTTTACTAGTTATTTTGTTGAGTATGGTTGGAGATGCTTTTACTCTCGGAAAAAAATATTTAAGATGTATTTAGTATTTTATGTCATATGTATTATCGTTTTTATAATTTTTTTTTACTATTTTTCTTGATAGTTTTAAGATACTTAATTCTCTTTCTAAAATATTATCTCATTTAAGTTGTCATTAAGTAATATTGGAAGAGATAAATACACTTCTTAAATGGAGTTTGGGAATTAATATTTTGATGTTCAAAAAAGTTTGTTATTAGTTGCTGCCCAATGTTCGCTATAAAGATAATCTATATGGAAAAATAAATCATTTTAAGGCAAAACTTATTAAACCAAACCTTGGAAGGGCCTTCAAGCATTAGAAATAGAAGATAAATTATATAATTAAACCAAACCTTGGAGCTATGAGGATCAGAACTAAATAGAGATATATGATAATATTATCTAGTGCCAAGAGTATTAGTTGATATCTGATGAGCATTATATTTTTTTAGGGAACTTGTCAATGTGTAATTATATAAATACTAACACACTAAATCTTATTTGAATTTCTAAGTTAAATGTATTTGTGCAATTATAGTAATAATGCTGGGATGAATTATCTCATGGAAGTCTATGTATTGCAAGTATATATTGAAAGGCATGTCATAGTGTAATGATAAACATTTCCTCAGGTAGTGATAAGTCTCAAATTTAATGCTCATCAGACATAACATCTTTGATTTTTGAGAGTAAGACTATTATGTTATTAACCTTTTTCAAATCTTGTATTAAAGTGAGAGTATTGTGCACTAAGTATTATATACTCTATTTTTCAAGGATTTTTCAGTTTGAAATTCAATTGTATTTCATTTTTATTTGTTATATTTTTTTATATTGTATATTTAAACCAGGAATTTTTTTTATTATTACCCAGCTAGGCAACATGCCCAGTAGTGCACCTAAGCTAGCTTTTTATTGGTCGAAGCTAGCTTGCATCGCACCTCGATTGATCAGGGTTGGGGCTGGGGGCATGGCAAGCCAGACACAACCCATGCCCCTGGATTGGTTTGTGCTAAGTTGAATGAGGGCTCGATCCAATATGTCTCGGGTTATTAATAGATAGAGGTGTCAATAGGGCTGGGTGGCCCGGACACGACTCTCGACATGGCCCTGTTCAGCCGTGCTTGGCCCAGCGTGGCAGTTTGGAAGTGTGCCTAGTCCTGGGCCGTGTTGTCCCATGGCACGACTCATGCCATACTAGGCTGGTGCAGGCTGTGCCTCGTGCTTAGCTAGGCACAATGTGTGCTTGGCCCGGTGGCATGATCCATTAACTCGGAAATCCAAAACTGGCTAAGGATCATGGATCAAGTCTCATCGGGTGACCACCAATGGGTCGAGATATTATTTTATGAAAAATCTGGCCATGCAAGCCAGATTTTGCCCGCGTGCCCGATTGCAATTGGCCTCCCACATAAACCAGTTACTCATTGTGTTTTTGTGCGAGGGGTTTCGTTGGGACAATTTGACACGGCCCTGCATTCAACTATGCCACAGTGCCGTGTTGGGCTGGCCAGATAATTCTTATGCCGTGCCAGGCACGGCATGGGAATCATACCGTGTCGTCTCTGGTACGGCACGATGGCATGTCCGAGCCTAGCAAAAATGGGTTGTGCCAGTATGACACAGCCCATTCAATACCTTATTAGCAAACCATGTGGCCATGTTAGGCTTCCCTCACGTAAGCATGGTAGATCATGCTCAATATAGTCATTTGCCACCTCTACTTACATTTAGTACCAAAATGAAGTATATTATAAATTTTTATATTTTTTTTAGAAATTATTTTATTTTTTAGAAATATAAAAAATAAGTAGTTGTTTCGAGATTCAGTGCAAAAACATGATTCATAGAGATGATGATAGTCAATTGCACGAAAAACTTTAATCACACTTTCTTGAGAAAATCATATATATTTTTACTTTTGTTGTTTTCTAATGTGATAGTCATTAGTCTATGAGCAAGACATAAATTTCAATTTGGTCTTCCATAAGAAGTCAAAATATATACAGGTAAATTGTTATATTTTCTGAGAGAAGATTAATTATGAAATTAATAATAATTTATATTCATATAACAGATCAGTTAGACTGTATTTTTACAAAAATTTTGAAGAGGTATGAGCTTACTTTTTTTTCTCAAAATGTTATCTACGTACCGGATTGACGGGAAGTATTTCGGTTCATAATTATTAGTTACTTTTTTGTTTTTTGTTATATGGATGAGAGTGGCCAACATGTGGGATTTATCTTGCACATTTATTTTGTGAGTTTTATGAGTATGTCTTTCTATGCTTCCAATTTCTACAACTTCGATTAAAATCTACATGCTATGCTTGCTAACTACACGTACACTTTTAGCTTTCTGCACAAAACTAACATTTTGCTTGACTGCCTTGTCCCCTCAAAGAAAAAAAACATTCTGTCCAGAAATTAGGCAGAGAGTTCATGGCTGCTGGAATTGGCAGTAGTGGTGGGCGTTTCACCAGCACTTCTGTGTGATGATGCAAGCGTAGTAGAGATGATGGTAGAAACTCAAGATAGTTGGTGGTGTTAGTGGCATCCATGTGGGATGATGTCTTTAACGGGGTGAAGTGGGGGTGGGTGGTGCCGGAAAGAATCTGGCCATGGTACATGAAACACTATTTTTTTCAGAAATCTTAATAATTTTTAAAAAAAATAAAAACTCATTCTGATATATCATGTTGGTTTGATTAGGATTAATTATATGTTGCATGCTCACATTCATAAAGTAAGAAAATGAGAAAATAAAAAATTAAGTACATCAAAGAATACTAGTAATTCAACACTGACAGTACAGACAAATGAGAACCAATTATCTGGAGAGCCCCAACAATAAATAGGATGGTCATGGTCAAAGAACATTTTTCCAAGATAACTCAGTATATTGGTCTACTGGATTAGGTGTCACGAATGATCAATTTGTGATCAATGCCAATTTTTTATCCTCTTAGTTTTAAGTTTTCTTGTGTTTTTTTCATTGTTATTTTTATATTGTAATTTTTAGGCAAGTCTAGTAGGACCAGTTTGGTGGAATCTCAAAGGACCAGAAAAAAGCCATGGCAGCAATAACAATAAATGTTATCTAAATGAAAATTTAAATTCATTCATCCAAAATGGGCAAACTGTGAACTCCTTGTCCAATATGTCGATGGGACAATTTTCCAGTGTTCATCATCCTTTAAGGGCTACAACTGATTAACAAGTATGTTTTTCTTCACCCTACGTGCCCAATATTTTCTTATCATATTTTGCTTTGCAATGTTCCCGATAAATTTTTTTTCCCTATACTAAGACTGCTGTAATTGTATGCAGCATTTTTGTACTTGCTGTTATTAAGCCATTGACAATTTGGAAATGTTTAATATTTCTAGAGATCTTGTTTTTTTATTATAATATTAAAATAGATAAAATTAATAGAGAGTGATATTTCTTCTCTTTAATCTAAGTCTCTTATTTATAGAAATTTGGAAAAATCATGAAGGTGATGAGGGTTGTTCCCAATTTATAGGACTCCTGCTTTAGTGTCTAATATAAGAGAAATTAATATCTTGATAACAATACTCTCCGAAAGTCAGAGATATTGTATCTAATGAGCCTCAAATCTAAGATATTATTTTTGAATAAAGGTATTTGTTATTGTACTAAGACATGATTTTTAATATATATATATACATACATATATATATATATATATATATATATATATATATATATAACACAAGATTTTCATAGTTAATTAATTATATAAATACTTTTTTTGCTCAAATATATTTAAATTTAGAATTCTAAGGAAATCCTAGGAGATGGTATTTACTTAATTGCACATCTTGTGCACTAAGTTTACAAATACGAAAATATTTCATATGTAAATATTGTTTTCTAGCTTTATAAGAGGTATATTTCATCCTAAAATATTTAATATTTCTTTGTATATTGTTTTTTATTATAATATTATGGAAAAGTTAAATTACTGACAGTTAAAGAAAATTCTAAATGAGATATATTTTTATTAATCTAGTACTTTTATTTGTAAGAGTTTCAAAATTTTATAATTTAATATAATATTTAATATTACACAAAAATATATATATAATATTCCATCAAAAATGGTAATGATTTCATGGATAGTGATAAAATTATTCACAATGTTCATATATATTTATAACACTTTTTGTTTATGATCATTACTTTTGAAAATAATTATTGGAATTTTCTCTTTAAAAAATTTGCCAATGAGAGTATGTAGGACAAAACTCGGATGAAGGAAAAAGGTATGGTGTGCCACCATTTTATGTTGATGCTCATTTTGATGATGTCATATTTACTTTGTTTTTGATGTCTTAATGTTAAGATTTTAAAGTAGGCTCATTCTAATTTGATATATGAATTTTTTAAATATGTCCACTGGTGAGGTTTTTTTGAACCATGTTGGAGGATTATTATTAAATCATATTTGTTGAACAACAATTTTGCCATTTTTTGAAGCTTGAGTATATAGAAAAACTTTGAAAATATATATTTAGTTCAATTATCTTTAGTATATCTTCACTTAATTTGTGTACTTTATGTTTTATTATCTTCATATAATATTGTTGTAGTATCTTTGATATAAGATAATTCACGAGACATTTGAATATTAATTGTCATAGATCTTAATCATGCATACACATTTGTAATTGATTTTATGAATTATTAATATTTTTTACAAATATTCACTTAAATGATTGTATGACATGTGTCCAAGTTATTTTCATTCAATCATAATGATATATGTATTAAGAAATATTTTCCAACTGTAGTAGATGTATATCTCAGCTGGATCAAGACTTTTTGATTTTGATCCTAATATTGTTAAACTTAGTTTTCTATAAATTCATTGTTACGCAAAGAAATGAAACTACTTGTTTTTGTTATACTTTCATTTTTTCTAATATGGTATCAGAGGGTATTGGTTTTTTGAAATATTATACTTACAACTATTAATGATGCTGCTGATGAAGTTTGTGTCTTTAAATAAGTCCATTTTGCTTGGCTTGCTTTCTTCTTTGTGATTTTCAAACATTAAGGGCTTGTTGGGAAGATTTCTTCAAGGAATATAACCTTCAATTGCATTTGAGGGAACCACTGACTGCTTTTTATACAACTCTTTGCTCTTACTTTTCTTTTTCTCCTTAATCTTCAAGTTGCCAAATCTAAGATCTCCAATTTTTTCAAAACTGCAAGAATAGAGATCATGGCTTTTAAACAAAGCCATGATTTTGTTGAGGATCAATGGATCTACTAATAAGGGCCGCCCTTCACACAGGCTTCTAGCAAAAGATTGGCTACGAACAATACAATTGGTAAAGCAATACATAGAGCTACGATTAAGTGGGTACCCACAAAGATTTGCAATTGAACGCTCTATCATGATATCTTTATAATCACCGCAAGATATCAGCGATCCAACTCCAAATAGTTAATCCTCATTTTGGAGTCCTTTGAGGAGCTGTGAAATTGCTATAACTCTGAGGGTGCCACCAAGTTGGCCAAAGTCATCAACCCAAATATTTTTGAAATAGGACTTCGATTCGTCATCTTTAAGCAGCATCAACAGCCTCGTCCATACCTCTACAGGCTGCCACTGATTCAACAAATAGAACTGGCAGAATAACCAAACCGTAATTAGATTTGAACATTTTCGGCTCGTCCGCACCAAATGAGCAAATACAAAGTAAAGTTTGAAGGCTCGCATCAACATCTGCAAGTGATCGCCTGTTGATATCGACGAAAGCCCATTTCTGGAACTCTTCTCGATTAAGAGCCTTGAATAAATTTCATGCCTCTGCTCACAAACAAGGAGACTCATGCAAAAAAAAAAATACATAGTTCCTTTCTAGGTAGCGTGATCCGGTCGAACTTCGGTTTAAAAAAAACCCTCACGACAAATATCAATAACACCAATCTCTAGCAACGCTTTTTCTATTATAGTTTTTTCCAATCCATTTTTAGTCTATCATTCAGATCAGCCCGGTCACTTACTCATTCCAACGAAACTAGATGGCTCCAATTATCAATCATGGAGTAAATTCATGATTCGTGCCCTTGCAACCAAAAAGAAAATTGACTTCATTGATGGGTCAATTAAACCACCTTCCGAAACAGAACATCCAATAGAATATGTCCTTTGGAATCAATTCAACAGCATGATTTTATCATGGTTTACCCACTCAGTGGAACCTGATCTAGCCAAAGTGGTCATTCATGCCAAAACGGCACGCAAAGTATGAGAAGATTTCAAAGATTAATTCTCACAAAAAAATGCACCAGTAATTTATCAAATTCAAAAATCATTAGCCTCTCTCTCACGAGGCACGATGACAATCTCATCCTATTTCATATAACTCAAAAATCTTTGGGATGAATTAGATACATATCAACTTATTCCCCGCTTGCAACCAAATTAATGCACACACCGAACAATGAGAAGATGATCGAATGATACAATTTCTCATGGGCCTTAATGACAATTATAATAGTTTTCGTGGAAACATTATCATGATAACTTTATTGCTTAATGTTCGTCAGGCCTATTTCCTCATCATTCAAGAAGAAATGCAACGACAAGTGACATCAGAAACAACTGAAAATTTTTCTATTACTACTGCAATTCAGAATAATTCAAACTACTCAAAATCAAAAGGCAAGCATTGTGAACATTTTAAAAAAGGTCACATCATTGAAAATTATCATACTCTAAAGTTTCATTGCAAATACTGTGATAAAAAAGGACATACTGAGAATAGATGCAAATACGAAAATGACACATGGACACCAAATATCACAAGCAACCTACAAGGTCAATCACAACGAGGATTTCAAAAAAAAAATTTCTCTGCTGCTAATTCAACAGAATCCACTCAATTCACACATAACAAAACAAGCCAAACTTCTGACTTGGTCAATATCTTGCAAGGATTCTTCAAAGAGCAATTTTAATAATTTTCTCATGTCCTATCGTTAATAAGCACAAACCATAATTTAAATACCTATGTAAATGCAACAAGTCTTTCTCTTTTTTATGATATTTCAATTAATTCTGTATTCACTAAGCCTTAGATTTTGGATAGTGGTGTCACCGATCATATCACATCTAATTCAATTGATTTTACTAAAATACAATCTTCATCAATACCTATCATTAATTTACCAATTGGATCTCCAGCCCCAATCACTTCAACTAGTACTGTATCTCTTAATTCTAATATTATCTTAGATGATGTTCATGTGTTCCTAGTTTTCGCTTAAATCTGATTTATGTAAGCAAAATTACCACTGCTTTAAATTGTTGTCATTTTTTTTCTCACCTTTTGTGTCCTACAGGACTTGGCTACGGGGAAGATGATTGGCTCAAGTAAACAACGTGGTGGTCTTAATTACATACCTCCATTGTAAAAAATATCAATCTGTCATCAAGTTTCATACCCTTCCAATCTATGGCATTTGTGTCTTGTACATCCATCATCATTTCGTCTTAAGTTAGCTTCTTCGTTATCTTTAAATAATATTTCTTATGACAATAATTATACTATTTGTCTCATGGCAAAATAAACAAGACTTCCTTTTCCACTAAGTTTCATATTAACTCATGCTCCATTTGATTTATTACATTGTGATATCTGAGGTCCTCACAAAGTCCTCACACACTTGGGGAAATGATTCTTTCTTATCATTGTAGATGACTTTACAAGATGCACATAGATATTTCTTATTCAACACAAATCTAAGACTTAAAATATTTTGAAATCTTTCATTGATTTTGTTTATACTCAATTCCATGTCTTTGTCAAAGCAGTCAGAGTAGACAATGGTCTTGAATTCTTGTCTATGAAAAATTTTTTTAGGTGTCATGACAATGAATATCAACACACATGTGTTTACACTCCACAATAAAATAAAGTTGTCGAAAGGAAGCATCGTCACATTCTCACTGTAGCACGGGCACTATTTTTTCAATCTCATTTACCTTTACGTTATTGGGAAGAGTGTTTTAACTGCTGTTTATCTCATTAACCGGTTATCATCTCCATTACTTTCAAATAAAATATCTTTTGAAATTTTATATTACTATTCATCCTCTCTTGATCACTTAAAAGTTTTTAGTTGTCTATGTTGTGCCACCATTGTGCACCCAATTCATAAATTCGAATCACGTGTTAAAAAGTGCATCTTCATTAGATATCCAACTGAGCAAAAATTATATAAACTATATGACATGGAAACTGAGATATTTTCTTTTTCATCCACCTCAAAAAATTTCAATTTTGTAATACTCAATTTTTTTTTGAGACAAACCCTTAGTCTATTATATCATCAGTTTCTTCTAGCACTCATTCTCCCCAATCTGAGCAAACAGAAATAATAAATACACATGAACTCATCTCTCCCACATATATGCAAACTATGTCAGTATTTTCAGATACATTAGACATTCATTCTGAACCTATTCTCCCTCCAAGACAATCAACACGACCCAAGCGACCTCCAACATGGCATATAGACTTCCTGATGTCTTCTCAAGCTAATCAATCTATCTCAACATCAAATTCTAAAGTAAGTGCTCGATATTCACACTCACATTTCCTTTCCTACTCATATTTATCTTCCTCCCATTCTATATTTTTAGCTATCATCATAAAATATATCGAGCCCAAAACTTATTCTCAAACTATCTTTGATCCACATTGGCGACAAGCTATGCATATAGAATTAGATGTATTACAACTCAACAACACATGGAGCCTAGTCCTTCTGCCTATCTGTCATAAACCGATCGGTTGTAAATGAGTTTACAAAATAAAATACCGATATGATGACACCATTGAGCGCCACAAGGCTCGCCTCGTTGCTAAGGGATACAATCAAATCGCAGACATTGATTATCATGAAATATTTTCACCAACAGCTAAACTTATAATACTTCGATGTCTTATTACTATTGTTTCTACACGCCATTGGTACATCCACCAATTGGATGTTTAAAATACATTCCTCCATGGTGATTTACATGAAGTTGTATACATAAACCGCTACCTGGTCTTCACCAACAGGGGGAGAATATTGTATGTCGGTTTAACAAGTCTCTTTATGGATTTAAACAAGTATCAAGAAACTAGTTTTCCACATTCTCAGATATTATTCAAAAGGCCGGTTTTAAATAATCAAATGCTAATTATTCACTTTTCACCAAGTCTCGAGGCAATTCTTTTACAGCAATTCTCATATATGTTGATGACATATTCCTCACAGGAAATAATCTACATGAAATGAAACTCGTTAAAGAATTCTTTCTTAAATGCTTCCATATTAAAGACTTTAGAGACTTGAAGTACTTTCTGGGTATTGAATTCTCTCGTTCAAAAAAGAGAATTTTTATGTCACAAAGAAAGTATGCATTAGATATTTTACAAGATACAGGACTCTTAGGAACGCGTCCCAATAATTTACTAATGGAACAAAATTTGAAGCTCACTTTCACTGACGGAGCATTACTAAATGTTCCAACAAAGTACAGAAGATTAGTTGGAAGAGTGATTTATCTGATAGTGACAAGGCCCGACATAGTCTACTCAGTTCGCACATTGAGCTAATTCATGCAAGAGCCTAGAATAATACATTGGAATTCTGCCATTCGAATCCAAAAATACATCAAAAGTATCTCGGCCTATGGATTATTATTTTCTTCTAATAACAGTTTATATTTGAAAGCTTTTTATGATTCAGATTGGGGAGGTTGTCGCACCACAAGAAAATTAGTTACAGAATATTGCATCTTTCTTGGAAATTCTCTTATATCATGGAAGTCCAAGAAACAATCCAATATCTTTAGATCATTAGGTGAAGTCGAGTATCGAATCATGGCTAATACATGTTTAGAACTAACATGGTTAAGCTATCTACTACATGATTTAAAGGTCTCTCAGACAACTCCAATATCATTATTTTTGTGATAATCAAGCAGCTTTATATATTACGGCAAATCATTCTTTCATGAATGTATGAAACACATTGAAATAGACTGTCATATAGTACAAGAAAAAATACAAACTGGAATGATTGATTCTTTCGTTGTTCCTTCAAACTCACAGTTGACTGATGTATTTTCAAAGATCTTAGGAAAAGATCATTTTGTGAGTTTATACAGCAAGTTGGGATTTCATGATAATCACTCTCGAACTTGAGGGGAGAGTATTAAGAAATGTTTTCCAACTATAATAGTTGTATATCCCAGCTGGATCAAGACTTTTTGATTATGATCCTAACATTATTAAACTTAGCTTCTTATAAATTCATTGTTATGCAATGAAATAAAACTACTTGGTTTTGTTCTACTTCTATTTTTTTCTAATAATATGGATATGAAAATATTAGATTATTCACATATATTTTTTTCAAATATTCACTTAAATGATTATATGTCTTATGTCCAAATCATTTTCATTCATATAAAGATTATTATAATTTGATAGAGTACATAGTCATTTTGTATAATTTCTAGTTATATTGTATAATTAAAAAAAATAGGGATTCTTTATGCAATTTTTTGCTATGTATATATAATTTTGTAATTTATCTCTTAATTTTTGGTTATGATTATTCATAACTTCAAGCTATGCACATATTTTTTATAATATATGATTAAGATTGAAAATATATTTTCTAAATAATACATACATATTGTGAGACATACAAAAAATTAAACAATATAAAAAGTTAATAGATAATTTTATCATGTATAAATAAAATTAAATAAAAATAAAACCTTGTTATTTTCTTTCATGAGGGAAGTAAACTTTTTTTAGAGTTTTAATTTTGTAAAATATTTTTTTTAACGAAAATTTTCTTAATCAAATAATCTAACATTGATAATATATTATAATGTATTACAATGTATTATAATGTATTATAATGCATTCTAATATTAAAAAAGAAGAAAAAATAAATGGAAAAAAGAGTTATGTAAGATTTTATGAGTAATTATAAAAATTTCATATGTAATCTTAAAGTCATTCACAATTTGTATATTTTTATAATATTTTTTTATTTTTTTGAAAGTGTCCATTGTATATAGTTTGGGTTGTACCTATATATTTAAAATTGAGATGAATAAATTATGTTTATTTCTTCAATACTTTAACATAATATTTGTGAATGAGGGTGTGTCAATGTGAATGTTCTGCCTTGCTTCGGGAAGTAGATGAAAGAGAGGAGAGTTGAGAGAGGGATAAGAATGGTAGAAAAAAATATTTTTAAAAATATGAAAAGTATTTTTTTTGAATACACATAATCTTGTATATGTGATTTGGAGGACCACATAAGTTGGGTGTTTCCAAATAATAAATAATAAATAATAAACAAAAAATAATAAACTAAAAAATTCAACACTTCCTTTGATGTTGGTGATGGTGTGTTAGATTCTCAGTTTTGAAGAAAAAAAAACAATGTGTGGTTTTTGAGAGTCTTTGTAAAGATGTCTGCAATTTTCTAATTGATAGGTATATATATTATAGTGATCAAATCATCTTAGATTTTTTTTTACGAATAAAATAGTACTCAACCTCAATATGTTTTATTCACTCGTAAAATATTAAATGACAGCAATGTGTCGAGCTGTTTGGCCGTCACAGTAAGGAGTCATTGATCCCTGAATTGGTAGAGAAAGCTCTTCCAAAAAATATCTGGTTAATTGAAGCTCACAAATAGTTAATATCATAATTTTATATTTTATCTCAATACTAAATCTCAAAATAATTATCTATATTTTGTTTTTTCATGAGATGAAGTAATCTACAAAAAAAACACAAAAACCTATTACAAATTTACTCTTTGTATTTGTATGAATCCGAATAGAATTTGAATATGTTTATATTGAATTATACTTATAATCTTTAAACATAATTTCATATCATTAAGTATTCATCATGTATCTAAGAATTTTAAGTACTACATTCATATGAATTTATTTATGAGAATCTAGAAAATGACTAATTATATCGATTTTGTATGTAATATCATGCTTCATTACTATCCGATAATTTGGTTTTTTTATGATTATCATGTATCTAGTAGAGTCAACTAACAAATCAAATGTCTAACGAAAATCAGCACATACTCATGTGTCTGATATCGAACATATCTCGATATGAATCTTTCATCACATATCTCGATATCTTGAAATATCAAGATCGGATAAAATATCTAATTCATATTTTCTTAGAGAAAATATATTATACATCTTGGGTACCAACCTCAATATCAAAAAAATAGCTCAGTTATCTCAAATTGTTAATCTAAAATTTGGTTTGTAAAAATGATTTTAGTTGAGGTATACTCAACTTATCCTATCTTATAATCAAAATATTGTTGACGTATATATCTAGCATCACATATTTACATCTTGATAGCGATGGAGGTCATACTTAGTATGCAAGGTTTTCATTTTAGCATGGAGTCTAGGAGGTTACTTTTTTGACAGTCTTATTCCTATAAGTTGGGGATGATGTGTCTAATGAGTTTCAAACCCAAGATAATATATTGTTTTTGGACAAAGGAATTTTTTTCAAACAATAAATTTTATTAGACCGCATATTTTTATTGTGATAGAATTATTTTTTGATGGGTGTATATGATTTTAATCTAAAGAAAATATGTCTCATAAGATCTTTCATCTTTATATATTTCTAATGAAACTCTAAGTCACTTGAAACATAACTTATCATTTCTAGTAATTATATGTCTAACGAAACCCTTACTCATCAAAAGGGCTCTTTGTGAATGTCTTCTAATCAAATTTAATATTTCAATGAATATTATTTTCAAAGTACAAGTTTTCTAGATGTACAATATAGTAGTTCTCAAGTTTTACTTGGTTGAATGAAATTTATCTTTTTCAACATAGTTAGTTTTTGAATGATAGGCATCAAAGATAATTTTTCTGATACCCAAGTGTTGGATTCAAGATAACCGGCACAATCTTTCTCTGATAACAAATATTAAAAATTTTAGTGTTAGTTAGGGTTTAGAGTTTTTGAGGAGTTATAATTCAACATAAACAAAAGTTTCATAGATGAAACACATATCACATAATGAGTTATCTTGTAGAGCATACATGCCAGAGGAGAAGTGAGAGGGGAGAAAAGGAGAGGAGAAGAAATTTCTCTTTTTTATTATTCACATTTTGTGGCTGAGACTTAATTACATTTCCATAATAATGAAGTAATTGTCTCTTGTTAAGTAAAAAATCTCTAACTTAAGTTATAAATCATGCCAGATCATACATGTCATGATTTCATTCATATCGTGATACTAAAGAATAAGTTTTGACTTGAATCTTTTAGTTACTATTTAAGAAGCACAGGCACAGATTTGGAAATGGGAATACGACACAGCAGGATACTGATCACAACAAATTTTAAAAAATTATAATACGGATACGGCTAGGATACGATATGATAAAAAAATAAAAATAAAAATAAAATTAAAAGTTATTTTATTTTATAAATATTAGGTCTTTTATAAAATAAAATAAAATAAAATATTTTATTTTATGATATAAATATATTTTTTTTATAAAATAAAAATATTTTATTTTATTTTATAAGATAATATTTATTATTATCTTATTTTATAAAATAATATTTTATAATTATCTTATATTATTAAAATATATATTTTTTTTATTTTATAAAATAAAAATATTTTATTTTATTTTATCAAAATTGCCGCCCCCCCCCCCCAGCCTACTGAATTAAACCCCCGCCACCCCACAGAATCATGCTCCTACCCCCCCCCCCCTGCCTCCCCACCGAATCGCACTTACCCCCGCCGTCCCACATAATCGGCCATTCAGTGTCATGGGTGACATCAACCACTCGATGTCATCGGACGTTGGCCACTTAGCGTTGTTGGCATGGATACGGCATCCAACGCATCCGTCCGATATGTCACGTGGCGTATCGAACACGTTTCCGTGTCGTGTCCGTACTATGTCCACGTGTCTGACACATGGACAAGGCTATAGGGAGCCGTATCCGTGCTTCCTTGGTTACTAGTTACAACAACACGAATCTTGCTACCACTTCATTCTAAGTCAAAACATATTACGACACTAAAGAACAATATCATGACTTTATTCATGTCACGATACTAAACAACATGGTCACGACTTGAATCCTTCTAACTTTAAGTTATAATAATAGAAAATCATGTTGCAATTTCATTTATTTCGTGATACCATAAAATGTGGTTGTTGATTGAATCCTTATTATTTCTTTTCATACAACATAAATCATGTTATGATTTCATTCATGTCACAGCTCCATAGAACATAGTCATAATTTTTTGAGACTTAATGTTCTGAGTTTTATGATTATTTTTAATTGTTTTCATGATGTAATTATATAAAATTGAGTCTTAAATTGATAAAGTTTAGTGAATTATGATTTTTATAGATTTAAATAAATAATAGTAAAATTAAATGAAATTTGAGTATAAATAAATAACTTAGTAAAAAGTTGGAATGGATGACAAGATAGCAAGGAAAAAGTCTTGATATTTTTAACGTCACATGTCTACATTAGTTCGAAAATACAAATTCAACCATAATATTATTTTTACGTCGCAACAACTAAGTATCAAAATAATATTAGAGCCGTTGCATTTTTAGGGTCGTGACATATTCTATACAAAACCAAAATTGTAGAATACCGAATAGTTTTTAGTCTGATATTCTTTGTTGTTGTAACTTTGTATTTTAAAGTGAAATTATCTTAATTGTATTTATTTTGTTGTCATGACTATTTGCCCTAGATAGGAAAATTCTCAACTTGGGCTTTCTTTATTATTATAGTTTTGTATTTCAGAAAGGAATTACTTCAGTCATAACTATTTTACTATCGCAACTATATATTCTAGAGAAAAAAAATCAAAGTCACGGTATTTTTTTTACCAACATTACTACATGCTCTAGAGAGGAATTTCCTCGGTTGTGGCTTTTTTGTTTTCGAGTCTGTGCTCCATAGAGGATTCCAAGAACATCTAAAGTTGGGACCTTAAAAGATTTTCAAGAAAAACTTGGAGGATTCAATTTTTGAGGTTTAGAACTTATTGCGCCAAGAAGCACATGAATTTTAAATTTCAATTAGGGATACATTCAAGTCAAACAGAAGTAATAATAGATTAGGAATTGGATTTGAGACATAAATTCTCATACTAGCTTTCATTGGGAACTCTTGATTCGACGAGATGATGCTCTAATATCTTCATGAAATGTGAATTTATATATGAAAATCCTAAATTAATGCAAGTTTAATTATTATGAGTATGATGCATATGAGACCAAACACACAAATGAAATAATGCTTATTTTATCATTCATATTCTAAAAGATATGATTTTAAAATTATATGCTGATTATATAGAATATCTTATCCAGGGGTTTCATTATAGTGTGAGTCATATATTGGTTGTCATGGATGATGATGAGTAAGTTATGAGATACACTACAAAGGGTTATGTTTTATAATGAAGTTTATATGGAGAAAGAGATCAAAAAATGGATTTTTGGAGTTATCAATTGAGAATAGAGATCAAAAAATTGGTCTAGCTAAAGATGTTTGACATATCACTTCTTGCGAGGTAATATAGGGAGTTATTTTCAGCTTTAGGTGAAGAAAATAAACTCGGTGTTTCACATTGATTCTTACACAAGAATCCACATATTCAAGAGTTTTTATTCAATAAAAGACATCGTGACACTCAAACCTAGTCATAGTATTGGTCTTTTATTATTATTTTTATCCTTTCTGCTTATTTTCCAAACATAGCTTCAAAGAAAAGAAAAGATTCCTTGCTTTATGAAGAATAACTATTAGTGTGTGAATTTGTTTGGCATTCAAAGTATTGAATTTTTCTAGTTGTTTTTAATTGTTTCATAATTTAATTGTACTAAAAATGAGTCTTAAATTAAAGAATTATATTGAATTATAATTTTTATGAATTTGAATGAATAATAATGAAATTGGATAAAATTTTAGTATAAATGAATGACTTAGTGGAAAGCTGGTATGGAGGGTAGAGCAGAAAGGAAAAATGTCATGGCATTTCTAATATCACGACTTGTTTACAAAAGTATGTCTTTGGAGACGTCACACAAATCTTTCTTGGTCTCTACAAATAAGTTATGATAATCTTTGTATATTACGATTCTACTACTCAATTATCATATTTTTTATAGTACAATATATTTTTTATGATTACTATATGTCTATATTATATTGGAATCACAGTCATATTAGTTTTAAAACAAAATTTGGTCATGAATAAAAACCACATTGGTTTATCTAAAATACAATTCTGCTGTGATGATATTTTTACATTTTGAAAACCGACTAACAAAATGATGCTAGAAGTTGTGGCAATTTCTAGCGTCGTAATGCACCAAATGATTTTTAGGCATAATATTTTGTGTATTTCAGAGCAGAATTATCTCAGTTTTGGTTATTTTATTGTAATGACTATTTTCTTTTGAAACAAAGATCCTCATTCACGACTTTATTTGACATTGTGACTTTGTATTCTAGAAGGAAAATATCTTAGTTACAATTATTTTGCCGTCTTGATTATATGCTTTAAATGAATAAAATTCTTAGTCATGGTATTTTTTGTCATCGCAACTCTAAGCTCTAAAGAGAAAATTTTGATGGGACATCGATGATATAAAAAGGGAATTGGAGAGTTTCAAAAAAAATTAGGCAGGTTCAATTTATGAGATTAGGAACATGTTAGACCAATAAGAATGTGAATTTTAACCCATAATTGGGAACAAATTTAAGCCGAGCATAAGCAAGGATAGATTGGGAATTAGGTTTGAAACTTAGATCCTTATACTGGTTATTATTAGGAATTCTCGATTTAAAAGATGATATTTTAATCCTCTCACATGAAATCTTTTTTAATGTTAAACTAATTAGAGATCTGGAGTTAGTTTATGTATATGTGTATCATAATGATAGATTTATAATGTTCAATTATGAAATTTTATATTTTGAATATTAATAAATATGGATGTTAATTAAAACAATGATTTAAGGTTTTACAATAAATATTTATGTGTTAGTAATGGCAGAAAATAATAGATAAGTCATGGAACATACTCATGAGATTGAAATTGAAGAAAGTGGTAACCCTGCTACTCGTACCTTGTGATAGTGAACTTATGCGTAGAAATTTTAAACTTATGTAAGTTTAATTGATATGATTATGATACTTACAGAGCTAAAGATATAAATAAAATTATAATTATTTTATTGTGCCTAGAAAAATTAACTTTCAGATAATGTGTGGGTTATGTAGAATATCTAACCTAGAGGTTTTATTATAATATAGGAGTCGTGTGTTGATATAATAGATTATTATGAGTAAGTTATGAGATACATGCAAAAGATTGTATTTTGTAAAGGAGTGACTTCTCATGATCATTTTATCTTGAATGACTTTTATAAGTGAAATCATTAGGATGATGTATATTAATTGACATAAGTATGATGCTTATAAAGTTAAATTTAAACATAATTATTATCATATCATTTCAGTTTTTATGATTATTGATGTCAAAAAATAAAAATACATATTTAAAGTAATTATCAATGGTATTTAATATATTGCCTAAAGGACTAGAAATGTATATGGCATAAGAATGAGGTAAATATTATTTTGGTGATAAAATATCAAAGACAATTTCAATGGGATTATTTTTGGTGATGACGGTCTAAGGTTGACTATCACCTTCCATATCAATATGCAAGGTGATATAATTAATTTTTTTAATTCATCATCATATCATATCATATGTCTAATATTCAAGCATAATATTACTTTAATATTAAAGAAAATTTATCATACACAAGAAATTAAATAATCTTAAAGTCAAATTATATATCTAAGATTCAAGTATATTTTTCTAACTCAAAAAATAATTAATTTATTATTGGTTAATCAAACTACTCGTATAATTTATATGAGATTGATATATAAACTTATATTTACTTTATTATTTGTACAACTCATATATTTATAGATTTCCATTGGATATTTAATTATCAAATGAATTTTTCGTGTCATGCTACAAATAATAAGTTTGACACTATAACAAAGTCACAATAATAACTTGGAGATATGAGATTTTTAATCACAACATTAGAATATATGTTGCAACGCATTCATGTCGTGATTTCATATTTCAAAGTAATGATAGCGAATCCTTGTTCTAGCTTTATAAGAATGAGCTAAATCATAATATTTTCTCTATTGACGAATACTTTTTTACCTCAGTCTTAGTTATACACCACTAAAACTTTTCTATGTCCACATTGTTTATAAAAAAAATAATTAATATTCATTTTATGTCTTCTTTTTCCAACTAAATTAGTCTCTAGTCAACTTGCTCCCATATGAAATGATATCGGATGTTAATGTGTTGTTCTTGTATGGAATGAATGATTACTTGCTAGATGGATGGTACTCTGATTGATGCATTTGACCATCAAGTTCTTTTGTTCAAAATCAAGCTTTGCACACAGATTTCATATATAAATAACTTTCTTACTCACATGAGAAAAAAATATGTATTCTATTTCTATGGATGAAATAATAATTATAACTTGTCTTATGTTCATCCAAGTCATAAAATCATCATGCAAAATAAAGACATGCTTGCTTGTAGAACTTTGAATATCAACATTATCACCTAATCAACATCAACAAATTGATTGATATCAAAAATTTTATTATTATTTCCACTAAACTGCAACACATAGTCGAGAATATCATAAATCTCATATTGAATATAAATATGCTCAAAACTTTTAAAGTATGTGAAATGTCAAGACTAGTATATATCATGATACTACTTAGCTATAAACTTCATATTACTCGTCATATAGTTATCTTCGGCTTATAATCTGACATATTGTACTTCTAAAATATATCTGCTGCTCGAGATATAATATTTTTTTTTCTTGATCTCCTCTGATCTTCATGTCAAATATATGGTTTATTGTCTTGATATCAATCATGTCATCTACATGTAAGGTTAGAATAATATAATTACTACCTAATCTCTTACTATTGACGTGACGGTCAACCTTATATATGTTGAATTACAATTGCAAGATAAATGAGTCAAATTTATGGTATTATCAAGGAGACCATTTCAACTTGTACAAAGGCTTTTTTCTATCCTACACACCATGCTTTCCTTGCCTTTCATTTTGAAATTAGTCAACTGTTTTATGTAAATTTTTTTCTCCATGTCATCTTGAAGAAATATTATCTTATATCCAGATGTTCAACTTTCTTGTCACCTTACTATAGTAGTTGACACTTCCTGGATAGAGGATATCTTGGTTGTTGGTAAAAAAATTTTATAATAGTCAATACTTTTCACTTTAGAGTATCCCTTGACAACCAGTTATATTTGTACTTGCGAACACCCTCTTGTATTTGATTGTCTTCCAATTCAATAGTAATTTCACAAGATTCTAGGTGTTGCTCTTTTTAAAAAATTATAGTCTCTTTCGTGGCTTTATCTTATTGAATTAATTTTTCAAAGGCTATAGTCTCCAACACAATAATAGATTCTTCTCTCATAGTATGTTATGAATGGTATGCACTATCAACATACCTCTTGAGTGGATTTCTAGCCCATATAGTCATTCTCAATACATGTATTGTCTCAATTGATTTTTTATCTGGAATTTTAGTGTTTGATTGTGATATCTTCTTTAACTTATTTATCTAATTTAATATTTTTCTTTGCATTGGGTTGCGCATTATTTTTTGATGTTGCAACTCTAAACTAAATTGTGATCTCAGGTTTTCACATCACAACATTAAACTCTGTCATGATATCTTTCTTTCTTGACATGATTGGAGATTGTTTTTCTCCTCGGACTCGTTCTTTAGGGTCGTGTTTATTTATATAATAATCTTCATGTAATGACTTCTTAGTGGGTTGTTGTCTTTAGGTTCTAGAGCTTGTTGTCCTTAACATATTTATTGTAGTCTTTATCACATAGATATATGCATCATATTTGAATACTGAAAGATATGTTACATTTGACTTCCTCTCATGCATTTCAAATGGTGTGTAATCTTCCTCATCATAAATTTTATCTTCTTTGTCAATATTATGTTTAACTTTTTAGTTATTTCATTTTGTTGTGTTATTATCTTGATCATATTTTGCGTAACAATACCTTACTAAGTACAGAATTGATCAATTATAAAATATTTAATATCATTGTTCGTATGCAGAATTTTTATTCTTTTGTTGAATTGATTCTCCACAAATATTTCGTATTCCATTAACTTTTCTAATACTTTAGATTTTTTCTAAATGAAGTAATATCATATACCTAGATAAATTGTTAATGAATGACATAATATTTTCATATTCCAAGTAATGTTTCTGATGTTTCTCCAAATATCTTATTGTGAATCAAATTTCGCATTATCATTGATCTAGTAGCAGTGGATTTGAACTTCATCTATTTTTGGTTTTCATGTTGATAGTCTTTGCAAAACCTGATGGCTTCTATATAATCTAGTAGTTTTTTCGTCATTTTATTCAATAATATACATATCAGATTTTTCTTGTTGATATGCCTAAGTCTCTGGTGCCACAACATAGTTTTTTATAGTGATACCATGTTTTCATGTCACAATATTGAACTCGAACACAATATTATCTTTCCATGTGACCTTAGACTCGATTGTGACATTATATCTTTATGTTGAAATGGAGTCTATTTTTCATGAATTCCTTCTTCTTAGATATAAATGACTTAATTGTAGTCTTGTTATAATGCTTTCCAGTAATTTATACAAGCTTCCGCATCTTTTTTTACGAGTAATTACTATTACTTCTCATATCATTTTATAAGATTTATCATCACGGCAAAATTTTACGACATCATCATTATACTCAAAAATTAGATTTTTACTCAAGTGTAAAATATGCATGAATCCTAGAATAAATTTGAATATTTCATCATGCATCATTATTTGCACTTTCATATGGCCAATTATCTTAACTATTGAGTTGTTTCTCATAGTCATATCTTTTTTATCATAAGACTCATAATGATTAAACTAGCTTTGATGATGAGTCATGTGATGTGATATATATGTCGATGAACCAAATTTCCTCATCAACATGAGCGACATGTGCCTCGGTAAAGTATAAATATACACTAGTAGATGGCTTCTTGATTGTCAAGTCGGGTCTCTCCTAGGTCGTGACTTGAATACATGATGTTGCAACTTGAGTTGGCATGCTTTTTGATCTCTTGTACCTCTTATAATACTTAATTTTTTCATACTTATAGTACTTCAATTTCAGATTATCCACACTCATAACTTAGACTTGTTTTTAGACTAATTCATCTTTTGGTCTTCAGTCTTCCTCCTTAAATACAGTATTTTTATAGAGGGTTTTATCATACTCTTCCTCATATTCTTTAATAATAAAACAGTGATTACTATCTTAATAGATAATTTTGTTGTATTATTATTAATGGTGAGATCAAATTATTTCATGATTCATGTAACAAATAGGAGAGGGTGATAGTTTTATCATCATCATTGATTTCACAGTTAACAGATAATAGTTAGTTGATCAGCATTTGAAAATCATGTAGATGTGAGGCAAAATAGTCAACTTTCTCAATGCACAACTTGTAAAGTTTCTTATTCATAAATAATTTGTTGATCAGTGACTTGTTCTGATAAATAATCTCAAGTTTTTTTTTATAAATCTTTTATTATTCTTTCATTCGAAATATTTATCAAGACATCATCTGCTAAACATAGTTGGAATAAATATTGTGCTTTTTGAACTATCTTGTCCTAATTGATAATATTTATATATGATATATTTGTTTTTTGATCGCTCACTATTTGCTTAGAATTTATAATTATTGACTAGTAATCTTTATTAATAAGTAATTCTTTCATCTTCAGCTCTTATAACTCAAATATTTCTTGTAAGCTTTTTGACATCAATCCTAGATGTCACCGAATTCTTTATGCTTTAATACAAACATAGATTTTGTCTAGACTTTGCACCAAACCATGATATTAATGCCAAATATTAGAACTATAGGTAGAAAAGACAATCACTCTAATATCAAGTGTTGGATTTGAGATAACCAATGCAATCTTCCACCAATATAAAATGTTAGGATTCATGGTGACAATTAGCATTTAAGTTTTTTGAGGAAGGATAATTCAACATAAATAGAACTCTCATAGATGAAGTAACACTTAGTACAATGAGAGATATCATAGAAGAAGCATACACAAACTAGAGGAGGAGAAGGAAGAGAAGAGAGAGACAGAGTAGAGAGGAAAATTTTATCTTTCACTATTCATGTTTTGTGTCTGAGCATTAGTTGCATTTCCGTAACAGTGAACTAATTGTCTCTTTTATACTTTTTATTTTTTTTTAAAAGCCTTTAGATAATAAAATAAAAAATTTGTAAATTAACTTTTAAGTTGTAATAGAACATAGCTTATTTTTGACTTTATTCATGTCAAGATACTAAAAAATAAATTGCAACTTGAATTCTTAAGTCATCAATTTCAACAATACAAATTATGTTGCGAGATTATTCTAAGTCATAATATATTGTGATATTAAAGAATAATATTATGACTTCATTCATGTCATGATATTAAAAAATATTGTCGCAATTTGAATCCTTCAGACTTCCAGTCGCAACAAAAAATTATATTGCAACTTCATTCATACTGCAAGATTATAGAACATAGTCACAACCATAGTTGTGAAATGCGCACTTATGGTGCTGCTAGGCTTATGGTGCCTTATATATTATAGTTTTTTTTTAAAGTATATATTCTAAAAATTTGTAATTATATATTAAAATTTATATAATTTTATTTATTTTTTTTATCAAAATTTATTTAAATATTAGGAATATTTATTTTTTTATCAATAGATACATATTTAATAAAAGTTTATGTGCATCTAAAGTCACATTTTGTTTCACAAAAGCTCATGTCTTGGGTGCACCTTGCGCCCCAAGGTTCCAAGAAACTTTTGTGCCTTGGTGCGTCTTGTGCTTTTTTAAACTATGGTCACAACTTGAATTCTTTAATATATTTTGTCACAACATAATCTTATTATGACTTCATTCTTGTCGTGACTCCATGGGACATCGTCTTGGCTTAAATATCTAAGACTTTCAATCATAACAACACAAAATATTATGACTTGTTTATCTCGTGGTTTCACATTCCATAATTATGATAAGCAATTATTGTTTCAACTTTAGAAGAACGAGTCAGATCCTAAGAGTTAGTCATCTTCCAAAATGAGGGAAAGCCTCAATACGTGGCTCAAGTATTCTGATACTTTTAAGAGAAGATAACAAATTAGTATAGGATGAAAAAAATCTATAATAAATCAAAATTAATGAGATTGTATGCTTAGTATAATATCATTATTTTTAGATGGCTGCTAGAAGATCAGGAAAAATTAAATCATCTCTAGGATTGTCTAGGTTAATAGGAGATGTAATATCTTAGTATGTACTCTGAGATGAAGGATGCCTGCTCTTTTATTCTAACGACTATATAAACTCGTTAAATCTAGATTAGTGATCCAGAAATAATCAATGAGCAAATGAACTTTATTATGTTGGTGGTCTATGCATGCTCACCTGTACAGAACTTAGTATCTTCTGATGTTGTTAGAAAAGATGTGAAATTAGAAGTTGGGTCTTTTTCATTTTATCTAACTTATGGAATATTCTACTAGAGCACTTGTGGTTGTGAGAGCTCCAATCCAATCACCAGGACAGCAAATAAACTTTATTATTTTTTGGAATATTCGAATAGTTAACAAATGCATACATGATGTAATAATATTTTTTATTTTCTGTGACTGCACAAATAAGGTACTAATGAGTACTCATAGACTAGAAATCTTTTCTTTCTTATAAGATCTAAAATGGTACCTTACCTAAGACAAAATAAAAAATCTAATTTTGCAGTTTAAATTATATCTCTCAAATAGATTAGAAATATTTTTTATGTATAGAAAGAAAAATGAAAATGTTTCGGAGAATGAAAATATATCCTAAAATATAAAATTATATATATATATATATAGAGTTAGGGTTGGCATCCCGTGTGTTAAGTGCTCTCATAATAAATCTCAATATCTCCTTCCCACAAATTGTTGCGTGCATATCATAAACACCAAGCTTAAAGGAAAAAGACAAATGTGATACTCTAAGTGTTACACTTGGTTATAGTTATAGTTATAGAATAATCAGATGTCTTATTATAAACACCAAGCTCTGGAGCTCTGACTCCCAGGGCTCCGGGTGTCAGAGCAGATAAGACCTTATCTCATTCACATGATAGGTGATCCAGAAATTCAAACTCGTGACCTCTTAATTTTTATTCCAATTGACTTCTATTTGACTCGCTACAAGTAGTTGTGAATGCCAACTTATTGTTCTTATGGCTGCAGGGAATGGATCACGAAACTGAGCCATTGATGCCATCTTGTGATTTTCCAGATTTAACAGCTCGACTAGATTATTTGAAGGAAAGATGACAGCGGCTCTTCCAACAACTTCAAAACCTTGATTTTGATTGGGCTCCTTCACAGTAAACCTTGTGGCAACTGCCCACGCCCTCTAATATTTATGGTTTGTGTATGAGAGAGTTGGGTTTATGTTGAAGCTTATTGTGAATAGAATATTTAGATATTTGATAAGATAATGGATTAATGATAATTTTAGGTATTTAATAAAAAATGATAAAGCATATTGTGCATGCCATACAAATTTCTTATTTTATATGAATTAGAACCAGCAATTTTGTGGCATTTTGCTAATGAAAATGTATAATTATGTGCATGTCTCATTTGCAAACATTATTATAAATAATAGTTATTTTAAACTGGTATTTTCTCAAACTAGAATCCTAACTCAAAGTCTTTGGGGTCCCTGGGGGGTTGGAAACAGGACTCTCTTCATTCTTGTGCTCAGAGGTATAGTCCTCGAGGAATGAACTCTCCCTTGTGGAAGTATTAATTCAGCGTTTGTAACAGTTTGGCTGTGTTATTAATTATTAATTATTATAAATGATAGTTTGGCATTTATATGAAAATTTTAGTCGGACAAAATGTTAATGAACAAGATTCAATATAATCAAATTCAAATTTTTTTGAAGTGAAGGTTACTTTAATATTACATAGAAGCGCATGTTTATCATAAACAAAAGTTCTCTTGTAAATACATTGTGAAGTACATATTGCTAATAAAAATAAAATTTTCTTGTAAATTCTCTTGTAAAACAAAACTTTTTTTTTATTGTGGTGCATATAGCTAATACATAGAAGTGCATCTTGATGCATGTAGAAGAGTGATTGCAACATTGATGCTAATGCATAAAACGCAAGCAAATTTTCTTTATCCAAGTCTATTGCAATGTTTTTTACACTTAGAATTTCTCTATTTTATTAGATTCTTTGTTTTTTTTTTTTTTTTGGGCCATTAGTTAAATAGGAAGTCCTATATAAAATTTATTTTCTATCTTTCATTTGTGCGTACGAGATTATTTATTTTCTAATAATTTTTCTCACCATTATCTTGAATATGTAGGGGTTTAAACAAATTCAATTTTATTTGCTCTTCGCTCATATAAAGTGTGAATTCATCCTTGATATCAATCAAAGCTTATTTAGTTACTAAGAATGATCATTCAAAGATCAACAGGGCATACTACTCTTTATTCATATCTAATATGATAAAATCAATAGGGAAAATAAACATGTTCACTTTGACTAGCAAATCTTCGATGATTCTCAAAAGTTTGATCAATCTATTTGTTATTTTTTGTAAGAGAAAACTTGAAGTTATCTCATTAAGATTTAACCTTTACACTGTGCATAATGGTATCAAATTAACATTTGGTCCTAAGTTGCATAGTGCATTCTAGAAAGTGTCCTCGCAAAAATTGCACAAAATTATAAAACTCTTTGGATCTTTCAAATTTCTTAGGAGTTTACATTGAATGATTATACTACACTTCTTTATAAATTTCACAGTTTTATAGATCTATAATTTCTTCTTGTTACTCATGTAATTCATTAATTTCACATAATTAAGCATTTAGGATAACATTTTAGTAAAGGGAATATTGACTTTCAAATTTATAAATATATTGAATAATATCTTAAATTGCTCATTTAGTTTTACCTTTCTAAATCATTTTAGAAAAAGATTATTTTGGAGAGTTTATCTTCCATTTGTATAGTCATTCTCTGGCATGTCAACCTTCTATTTGTTGTTTTGATTAATCTATAATTTCTCCTCTAAATTCATATCTTTATGTGTGATAGTTAGTTGGATAAATTGAGCAATGGGTTTATGTAGTGCCATGACTTTGGGAAAGGTCGTAGAATCAGATGTCGTTGTGCAGGACAATATAACTTTAGGAAAAATTGCTACCTTATCAATCAAAGCTTCCTCCTCTACTTTAGTATCTCCTTTTGAGTTCTCTTCTATTTTTTGTCATTCTAATTCATTTTCACTTCTAAGTGTTATAGACGTGCACCTCTTTGACTTTGTCTGGATATCATTTGGTAATTCATTTATATTTTTTTTCCATTGATAGTATTACTTATTCAAGTTGATTCTCAATAATCTTCATTATTATGTTTGTGTGTTTAGTCTTATTTATATTTGTTTCATCTTGTTCTTCTATAGGTTATTTCTCTTCATTGTCTTCGCAAGTATTGCATGAATATATATGACTTTTGTACTCCCTTTGAATTATTGTAATTAGAACTTGAAACTACTTGTATTTGATATCTTATTGAGTTGCTCCAAAAATATTTTTGAAATTATCTCATACTCTACTGCATAATCTCGTGACTTTCATATGATATACTTTCTAAATTTTCATGTTTAGATGATTGTGTGTGGAGACATTATTATTAGGTCATTAGAGGGACATTGGCTTATTCCACTTGCTACACAAGGTTGAAATTGATCACTTTTGTTATTGCCAAATGACAATTTTTCTTACATTAAATCTTTTGTCATTTAGGGCTTTTAATTAATTGAAAATTGCATAAATTAAGATTCTATTATTGTCAATTTATTTAACTCTAATGCTCTTATTTACTTACTTTCTAATTCTCTTTCATTCTGTATTTGATAGTTCTTCTTAGCTCTTCAAATAGGAAATGGACCTCATCATGTGACTTGTTCATGATATAACTACCCAAGACTGGATCAACTATGTACCTCAATATATAGTTCAAAATATTTTAGAAAGTTTGAGCTTAAAATAATAATTCAAATCCATGTTATGAGCATCCCCTTAGTACCTCTTTGAATTGGTCCCAAGCATTATATAATATTTTAACTCTCAATCGATCATTAAGTAAGTATTAGAACTAGCTCCTAGCTTGTCTATCAAAAAAAATACTATTTGGATCTTATGATAATCATTCATAATACTAATAATAATTTACTATTTGCTATGAGGCTAGACTTTAACTCAAATTGGTTTGCTTGTATTGGTTACATCCAAATCCTAGAGTAATTATCAATCAATATTGGTCGCTGATAGTCTCCCAAGGTATGGTGAGGAATAAGTTATTGGACAACTTGTTTTGTACCACCTTTGTTATTTCCTTTGTTGACGTTATTTTCCATGTTCTCTCACTCTCAGCTCTTTATCTTAAAATGATTTTTCTAGGTCTAGATGTTTTGTTTTAACTTAGTCCTAAATCTTTTGCTCATGTACGTATTGTCGCTGATAGTCCACCCCGTTGTTTCCCCCTTGCTAATTGAATGGAAATATCATCATCTCCGAAGAAGGTATCCATGTCCGTAATCACAGTCTCACTACTACTACCACCATACCTAGTATCATAGTATATGAACAGGTCAATCATCTTCTCGTGAATGAACCCTTAAGGTGGGTCTTCCATGTTAATACACGAGGGAATATAAGTCAGAGTGTTATCTACCCCTTCCAACTTAATTCTAAGGTCCATGCATGCAGCGAAACAATAAAGAGATGGAACGGTGGACCAGTACTTTAAGTACTTGGTTTCCATCTCTACAATTATATGGCTAAGTGTCGGGTCAGCTTGATGCTTTATAAACATGTTACTAATGTTGCATATACATAAGTGTCTAGTGAGACATGCATAAGATGATTCATCGTGACTTGTCCAGATATCGGACATCATAGACATCACTTCACTATATGTCATAAATTTATTAATTATTATTTGTTTTTCTAACTTATAGAATTTAGTATGTCATTCATAGATGTGGACATAGTAATCTTATGATAAGCATGCTGAAAATATGTCTGTTTGATACGCACTACCCTTGGATCTTCCAAAAATCTGATCGGAAGACCCATTAATGTGATAAATTTTGTCATATCTTCCCTACCCAACTCGCTGTAGTATATGAAGGGAGTAAACTTTGAGACTGGACTCGATCCAGTCTCAAAAAATGTAGTGCTAAGTTGGGTTTGCCTAGGATTTAATGCACCATGTTTTTTGGTGCATAATTCGACATGCCTCTTAAGGTGCCCAATCCCAAACGAACTCTTACAAGTTAAATTTCTCATACAATATTTGCATTGTGTCATTTCTTCTTCCTCACCCCTAACATTTTTTTGTTTTATTATATTAAAATGAGTCCAAACTACATAATTTCTCCTAGTTTTTTGTTTTGTAGATATTTGGGTTAAGACGACTGGAGAAACCAAAGTTTCAGGAGCTTTAGAGCTCTGTGTAATATTTTTATTTTCTAAATTTAAATATGTTTCATTAGTATTAGTCATTTTTTTGGATTTTTGTTAAATAGGATGTATAGCCTAGATGATAGATTTTAAATTTTTGGATTTGAGAAAAAGACTAGAGAGAGAAAGTAAACAAAAAAACTTAAAATATCCGTAAAGTAGAGAGGTAGATCACGTGCACTGTGCACCATGATCTAGTTCAAACTTCCAACCCCGAGTTGAGAGTCTCTAAAAGCCAAACCGAATGATGAAATTCCGAGTCCCAAGAGAGAGAGGAGTAAGAGCTTTGAGAGAGCGAAAATAAATATTTATGAAAAACATAAATGTTATAGAGAGGTGGGAGGGATATTATAGATTAAAGGAAAAAAAAATTTAAATAAGAAATTTTTATGTTTTTTTTTAATTTTTTATTGAATTTTAGGGGGTAGAATCATAAGGGTCATCGGATTCTACCCCCTAGCCGTTGGAGGCGAAATCTAATGGCTGGTATTCAAATTTTAATTATTTTTAACCATTAGAGGGGGGGAAGCATTTTCCTATCCGAATGGCACTATACTGATGATGGGGTGGGGTGCGAGACATGTCCCGTGCCGGTGGGCCATGCCATGGGCCACCGAAACGTGCCGGGTCAAGCACGGCCCGAGGCCAGGTTGGCCTCGGCACGGACTCGGGCACTGGAAATTCCCATGTCGGGCCAGCCCAGGCTTAGCCAAATCATGTCGTGCCTTATGTCGGACAAGGCCGGCCTAGCATGGTTGACACCTCTAGCACAGTACTTTTACCGCCGAATCAACAGGTTGTGGCATGCATGGCTTGAATAAATCATGTCGTGCCAGGCACGACATGGTACAGTAACTATGCCGTGTCTGGCCCGACACGAAAGCATGGTCGTGCTCACAAAAAATGGGTTGGGCCGTCCCGGCACATCCTGTTTGACACCTCTAGTCCGAATCTAGATTTGTCTACTCAAAAATTCATCTGGTGACTTCATGGTCACCAAAGAATCTCCTCGACACATCAAACATTTTTGATGAGATCCATGGAACAATTCTTATATAGCAAGCACTAGTTTTCAGTGCGCCTTTATAAAAAGCAAGAAAAGATAAGATCAAAGAGAATGAAATGCATGTTGTTTTTTATATTAATACTTCTTTTTGATCCTAGAAAACATCCAAAAAAAACTCACTACAAAACTACAGAACAAGGAAAAAAATACATTAAGTTGATACATAATTTCTAGTGTGATCAGACAACCAAAAATCAGACAATGATAGAGCATGAATTATGATTGAATGATAGATTAATGATTTTTGAATAATATTCGACCAAGTCACAATTAAGATTGTGATCCCCAACAATAAAGCAAGGACTAGCCTGCTTCCTTTTACTCAATATGGAAATTGTTGGTCCTATTATTTTTTGAATAGAGAAGTATGAGGAAGGCTAGTTTTTAATGGAGATTCAAACAAACAAAAAAGTGAAAACATATTTGATCTGACTAAATGATGAACTTTATGTGATCTTACTTTACCACCATCTGAAATGCATACAACTTCAATTGGTGAAAACCAATCATAGTCCATAAAGATTTTGCCTATTATTACGTGTAATTCCTTTTTTTTTGGCAAGCATTTATATCTCATCAAATGAACATTTCTCTAAGCTTATCATGTAGCTTATACATTGTTTGGAAGTTGCTTACATGATCACTCCTAGGTACATCATTAATAGTACCTGCTACTCCTACGTTTATTTTCTTTTTCCACTTTGCACAAGGATTAATCTTATCTTCTATGTCAACCATCAATTTGATTACATCGCATTCAATTCAACCTAGGAACTAAAAATTCTAATAAAAAAGATCATCCTTTACCTACTTTCATGTGAAAGTTAACCATTTTTTTTAAGATAACTCTCTTTTCTTTGACCAAAAGGCCCTCAAACCGAGTAATTTGACCTCAACAGGCCTAGAAGACATAGTTTGTTAGATCTAGAAACTTGCAAAATTTTTGGCATAACCAATGGCATGCAACGTCGCATCCTAATAGGAATCCATGAAAAGGCTAGCATGTGAATCAACCTATAACTATCCGAACATGATCAAGCATGTCCTGCCCCGAGGGTAATTGCTTATCACCCAGGTCTCACTTTCTGGTTGTAGGCATAACCCATCCTCATCCTGGACTTATATGAAACTTATTGGAATGCATTTTCATCTACTAATCTATGTTGCATGAAACATGAAAACATAGTGAAGGTAGTTGTAATTCTCTTTCAGATAGAATAATAAAATAACTGATTTTGTTGCAAATACAAAGAGGATGTTAACCTGGTTGCAGTTATGTGCATAGTCCTTTATGCCCAAAGGGCCTTCATTGAAACCTATCATTCCAATTCTTTTGATTTTTCACTTAACTACTTTACTATCCAAAAAAATAGACATTGTTTCATGATGTCGCCTCCCCCTTTCATTAAAGTGTGGTATGATGACGAAAAGACATGATTTCTCTTTTGAAAAGTGATACATCTTTAAATAGAGTGCCCTTGTCAAATCTAATTTGATATATAAAAGTAACTCCATAACAGTAGATGAACTTATATGTAATAAACTAGACTACCTTTTAGGAAAGGATATCTAGCAACCAAAATCATCTCATCCTTGAATAAGTTAACCTAGTCTTTCCATTAATTGCATAAGTACTTGTAAATCATCAATCGAGAACTTGTTATTGAAAGATGTACCCATCATCAATTATTTTTTTATTTCAATAATGGTGCATGAAGCATCTAAGACACTATATAAGCTACAAAAGCACAAAGGCAGAAGGTGTCCTCTAAACTAGTTTCCGAAAATGAAAGTCTTCACTACTTAAAGGGAGGCTCTTTTTAGGTTACCTTGTTTTATAAGCTTGTATCATTAGAAAAGACTCAATTGGATCCTACTTAGTGATTGGCTCTATACAATAAGGAAGGGAGGAAATTAAATAATAAATAATAAATGGAGATAAAATATGAGAACATGATGTTGCTTTCTTTATATTTTTCTTTCATAAGTCCCTTTTATTATCCTTTTGCATCTACTTTGACTATGTAAAGGCTTTAACTAGAATTGACTTTTTCTTTTTATCTTATTACAACTTGTTAGTCTTCTACTGCTTATCTTCTAAAACCTAGCTAGAAAATATGTGAAGAAAAAGAAGACACCAATCCCCAACAAAGCAAGGAAAGAAACCCCGGGAGAACACCTATTATGACTAGCCTTAACTTGACATCCAACTTCATTTTGTTCTCCCAGGGATAAGAAAGCTACTATTTTAAGGGGCACCCCCAATGAATTGATCATTGGATCAAACTCAAATGTTTGCTCTCAATTCTTCTAGTAGCCAACTTCTAGATCTATAATATGCAAGCTAAGTTTTTCTGACTAGTTGAGCTCTCTATACTATGAGGAACCAACCCCAAGCAAGAAAGGTGAAGCAAAAGTATTGAGAGAAAGAACAAGCTCAAGAAAAGCATACTTTCTAGTTCGAGGCAGGTTGAAGATCTTCTTTCTTTAATTTATATGTCACTAATTCTTATATATTTCTTTGCCCTCGACTTGGACTCATAAGCTTGAACAAGCTCCAAAGTTAAGAGAATGACTTGTCGTAATCTCAAGGAGTGAATGCCTGGACTAGTTGGAAAGCCTTTCAAGCAAACTCTTGATTCATATAAATTATAAACCATTGGAATCAATCTTGCATACCAATCATCCACCACTTACAGTAATGGCATTAAGACAATGTGTCTTCCTCTGGAAGAATACATATAATAGAAAAGTTAAGATAAAGCAAGTAGTGTCACTGGGACACTAGCAAGTATGTCCTTAAAAGATTGGGTCCATGAAGCTTGTTATAATTATACTCCATGCTTCAAAATGTTTCTTGAAGATAGATCTTATACCATGGAAGCATGGTTAAGTCACATTCCATTAGTAGGATCCTTAGCCTATGGATCTTTCCTAAGAAGATGGTTTGTCGCGGACTACCCGAAGAATACAAGTAGGCATGCATAATTGAAAGTTACATTGTCTAGGTTGGCCTTTTGAAAGATTAGATTTCACCAACCCAATGTCCACTACTAGGGGATTCTTCGATTCACTCTCCGATCACATAAAGATTCTCAAACTAAAGGAAATTAGGGTTGAGAGACATCTTAGATATCCTATGTTTTGGATCTACCTGCACAGTCTAGGCCTCAAGTAACTTTCCAAAATAAAATGGATGAAGAACTCTTTGTTGCATATCATGATGCTTCTCAGTTGGCTGGATTGATTCTTCATCAATGGAAACATGCCACTTCAAATTAGTTTAGAAGTTAGAGGCATAAAGGGAAAATGGGTGAAAGTATCTCATCCCAGGTTAGTGTGCAGATAGAGGAAAAAGGTAAGCATACCAAGACAAAAAAAAATCGGACATATCATGAGTTGAGCCTAAAGCCCAAAAGAATGGGCACTCACAAAAGGTCTTGATGCATGAGAATCATGTGTCATACAAGCCTAAAACAAGAACTTATGATTGATAGTGAATCAAATGGGGGTCCTGGTTCCAACTTAGATTGTCATATGAGCATTAAGTTATTCAACTTTGAGGATTTGACATTGCATACAAAAGAGTATTAGACCCATCCTAGGTTAGTGTGCAGATAGGGGAAAAGAGGGAGCATACCAATACAAAAACAATCATGCATATCATGAGCTGAGCCTAAAGCCCAAAAGAATGGTCGGTCACATAAGGTCTTGATGCATGAGAATCATGCATCTTACAAACCTAGGACAAGAACTTATGATAGATAGTGAATCGAATGGGAATTCTAGTTCCAACTTAGATTGTCATATGAGCATCGAGCTATTCAACTTTAAGGATTCGACTTTACATATAAAAGAGTATAAGAGGACCCTTGACCTCTTAAGAAATGGGTTTTGAAAGTAGTATGAATTGTTGTAGTTCCTTTGATGCTACTTAGATATTGTAAGCCATACCAAGAATAAAGGCTAACATTGAAGTCTCTCCCATTCAAGGGGATGCAACAACCGAATGTCATTGTTCTAGGGTACCATGATCCTTCTCTCTAGAATAATCAAGGGAAATGCCTTCCTTCAGCTTTCAGAGATAGGGGTTGCATCAATAATTTCTCAACTACTAATAGTGCTTCGATTGCATGCAAGGAAGCATGCTAAGTAGAACTAACATACACAGGTCGAGGAGATGCATTTATAGTACTGGGAATACTAGACAAGCTCTCAGGGAATAATCTTTTTTTATTTCTTCCTTTCATTCCCATAATGACTAGGAATGGGCAATCACAAATTTCACTTTGAGTTTCAGACCTCAACATATTGCTACTCATTGTATTTCACGATTAGTATTGGAAATGAATAGAGAAGTGGTGGAACATATGGAACCACATTTTGGATCACTCCATAGAGAGGCTGAGAAATTAATAAAGTACAAAACTTTTTTTCAAGGTTTACCTTATTTTTATCATTTAGAGGGTGACCATGGAGGCATGGAGTCACTAAATGAAGTCTTACTAAATATAATGAGGCATAGATGACTAAGTTACATATGGAATATGGAGACAACAATAGCATGTTGTAGAAGGAGATAATAGGTGGAGTCAATGATACACTAAGATTAACTTATCTACAACGATATCCCCAAGTGATAGCCAAAATGAGGAGTGAATGCAAGATGCCAATAGAATGATCAGTTGAAGAAATGATAGGGGTCACCACGTACTTCTTTGTGTGTTGGAGATATAGAATGAGTGCACTGAAAAACATTGGGAACTAGGATGATTTATTCTATGGGGAAATCACAACATAAATACACACTCACATGATCTTTTCCAAAAGATAGGTGCGCTCACATATGAACCAATGAACCACATGAGCTAGTTAGATGCATGGGAAAGAGGGATCATGGTAACTTCATCTTGCCTCCTCTTCTCTGAGAACCATGTGAACAAAGAGTGAACAAAGGGGAAGGAGGTCTTCATATGTAGTTGCACAGTTACTTGACAAGTGCATGAGACTGGGGAATGGTTCAAGTAAACTTTCTTGGGGCTAGAAAAATAATAGATGAAGCTTGATGGTCTGGACTTTTTTAGTGATCAGAAAGGATGGATATTCTAGGCTTCCCCTTCACATGAAAATCAAAGGTGACCTAATAGAATTGTGATGTTATGTTTCCATCATTGAAGAGTAGCATGGCCCAAGCTTGTGTAGCTAAATTTAAGAAGGGAAAGAACACACTTGCACTTCTCTCTTCAGGTGTCTGTCTCACTTGCACTTTTATATGTATATATTATTTTATTATATATAAATTGTGTAGATTCTTCATTGAAATCCCTAGAATTTTTAGTTTTGTTATTTTAAAGTGCATCATACTACTAATATTTGCCTATTTTTTTTATTTTTTAGGTGGCATATGAGTTTGTGTTGAGGCCATTGAAGAAAACATAGTTTATGTCTTGAACATTTTGATAGGGTTATCATTGTTATTTATATCTAAGTTAATATAATATTTTTATCATTAAATTCAATATGTGATATTTTTTTTACTATTTGTATTTTTAAAATATATTATTAAATTAAAAAAAAGAAACTCAAATAAATAATTAACAAAAAATCTAGCATCATACAATAACACATACCACTTTGTTGTAAATTCTAATCTCAAGGCAAGTTACAATGTTGCATAGGCACACTCACACCATCGTCTATTCCATATGCACAAGTGTAAACCATAAATCAAAATAAAAAAAAATAATATATGTAAAATTTATATTACAAATGAGAGATTGGAGAGAGTTAGCATTAAGTGAGACTAAAAGAGTCAAAGAGAGGAGAAAAACTTCAGAAATAATTTATACTTTTCTTCTTCTTTATTTATATAGAAAAAAAATTTCAAATTTATTAAAAAAATATTTTTTGTGAATTTTTCAAATTAAATATTTTTTTTTACAAATTAGTGATTGGTGTGACCTGTTGCTATCCTTGTCGGAGTCCGTTGCATGAAAACATAATGGGCGACAATAGAAACATGGCTGCCCAATTGCGAATGGTCACATAAGTTATATCTGGCTTACATGGCTAGTTATTAAAAAAATACCTCATTTAGTAGTCACCCTATAGGATTTGACCCATGCCCCATGAACATACCATAGCCTATCCCAAGTTCTCGGGATGGTGGACTCTATCACTGTGCCAAGCATGCAAATCATTCCTAGCCCTTCATGAACCATGTCTTGCACCAACTGAATAACAGGTTCATTGTGTCGTGTTGGTCACCAGCACGACACAAACCATGCCACACATCGGCACAGTCTAGGAATAAGTATAATCTGGATCATGCTCATGTTGGGCCAGGCACAGCTAAACCATGTCGTGTCGTTGGCCATCCCCAGGCCACTCAGTTTTGTTGACATCTCTACTCTACTCACAATTTAGTTAATTAATTCTTCCTTTATTTAAATATTTAACCTAACATTTTTTGAACTATTATCAAACATAGAAAAAACCATAAATATATTTTCATTTCCCAAAATATAGTTTTTCTATTTCTTTTATAAATTAAAATTTAGTTTCTGTTATATTTTAATTTTTCAATTATGACAATTTTAAATTTTGGCCCAAAATAATTTTTGAATTGCATTTTTAAAATTTTCAAAAACCAAAATTCTTAAATTCTATTCTTTCCTAATTAACTTACTTTAGAATTGAAATTTTTTATTTTCACATACCAATGCAAAAATATTTTCTACCCTATTTAGAAATCATATCAAAATTATTGCTTAATTCTATCAATAAATCACTTAGTTGATCCAAACAAATATTAGTCTTGATAACATATAAAATTTGTATCATTTTACCACCTCATAATAGTAAGTTATAATTTGATTAATTTCTATTGGTCTTTCTTGAATCTACCTATGACTCATAATATCTAATATATACATGAATAACAGGTTCGTCTGAATATTTAGAACATGACAGTAATCTTTCAGAATCAATTAGTGACTCGTGTTTGTCTCCAGACAAAGATCTCTAATCTCTAAAATATTTATGTCATATTATTGCTCATATGGACTAATCTATAGTCTTCGAGAATATATGTCACAAGCTAGTCAAGATTCAAAGTGATGTACAAAATGATTTGTCAAATATGTCATCCAAAAAATTTTCTGACTGGACTTGTTGTATAGTTCAATACTACTCATGTTATCTGCTTTCGATTCACTGACAATTGCGTCAAAATGATGATAATGATATGATATTATATTTTCCAAATAAAATAGTTGGAATATTTAAACTTAATTATTTTGACTAATTTATTTTCTTCTTTCATCTCGAAGAAATAATGTAATCTCTAAACTAACAAAATATTCAAATCATCCCAAAAAAACAACCAACCACTTTGATACCATTTGTTGAATTCAAAATGGAACCCAAATACCAAACTCAATTTTGGAATTTTTCCTATTAATTCTACCTCATTTACACACATGATTTTCAGCATTCATATATAGTAATTTGGGAAATTTATGTTTAGGGGTCCCAAAATTAAAATATGTATGTTTTTGTCTCATTTTAAAAACTTTTTAAAAAAAACACATCCAAAATGTAAAATATTTATATTTTGGGCACACAAAATTCGAAAACCATTGGTTTTTCAATTTAAAATCACTTTTAAAAAAAACAAAAATAGCAGTTTTTGAATTCAAAAAATATTATTTTCATTTTGAAACCCCTTTTCAATTTCGAAAAGCATTTTAGTGGTTTTTTTATTTTTTTTTTCAAATTTGAATATATATATATATATTCAAATTTAGATCCTAGCAATAAAGATTAAATAGAGAAAATCTTATTTTTTTCTGCACAATTTTGAAACAATTTTCTTACATTCTACAAATGAACTAAAGGGTAAGGCATATAAGAAGAACTTCTTGTATACTAATTAACACTTTTATTTTCGTATAAAAATCTTGTTCAAATCTTTTGTCTATATTATGGGAAGTAGAAAACCAATTCTCACTTTTCTTTTTTAATTATCTAGATTCAATGAATATTGATATGATTTTGTGATTTAAAAAGGAACTTGACCACTTAAATTATTTTTTATAAGAAGAGTGGGGTCCACATGTCTCCCATATTCCTTCTATATAAAAGAACTAATAAAATCATGTCTAAGTTCAATGAATCTTGATATGATTTTATTCTCACTTACTTTATTATCTTTTAATACATGGTTTTACCATGTTAGACTTGGATGAGAAAAAAAAATATCTTTCTACTGTGTGTGTGGTAGTCATATGCATCTCGTGCTCATGAAACTTGTTTCTCAAGGACCTCAAACTAATTAGAGAGCCCAAGTCCCCTAAAGTCATGTTGAGATCATATATGAAGTATGTCACTCAATATGGATCAAATTTAAATTACTTTATTCTAACTACAAACTTCCAAGAGCCATGCCCTTGGAAGTTAGTGGTCTGACTGTAAACCTTTTTATAGACAACATCACATGTAAATTATTATTTTCACTTTTTCTATACCCCACTTGGTTCAAACGACATATAAAGTGTAAATCTCATTAGACTAGTTATGTCATGTTTGGCCTAGGTATACAACATTCTTGTTTTAGGACACATTAGTCATTATTCATGTCATCGAAGATATTCTTTATGTTATTTTCACACAAACCAAAGACTTCCAACTATTGATCTCGAAAAGTAGTTGTGAATATTTTCTTTCTCTATTAAGAATGGTGAATCATATTTTGTCTGTTTAACAACCTTAAAATACATCAAACTATATCCAATCATCACCCTATAAGCAACTTCTTAGAGATAACATATAATAGAAGTAAAATCACATGATCGATTTCTAAGACAAACATGATTACCGTAAGTCTAGGAAAACATGTACCATTGTTATGATGAGATTATCATCTAGATTAAATAGAAAATTCATATGATTGTCTTATAGCAGATCTCTGGTATACTTGATTACTCTTATGAAGCATCCAAATGTCTACTTTAATCATTACCATAAGCACATTTCATGAGATCATCTACTTGATCAAATTAAGATGTACAATATATGCTACTCTATCAAAATCAATGATGTCAAATCTGGTTGATTTTATGATTATGGATAATTTAGATATAACATAACTATAGATGATAGGAATCTCATTATAATATCATGATTTCCTTCATGCTATATAATATATCATAGACATCACTAATTTATTTAAGATCAATATCAATACTTAGAAATAATAAATATCAAATTGATAAATTCATCTTATTAATTAAAGTATGTTATACAACAAGTATAAAAGATCATTATCTTTAGAATACTTTTCTAACAACTTATGTATTATGAAGATAGAACATAACATGTATGTAAGTATATTTTAGTGGCAGTGCCACCTGATAACTAGTTGGTCACATTCTCCAAAGTATATCAAATATACTTACATATCATGACACAAGTTTTTCTTCTTTCACAAAAAGATGTACACCCTTATGAGGTGACACTTTCAAAAAAAACCTATCGTTCGACCTCAAACTCTAGAGATCTTAAAGTTATTTTTTGTAATGCTTTCAACTCAACCATGCCATTCGATATGGAGGAAGGAAAATAGGCTTAATTTTTTGTATCAAGTTTACAAAACTTTATATCTCTCGAAGAAAATAATATTGGTAGCTCCTCAAAAAATAAGTTACCAAACTCTTGCACAATCGGAACTTGAGGCTAAAGAATCTCATTTTCAGGCCCTTCTCTTGTCTTATTCAAAAGAGCAAAATAAAAAGTTCTATTTATATTTTTCAGAGGATCTGTCACTAAATAGTGGTCAAGAAAACTAACTTTTAATCACAATAAGTATTTCATCAACTTGTAATATGACTCATCCCTTGTAACAATTAAAAATTGTTCACATTTTTAAAACCAATCCATTTCAACGTACATTATATCCAAAAATATTCAAAGAATAAAAGATTAACCAAAAGTGAAAAATTACCAAAATAAAGTTCATAATTTTTACATACCTTACTCACCAAAATGAAACTATCCAACATAGAAGCAATACATAAACTAGAGTGAAGCTCTTTTGGTTTCATACTCAAAAGTATTTACAAACAAACATGAAAAAAAATAATGAGAATTACTAGTATTAAATAAAATATATTCTCAAGTAATACAATTATAGAACTTTTCTTCTATCTCAGCATTCGCAACTTGCTCCTATTCAATGATAGGGAAGATTGTGAAAGCTCATTTATAAATCATATGTGTCTTCCCCAAATTATTTGTTTATTGTAAATTACTAAGAATAGAGGGACTCAACTAGCCACAATGCCTTAAAATCTAAAGGCCTATGGACTGAGCTAAAGTAATACCCATTAGTGACAAAGTAATTACATGTGTTCATATTTGCTAGAACCATTAAGAGAATTCCCTCCTTATGTGTTTCATTTTGGCCACAACCAAAATATTATATTCAATAAAAATATGATCCACCCTAAAATAATTACCACCTTATGGCTAAAAGAAGAATCTAGCTCTGAGATATTATGAGCATGACAAGAAGATTATGACATTTCTTTTTAAAATACTAGATAATTTACATTTTTGGCCTAATATGAACTTTTACTTTCGATGCTTATGGATATTTGAAGCATCATTCCTCTTTTTTTCTACCAAGAGAGTCCTTTCTACAAGCTCACCATACTAAGAAAGGTGTAAAAAAATCATTTTTCAAATTTAGATTATATTTTAAACCTTGCTGGAATCATTGAGCTTGTTTGCTCTCTATATCAATCATATAAGGAACAAAATGTGATAGCTCATAGATCATGGCTCAAACTTAGCCAAAAATATTACCTTGCATGAGCTTTATGAACTCTTGGATATTTAATCTTTTAATAGTCTCACTAAAGTATTTAATATTATAGTGATTTTCAAACGCAATACATATCGAATGGGCTATCCCAAAGTTTAAAGATACTTTCTCACTTAAAGTATGCTTCCATAGTGAATTGAGAAGTTACCATGAGAATCTTGTGGTCTATTGGGATACCTAAATTCTCCATTTTTCTCTTTACAAAATGTAACCAACACACCACTACTAAATGATCATATTGACCACTAAAACAAGAAGCATCCTACATAGACAACTCATTTAAGCATCAAGATCTTCAACATATATTCTCCTGTTTTGATGTCATTTAGGGACTGATTTATATTATTCAATCTAAAACCAACTTCACCAAAACCATACTAGGAAAAAATTGATGCTTCATATGACAAAGAATTTCAAAAATAAACTTATAAGTATTTATTATATCAAGCACACAAATAACTAAGTCAAAATGACTTACAACACCAACACACTTAACAATTCATATACACATACTATAATTCTAGAAACTCTACCTATGGCACCACAAAAGCTACCATGGCCCTTAGGCACTCCCACTTTGGAGTCCTGATATACTTGATTTGATTAGTTAAATTTAATAGGATTTAAAATACTTTAAAATTCAATATGAGAGACTTTTGCATTTTTAATGGTAGTTTTTGTAAATTTAGTAAATTATTCATAAAGTACAGGTAAAAATAAATGAAAGGGTATTTATTAAAAATATTGATCCAAAATAAATATTGAAAAATCAAGAAAAACATAAACTATAAATAATATTGCATGTGGTCGACCGCATGTCTATAGAAAATAATAGACAAGTCAAAAATAGCTTCTCGCTTCTTATTTTTCATATTAATTTCATTTTCTAACATACCCACAATCTCAAAAAATTTGGTGGAGGTAAGTAAAATAAATAAGTAAAGATCTCTTACATTTAGACATTTAAAATGGATCAAATTCTTTAGAACTTCGTGGATATGATTAAATCATCAAGTTAAAATATTCACATACAAAAGTAAATTCATTTACATAGAATGGTCCTTATAGCCAAATACATAACTAAGATTCAAAAAAATCATCTACATGCTCCAACAAAACCCTCGCATAGTTCTATAAGTTTTAGAATCAGGTATATTCTTCAACATTTCCTCCTCGTGTCCTCCTAAGAAAAATAGAGTGAGCAACAAATGCCAAGAAGGAAAGTTTTGAGAAAACATGAAAAAAAATCATATTCTACCTCAATAGAAAACATATATTTTCCAATAAACAATTTAAGAGTTTAAGATTAAGTTTTGAAATATCCATACATATATTTATACATATACATGGATATACAAATTCATGAAACCATAATATGTGTGTGTGTGTGTGTGTGTGTGTGTGTAAGTTTTCAAAATATTTATTTTTCAATCCTCATCTCATCTTCATAAACATGCATAATATATGCATATCAAGGCTTCACTGGGCCACAATGAGACATGTATAGTGAAAAACTAACATCTTGGGTCCATCTTAGCTAACATTCTCACTGGGGAACACACACACCCACTCCCATGATCCAAAGACTCATGAGATATTTATCAATTACTAGCTTGGCAACCGCTGCATAAACATAGCGGAACTCCACTACAAGCATACAAATGAGTTTATGATCATTCTTTCAAGAGCATATCTAATCCTAGTCTTTGTGGATATTCTTGTAGTTTTTTCCCTTCATGTCCTTACTAAAACTAATGTCTAATAGTTTTTTCCCTTCATGTCCAAAACATGAATTTTTCCAAAATTATTTAAATTTCATTCAAAATAGCATATAACTCATATAGCATCAGATTATTTCTCATAGGATTTTACACATGCATATCAACATAATAATATTTTATAATTAGCTAAAAAATCTATCAGCCATAATTTTTGGCACCATTTACACATAACCAAGTGCTATTTACCATTTTTAGAAAATAAGTTTCTTAAAAAAAACATGGATAAATGAGTTTATAAATTTATCAGAAAATTATTTCACGGCATCAAATTTATAAGTTTCCATTAATTGATCATATATTTTAAATAAATGATTTAATTTCATGAACCCTTTTCAAAGAAACCAAAATAGATAGTTTATGACCACATATGTAATATCACATATCAAAAAAATATGTATATATTATTAAATACAAAATATGAAATTTCACATAAATTTATAAAGATTTCACACATTAACCAAGATTTTCAAAACCTTAAACACTAAACCATAGCACTAATATTTCAATTTGAGCTCTATAACAACAATTCAAAGTCAAATAAAAATAAAAAAAAAATAGGGTTGAGAATTTTGTAATTTGAGCCTAATTTAAGAAATCAAAGAAGAAAATTAAAAATAAATTTACTAACCTCAAATCTAACCTTCCTTTTCGATATTAAAATTATTCTATAGAATTTTTTTTGTTGAAAAAAAAGGTTTGTTTAGCTTAATTACTTCATAGAATGGATATTTATCAAAAATCATAAATTTTGTATTTTATTTCAATGATTTTAGAGATTGAATATGGAAGAAATGAAAGAGAACCAAGAAAGAAGAGAGAAACAAAAGCGAAGTCATTAAATGGGGAGAGAAATGGAAAAAATGAAAATGTTATTTTTTATTTAATAGTAAAATAACAAAATTGCCCCTGAGGGTTCAAACTGACATAACTTTCTCTCTAAAACTTCAAGTCTAGAAAATTTAGTATCATTCTTCACTACTTTTTATCCATAAATCATTTTGAAATATAATAATAATGTTTAGTAACTTTATCACTTCTTATTTAACCAACTTGTTCAATTTGGATCATTACTAAAATTGAGATAATTTGTTTTTTTTATGGGCCTCACATTTACACTTGATAAACTCTCTCTCTCTCTCTCTCTACCTCTCTCTCAATCAAGAAATTTCCTCTTCTTATCTATTTCCATAGGTGAGCTTTCTGCGTAGATATTGAGTTCTCCACTAGGTACAACTAATTATTTGCTAGAAATGGAAACTCATCAACTCCAATCAAAAATTATCTTTTCTAGGCTAGATGGATTACAACATGCGCTAAAGAATTTTTGAAACACTTTAATGGATTTCATGCCACTCCAAAGACAATGGAAGAAACAATGGGTGAATGAGCATGAAAATTTTGAAAAAGTATTAACTAAACAATAATAGCTCATAGGGAGCTTATGACATATGATAGCTATTAGGATTAAACTAGTGGAGTTTTTGGAAGTTAAGCTCATCATGATGGCTTTAGTGCATTCATTTTTTTTGGTGGAATAGGCCAACAAACATGAGGTTTTGTATTTTGTTGTGACCTATGAGCATTATGCTTCCTAAGACCTAGACTCACCCTGCTCGGGGATCAAGATAAAAGAGGGAGGAAGATAAGGGAAGGGGAAAAGAATTGGTAATTTAAATATATCTAAGCAAGAAAATAATTTAATCAAATTCACAAATCAATATGAGGGCCATCATATCGTCATATCACATAATTACATTGGACCATAATTCCCTAAGAGCAAAATTACATGTACAGCTACTAAGGCTAAATCAAACTTATAAAATACATATAATTTTATAGAATTGGTACCAAGTGTGCCTTCAAGGAGTCATTAATCTATTAAAATATGTCTTAATAGACTCATACAAGCTTTTCTAATACTTTTATAAAATTTAGCTTCCTCATCCAAACAATAATATCCCAACATGTCAAAACCACTCATTAAGTGGTCCATACTTTCCAAAGCATCCACCAATACCTCACTTCATGATAACTTTTCACCATTTTCTATACCTAAATAAAAATAAAGATAAGCACAATAGAATAAATTCAAAAAAACATGGGAAGATTCATATTCACATTCATAATCACACATTTTTTTCCATATATAATTTAAGAGTGAGAAAAAGTTTTGAAATATCCACACGTATATTTATACATATACATGCCTATAAAAATTCATGAAACCATTGTGTGTGTGTGTGTGTGTGTGTGTGCATTTTTTTAAGTTATCAAAATATTATTTGTTCAATCTCATCTGATTTTAACAAACAAACATATTTTATGTATATTGAGGCTCTAATAAGCTATAATGAGATATATTAAGAGAAAAACTAATATGTTAGCTTTCAACCTCGATATTACCTCTACTGAGTAACACATACACTCACTCTCATGAATCCAAATACACACAAGAGATGCTGACTTTTTATTGGATGATCATGGCATCCACAAAGAAATATCTACCACATGCATGCATGCGGGTTCTTGGTCATTATGTTATTGATAAGCCCTAACCTAGTTGTGCATAGGTTGTTATTGTATGTTTATATTTTATACATGAGGGATTTATCAAATTATTTTATAATTTAAATTATATATTAACTTGATAAAATAAGATCCTTGAATGATTGGTTCTACTTTACATCATTGAGTATGTGACTTAATAATAAAACCTTAAGGCATAAGAATATTATTCTAAATGATTCATACTTTTTTATTATTATGGGAATAATAATGAAGTAAGACTATTATGTTTTCTAAGAGTTGATCATATTTTTTTGATCATGAATATAAGATGCTAATCAGAATATAAATTCATATTAGGAAAATGATATTGAACTAACTAGTTATGATAAATACAACATGGATTACATCATCAGTAATTCTCATTATTGTAGTGTGTATTCAAGTCCTTCACCATAAATTCACCATGGATTCCTACATGAGGAACTTCGTGTCTTGACATAGCTCAATATCATCCTTAGCAAAATGGTAATAAAGGTTATGATTGGGCATGAAGTAAATTATATAGAAGAATGAATGTAGTGAAGGAATTTATCTCAATCTTAATTGAGTGAGATATTTAATGGCCTCTTCAAAAGAAAGACTAATAAATATATGGTCATGCTTAAATGAGATAAGAGTTATCAATATTATTTATTTAATTAGCCTTCTTAAGAATCAATAAATGAATAAGTTGAATAAAGATGACATATTGCATGCTTTATGCTTAATCAAGATATCATGTAACAAATGATCAATATCATGTTGTGGTAAAAATTTTTTGAGTCATCAAATTCATTTGTTTTGGGCAATCATATTGTTTTTTTAAAGGTAAATTATAACTTGAGGGCTTAGAATATAATTTGGGCATGCTGCCAATATTGAGTGAACCTATAGGGTCACACCACACATTATAACAAGCTATAATAGGATATTATAAATTTCTTTCTCAGCTCATTAATTATGTTAAGCCCAAGCATATTAATAGTTAATGGATTTTGAATTAAATTTATTCATAATGAATTATTTAATAAGAAAAAATATTTGTTTAAATTATTCAGTTAAATTGATTTTATTTAATTTAATCTTAATGAATCATTTAATAAAGGAAAAATATTTCTTTTAATTATCAAGGTTAAATATTTTTAATTAAATTTATTCTTAATGAATTTATTAATAATCAAAATTTTTTAAAAATTTATAGAGTTACAATGGTTTTGGGTTGGAAAATTTCTCATAAAAGGAAAGATTTCAAGAAAAAAAATAAAATTCTTTCAAGTATGGTTATGAGATTGATTTCATTTCAACTTTTTTGGTAGACACTAAAATGTCATCTAAGATTTTTGTGGGACGAGACTTACTATAAGTTGCTAGCATATCCATCTCATTCATTGGTCATTCATGTGAATACCTTTAGAGGGTATTTTAGTTGTGTAATATCTTGACTTATTTTGTTTATCCATTTTATCTAAAAGGTATGATTTAAATTTTTTTTTTAATTGGTTTCATTGAGTTACTTGGATTCTAGTGATTTTTAGTGTTTGATTTTTTTTTATTTCTGCTACATTTATAATCATTGGAACCTAATAGTGATATCAAAGTGACCGTTTGATGAAAGTGATTTGCTATGTTTTAATGTGTTTTATTCATATTAGGATTATTAATAATTAGAATCCAGTTCTATATTGGTAATTATTGTGTTCTGTTATCATTATGACATGCAAAATACTGTTACGAATTATGTGTTTAATGTATTTATATTCATTTTACATGGTGCATAATATGACCCTTACTTTAATGTTATTGGCAAGTATTATTTATGGGTTTGTCATTTTTTTAAGCATGGCATGCATTGCATGTTGTTTATTTTTGTATTTTTTGACACGTGTGTCCCATTTTATTATTTAGCAATGAATAGTATCATGTTATTACTTGCTTTTAATAATGAGAAAAATGAAGAATGGAGGCTCATTCGCTTTTGGAGACAAGCCCGAATATTGATGGTAATGAAGAGGAAATAAGAAAGGCGGCCCATTCATTCTTAGAGACAAGCCCAAGAAGATAGGGTTGAAAGGTAATCATGGATCTCTATATCAGCTTATGGGGATCACCTTAGGGAATGAGACATAACATATCATGTTTACTCTTATGATTGTAAAAGTATTTGTATGTCATGCATGTATGTGTTGAAAAATATGGCTACAACTTACTAATTTCATCACATAAAATATTAAGTAATAAAATACTTTAATATTTACCACTTTTCAATACTTAGATCTTCATAATATAGTTTCTGTCAAAGCAGAGTTTATTTGGCCATCTTAGGAAGACATGATGAATAATGGTGATATCCGTGAGTTGAATATAATTAGACTTAACTAGGCTATCAAAATAGTTTAGGGCCTAAGGACATAAAAGATATGATTTAACATACCAGGACGTGTGATATCAAATCCTATAAAACTCAAAGAATGATATATGATATAAATGGAAAGAATTTTCTACCTAGTTAGCTTAAGATTAAGTGTTATGCCAAAACTAGACTTATATTTAAGTCAAACATAGATTTTAACCCACTAAGAAACACTAAGATTATTTCTATGTTAATAAAAGAGATTAATTTTAGTGAAAGTTTTAAAGACCTCATTTATTAAATATTTTGCATATTTTTACATGTAGACTAATGGCATCAAACAACACGTCAATATTTTTTTGTGATTTAACCTTTAGAAGGAAAAACTTAATGGAACAAACTTCCTTGATTAGTCTTGAATTTTGAGAATTGTGATTAAACAAGAGAGAAAGATATATGCCCTTGATAATAAAATTTTTAATGAACCTGCTAGTAATGCCTCAATAGCCAAAAAGGATGCTTATAATAAGAATTTGAATGACTTTATGGATATAATTTGTCTTATGATTTATGAACTCTTAGCATTAGAAATAATTTGAAAAAAATGTAAGCATTTGACAAAATGGTGCATCCCAAGGAAATGTTCTAGGAGCAATCATATCAAGAGTATGGGTGTAACCGAGCTGAGCCGAGTCGAGCCGAGTATTAGGCAGGCTCGGCTCGGCTCAGTTTTAAAGGAGTAGGCTCGAACTTGTTCACGAGCCTGTTCACGAGCTGACGAGCCGAGTTTGAGGGTGCTCGGGCTCGGCTCGTTTAACTTACGAGCCTATTCACGAGCCTAATTAACGAGCTTGCTCACATGCCTATTCACGAGCATGTTCACGAGCCTATTTATGAGCTGACGAGCTGAGTTTAAGGGTGCTCGGGCTCGGCTCATTTAACTTACGAGCCTCAAAATGATGTTCGGGAATTAAAGAAAATGTTCATCTAAAATAGCCAACAAACAACTAAATTAAAAAGATAAGATAATAAAAGTTCAATTAACTTGATTGAAGTTCAAGAGTTAAAATATTCATCATGTTCATTTGTAGGAAAAATTTGTTGTGCATCAAGTCTTCTCCATGTTCATGATCCTATTCACGAGCTTGGTTCACGAGCTTGTTCACAAGCCTGGTTAACAAGCTTGCTCACGAACCTATTCACGAGCCTATTTACGAGCTGACGAGCCGAGTTTGAAGGTGCTCGAGCTCAGCTCATTTAACTTATGAGCCTCAAAATGATGTTCGGGCTCGGCTCGTTTAACTTAATAAACGAGTTCAAGCGAGCTTCTAACGAGCCGAACGCCGAGCAGCTCACGAGAAGCTCGGCTCGGTTACAACCCTAGTCAAGAGAGATTTGCAACCACCAAAGCATCGAATACATACAAGATGGTTCCTTGAACTTTAATAAATGCGCATGTGCTAAAGATGAAATGTTTCATCAATTAGCTTGATAAATTTGGTGCTCCTATTAGTCATGAGTTGGCTACTAATCTAATTCTAGGTTCATTATCTAAATCTTATAATTAATTTTTTATGTACTAAAATACACACATATTCGACACTTAATGTGTTGACTTTTATGAGTTATTTCATAGTATTTTTATGATGTGTTTGTATGAAAAATAAGCTTAATAATTAAATGATTTCACTAAATGATGATTATGATGGAAATGGATGAATATTAATGAAATTGGATATAATTTGATTAGAATTAAAGAAGTTAGTGGAAAGCTAGATTGTAGGGCAGAAAAGTAATGGTAAGACATGATATTTTCAATATTATGACTTGGTTAAAGTAACACATGCCTATTGGGTAGTTACATCCTTTCTTGGTAGTGACTCTACAAAATAAGTCATAAAAATCTTTGCACAATATAACTCTACCACCGAGTTATCATAATTTTTCATTATGCAATATATTCTTCATAGACATGACATTATCTTATAGCCATAGTCATATTATATCAAAAATAAAACTTCAGCCATGACTTTATTTTCACAATGATAGTAACCAAATACCACACTAATATAAGAGTCACAATGTTTTCTAATACCATGAAATATTTATTACAGAGCAAAATTTGCATAATACCAAGTGATTTGTAGTCATAACAATCTTTTTCCACTACAACTTTTTGCTTTATAAAGAAAATGCCTCAATAATGCTATTCTTGTTGCCACATTTGTATTCTAGAGGATAATTATCTATGTTATGGCATCCTTGTTGCCACACATTTGTATTCTAAAGGATAATTATCTAAGTTATGGCATTCTTGTTACCACACATTTGTATTCTAGAGGATAATTATATGAGTTATGGTATTCTTGCTGCCATAATTGTGTGCTCCAAAAAGATTATTCATCAGTCATAAGATTCTTGTCATCATAATTACCTCGGTCATGATATTCTTGCTACCAAAACTTTGAGTTCTAGGGAAAAAAATTTTTAATCATGGTATTTTTTTTGTCACTATGACTTTTGCACTTCAAAAGAGATTCAAATAAATGACAAAGTCACAACCTCAACCTAAATTCATCACTTCCAACTTGAAAGGAGGGAGTCTTTTAGATTTTGCCAATAAAAGGAGGGGGTTTGATTTTTGAAGCCAATAACATGAAAAACCCTGGGTGGTACAAATTCCAATTCTTACTTATGGTCAAATTTAAGGCAAATTTAGGAAATGATTGATTAGGAATAGGATTTGAGACTTAGATCCTTAAGTTAGTTGTCATCAAAAATCCTTAATTCGACGAGATGAACCACAAAATATTTCATGTGAATTATTTTTCAAAATTAAGCTAAATAGGGATCTAGAGTTCATTTATTATACTTAAATATAGTGATTGTGGTCTATAATATTTATTTATAGTAATGGTATGATTTGATTGTTATTTAGGATTCCAAATTGACATAGATTTATGTGTGTTGGTAATGGTGGATGATAACTAGTAAGTCATGGGATACACTCATAAGATTTGACTTAAAAAAGTGATAACCCTTCTACTCTTATCCCATGTGATAAACTTATATGTGAAAATTTTAAAATTATAAAAATTTAATTAATGCAACTATGGTGCTCATGGGGCCAAAAATATATAAGTTATGATCATTTCATTATGAATATTCAAGAAGAATTGACCTTATGATGTAGAAGTTATGTAAAAATCTAATCTAGAAGTTTCACCATAGTATCTAAATCATGTGTCAGTAATGGAAGATGGTGATAGATAGGTCATGGTCTCATGGAACATATGCAAGTAGAGATGTTTCATAATATGATGATAGCCCTGCAAGTCACTTTCTCTTATATGATTTTCATTAGTGTATTAATTAGAAGATATATATTAATTTATGCGAGTATGGTACAGATGAAGCCAAAAGTACAAAGATAATTATTATCATATTACTTCTCATCTTTTATGACTTTAAAGGTCAAAAAATAGTAATATATGCTCAAAAGAATCATCAAAGGTAATTAACATATTGCTAATAAATAGTAGAAATGTAGATGAACCATGAATATAACAAATGTGGTTTCAGTTATAAAATATCAAAGGCATAACTACAAGGGGATTGACCTTGGTAGTGATAGTACAAAGATGATAACTGACTTCTATGCCAAGAGGAAAAATTTAAATTTTCATACTAATTTATCCTTTAGTTGAAAATCAAGCATACTAGTATTGCAATAATATAGAAATTCTTCATACACAATAATGTAAGTCAACACTAGAATCTAAGTATCTTTTTTATACTCAAGCTTATCTATTCAACTCGATAATCATTAGGTCATTATTTGTTAGTTAAATTGCTTATAAAATCTTAGTGTAATTGATATCTAGACTTATATCTTATTTAATATATTTACAAAGCATATACTTATTGATCTTCATTTGATAAAATCAATCACCAATAAGTTTTTGGTACCGTATCATAAATAATAAGTTTTGATATTATAATAAAGTCACAACAAGTTTTTTGTACCATTATTAGTGATTGTTTTAATTTGATTAGACAACTTGGATTGGCATCACTATCTTTGCAAAAGAATAGTTCTATTCTAGTTGATTTAAAAAAAATTATTGCTTAATATGTGTTTTGTGTTTGTGTTTCTGTTTGTTTTATTTTCTTTATTTTCTTTGTTTTGTAGCCATCACACTTGTATGAGCCACATATCTATGACTGAGTTAACAACACAAGATTAAGAAATTGAAAGAGTAAGAAAAACTATTTTGACATAAAATTTAAGAGAGAGAACTTGGGAGATAATGATTGTAATGGAAATAACCAATGAGGTGAAGAAAAAGTTGTTCAATAGCTCATTTCTCATTATACATAGACAAATTATTAGTGGCCAACATTAATGAAAAGTTACTCTCAGATTATTTTTTAACACATTATTTTAATACCAAACACAGAGTTTTACAAATATAGCTAAGGTCAGCCAATTTAGGCAGACTCATTGAATCTTATGCACCCTTTGATTCTATGTGCAAAATACATGTAAACCTACAACAAAAGATAAAGATGTACCGCAAGAGAAATATGGCTAAATTAAGTAATTAAAAGCATGAACATAAGTAAAAATAAATTGGAGGAGAAACTTTTCAAATGTCCTCCTTTGTGTCACTTATATGCAGTCATCCTTCTAGTTGTTCTCAAACTATCTCATGCCTGCAATGCAAAAATAGAACAAAAACTCAAAGTAAAATATGAAAAGAATTACCTAAGTTCTTATCCCTTCTCCAGCTTACTACTCCTAGACAGTCATCTAAAGATACTACTAACCTATAACCAATACTCAAAATAACCATCAGATCAACAAAAACATTAAGTAATAATGACATGGAGCCACCTTTTCTTGCAGTTTAATTTTGGATTTGCATGATAGTAGAATATTCTCGACTAGAGCATCGATCCTGAAGAAGATTCTATCAACCAAAAATCATTTATCCCTGAATCTAATATCATTACACTCTTTCTATAACTCCTACATAAGTAGCAGGGAGACATAACTTCTAATCCATGGTAAATCAGTCAAGATTTTTATATTTGTCGTTTTCAAGCTTAAAAGTTTTCTTAATCATAACATTCAAGGTATTCAAACTCAGAAAATATTTTTACCAAACATGTTGTGAGTCCTCATATTGAAGCATAAGTGAATTAGCAAAGAATTAAAATCGTAGAAAATATAAGAGAACTCAAAAGAGGATTCTAAAGTAGAGAAGGAAGCTATGACTAACAATGTCATGACTTTTTCTCAAGTCACATCACCCAATACTACAACGTCCAAAACTATGACCTTTCTCAAATTCACGGGACTACTAGAACACATTGCCTAATTCATTTTTCTAGCTATGACACAAATATTTGGAATTAAAGGAAGAGATGCAGATTAATCGAAGAAATGAATAGAAGGATGACGTGCTAGAGAATAATTATGCAAAAGATAAACAATCTTTCCAAATTAATCTTTCTTTTTCATAATTTTTTAGAAAAGAAAAGTTTGGTGAGTAATTCGAGACATTCCTCAATATCTTTAGAAAGTTGATAGTCAACAATCCCTTCCCAAAATTTTTATCTTAGATTCCTTGATTATATGAAGTTTGTGAAGGATATCATGAGTAGCAAGAAAAAATTATAGATGTATGGAATTATAAGCATGATGAAGAAGTGTAGCACAATCATTTAACATATACTTTTGAGAAAGCTAAAATATTCAGAGAATTTCATAATTCTGTGTATTATTGAGAAGTAGACTTTTCAGAAGATACTATGTAACTTGGGATCAAGTACTAATTTGATATTATTGTCCATAGTGTGGAGGCTGGGTCTTAATGAGATAACTCCAACTTCTCTATTGATGAAGATGGGAGACAAGTCAATCAAATTTCTAATCGAGATTATCAAATATGTGTTAGTCAAGGTTGATAAAAATATCTACGCTACTAATTTTGTTGTGTTAGATATAGAGAAAATCAATATGCCCTATTGATCTTAGGATGGTCATCATTAGAAACTAGATAAGATTTGATTGATGTTAATAAAAGAACGTTTGAGACTATAGAAAAAACTTAGAGATTTTAGAAGATAATGAGGAAAATTATTGGAGAATAGATAGCCTCTTAATCATAACTAAAAGAGAAAGTAGATTTCAGATTGAAGAACTACCTAAATGCTTTTTTGTCTAAAAAAAGGTAGAGAATCTAATAAACTAAAAAAATTTTGGGTATAAAGAATTTGTAATTGACTTGGATGAAAAAGACTATTTCAAATTCATGTTATTTTTTCAAGGTCAGATTTGTAGAAGAACCAAAGTCAAACAAATTTGAAGATGCAAAAGAAGATATTGAAACAATGAAATTCTCTATATTAGAATAGGATAAATTTATGATTGGAACTTTTGAAACTATCAAAAAATTACTAGATGAAGAAAGTTCACTACTAAGTGTTGATATAACAAGGTAGAAAGATGAATTTCAGACAATTAGTATTGAATATCAGAAGTAAGAAGAGGTGAAAGTTTTAGGGTAGAAGAATTTTCCGAATTTTAAAAAAATAATGACTTTACATGCATGATTGATGAAATAAAAGTCACACTAGAAGATGAAGCCACAACATTGATGAAACAAAAGCTTAAAATGAAGTCGTGACTCATTCCATAGCTATGAATTCACTATTCTAGAGAGGATTTTTTCATTTCTATGATTTCACAAAAAGTCATGGCATTGGTGAAAAGAGAACACTCAATAATGTTGTGACTTTTTATGGAGACGTGATATGTGCCAAAGAATATCTTGTAAGAAGGTATATGATAGATAACATCATGTTAAAAGATATTTTTAGAAGAAACTCTGAAGAAATATACTAAGAAGATTGTATGGACTACTAAAATTAATGATTGAAATGGAGGTTGAAAAGTTAGTCTAGCTGAGATTAAATATAAGATTATTTAAAAGTAAACCCAAGATTTATTTTTAGCCTTAGATGAAGAAAATAAACTCATGGCATTCTATTTATTAATTTACAAAAATACTTAGATTTGGGAATCCTTATCAATCATAGAGCACTCTGGCACTCAACCCTAGTTATGGTAATGTTTTATGATGTTGTATTTTTACTTCTTGCTACCTATTTGATTTTTAAAGAGAGTAAGATTCTTTGCTTGAAGACAAGCAAAACTTTCAGTGTGGTTGTTTATTTGATACTCGATATATCAACTTTTTATAATTATTACATAGTGTTTTCATGATATATCTATATGGAAAATGAGCTATATAATGAAAGAATTTCCCTAAAAATGATTTATAGATTTGGATGAATAGTAGTAAAATTTGATATGATTAAAGTAGAATTGGAGAATATGATGGAAAACAATTTTGGATGGTAGAAAAGAATTGAAAAATCATGATGTTTTCAATGTAATGACTTGGTTATAATAACACAAACCTATTGAGTAGTTGTGTAGTTTTTTTTTGTCATGACTCTACAAAATAAGTCATAGTAATCTTTGTATATCATGACTATTTTTCCTAGTTTCATAATTGATTCATTATAAAACTATTCTTCAAGCCAAATACTAAATACCACTAATTATTTTGGCGAGTATTCTTGATGTGTTTGCATGAAAAAAAGATGTAAATAAAATAATTTCATGAAATTGAGTTGAAGAGAGGGTCTATGAAAGACAGGAAAAAAGGAGTAGATGGTGAATTATGTCAAACACTAGGAGGGATATCCACGAGCAAGGAGATGGTGTAAGGCACAAATATAAATCCTAAAAAGAGGCATGAATTTTGACCATCACTTAGGAGTTGATTCGAGGCACGCTAAATGAAAGTTATGGGTTTAGGATTTTGAATCCTAGATTTTTTCTAAGGGATGTCATTGGGATCCTGAAATTTCCTAAAATATATTTCAATTATCTCATGTGAAATCCCCCTTAATGTGAGGCTAAATTGAGGTCTAAGATTGGTGTATTTTGTTACATGTGATGGATATATAATTGATAAATTATATGTTTGGTTTGTGTTGTGGTTTGATAATTGATTGATATGGTATTTATTTAGAATTGAAATTAGGGTTTTATTATTGATATATTTGTACATATTATTATTGTTAAATGTAGGAAAGAATTAATAGTCTTTTTGATTATGACACATAAGATAAACCTATATGTCAAAACTCAAGATTTAGATAATTTTAACCATTGTGAGTATGATACTTATGAAGCCAAAAGAAAAAATATTTTTATAAATCAATCTAATGTGAATATCTTAGATGAACTATCCTCAATTGATATGTGGATTTTATAGACTATTTTACTATGGATTTGACCTTAGTGTGAGAGTCATGTGTCATTATAGTGGATGATGATAGGTAAACCATAAGACATGCACGAATAGAGATGACTTATAAGGTGGTGATAGCCTTGTTAGCTACTTTCTATTATATAACTACTACTTGTGAGATTTGAAGAAGGCATATGTTAATTATCGAAAGTATGATACTTACAAAACTAAAAGTGAAAATACTTTTAATAGCACGTTAGTTCATATCTTTATGATATATGAGGCCAAAAAATAAGAATGCACATACAAAGTAATCATTAAGATCAATTAACGAGTTACATAAAATGACTTTTGAATGACTCTAAAGTAAAGATGATTTATTATTTTGAAGGTAAAGTACCAAGTGGATAGCTATGAAAAAGACTATCATTGGGAAGAGTATAATAGGTAATGAACACCTCCAATGCTAGCAAGGCACTAGGGAATTCTTACAAAAATCTAGCATTTATTTTATAACCAATCATAATAATAATCATGTAATTTAAACATGCTATTATGTATAATAAATTAGATCAACCCTATAATCTAAAAGTCATACCAAAAACCTAGTTTGGTCCTTATGACTAGAGTAGTAGTTGACTAATTATTAGTTGATCAAACTACCTAAACAATCCATGTATAATAGATATCTTAATGAAAATATATTTTACTACTTATATAACTTATATACTTGTAATACTATGTTTGGATGAGAAACTCTTACCTAATGAGCTTTTGGGATATTGCTTAATCTAAAAAATTGTGTATCATAATAAAGTCATAATAAGTTTTTTGGACTGCTAATGTGATTATTTTGTTTGGATAGTCAACTTTAGTTCACGTAACTCTCCTTGAAAAATGATTGATTTGTTTTTAGTAGTTTAGATAATAATATCTTATTTAATATGCTTTTATTTGTATAACTTGTCTTTTGTTTCTTTTTTGTATCTATTGTTGTAGTTGATCTTTTTTACCCACAATATCTAAGATCAAAAATTATAGGATTGAGTTAACACCTTTGGACCTAGATGATTGAGAGAAGCAAAAAAGTAATTTTGAAATAGAAAAATGAGAAATAAAAAATGGAAGGAACCAAAAACAACAAAGTGGCATAAGGTGTAGAGGGAAAAGCTATCCAATAGCCCAACTATGATGAATAGCTACTCTTGGATTCGGATGCAACCAATTGAAACTAATTACTTTGAGTTGAATTTGAGACTAAATGGTATAGAAATTTCAATACAGTAGAAAGATATCATAGGATTAGAATGAGCATGTCATAATATTTTTAGAGTTGAGAAACATGGCTAAAAAGAATAGAGTTAGCCTAGATGCCATCATATTACTACTATTTCCCTTTTCCTTGAGATACAATGTAAGAAGTTAGTTCTAGCACTTATCTCGAGGTTTGATTGAGAGTTGGTATGAACTTGTGCAAGCCTTCTTCATAAATTTTTTTTCCACCTTAATTCTTATCATAGTTGCATAGTGAGATAAGCCAAATCTATTAGGAGGAGCTTGAAACCTTGTATGATGTTCTCAATATGGGGTGTGAGTTATGATTTCAAGCCCAAATATTCTACAATGGACTAAACTACATGATGGAGTATACCATTGATATAATTTTAGGTGGGTCAATTATGAATAATTCATCTGAGAAAGTAGATTATTTGTTTGAAGAGTTAGCAAAGGATAACTACCTAACTCTAAAAGATCATGCCTTTGAGAGAAAATAAGCTAGAGTATTGAAGTTGGACAATTCTAATGATATGGAAATAAAGATGAAGGCTTTTCTTAAGAAGCATAATGCCTAAGAGGAGAGCAAAAAGTAATGGGTGTAATTGCTTTTTCTCAACAACAAGAAATGATAAACTTCAACCCTATTCATATATTAGAGGGAAGCCAAGATCTTGCAAAGTAATAGTAGGCAGCACAATGTTAGACTAATCTTGAAAAATTTTGGTAATAATTTGATGGGAAACAATATTCAAGGAGGATTAAACTTAAATTATCAACATTCAAAGGAAGAAAAGAAGTCTCATATCAATGAAAAGATGATTGTATTAGTGACCAAGAAAATGAGAAGAAGTAATCTTCAAAAGAACTATATGGAGAAGCTAGAGATGAGATTGGAATATATGAATTTGGTAATGAATAGTATATAGAATTAAATTGAATAATTATAACTATCAGTGAAAGAGGAAAAGCATTAATGAGCTACAAAGTGATACTGAGAAAAATCTAAAAAGTACATATCAATTATACTTCAAAGTGGTAATGATTAAGAGGTGCAAAAATTATAAAAAACTAAAATAGAGGGAGCCATAACTAATAGTGACATGACTTTTTGAAAATTCACAACTACCACCACAACATTTTTTGAAGCCATGGTGCCCAATGTCATGGCATTTTCCAAAGTCATGACACCTAATGAACAACATGCCCAACTCACACCCCCAGCTATTACAAACAAATAAGGAGAAATAGAAGAGCGAAAAGAAATTACCCAAAGCAATGAAAAGACGAATGTGATGGAAAATAATGTTGAAGGTAATTTTCCTTTAAATCTTTTTTTTTCACAATATTTTAGGGAAAAAATTGGATGAATAGTTAAAGAATTTTCTCAATATTTTTTGAAAGTTGAAAGTGAATATCTTATTTTCCAAAATATTGTCTTAAATACCCAACTATATGAAATTCATGAAGGATATCATGAGTAGTGAGAGAAAGTTAGAGACATATGAAACTGGGAATATGACTGAGAAATATAAAGTGATTGTCCAATGAAAACTCTCAAGGATGTTGAAAGATTTGGAAAGTTTTATAATACCATATAAAATTGGAGAACACACATTCTAGAAGATGCTATGTGATTTGGGATCAAGTATCAACTTGATGTCTTTGGTATTAGTACAAAAATTAAACTTTAACAAAATCACTCCAGCCTCTCTCTCACTTCAAATGGTGATCGATCAACCAAGTGCCCAAATAGTATTATTAAAGATATATTAGTTAAGATTGATATATATTTTTTTTTGGAGAATTTATTATATTGAATATGAAAGAAGATGAACATGTTATATTGATCTTGGGATGACCATTTTTAGGCATGGATAAGCTCTCGTTGATTTTAAGAAATTAAAGTTCAATCTTTTTATAAGTGAGAAACAAGTAAAATTCAACATTTACAAATGCATATAGAATCCAGTTTTTTATGAGAAAAATTGTTGGGGGGTAGATAACCTCCTCCGCATAGTAATGCAACAAAAGATAAACTTTAGTTGGAAAGATTATATAAAAGATTGTTGGCCCAACAAAATATAGAAGATTATGTAGAAGAGAAAATATAAAGTTATGAAAATGATAAAATAAAGATTATGAGGTCAACTATTACAGAGTCATGGCAATGGAGAGGTAGAAAAAGAACATAAATGCCTAAATTCTCATTATAATTGCACAACTAAAATGATATTAAGACTTTGGAGACTACAATAGTGATGAAAAAAGAGATAGAATCCCAATTGGTAATTGCTAAAATGATAGAGAATTACTAAAATAAAGATTCAAGAGGATATGAAGGAAGAAGTTGTGGCAACACATAGAATCATGGCTTTGGTGATCCTAGAAGAAAAAGCTCAAGTTGTGTCCCAAAAAAAAACCATGAGAATCCAAAAGGTCATAGCATCTAGGGAAGAAAGTTCCAAAAGAAGGAAACTCCAAATAAGAAAGCATAAAATATAATTCAAAGTTGGATATTGTATGGATTGGAAGGTTTAATTTTGTTTTTTAGAGAGGGATTAATTATTTGAGGATGAGCAATGGGTTTTATGTGGAAGTTGTGCAGTATGTTAATGCTGAATATTACTAGTTATTTTGGAGAGTATTCTTGATGTGTTTGTATGAAAATCATTTTAAATAAAATAATTTTATAAAATTATAGTTTTGATAGATTATAATGAATATTAATAAAATCAAATAGTTTTTGTGTGTAGTGAAAGATTTAATAGAATTATTGGGTAGGAGAGGAGCAAAAGGTCATGTAAAGTTAATATTATTGCTTATTTTATGACTTAGTTACATCTTCAAGAGTGTATAAAGTATTTTTGGCATTAATTCTTGGAAAAAATTATATATAATTAGCCATGGAAATCTTAATATGTCACAAATCCACCACCTTATTGATACAAGTATTTTACTATACAACACATTCTTTTTAGTTATGATACTTTCTTAGACTCACAGTAGCACTAGCTTGATAACAATTTAATGGATGTGAAATTAATTTTTATGATATAGTAGCTAAGTACCTCACTAGTACTAAAAGCCATAGTATTCTCCAGCTCTATGAATTTCTCTTTCCAGAACCATAAATACTAAAACAAAAGTCATTGTGATTTTCCAATGTCGTGTCTTTTAGTGATAGAGAGTCATAGTCATTTATAGAGCCACAAATTATACTATATAGAAAAAGTCAAAGTCATGGCCAGTCCTAGCACCACAACTTTAGGTTATAGAGGATATATGTAAGTCATGGTCATTCTTATTGCCATGCCATCGTATTACAAAGAACAAATACACGAGTCATGACCATTCTCAAAGTCGTGACAATCTAATAAAAGAAAGAGATCAAATTCATGACCATCTATAGTATAATGACTTTGTGTTATAGAGAGACAAGATTAAATCAATGGTCATTCACTAGTGTTGTGACTTCCCACTTGAAATTGCACCTAGACATGCAAGTATAAAAGTCATGAAATTGAGTTGAGGATAGGGTTCATAAAAGAGAGAAAAAATGAGGAGATGGTGAATTCTACCAAACCCTAGGAGGTATCTACGAGCAAGGAGGTGACATAAAGAATAAGCATGAACCCTAAATGGGTGTAAATTATGACACCCACTTAGGGGAAGATCTAAGGTGTGCTAAATAAGAATTATGCGTTTAGGGTTTAAAATCACATATTCTCTTAAGGTTCATCATTGAGAACTCAAAATTCCTTGAGGAATATTTTGAATTATCTTGTGTAAATTACCCTCTAATGTGAGGCTAACTTGAGGTCTATGATTGGTATATTTTATTATGTGTGATGAATATATAATTGATGAATTATATGTTTTGTTTCTATTATGGTTTAGTTATTGATGAATATGATATTTATTTAAAATTGAAATTAAAATATTACTATTGGTAGGTTTGTGCATGTTATAGTGGTGGATGGTAATAGGTATGTAACAAGGCAAACTCATGTGTAATGGTAGGAAGGAAGTGATATTCATTCCAATCATAATGTGTGAGATAAATTTTATGCCAAAATTCTAAATTGAGATAAGTTTAACCATTGTGAGTATAGTGCTTATGAAGCTAAAAGCACAAACAATTTTATACACTCATTCATTATGTATATCTTAGATGAATTTTCCCTCATTTGTTGTGAGAATTTTATAGAATATTATTATATGGGGTTCACCTTTAATGTATGAGTCATATGACTCTAAATGAAAATTAAAAAAAAAAATTAGATTTTTTTAGATTTTTCTTCCTCATGATCATCTTGTCATATATGAGTGTATGACACGGATCATTAGTGAATATAAAATTTAGAATAAAATATTTTATATCACTTTCAATAATGTCTCTAATAATAAAGTAACTATTAGTATGTTTTTTATGACTATTAAAGATGGCTTATTAGGTGAGATATTTCATGTAGGGTGTAAGTGTCATGTAATTAACCTGATAGTACCTACGAGAATAAAAATTCTTTCTCCCACATTAAAAAAATAAGAAATTAATTAAAATACATTAGGATGCCTAGCATTCAACATTAATTTAGCAACATGTGTTTGTCTATGGGGCTACAAAATAAAAAAAATCAAATGGATGTGAGTCATCATTAGAATTATACCTACTTCATGTTGGAGTCATGTGTTGGATACCAATATGTGATATCTAACTATGTCAATAGTAAGAGTGATAAACTTATTATTAATAATTTAGACAGGAATACAGAAATTTATTTTATAAAAATTTTAAAGATTTTCTATTACGTGATGAAATTTGTTCATCTATATGCACTCCCACTACTTGCATTGTACTTAGGTGTACATGTAATATTAGTAGCTTGTTTAACAAGTATAGATATCATCTTATATTTAGTGATATGACTATTGAGATGAAAACCAAGTCTTTGAAATACTAGTCCTTCATTCTAATTTTATATTGTTTAACATACATAATTTTATAACTTTAATATGACTGTATGGATCCTATGGTTAAGGTGGAAAGGGTAGAAAATATTTTTGATATACATATTGATGTGCATGAATGATGAACCAGGTACACCAACCTGGAGGGTTCATTCACAAAAAAATTAACTACCATATTTGCATATTATAATACTATGTATGGTAATTGTAGTTAGACTTCAACTACGGACATGGATACTATATTCAGAGATAATGATTTCTACATTCAGTTAACGAGGGAAAAATGATAGGCTAGGTTGGTTCATCGAATATGAGCGAGTTATCTCAAGACTTAGAAATTGATTACTACTTTATCCTTTCACATAATGATAATAAGAATATGGATATTTTGCTATGGTAGAAATCATGTGAATCCACATTTCTCGTACTATCTAGGATGACATGAGATCTGTTGACCCCTCCAGTGTCTAGTAGAGCATCAAAGTCATATTTTTGAAAGCCAATATTATTTCAAATAAGAGATCAATATTGAAACTAAATAATGTAGAGGCACTTACAAGTATGAAGGATTGAGAAGATTTAAGACAGGACATTTAGGATAAAACACAAGATATGATAGCAAATGATAATTTATGGAACATAGAGATCAAGGATATTGAGGGCACTAGCGACATCTTCAAACACATTCATGATGACGATGACTTGCATTTGTATTCATACTATCATATCATAAATATTGATTAATTATTGATGATTCTTGATTCATATGATAGTTATATTATGCTGGTTCTTGTTTATTTTTATCCTTTTTTATTTCATTATGATTTATGTGTTATTGGTGTATTGGATAGTAGATTGCACTTATTATCATTTTCATTTATGATATTTTTTTATTTCAATATGACTTAAGCATTAATTATATTATGTTTTTATTCCATTAATCTATTATTGAAATTAAATGAAATTTTTAATCTTTTATTTGAACTGAACCAAATACAATGTCAAGCCACAATCATGTCAACATGATTTCAAATTAAAAATTATATTCAAATTTAAAATTAATGCCCAAGCCCCAAATGACCAAAAAATATCAAAAAAAAAATCAATTCATGCTGACATGAACATGCCAGAACCAGCATAGCCCACGCCAGGCCTGGCATGACCCAATGCTTTTTAGGCCAACCATGACATCTCAGGCCATCATTCTAGTTCTCATGCCATGTCATGCCTGGCATGGCATGATGACAAGGTCATGCCTCATTGAAACGGCTCGTGCCAGTATAGCACGACTTATTTTACATCTTTAATTCTTGGACATATATATTACAAACCAGTCAAGATTCAGAGTGAAATATAAAGTGGTCGCCAAATCAGACACTAATCACTCTATTTATTGATTTTGTTGTATAGTCCAATGCTACTTATATTCTCAAGTTTTGATTCTCTAATGCTCATCAAAAAAAAAAATTATAACTCTACTTATATTATAACTCTACTTATATTCGCCAAATCAGACACTGATCACTCTACTTATATTATTTTATTTTCCAAATAAAATAGTTGCTAGATTACAACTAAATTATTTCGATTGAGTTATTTTCTATTTCATCCCCAAGAAATAAAAAATTAATGTTGGACTAATAAAATATTTAATCACCTAAAAATAAATAATCGTTTTGATACCATTTGTTGGGTTTCAAAACGAAGCTCAAATATCAAACCCAATTTTGAAACTTTTAACTTTTGTCCATACCTACAATTTGGTTAATTAATTCTCCCATGATTTTAAATTTTTAAATTTGTCCTTTTTAAACATTTATCGAACATGGTAAAATCGACACAATATATTTTTGCTTTCAAATATTTATTTTTCTATTTCTTCTAAAAATTTAAATTTAGTTTCAATTAAATTTTGCTTTTTTAACCATGACACATTTTTAATTTTAACTCAAATTATCTTTGAATTAAATTTTTGAATTTTTCAAAAACCAAAAATCTTAAATTTAATTCTATCTTAATTAATTACTTTAAAATTACAATTTTTTAATTTTTACACACACATGCAAATATATATATATATATATTTTGAAATGTATATATATATTTCATTCTTAAAATAATTATCATACTTATTTTAAGAATAGATCTCAATATACATTAATCTTATTCTACTCATAATTTACATAAAAGCATAAACAAATATAATTAAAAATCATAGCCAAATAATTACAAAATAAAGTCACAATCATAATCCACAAATTAATCAAAAATAATAAGGTATAGTTAAAAAGTAAAATAATACATATTAATAGTCCGAGCACCCTAGCTCAATACGTCCATCATGTGTCTGTTACATACCACCACACAAATTCACGCACAATCACTAGGCAAGGCACAGCCCAGGTTAGAGTTTAAGAAAATTACAAACCTTGAAAGAATAAAACGCGTAAAGTTTTATAAACCTTCCCAAACATATTGCGTGAAGATTTTCAGAAGGGAGATTTTTATTTTGGTCCACTCCCAACAAAATATTTGAAAAATGATAACCAAAATTTTAATATTAAAAAATGATTTTTGGTGCACTGAATCATGATAATTCTAAAACAGCCTCTCCCCTCTCTCGTCATTCATCTTTCGTTGATCTTCTTCCATCAATCCTATCCCATCGACCCTCTTTCCTTGCCCTCCTCCCCTCGCCCTCACCCTCGCCTAGAGGTGTTAAACAGACCGGGCAGCTTGGGCCCAGCCTGAAGCCCTGCGTGATTTAGGCGTGTCTGACCTAGCATTGCATGCTACTATACCGTGCCCGGGTCTGTGTTGAGTGGATCCTCAACACAAATCATGTTGTGCTGTGCCGAGGGGCTTCGATCCTTGTGTCGTGTAAGGCACGGCCTGGGTGCGTGGTCGTGCGCACGGCACAGGCGACGACGTGCTGACCGATGCTATATGGCAGATGCAGTGATGCCCGATGGGGGATGAATGGTGGTGCCTGATGGGTTACGATGGCGTGGAAAGGAAACCCTAATTTACTTTTTATTTATAACTTCCCGACCCGAACTGAATCGGCCCTAACTAGCCCATACTCTGGCTGATTTCGAGCCGTGGGTTGTGCCAGGCCTATCCTCCAGTGAACCATATTGTGCCAGGCAAAACAAACATGCATGGTTGGGCCTAAAAAATATGGCCAGGGCGGTGCGGCCCGGCCTAGCCCATTTGACAACTCTACCATCGCCCCTCAATGGAGCTCCATGGAAGAGCTCGATGGAGCTCCAAGAGCATCTTGGAGGTCCTCACTAGAGCTCATGGAGCTCCATCAAGCTCTTTCGTGGAGCTCCAGTGAGTGGCAAGAGGCAATGGGAGGGGGGAGGGGGTTGTTTGTGTATGTGCACGCATATATATATATATATTTTATACATATTTTATACACACACACACACACACATATATATATATATATATAAGTTATAGTTTCTACCTCTTTTTCATTTCTAATCTCTCCTCTCTCTCTCTCTCTCTATCTCTCCTCATTGATTTTAATATTGCAATTTAGGTATTAATGTAATTGTATTTAAATTACAATATGTGTGCATTGATGTGATTTATATTTTTTGTGCATTGTATCTGTAGATTATATATATAATCATAACATATTTATAATTTTAGTGTGTGTAGTGTGGATACTGTTTGTTACTATTTTTATATGAATGAATGTGCCGTAAGAAATTAGGCTCGGATAATTTTAAAGAATTGAAAGCTACGAACAAAATGTCCTCTTCGGTCCATAAATAACTATACTATCATGTTGTTAATTCTAAGTCATTAATCCAACGAACCAATCCTATCACCTAAAAAATAATGTGGGAAAAGATCTCAAGCATTCACCCTCAAAATTCCATGTTTATGTTTTTATACTGAATTTCTAATCTCTAAAGTTTTATATCCTATAAAATACATTTGGACTTAGTCCAAAATAAAATTTGGGCATATAGTAGTACTTCATGGACTTCTAGTATGTGTAAACAAATATTTAGTATTTATCATTCAATTTAGCATTGCTGTTATTTGTACTTCATTTTCATTAGTTATATCTTTTGAACTTTTTACATTGAGTTTTTTTCTTAGTTTTAGGTTGTTAATTATTTGTCTTCGTTGTTTAATTAACCATTATTTTTGGTACTTTGTGGTTTCGAATAAACCACTGTCCAAATGCCTTACCCCAATAGTAACAAACTAAGTTGAGTTGAATGTGCTAATAAAGATAATAATAAGAGTAGTTTGTGTGATTATTTGGCTATGTTAACATTATCGAGCAAAAGCAAAACATATAAAGATTGGTTTGTTATAATTTTCAAAGAAACATCCCATAACTAAGTTCCCTATGAAAATCAAAGGTGGGGCATGTGAAATTATTCATGTATGTAAAAAATGTTAGAAAAAGAAAACATATAAAAAACTTTAGTTAAAATTAAATTTTTATTTTAGCAATGCTTGCAAGAACTATTTGCGAAATCATTTTAGATTTCAGAATTTTTATGACTCAATTTTCATTAAAGTTAAAGTAAAAGAATTAATGGATCATGTAAATTAATGAAGGGGGTAAATCAAAAGATAAAAAAATAAATATAACATTCATATTTCCATATGTTTCTTCTTCTTCTTTCTTTGTCATCTAACTAATTAAGCACAAAAAGTGAATTCACTTTGCGTGTACTATAAAAGCTTATGGAAATTTTTTTTGATATGGTAATACGCACGCGCGCGCGCGCGCGCGCGTGTGTGTGTGTGTGTGTGTGTGTGTGTGTGTAATTACTACGTACCAATTTTGAAATTAATTGTCTCGAGGAAGAATTAATTAGTGCATAATGATTGTAAAAGTTTGTGAAAAGTATTAGCAACTTTGAAAATGTTAATATATTTTGCATTTGGAAAATCTTAGTAACCTTTGTTACTTAAAAATATCATAAAAAATAAATTAAATATCTTAAAGGTGAAAGATTTAATATGATACAATTATTAAAATCTAAAAAAAAAACTTTTGATTTTGATAAAATCTATGGGAAAAAATGGAGATAATTATGCTTAAGGAGTGAGTAATTGGGGCTGAAATTTATTAAAAAAGGTTTGAACTATGTATAAGTATTATTAAAAATTACAAGAACATTTAAAATTGATGTAAATTATATTTGAACAACTTATAGTCCAAAAATACCTATCATACATTCAACAACCTTTTTTTTTTAATGTGGAGTTCTTAACTTTATTTTTTTTAGACAATCAATTCACCCAGTTACACCTGAGAAATTTTCTGTCTACATATCCTTTACTCAACCAAGAAATTTTCACTTCTTATCTATCTCCATTGTTGATATTTCCAAGTAAAGATATGAGGTCTCCTATGTGTACTATAACTTCGGCAACAATATTTCTATTAGTGGTAGATACGTAGTAAATGTATTTAGTACTATTTTTTTTATCAATTATACCAATTGTGTCATGCTACAAAGACTCTTGGCTCGCACTTCTTTGGGTAGCATGCCGCTCTAATGGCAATGGATAGGAATAATAGTTGAACAAGTATGATGGATTTGGAAGAGTATTAATTAGTGATGATAAACCTTAGTGGACTATATCACACATAATAGCTGTTAGGACCATGTCAAGATAGGACCATGTCATGAGGATCGTTTTAGTCAATTCATTTTTTTGGTGGAAAAACAAACAAGTTCTATTTTTATGTGTTTAACTAATGATGGTGTTGATGATCAATGGTTGCAACCAAAAACCAACTACATAAATTGCTTCGTGTTTTAAAGGGTGTTTGTAGTAATAAATGACCAATTTGATTTTTTTGGGAAATGAGTACTACAAAAATATGAAGAAGAATTAATGGCAAGGAAGTATTGAACTTGTTGAGGAAAGAGAAGTGATGCATTTATTTGTGGAATCCAATGTGTCATGAGGTAGTGGAGTTGATTTGTAGAAAAAATAAAAGTATTTTTATTTCAAATTTATATAGTAATTAAGAAAAATATATTCTCCTTATATTATCTTTTCAACATTACTTAAAAATAATTGTCCAAAAAAAAATCAAAGCTTGAAATCTTGAACCCTTTTTTAGGATGAATTTGGGTCAACCGTATCATTTCTCCTCCATTTTTTAAATTTTTCATCCCCACAGTCCTAATGCTATTCTCTCTCTATCTCTCTCAACCCTAAAATTCAACAATATTATATTGCATTTTTTTAAGAAATAAATATAACTTTTTTGTCTAAACAACAAATTTGTTATGGTGGGGAAACATGAGAACTATACAATTCAGTCCTAACCCAAAAGAGATTCTACATAATTTTTCTATCAAAATTCTCTCACAAAAAAAGTATATTTTTTGTTTCTCTCACTTTGACACAACTAACAACATATCATGAGAGATATGTTATTGAAGTCACTTGCACTACATATCATAAGAGAGATGTTGAGATTAAGTGATACTTCAAACAAGTGGGGTTGGAGCTTCTTTTATAGGACTCATGGACAATTGATTGTCATTTAAATAACTTTATTTGATATCTAATAGTGCCATAGTAATGGTTCTTTGTGAAATAAGCAACCATTGTGTATGTTGAGAGTCAGATCACAAGTTTGAGTCTTAAAGCCATCTTAGGCATTTCATGTGCCTCCTTTGGGTGGTACATTGGGCATACTTGTTAGTAATCATCACACTCGATTTCATCCGATATTTCAGACATTGTATTTGAAAATCTTACATTTTTTCTTAAATTAATATTAAATAATGTCATAAAAATTAAATTTACAAAGTAAAAATATTTAATGTGTGTTCTTGTGAAGTTTCATCTTGTGGATTATGCACTAGCTAAGATACCAATTATGATAAGAGTCAATTTTTTAGTTTGTATAGGTAGTATTGTTGACTTTATTTACTATATGAAAAACTTTTAAAATTTTAATTATCTGATAATTGCATAATAGAATATATACTATAAATTTGTTTGCTGTTATTTGTTGTCACATGGTGGTATCAATTTATATACCAACTTGAATAGAGAGGCTTAGATCTTATTCTTTAAATTTTTATTTTCATTTTCAATTTGCATTTAGTGTTGAACTCAATGGGTTCGACTTTGGCATGCATTAGGTGTGATCGTAATACAAGAATTTTTTAAGTGATTTTTTTGCCCATTTATTTTGTGTTGAGATGTATAAAATGTATATGATTTTTCTTTTATCTTTTTAACAATATTAAATGGTAAGTTTTATAAAATAGTCATGATATTCATTATGGTTTTTGATTGTAACTATTTGACTATAAAATATCGTAGTTTATAAAAAGAAAGTAACTTATAATATAAAATGTTGACAATAATATGGGAAAAGATAGTAACTTATAATATAAAAAGTAATATTGGTATTTGTTGAAGAAAAAATAAGAAAAACTATCCTTAATATTATCTAGTTCTGTTTAATATAAATTCTAGATGACTTAGTTTATAAAAGTAAGATCTTATAAATAAAAATGATTGACATAGATTTAAAAAAAACATAGATCAGCTTGAATTGATAGTGACTAATGAGGAATGGCATTTATTTGCAAAAATTAATAGAATACATGGCTCACGCAAAGTTAAATTAAAATGGAGAATACTCATAATCAATAACAATTTGTTTTAGATTTAGGAATAATGATGGTAATGATAAGATTAATTATTTGTGAAGCATAAATTTCTTATTTTGAAAATTTACGAAATAAAGATAAAATTCTGAACAAATTCAAATGAAACTCATCACGAAAAAATAGTTTTGGGATAAGTTGCGTGTTTGGGCTTCATAAACTAAATTTTAATAGAATTAGATATTCTCCTCCAGTTTCATCTTCAAATAAGTTTAAGCTATCGATACTTCTAGTATAAATAAAATCAAACTTAGGTCATCTAGTATAAACTATGATATAGATTTTAGTTTTATCAAGTAAACTAGCACATGTAAATAAAATTTTTTTATTTGTTTTATTAGTTAAGTGTCTAGGTTTTACTAACTAGGATTCTTCAATTAGTTCCTTATTTAGGTAAGTTCATGTGAATGATACTTCTAATTTTGATAGTTATACTTAGCAATTTAACATACTTGCAGACATTAATGTTTCATGAAATTAATTAACATGGCCATAATTTTAATTTAGAATGAAAGTCTAAATAAACTACTTGAGCCTTGTATTTTATGAGTCTCCAAAAATGTAAGTGTTATCAACTTAAATAAGTAACAAAATAAGTTAAGTTGAATGTGCTGATCAAGACAATAATAAGAGTAATTTGTGTGATTAGTTAGCAAGGATAACATTATCGAGCAAAAGCAAAACATATAAGCATGAATTGGTATATTTTTCAAAGATATCTTCTCAAACTAAGTTCTCAAACAAAAACTAAAGATGAGACTTGTGAAGTTATTCATGTAGACTGAAGAATTTGGAAATAGAAATGGCATAAAAAATGTTTGTTAAATTTAAAATTATAATTTAGCAATTTCTGTAAGATCTATTTGTAAAATTATATTAGATTTCAAAAGTTTTTATGTGACTCAATTTTCATTATATATATGAACTATGATTTATAGTATTTGATTGCATGATTAAGGACTTAGATCAAAAGGTAAAAAAAAAAAGAAATGTAGCAATTACTTGTTATTTTTCTTCTTCTTCATCCTTAATCATCTAACCAATTAAGCACAAAGAGTAGATTTTTTTATAGGGACTATAAAAGCTTAGAAGTAGAATTTTGATATGATAATACTAGTGTGTGTGTGTGTGTGCGTGCGTGCGCATGTGCGCGCATGCGTGCATGTGTGTATGAGTGTTGAAATTATATGTCAATGAGGTGGCATTTATAAGTGCATAATGATTTCAAAAGTTAGTCAAAAAAATTAACAACTTTGAAAATATTAATATATGATTTACATAGAACATTTTATTAACCTTCAATATTTTAAAAAATAGTAACAAATATATTAAAAATCTTTGAAGTGTAAGTATAATGTTTTAAAATTTTTAAAATCATTACAAAAACTTTTGATTTTGTAAAATCAAAGAAAAAAAAGAAACAATAATGTTTAATGGAGTAATTTGAGATGAAAATTATAAAAAATATTTAAACTTTGTATATTGTTCTATACTTCACATACCAACTTTTTTGAGTGATTGTATAAATAATTACCATTGTGCTTATACATATTTGAGTGTTTATTAAAGAGACTTCAATAAATATCTATTTTGATAGAATTTGATTAATGTTAGTAAAGTTATAGTTATTTTTAGTGAATTTAGTAGACTTGGTTGAGTAATGACTTAGAGGGGAGAGACATACTAGAGAGTCGTGATATTTACCATATCATGGCTGGGGTGCACCTTCCATGATTTTATTTAGTAGTTTTGACATCCATTATTGGTCTTCATTCTATAAAACTAGTTATATAAATTTTGTATGTCACGATTCTACCGTTAAGTTGACATAACTTTTTACTGTGTAACATAGTTTTCATGGCCATAATATTTTTTTGGAGTCACAACCTCACAATCTCTAAAACATCCTTATAGATACAACCTAATTTTTATGTCGTAATAGCCAAGTACCCCACTTGTACAATTAGTCATAGTAATTTATAGTATTATGATATATTAGATACTAAGCCAAAATATCAAATATTTTGAGTTATGAAAATATTTTCTACCATGAATTATCATTCTAGAGAGCATTTACTCGTAACAGAACTTTTCCAATAACATGACTTTATGCTCCAGTGAGAAAACAATAAAGATTGTCATATCCAATGCTATTACTCTTGTCACAACCATCTCCTAGTCATTCATGGTCATTATCAATACTATGAGTTTAAGTTCCAGATAAAAATTATCTCAGTCACAACATTCTTAATAGCATGATATCATGCAACAAAAAAGAGTTACTTGAGTCATGAAACTCATTACTACTATGAATTTTATATTTCAAAGAAGATTCAATGAGATAATAAAGCCAATGTAGTGACTTCTAGCTTGGAGCATCATATGAATTCCTAAAATATAAAATTAATACTTAGATAAATTCACAAAAAGAGGAGATGAGAATTAGATTTCAAGCCAAGACATGCAAAAACTTTATGCAGAGTGATTCTAACTCCCAATTAGGAGAAAATCAAAGGCAAATGAGAGTAATATTTAAATGGGATTATATTTTGCGACTTAGATCCTCACATTAGCTTTCATTGAGAACTTGTAATTCTATGGGATGTAAATCAAAATATCTCACACATATTCTTTCTCAATATCAAACAAAATTGAAATCTTGAGGTATTTTTTTATACTTGTGTAATAGTGATTTGATTTATAAAGCTTATGTTTGTAGTAATGTTATGGTTTGGATGTTGATGAATATAAATATTATTTATAACTAAAATTTAGGTTTTCCACTACATCATAGGTTTATGACTATCAGCTATGAAGGATAGTGAAAGGTAAGTCATGAGACACACTCACATGGATGATAAAAAAGAAGTGATATCTCTTCGAATTTTAATACATGAGAAAAACCTATATGTAAAAATTTAAGACTAAGGTAAATTCAATTATTATGAGTATGACACTTACAAAGCTAAAAGCACGAACATAATTATGACATAATCCTTATACACATTCTAGAAGAACTTACTTTCAAGTGATGTGGTACGTAGTTAAGTAGAATATTTAAATGGTTTAACTTGGTGTGAGAGTCATGTGTTGGCTATGATGGATAATGATAGTCATGTTATGCATATATGAAATTAGAGGAGACTAGTATGGTGGTGACAAACACGTGAGTCAATTCCTCGTGTATGACTTTCATATGTAAGATTTGTAGGAAGATATATATTAATTACCATGAGTATAGTGCTTATAAGGCCAAAAATATAAAAATATATAGTATCATATTATTTCTTATTCTTAAGACATTAAAGATTAGAAGAAAGAAATCTATACTCAAAATAATTATCAATGGTAGTTGATGCATTACCTAAAAATAAATATATGACTGACTCATGAAAAGAATGATGTATGATTTTGATAGAAAAATATGATGAGCCCAAAAAGTCATCTATGTTTTAGTCACTTTTCCTGACATGTTTTCATGTTGAGGAAATAAATTGTATGGCTAAAAGAAAGAAATTCGCTATTCTCATGGTTTTGCAGACCTTCAGTTAGAATAAGTAAAATTATAGTAGAAATCCATGAAATTGAAATTAGTAAAGAAAATTATGTCACGACAAAATCAACTCTCACTACAAGAAATTCACAGTTTACCGACAAAAATTACCGATGGATTAAATTCCATTGGTAATTACCGACGAAATATCGACGGAACAACACGTATTATTTTTTCCACATTTTTGCTACCATTTACCGACAAAATACCTTTAAATAATTACCGACGGAAGTGTTCCGTAGGTAATTTTCCCGCGATGTGTAGGCGCCAAATTTTAGGTTCAATTTATCGACAGAATACCTACGGAAAATTAGGCGTATTATTTTTTCCACATTTTTGGTACCATTTACCGACGAAATACCTTTAAATAATTACCGACGGAATGGTTCCGTAGGTAATTTTCTCGTGACAACTTTTAGGTACCATTTACTAACTGAATACCGACGGACCATTACCTACAAAAAGTTTCCGTTGGTAAATTTTACCTATAAATTAGCTATAGATTACCAACAGAATTTACCTATAAAGTACCTACAGATTACCGACAGATAGTCTTCCGTAGGTACATTAGTCTATAAAACATCCATAGTTTACCGACGGAAATGTTCCGTAGGTAAATTTTACCTATAAATTACCGACGAAAGTTACCTATAAAAATCTTTGAAGATTATCCTTAATCATACTTAATTTAATTACACTTGAAAAATAATTTAACATGTACGTTATTATTTATTTAATTATTTTTTAAGATTTTTTAAATATCTTCATAAATTTTAGATGATTTTTAACTTATCAATATTTTTGTCCATCATTAGAAACGGAATATATTCTGTTTCTATTTTCGTTTATATTTCTAGAAACAAAATTCCGCTATTTTTAGAAATGGTATTTTTATTTTTAGTTATTGCTAATGTAGAAATTAACTAATAATTTTTTTATAATTATGAATTTTCATTATTAAAAATCAGTGAAATTTAGATTTTGATAAAATTAATCGATTAATTTAACAGAAAATTGGTTGAAAATGAATTTATTAAACGGAGACGGAATGTATTAGAAATGGAAACGGAATGAATTTAATTCCATCGCTATTAATAGAAACGGAATGTATTCTGTGTCTATTTTCATTTATATTTCTAGAAACAAAATTCATCTATTTTTAGAAACGGTATTTTTATAAATGTTATTGCTAATGTAGAACTTAACTAATAAATTTTTTTTTATAATTATTAATTTTCATTATTAAAAATAAGTGAAAAATGGATTTTGATAACATTGATTATTTTAACATATTTTTTTACATACGGAATATAATTTTTTTACATATAATTGACATCCCTGTGATTCATGTTAATACATCAAATTAATAGCATATATAAATATGATTTTTACACACAACAGCATGTTATTTAATATTTTACCACAATAACACACAAAATGGCCCTATTCTCGCACCCACATAAAACAGGGCACCTCTTGAACATTTACGGTTCGTTATCGAATTTTTTAGGATACCAAAACACATCACAAAACCCAAAGATATCAATCCCGGGATCAAAACCAAACCTCATCACAATCAGGACTACCCGAAAATAGTCCCGAAAATTAAATCCGGACTATCTGCAAACAATCCCAAATTTTAGCTCGAACTGTGAGAAAACAGTCCTAACATTCAGCCCAAACTATCCGAAAGTAGTCCCAAAAATTCTTAAAAATTCCTACACTCAGTCCAAAAATTGGATGACTGAAATTTATGGCATTTCACGGCCTCTAAGCCAATCCCAAACCATTAAATAGCCTTTATGATAGAAATAACACAAGTAAGAAAATTTCATATCTCATAGAGTTTGACGAAACTCCCTTATTTTGGTGCCCACGCCTAGCTCTCAATGCTTGGATAAACTTTGCCTCTTGCTTCGATGAAATTCTACGATCCAATTTATGTAGATTTAAGAAAAAAGCAAAAAAAAATAAAAAAATAAAAAAATTATTTGTGCACGCCCCCTCTCTCTCTCTCTCTCTTCGTCATTGGACTTTTCTTTTTGGTTTTTGGTATTTATCCTTTATGTATTTATTTTATTTTATTATATTATTATTTGAATACATGACTCATATTATCTCATTCAAATCTGTTTATGTCCCAAAACAATTTATTTCTTTTCAGTTCACTTTATTTTAAATGAACTTAGCTCAAGTAAATTCCTAACTTTTGAGATTTTCATAAAAATCTCGTCTCTGAAGTCACTAGCGACTTATCACCCAGAAAATCATAAAATATTCTAATTGTCTCAGAATTCGACGAAATTTTTCTGGGTCACTAGATTTCACAAGACAAATTTAACGGCTCAGTCCGTTTCATCATCCGAGATCTAGAAAATTTTCGGTTTTCAACCAAAATTACCATTTTACCCTTTTTCAAAATTTTGGATTTTTTGGGATTTCACATTGAGACAGTATTCATGCACCGAATTTTCAGTTTATTTATATATATATATATAAATAAATAAATAAATATATATATATATATATAAAATTAAACCTTTTAATTATATTACAGTAAATTGTCTCATTTAGACTTGAATTAGGCTGAATGCACTATTATTTGAACTATATATGATGAACTGGTGTTTATATATATATAAGTATTATATTATTAGAAATTTATCTTATTATATTATCCCATTAATATAAATATAATATAATATCTTATAATTTCATATTTTATATATAATGAACTTCTAACACTTGTACGTTTTTAACCCACAATATAATATATATGTAAGTATTATATTATTATATATTTATCTTATTATATTATCCCATTAATATAAATACAATATAATATCTTATAATTTCATATTTTATATGTAACAAACTTCTGACACTTGTACGTTTCTAGCCCACAATATAATATCTTATAATTTCATATTTTATATATAATCAACTTCTGACACTTCTACGTTTTTAGCCAACATATAATATCTTATAATTTAATATTTTATATATAATGAACTTCTGACAGTTGTACGTTTTTAGCCCCAAAGCTATTCCAAGCGCCAATAGAGAAAAGAAATAAATATCAGAATCTGGTTGAGCCCAATATCAAATCCCGGGCTGTCAGGCGTGGGCTACACTGAATGTTTGCACGTGGATCCATGCAGAGTTGCAAAAGGACTAATCCTACAACAGGGAGTCAACTTCAAGTCATCAACTGAATTATAAGTTGTTAAGGGTAGCTTCAACTTAGGGTTATCTCTAGGTTTGATCGCGCAAGGGTTCCTCTTCTCCAATTAGGCTGCGTCTGATTTATTTGAAATCTACGTCAAGTGAATTTATGGTTTATGTTCCTTTTTTGTTCTCCCAATGCATTTTTGATAAATAAAGGAAGCATCGATTTTGTTTTCATCCGGAATTTGATATGCTCGAGTAAATTGATAGAATTTTACTTTAAAATTATTAATTTCGATTTTTGTGCGTGGATCGTCGATCTCTGTGTTGATTTCATGCTTGATTTGTGGGGACAAGTTGCTTTAACTCTGATTCTATGTTTGGAAAACCTTAAAGTACATGCTATGTTTGGAGAAGAATATGGATAAGAGAGGCTTCCTTTCCCTTGGAGGCATATTTAATTCTACTTTCTTGTTTTTAGGGTTTCATTCTTGCCTTCATTGTGCAAAAACTGTGAAATTTTCAATTTTGGGATGCAAGTCACGAGATAAACTTCAAATTTTATGCTCTACATGAAAATCTGTCTTTTTTTTCTTTTTTCTTTTTTCTTTTTTAAATTTGCTGCCCATTTGAATATTTTAAATGGAGGAAAATCTCCATCCCTTTTCTGAGATTCTGTGAAAATTTTGATTTAAACAAGGGAAATTAACCTGACCGCTTTTAGTAATCGCAGAAAATTTTTGGGATCTACCTGTAATATCCTGCAATGCAGAAGATCATACAAACCCTGGTACATTTCAAGTATATGAATATATGCATAATTGGTCGAACGACATTAAGACCTTTCGTGCATTTTTATGATGATTTTTTTATCTGTGTTCTTGAATTCATATTATTGTTTATCAAATCTTTCATAGTTATAACATTCTGTGTGATTTTTAGGGTTTATTGACTATTTTAATAATTATTTGTCCAAAAACTCAACACATAAAATGAAAATATGAGGAGATCCCCTTCTCTAATACCTCTTAAAGTTTAAATTTTCTCTTTCGAATTACCATTCATTAACAAGGAAGAATAAACTTTATAAATGCATCCCATAATCCATCCCATTCATTTGGAATGAAAGCATAATTTTAATATAATTGTCCTTATAAAATCTCATTCTAATCTATCATTTTTCAAATCGATTTTAATTACCATATAGCCTATTTTCTATTTATCTTATTTTTCCATATCGAGTTGGGTTGCCATATAGTCTATTATCCTTCTTGTTTTTAAAATATTAAAAATATTCTAAAATCATTACCAAACCCATTTTAGCATGATGTTTCTTTGGAAAATATTTTATTTTTGAAATTAAATTATAAATATTTTTTTTAAAACAAAATAATTTATTTTAAAACTATTTAAGATGTACTATATTATCCCACTAAAATTCGAACCTATTTAAGATGTACTATATTTTAAAACTAAATAGCAATTACACGTTTTTTTTTTTTTGAAAGGCGCTTCCTACACTTTACCCCGTGATTGCATTATTGTGGTAGTAGAAGGTTGGTTGGACCACAGTGTTCTTGGCCTCACACTTCAATCGATCCACCTATCTGTGGATGACAAGTTGACGGGTAAATTCGGGTACCCGCCCTGTCCTGCCCCGTTTGGGACGGATATAAAAATATTATATTCAGGTATGGGACAGGTATGGGCACCTTCACAAAAACCCGACTCGGGTTTGGGGCGGGTATGGGATTGTAGTTACTCGCCCCGCCCCGAATACAAAATTACTTATATACCCTTGTTATATTTTAAATTGACCGTAATACCCTATATATATATATATATATATATATATATATATATATAAACTCATTTTTAGTTTTGCCCTAACCCTTCCCCCTCGCCAGTCGCCTCCACTCCATTCTCTCTCCATCAGCAAAGCTTTCTCATTCCTCACCCCAACGCTTCAACTTCATTTGCTGCCTTTAGGTTCTTGTAAATCAAAATTTATATTATGTGCTTTACCTATTTTGGAAGTATATTTTTGAGATATTTGAAATGTATTTGGCATAATGACTAAGATAGTTGATTTTTGATTGTCTTTTTTCCAGGATATCATGTGCAAATTTATATTCTGGTTAATTTATATTATGTGTTTATCCTACTCTGAAAATTTTTTTGAGCTATTAAAAATGTATTTGACATAATAACCAGAATAATTGATTTTTATAGTCTTTTTCTAGAATATCATGTGCATATATTCTAGATATTCTTGTAAAGCATAATTTATATGATGTGTTTATCCTATCATGGAAATAAATTTTGAGTTATTAGATATGTATTTGGCATAATGACCATTATAATTGATTTGAGATTGTCTTTTTTCAAGATATCATGTATAAAATTTTTATTTTGGTTATTCTTGTAAAGCATAATTTATGTTATGTGATTTCCCTATTATGAGAATAATTTTTGGCTTATTTGAAATGTATATGGTATAAGGAACCCGAACCCAAATTCGAACTCAAACCCGAATCCAAACCCGAACATGGGCTGGGCAGGGCGGGTATGGGATTTTAAGAGGCATTATAATCGGGGATGGGAATGAGGACCCCACCCCGTTTGGGACGGGGATGGGAAATAATTAAATATTTTGAGACGGGTATGGGATAGGGGTGCTTGTCCCAAACCCGCCCCGTTGCCATCCCTACACCTGTCCATTCCAGATACCACAATTAAATTAAATAAAAGGCTAAAATTTCTCATAAACTATTCTATCAATTCCTTATCCGGCTCTCTGTTTGGCTGCCATGAAAAGTTAAGGATAACGTCTGAAGATTCTTCAAAGAAGCAAACATAGACAGGAAATCCCAGTATAATTTTAAATTTTCCATTATTTAATGTACTTTAATTTAAAAAATTGTCTAACAATATGGAAATTAATTAGTGTACAATGTACGTTATCGGGTTTCATGAAGTTTCACATAACATATGAGTGGAAATGAAAATTATATCAATATTTTATATTTTATATTTTATATTTTATTCTGGAATCAAAAGTGACATTAAAATTACAAGCTGATTTGAAAATGTACTAAAAAGTTTAAAAAAACAAATTATATTTAGTCATTTATCGTCATACCTTTATTTTCTTATTGATTGATCTCGTTGTTGCTGGATTTTGTTCAATTTATTGCTCTTAAAATGAGTCTATGAGCATATTATATCACACACTATTATTATCTATTTTTTTTGTATGTATAGTTCGAATATTGGTTTTTGCTTTGAAATTTTCGAAAATGCTTGGTTGGTATTGGAGAGATGCAGCTTGGGAGCGAGTCTAATAAGTGAAAAGTCTGAGAAAATATTACAATTGAGAAAAAATTACATCAGATGAATTCTTGTCAAATGATCCAATTCTTTTTAAACCAAAAACAAATAATGCATTATTGAATTGTTTGCATTATTTGGATCCTTTTTTCATACGTTGTGCTTGCATGTTTGCGTTGAATTATGAATTAATATTATTATTATTAATCACTTTGAAGACTTTAATGCTTTTTTTTTTGCTTAATATATATATGACTATAAACATCATTAGTGATATTCGTTCAATGTGTTCAAGTGTTTTATTCATACAAACAGATTGAGGAAAGGGTTGACCATACTATTTTCTACTATACTAGCCTGTAATATTAAACTATTTTCCACACACACACACACACACACACACACACACACACACACACATATATATATATATATATTAACAATACTTGACATTAATTTGTATTTAAAAATTTGCATAATGTTGTTAACTTTTTCAGAGAAAACAAACATGAGTGTGGGTCGTGAATGGATATATACTAGGCTCAATGCTGATGGCACCATTAACAAAGATTTTGTTGATGGGGTTGAAAGTTTTATCGCTTATGCATGTAAGCAGTTAGGAACATCTGATGTGATTGAATTAAGATGTCCTTGTAAGAAGTGTCATAATCGGAAGTTCTTGAAATTGGATGATGTTAGGGTGCATTTGTTTAGAAAGGGATTTGTTTCAGAATATTATGTGTGGAATAGACATGGAGAACCATATGAGAGTAAGCACTCTGATCAATCAAAATGCCATTTAACCAAAGCCGTTGATGTAGAACCAATGAATCCATACCGCCAAATGATTCTTGATGCTATAGGGCCTGAGTTTGAGAATGACCTAATGGAGGAAGCACCTAATTTGAATGCACAAAAATTTTATGACATGCTCAATGCAGTTGATGAAAAATTATGGGATGGGTGCACTACACATTCCCTGATGTCTGCGGTAGCAAGATTGTTTCATATGAAGTCAGAGCATCATTTTTCAGAGAGATGTTATGATGATTTCATTAGGTTTTTACGAGAGGTCTTACCAGATGACAACAAAATGATTCAGAATTTTTACAAAACAAAGAAATTAGTTCAAGGCCTTGGTCTTTCGGAAGAGAAGATTGATTGTTGCAACAATAACTGTATGATATATTGGGGTGATGATAGTGCATTGACAAGTTGTAAATTTTGTAACCATCCTCGATTTAAAAGGAAAAGGGGATCAGAGAAACACAAAAAAGATGTGTCATTGAAGAGGATGTATTACTTTCCTCTAAGCCCGAGGTTGCAACGGTTGTATGCTTTAGAAGCAATGGCTACACATATGCGATGGCATGATGAGCATATTCAAGAAGATGGGACAATGTGTCATCCATCTGATTCTGAGGCATGGAAGTATTTTAGCCGCGTACATCCTTCATTTGCTTCGGAGAGTCGTAATGTGAGATTGGGATTATGTACTGATGGTTTTCAGCCATTTGGACAGTCATGACAACAATATTCATCATGGCCAATAATAGTTACCCCATATAATTTGCCACCATGGATGTGCATGAAGGAGACTTACCTCTTCTTATCTATAATTGTTCCTGGGCCTAACAATCCTAAGAACAAGATAGATGTTTTCCTTCAACCTTTGATAGCAGAATTGAAACAACTTTGGGAAGTGGGCATGCAAACTTATGATGTATCACGAAAATAGAATTTTCAAATGAAAGCTGCACTCATGTGGACTATTAGCGATTTTCCTGCATACTCAATGCTTTTGGGTTGGAGTACATCTGGAAAACTTGCTTGTCCATATTGCATGGAACATTCACAAGCATTTACATTGACTAATGGTCGGAAGACAACTAGGTTTGACAATCATCGTAAGTTTCTCTCTTTTGATCATGCATTCAGGCATAACAAAAACTCTTTTCTCAAGAATAGAATAGAAATGGCACCACCACCACCTATAATGACCGGTGAACAAATCCTAAAGCAAATAAATGACTTGGGATTGAAAAAGGTCACTGATATTGATTATGAAGTTATTAATGGTCCAATTTGTAAGGCTTGTGGGTGGAATAAACAGAGTATCTTTTGGGATTAGCCATACTGGAGCTCAAATCTAATTAGACACAATCTAGATGTGATGCATATTGAGAAGAATGTCTTTGAAAATGTGTTTAATACAATAATGCAAGTTGAAGGAAAAACTAAAGATAATGAGAAGGCAAGAGAAGATCTAAATGTGTTGTGTCGAAGGCCTGAGTTGGAAAAAAATGAAGCTACAGGAAAATTTCCCAAGGCATGTTACACACTGGATAAACCCAGTAAACAAATATTGTGTGAATGAGTGAAAAATCTAAAATTTCCTGATGGTTATGCTTCAAATATGGCTAGGTGTGTAGACATGAGAAAGCACAAGTTGTTTGGGATGAACAGCCATGATTGCCATGTATTCTTGCAACGGTTAATTCCTATTGCTTTTCGTGAGCTCCTTCCGACATATGTATGACAAGCTTTGACAGAGTTAAGCCTTTTTTTCAAAGGTTTAACTTCAACAACAATTAAAGTGGAAGATATGAAAAGATTAGAAAGAGATATTCCAATTATTATTTGCAAATTAGAGCGTATATTCCCTCCTAGTTTCTTTGATTCAATGGAACACCTTCCAATACATTTGCCTTACGAGGCAAAAATCGCTAGTCCAGTGCAGTACCGTTGGATGTATCTTTTTGAAAGGTTAAAAGTTCAATATTTTGCCACATTTTATAATTTAGTGAATAATTTGGAAAATTTTTATACTTAACTTGCAAACTTACTGTTATAGATTTCTTGGACATTTGAAGAAGAACGTCGCTAATAAGGCCAAGGTGGAAGGTTCAATTTGCAATGCTTACTTGGTAGAAGAGGCATCCAATTTTTGTTCACGTTATTTTGAGCCTCATGTGTATACAAGAATGCGGAAAGTGCCTCGTAATGATGATGGCGGCGATGGTGATGAGATTGAAGGGACACTTCCAATATTTAAACATCCTGGTCAACCATATGGACGATCAAAATTTAGGAGGTTATCAGACAGTGAGTATGAGGCTGCACGAACTTATGTTTTGTTGAATTGTGAGGACGTTGATCCATATGTGAAGTGAAAAAATATCTCTTCGTTCACTTAAAATGGTACTTATTACTTATAATACTTGTCTAAACTATTTTCTCATTTCATAAGTATGTATATTCATGAGATAAAACAAATATCACCGGACATTGCTAATGAGGAGCTTGATGTGAAGCTTGATAAGAATTTTGCAGAATGGTTTGAGAACTATGTAAGTAATGAAATAGTGATTTTAATACAACAATTAGAAGTTTAAGATGTTAGGATCCTCAATTGACATCAATTTGTTTTATTTATAGGCACGTGATAACGTCATTGACAATCCATTCGTTAAAGATCTTGCCAAAGGCCCTTTACGAACCGTCGAGACATTTCCCATGTATTTTGTTAATGGTTACAAATTTCATACAGAATCACATGGTTCTATGAGGTCAACTTCAAATAGTGGAGTTTGTATAAAGGGAACAAATTTCAGCGAGATAGAGAGTGATTATTATGGCAGGCTAACAGAGATTTTGCAGCTAGAATACCCAAGGCTACCAATTAAACGGACTATACTTTTCAACTGCAATTGGTTTGATCTTACTGTTAATGTTGGGATGAAGGTTCATAAACAATATTTTTTGGTTGATGTTAACTAGAAGCGCAAACTGAGCAAGGATGAACCGTTTATACTTGCTATGCAAGCTGCACAAGTATATTATGTACCTTATCCTAGCTTGAGAAAAGACAAGTCTGATTGGTTGGCAGTATGCAAAGTTAAAGCTAGGCCTGTTATAGATGTTTCTGTAGCTGTTGACAAAACAGTAACTACTAATATTGCATTCCAAGAAGATGAGTTAGTTAATCAAATGCTTGTAGCTGAATAACCCATTGATGCACAAAGAAGCATTGATGAATCTAGTTTATTATTGAATGATGCTGATGGAGAACATGTTGATTTAGTTGAAGATGATAATGAACTCTCAGAGGAACCATTACTTGAGTCAGAAACAGAAGAGACAGATGAAAATGAAATTGAATATGAAGATGTTGAATCTAGTGATACTGATAGCGATTACCATTAATTTATTTATATTTATTTTGCATCATATCATCCTATGGTTCATATTCTTAATGGTTAAAGGCTATATTTGATCTTTATGGATATGCTTGTTGTTCATGCAAATGTGCATTGGGTGTTTATCCAATTATTATTGTTGTAATATTTGTCCATTTCATATTGTGATTTTTTCTAGCAATTATCATGAATGTGTAATAATGCTATTTTTTTTTCTAAATTTGTTCGTTTCTATGGATATTTTATTTTTTCAACAGCTTACTTGAAATGAAAAGAAGCCGAAGCACCAACATGAGAAACTCTGTTACAAAGAAATCCCAGGACATACGCAGACATCAACACCAGTTCCACCTCCAGTTGCTCCAAATACAAGTTTGCCACCAACACCTCGAGCTGCTACTATAGTAGCACCTTCCACTTCTCTACATTAAGGTTTACAAGAAGTAGCTACAGGTGCTCAACGTACAAATTCATCAACAACACCTACTTCAAATGCACAGTCTGCAGCTCCTTCACCAGTATATTCTGTGCCTACATCTCAGTCTACGACATCTGAAAATCAATTACGTATCTACCTACGCAACAATTTGTAAGTAACTTACATTCTCAATTTTCCCTTTTATTATCCAACAAGGTCAACTTAACAAATCTATTTTAGAGATCAATACCCTGTCAGAGTCCAATATTTTTATTTATCTCTAAAGTGTCACTATTCTCAATGTGAATCGTAATTCATGTAAATAATGAGGAAAGCTTCATAAAAGTTATGATTTTTTCATCCCTTTACAAGTACTTACTACCCAGCATAATAATAGGGAAATAAGGAAAATTTTAAGAATGTGACTCTGCATGTCATCATGTGAAATAGGGAAAATTTTCTATTATATTTGAAATTTATATTAAGAATTTTTGTATTTAAATAGTTACTTGCACCTCTAGTGGACCAAAAGAATGAAATTGTAATTATTTTATAGCTCACATGTAATGCATTTGTTCATGTAGTCCTTGTTTTGATAAATTTTCTATTACAATGGTTTCACCTTCTTGCTTTCTCATTTTATTTTTTATTCATTCTTTGTTTATGTTCATTTATGGTTCGTAGTTTGGAACCATCTGGACCATCTTCTCGCATGATTAGGAAGATTTTTGAGGAAAATATAGACAAGGAATGGATCAATTGGAAGTCTGTTTCTGGAGAAACTAAGGATTTCTATTATGAGGAATTTATGGTATGAAATTAATCCAATTTATTTAATGCAATTTAATAAATATTTTAAATTTATCTTCATGTCAAAGCTATTTTTGGAAGTTCTTAATGTGCAACTAATATATATTCTTGTAGAAACAATGTATTTGGGATGAGGCCTTAAATGCACTAATGAAGCCAGCAGGTTGTTCAAAGCAAAAGGCCAATACCGAGACATGATGTCTGATATAAAGACAGAAGGAAAGAAGCCAGATTTTGTGTCTGAAGATTCATGGGAGAATTGGAAACAAAAATGGAATACCCCAAAAGTTCAAAAAGTTTGTGATCAAAACTCTAAAAACAGGAAGTCCAAGGCCACTATTGGTGGGTCTACATCGTCAACTCACATAGGAGGCACTACTACCCATTATGAGCATGAGAAACGACTAGTAATCTTTTATTCTTATTTATTTAATTAAGTAGATTTTTACCTTCTTTTTGGTTTGTGAATTAATTATGTTTATTTTTTTTTTGTAATTATCTTTAGTTCTTAATTAATTGAATTGTCTCTACATGTGTAGGCCAGAAAACTAGGTCGACCACCCACTGCTCTGGAGTTGTTTGTTCACACACATACAAAAAATGGCGATGGCAAGACTTTCATTAATGAAAAGTCCAAATATGTTAATGTAAATTATTCTATCACTTGACATATTATGTCTTATCTTTCATTTAGTTGATAGCTATAATTGAATATGTTTATGTATTTGCAGGATGTTATTGAGGCTAAGCGAGAGCAATTGACACAAAACAATGAAACAATAGATGAAAATAATGTTTCTAGATGTTGTGGGTGGACAACAAAAAGGTCGGGTTTATGGGCTTGGCTCACAAGCTACACAATATTATAATTTTGGTTCTACCTCTTCTTCCACATCAGCATTTGATGTTTCTCAACAAAATATGGAGGTAATTCAGCAGCTACAACAAAGGATTAATGATCAAGATTTAATGATTAGAGATCTGCGAGAGACGACACAACTATTGTTAATGCGTTTGGATGAAATGTCTAAAGGTGGACAAGTACTAGTATCATACAATCAACCTTCGCATGACCATGGTAATGAGTATAAGACATCTAGCGATGATCACACCTCTGATGATGCTAATTTATCTCCACAGTAGTGAACTGTTTAAGTACATTTTTATATAGCTTTAATACTTTTTAACTATTTAAGTACTTTGTTTAATACTTTCAAAATATTTAGGTATTTTTTTAATACATTTTTCCTATTTAGAATATTGTTTTTTTTTTGGGATATGTCAGTGTTATATTATTAGGTATGATTGTTATATATAAATTTTCTTTTATGAAAATCATAAATTGTGTTTTAATTAGGTTTTAAGAGCCAAATTATAGTAGTAAAAATATAAATATATTTTTATATTTACCTACAATTTACCGACGACATACCTACAGAAGTGGTGAATAATAACTATAAATTACAGATGGATTACCTACAAAATCATCGACTAAATACCGACAAAGGACTTCCGTAGCTAAATTATCGACAATTTATCGACGGAATACCTACAGAAGTGGTCATTAATTACTGACGAATTACCTACAAAATCGCCAACAAAATTCGTAGTCAATTACCAACAGAATACCGACGGAATGCCTATAAAAGTGGTTGTCAATTACTAACAGAGTACCTACAAAATCATCAACAAAATACCTACAAAGTATATTCGTAGCGAATTACCGACAGAATACCGACGGAATGCCCATAAATGTGGTTGCCAATTACCGACAGATTACCTACAAACTCACCAACTGAATACCAACGGACTTTCCATAGGTAAATTACCGACAGATTACCTACAGAATTTTGTTGGTATTTCGTCCCCACTTTGTAGATTTCTCTTAATTTTACCTACCACTTTTCCATAATGTACCGACGGAATTTCCGTAGGTAATTTACCTACGGATTGATTTTCCGTTGTTAAATTATTTACCTACGCCACTACAACCTACGAAATATAGTTGTCGGTATTTCGTAGGTAAATTTAATTACTGACGGAATTGTTTATATTACCTACAGAATTTTTTGTAGGTAAATTGTCAATTTGTTGTAGTGTCTATTGCGACAAAAATTTGAAGAATAACTAAAAATAAAGCCACACCTAGTGAATGATGTTGCAACCAACAACAAGAAGAAAGGAATATGAGGTTGTTATCACTAAGTCCCTAGAAGGAAAATGTAGTCACGACATTAAAAAGTTGTGACCAATAGTGCAAGATTAGAAAACTATTGTCACAATAAAGAAAGAACAAGAAAGCACTTAGTCACGACATCAAAATTGATCTTGATATCAAAATTGATTGTGATATCAAAATTGATCATCACATCAGAATTAGTCTTGATATTAGAATTAGTCATGACATCAGAATTGGTCGTGACATTAGAATTGGTCGTGACATCAGAATTGGTCTTGATATCAAAATTGGTCTTGAAAATAGGTCATGACAATGAAATGAGAAGAAATAGAGAATTGGAGGTCGCAACAAGAAATTCAAAGTTGGGCCAATCTTTTTAGATTTTACAATAATAACCTTATAAGTTAGGGCTAGGAGGAGACCGTATAAAAACATATTCTTCTTCATGAAAAGAAAGGAGAGAGGCATTGAAGGATAACCAGGAAACTAGTAGCTGATGGCTTCACTTATTTTTCTTTCCTTTTTTTTTATTTTCTTTTTTTAGTATAGACCTAGATTAGATTGGCATTATTCTTCGTTGTTTTGTTGTGGATCTGAAACTTAGCTTGTCAGAAGCAATTACCATGTGTCCATAGGTGATTGCAATCCAGTAATATCGAAGCAATACTTTTGCTGAACTGATTTAGTTGTTGAGCGTGTATTTTATGCAAGAATCAGTGAGCATTCTTTGGAAGCAAAAGGTTAAATCTAATGGATTGCTGAACTAATATAGGCTCTCTTCATTTCTTTGTCTGAAGGTCACGATCTCTCTTCTTCTTTCAGATGTAAAAGATGAGGAAAAGAACCTTCCTAGATATACTTCTATCAGCACCTCCCAAGTGTTTACTAAGCCATATATAAAGATTAAAACCATGTGGTTGTCATATCTCTTAGCAAAAATGGGTACAGTTATAGCTTGATTACTTCTAACCTAACTCTATTCAACTTGACAATGTGGGTTATTCTCAAAAATTTACTCAGATATTCATTAGGATCCTATGATGGATGGTCTATAAACTAATTCTGTTGGACCATTATAATCAAAGCTAGTTTAAGCACAAAATTGTTTGCCTTAAAAGTTGGTTGTCTTACTATTGAATATTCTTCCTAGATGACTAATCTCTATAAATCATCCAAGGTGTCTTCACTTGGAGGTATTGTTGCATATTCTTGGTCTACTATTGGAGCCATCCTTTTTTATACCATTTTTGCTGTTTCTACAATTCTAACCTTCATTTGGCTTCTCAGTATTCTTTCAATTTCAGAATCCAGATGAAACAGACATACTTTTTGCTACCTATGCATGAATTACTTCTTGAAATTGAAATACACTAAGATCAAGAGGGATTAATGGCATCAAATATAATGTTACACACACACACACATATATATATATATATTTAGCTCAAAAAGTTTAGTGTCTTCATAAGATCCTATTGTTAATTCATATTTTTGTGATTTCTTTTTTTTTCAAAAACATGTCCAAACTAATATCTCCCTTTTTTCTAAATATTGTCCTAAATATTTTTTTCAATCTCTTTCAATGACACTACAAAACATAATTACCTTTTTTTGTATAGTCTAAATCACTCTTCTTTGGCACGGTCTCATGGAGATTGTAATTGGATTTAGTTTATGGCATTGCAAGTGCGTGGGACATACAAGTAGTACAAGTGAATGTAAATCCAAATATTATTCCCATAGAGATTGATAAGAATTGAATTGATAACTACCCAAACTACTAAAGATTTGCACAATTCGAACCATTAAAAAAGTTTTCATAAATAGTTAAAAGATAACGACAATTAAAGAACTAAAACTCTATACAAAATTCAGCTAAAATCACAAAGACAAATTGGACTGGATCAATTCTCTTGTAGAAATTGACACATACTCCAAGTGCTTTGGTATGAAAAATTCTTGTAGACTTATTTAGTATGGCTTTTTCTAGAAAAAAGTTGAAATCTATCAAGCATAATCTTCAAATAGTCTTGGATCTCTCCCTATAGCTACATATTTCACCACTAAGATAATATTACTTCCCTAGAAGTTTAAGATCTAAGTGGTTACTAGTAGTTTGAGTCATCTTAAGAAAACTAGGTATTTTTTCTTTCTCAATATTTCATACTCATTTCTGATGACTACATGTTTTTTGCTTATTATGACATGAGTGTTGCAAGTCTCTACAAATGGTTGGTGCCTCTTTCTTTAAATCTTAGAAAGTTTTTTCTTCCTTTGATTGGATCTAAGCCAACATGGGGATATCAATCATTCAAAAGATTAAGATGACATCTCTGGTGATTTATCTAGAGATCATTCCATTTTCTCATCTCTAAGTAAAATGGGGATTTATCTACATAAACTGATATAGTTCCTCTATTCTTTTCTTTTAGCCTAACATATACCCTTTATAGATTGTTCACTGATATCTTTTACCACTTGATGAATTATACCTCTAAGGGTATAATCAATGTAGCTTGATGTGGAGCTTTCAAAAGAAGAAGTGTAGAGGAAGTAAGGTAATTAATCGAAGACCTTCCTAGATGCAGTATGAGGGCTCCATCTGAATCAATAGGAAGTAATAGTAGAGCAAGAGGGGTGGAGTGATAGAGTTGAATAGAATGATTGCTATTGAAGCCAAATTTGATGCCCTTATGAATAGGCTAGACAAACAAAAAAGAAGAAACACTCTACTCATGAGACTGGAGTAGTTGAAAGAGATGAAAATAGAAGTAGTGTTGAGGGATAACAAGAATAAGGTCCGTATGAAGTTGAGGAGGCAAACTACCTTAATGAACAAAAGATTTATTATTTCAAACCTAACCCCAATTTTCCAACACATTACACACCAGCATTAAAGAACCAATGAGAACTTTTCTTATTGTGGAGAAGGACAATGGGGCCTAAGGCATGAAAAACTCTACTAGAGTGGGTATGCTCCACCAAGGTTCTAGTAGTAGCAGCAAGAAGGAGGAAAGAACAAGGTTGGTCATCATGGTCAAGAGAAGATCCAATCATTTGAGGAATAGATGTAGTAGTTCATGGAGGACAACAAGAGGATGTTGAGCCTCCATGAACATAAATTGGTTGAATTGGAAACTTTCAACTCCAACACACAAATATTTTAGGCAAATACATGTTCTTCCCTCAAAAAATCTTGAGACTCAAGTAGGGTGGCTAGTGGGGGTGTTCAAATTTTTTATTGGCCACAAGTTCCTACCCTACCAGATCCTACCCTACCCTTCTGAAAGATTAACCACAAAAATAAGGTAGGAATGCGAAAGATTTTTTGGTCTTCCGATTAAATCAGGTAGGAATGCGGAATAGCAATTCAATTCTGCATTCCTACCCTACCCTGCCCATATTAATATATATATCTATTATATAAATATTTATGGTGGATTGATGGCTAAAACATTATAATTATTGTTGTAATTGTTTTAGATTTTAGTTTTATTGATTTATTGTGTTATTAAATTGGTGCAACATTAGTGCAAGTTATTTAATTAAATTATTAAAATATTTCAAAAATTAATAACTACAAAAGTGTTTACCCATCTTCCTTCCCGACTTCCTACCTAATTAATCGGGCAGAAATTTGAGTAGGAATGCTACATCTTATTAGGTAGGGTATGGTAAAAAAAATTCTTCCACCAAGTAACAGGTAGGAATGCAGAAAACTATATCTTTTATTCGTAGGGTAGGGTTGACACCCCCAGCAGCTAGCCCTAAATTTGCTAGGTTAGAATAAATATAGTTTTTCTAGTGATACTAATAAGAATCTGAAAGACTACATGATTGTGCAACTCAGAAGTGGGAATGAATTGGAGAACAAAAAGTTAGAAGAAAGTGGAAATATGAAGTGCAGTATCAAAAATACTATAAAAGAAGCTGAAATATCGATGTAGCAGCAACATGATGAAGAAGGAACCAACAATCCAAAAGAAAAAACTCAAATATCTAGGAATGAAGTTTTCTTCCCGCAGAGACTACAAATGACTAAAATAGAGGAGTATTTCTCCAAGTTTTTGGTGATCTTTATGAAAGTGGAAATCAACCCATCTTTTCTAGAGGTAGTTGTTCAAATGTCACTCTATGTTAAGTTTCTAAAGGATATCCTTAATAAAAAAAAGAAAATTTGCTGAAGATGAAGTGGTGAACCTGACTGTCACATGTAGTATAGTCATCTAGAGAAGACTACCAGAAAAAATGAAGGATCCAAGAAGTTTCACTATTCCATGCACTATCGGAGAAGTCAAAAATATCAAGAGCATTATACATTTGCTGGAAAAGGATAGTTTGATTTTAAAGAGTCCTACTAAAATGCATTTGAATAGATCAATCCAGACTAGTGGAAACTCAAAATCATGGCCACACTAGACTAGAATAGTGCATTTGAAATCATGTGTGATGCTAGTGATTTTGTAATGAGAGCTATACTGATACAAAGAAAAGATAAAATATTCAGGGTCATCTACTATGCTAGAAAAACCTTCAATAAAGCTCAAGAAATTATTTCTCTACTAAAAAAGAGATGCTAGCCATAGTATTTGCATGTAAAAAATTTAGGCCATATATTTTGGGTTATTATGTTATCATCCATACTGACCATGTAATAATTAAATATTTAATGGAAAAGAAGAAAGCTAAGCCAAAATTGATCAGATGAGTGCTGTTACTACAAGAATTGAATCTTGAAATAAATGATAAAAAGGGTTGTGACAATGTGATAGGTGATCACTAGTGAAGAATGAAAATAACTACTTGAAATGAAGGAGAATCTAAAGTCATTAAAAATTTTTTAGATGAGTATTTATTTTAGCTGTCATTAAAGGTGTCAACTGAGTCGGGCCGGCTCGGACCGGCATGAGGCACGACACAATTCGGCCGTGCTGGGCCGGCCCGACACAGGAATTTTCCATGCCCGGGCCCGTGCCATGTCAAGGCCAACCAAGCCTCGTGCCGTGCCTGACCCAGCATGATTTGGTGGCCCATGGCATGGCCTGCCGGCACTGGACATGTCCCTCACCCCACCCATTCGCCAGTGCCATTTGGTTCGGATAGGGAAAATGCACGGGCACTGGTCCGATTCCACTCTGACCCGACCTACGGTCCCGCCCGACCCAAATCCCCCCCTCCCCCCCCCCCCCCCCCCCCCAACGGTTAAAAAAATAAAAAGTCGAATAGCAGACATTGGATTTCATCTCCAACAGCTAGGGGGCAGAATCCAACGGCCCTCATGATTCTGCCACCTAAAATTCAATAAAAAATTAAAAAAAACATAAAAAATACTTTTTTTAAAAAAAAATTTACTATAATCTATAAAATCCCCCAACCTCTCTATAACATTTATATTTTTCATAAACATTTATTCTCAAATCTTACTCTCAAAATTCTCTCAAAACTCTTGCTCTTCTCTCTCTATTGAGACTCGGGATTTCATCAATTGGCTCGGCTTTTCAGGACTCTCAACTCGGGTTTGAAAGTTTGAACTAGATTGTGGTGCACCGTGTACATGAGCTACCTCACTGCTTTACCGAGTAGTTTAAGTTATTTGTTTACTTTCTCTCTCTCTCTCTAGTCTCTCTCTCTAATCCAAAAATCTAAAATCTATCATCTAGTCTCTAGTCTACCTCTTGTTTTAAAAAAATCTAAAAAAATTAATAATACTAATGAAACATATTTAAATTTAGAAAATGAAAATCTTACACAAAGGTATGCCAAATTATTCACCAAAAAACATGGTGCATTAGATCCTAGGCAAACCCAACTTAGCACTGCATTATTTAAGATTGGTTTTGAGTTCGGTCTCAAAGTTTACTCTCTTCATATACTGCAATGAGTTGGGTAAAAAAGTCATGGCCAAACTTATCACATTGATGGGTCTTCCGATAAGATTTTCAGAAGATCCAAGGATAGTGCACATCATGCAAATATATTTTTAGCCTGCTTATCATAAGATTCCTAGGTCCACATCTAGGAATGATATACTAAAATTTTATAAGTTAGAAAAATAAATAATAATTAATGAATTTATGGCATATTGTGGAGTGGTATCTGTGACGTCTGATATCTGGACAAGTCATGATAAATCATCTTTATGCATGTCTCAAAGGCCACTATGTAGATTCTAACTGGACAATGAATAAAAAAATTTTAGGATTCTCTGAGATTCTCCATCCTCATGATGGCCCGGCCATTTTTGAGTATAGATGAAAATCTTTAGAGAATATAAAATTCAAAATAAAATTTTTAGTATCACATTCTATAACACATCTAATAATGGAGTAGCATAACATGTTTGTTTGGAATATTAGAGACACACCATTAGGAGAAATCTTTTATGTCAGATGCAAGTGTCACGTGATTAACCTGACTGTGCAATTGGGTATGAAGGTGTGTTCCCCCACATTGGATAATATACGTAATGCACAAAAATATATTCGCACTCCTCGTAGACAACAGGAGTTTGGTAGTCTCTATTTGTCTGTGAATCTTAAGAAGAAGAAATTCCAATCGGATGTGAGACACCGTTGGAATTACACGTACCTGATGTTGGAGTCATGTGTTGGATATGAACACATGATATTTGACTACGTCAATAGTAAGAGTGACGAACTTATTATTGACAACACTGACTGGGCTTCAAAAATTTCATTTATGAAATTTTTGAAGATTTTTTATGACATGATGAACATGTGTTCGTCGGTTTATACTCCCACGACTTGCATTGCACTCAGGTGCATATACAACTTTAAAGCATGTTTAGGAAGTAACGAGCTGACCCGACACTTATTCATATTGTTGCAGAGATGGAAACCAAGTACTTAAAATACTGGTCCACCATTCCATCTCTTTATTGTCTCACTGCATGCATGGACCCTAGGGTTAAGTTGGAAGGGGTAGATAACACCCTGACTTACATTTCTTCGTGCATGAACCTGGAAGACCCACCTAAAAGGTTCATTCACGAGAAGTTGACTGACCTATTTGCATACTACGATACTAGGTATGGTTGTAAAAGTAGTGAGACTGTGATTACGGACATGAATACCTTCTTCGGAGATGATGATTTTTCCATTCAGTTAGCGAGGGAGAAACGACGGGGTGGACCTTACATAGGACCGAGCTTTCTCGGTACTTAGATACCGATTTCTGCTCAATCCTATCACATTCTGAACTAAGAATCTTTATATATTACATTGGTGGAAATCATACGAGTCCACCTTTCCCATGCTATCTAAGATGACACGGGATCTACTGACTCCTCCGGTGTCGAGCATCGCATCTAAGTCTGCTTTTTCTCTTGTAGAGAACGTGATTTCGAATATGAGATCAATATTATGTTCAGATATTGTTGAGACCTTGACCTATTTGAAGGATTGGGAGAATTCGAGGTTTAGCATCCAGGATTGTGCTGGAGCTGGGACAGGGACTGCATCCGCCATGAAAGCGGAGGAGTTGATTGCTGATGATGATGATCCATATGATAGTAATTTTGATGTTGCAGTTGATGATGCTCATGATATGTCGATTGACGATTGACATGGTTGCTGATTTTTCCTGCCCGTTGCTAGACGCAGTTGCCAATGTCACGCCACGCCACATGTCATTTGTCATTGTCACTAGATTTTGATTTTTGATGTCTCGCAATCATGGACACGGCTGATGATTTGTGTTATTTTTTCTTGATTCTGCTTTTTGATTTCGATATTTTATTTTGTATTGAATGTATATTTTTTTTTATTTACGTTATGTTGTATTTGCTTTAGTTCGGTATCTATTGGCCGATTAGACATTTGATTTGCTTTTGGTTTTGTGACTTTATAACTTTTTTTGACGAAATTTTTTGTTTAATTTATTTTTGTGTTTAATTTTTTTATTTAAAATTCTATAATTTAATTCTAATAAATTATAATCTAAATTTATTAAAAATTAATAAAAAAATTTAAACTTTATTAATATTTTATATTCAATAATTTTTAAGTTACAAATTTAAAATTTTTAAACATTATCCATATATAATATAATATATATTTTATATATAGTTTAATACAATACTTTAAATTTTTAAAAATATAAAAATTTTATTTTTTTAACCACGCCAGTACGGATCGACCCGACACGATACTTTTACAGCCGAGCCGGTGGGCCGTGCTGGGCCTGGCTTGAATAAACCGTGTCAGGCCAAGCATGGCATGGTATAGTAATCGTGTCGTGCTTGGCCCGGCACGAAAGCATCATCGTCCTCAAAAAAATGGGCCGGGCCAGCCTGGCACATCCTATTTGACACCTCTTGACGTCATTACAGATACCCTGATATATAGATTTAGTGAACTACCGAGCTTGTGAAGTTATACCACCAGAATTCAGCTACTAGTAGAAAAAAAAAGCTATGAACTAATAGTCGGTATGTGGGATGACCCATTATTATTTTAAATAGGAGCTAATATGATTATCAGAAGGTATGTGCAAAAAAAAATAAGGCAACATATTGAAAGAATGTCATGCATCACAATATGAGAGGCATTTTTTAGGGCACAAAATAGCTCACAAAATTCTCCAATCAGATTTTTACTAACCTACCTATCTTTAAAGATTGCATTGAATGAGTCAAATTGTATGATCAATGACAAAGAATGAGGAATGTCAGCAAGAGTAATGAAATGTCCCTACAAGGTATATTGGTGGTACAAATTTGTGATATATAAGGGATAAATTTTATGTGACTTTTCCCAATTCTTATGGAAATATATACTTACTTCTAACTATTGATTATGTATCAAAGTGGTTGGAGGATACTAATTTTCCAAGGAATGATGTAAATATTATGGTGGGATTCATACAAAATAATATTTTGAGTAGATTTGGAACACCCAAAACTATCATAAGTGATTGAGGAGATCATTTTGCCAATAAAGTTTTTGACTAACCAATAAGCATATACGAGATTAAACATATATTATGTTTGGCATATCATCCTCAGACTAATGGTCAGGATAAAAATTCTAATAGGAAAATTAAGAAGATTCTAGAAAGAATAGTAAGCTTAAGTAGAAAGGATTAGTCCTTAAGGCTAGATGATACACTATGAGCTTATAGGATAGCATTTAAAACTCCCATTTGAATGTCCCCATATTGAATTGTCTTTGGAAAATCTTATCACCTACCTCTGGAATTAGAATACAAAGCAATGTAGACTATTAAACAATTGAATCTTGACTTCAAGACTGCTAATGAAGAAAGATTACTCCAAATTAAAGAACTGGAAGAATTGAAAAATAAAGACTATTAGAGTGCTAGAATCTATAAGGATAAAATAAAGAAATGACATGATCAAAGGATTTTGAGGAGAGAATTCAAGATAGGAGACCAAGTTCTATTTTTCAACTCCAAACTAAAACTATTTCTAGAAAAGTTGAAGTCAAAATGGAGTGGTTTATATATAGTAGTAACAAGTACAATCTTTTGGATAGTAATAGTGAGAACAACAATTAGATAAGAGTTTAAGGTGAATCGTTAAAGACTAAAGCACAACCTTAACATTAAATGAGTTCAAACGAGATGAAATTTTTATAGAGGGAGATACTGCTGAAGGAGAAGCATGCAGGAAAGTCCAACCAGAGACTAAAAAATTGAGCAGCTTTTGGAAGGTAACTCATATAAGAGTTTGATATGAATGTGTTAATTTATTTCTTCTTCCTTTTTATTTTTAGTAGTTTAGAATATATTGTTAATCTTTTCCTTGATGAGTTATTTGTAGAGTTTTAAAGAACTGCGGACAAATTAGCACAAAATAAAAGTTGACAAAAAATATTCATCAAGTTTTAAGGAAATATTAGACTAAAAGAGGAGTATTTACTTTCCCTTAGAAATCAATTCTAAAAAGATGCATGGTGTTGAGTTTGGGGGAAGAAAAATTTATAAAAATGGAAAAAAAAAATAGTCTTGGCTGAGGTGTTTATTTGGATATTTTCATTATAATGATGAGCTAGTACATGTTATATTTGTTAGGAAGCATGCAGATCCTTAAAGAAATGAATTGCATTGTTTACTCATCAACCAAAAAAATGGACATTTTTTTGTTTGTCATGACAAATAGGCATAGATCTTGGAAGAAAACTGATAAAGACTTAACTTTTGGTCGCAATAAAGTTTTTGAAGTCACAATATTAATTAAACATTTCAAACAAGGCAAAATCATGCCATTACATATATTCTGTCGCGACACCATTTTTTAGATTTCAAAACTGTTTAATGTCACGACAAAAATTTATTTTCTTTTGATAGAGCAGATCAATTACTATGAATATAAAATAAAATAAATTTATATTGTAATCAAAAGAAGGAATGTCATGACCTGGATAATATTGTGCAAAACTGAAAAAAAGAAATCAAGCAAGTCATGACAAACAAAAGTTAGGTCTCAAGGGTTACTTTAAGTCACAATAAACTTAGGCATGTCGTGACATAAAAAAAGTGATCTTACAATAAAAAATTAAATAATTTTTTTTATTGAGTGAATGAGTTAATTTTAAATACAATGATCATCATCAAAGAGAATAAATTTTGTGTGCTGAAATTAAGTCACAACATGCGCATGTGAATTTCGAGCCCACCAAGATTAAAGTCATGATCCATGCACATTAATTTCTTTGTCCCACCAAGAATTAAGAAGCGATATGTGTACTTTAATTTCAAGCACCACACGTGAACTTCAATTTAAAAACCTCAAATAATTCTACTTCTTTTTCTATTTTCAACCCCACAAATCATCTCTAATGCTAGTCATTCAAACTTAAAATGCTAGTGCCCCTATTTTTGTCCCAACATTTTTTTGATAAACTCATTTCCAAATCTAAATAGCTAAGAACTTGAGTTTTTCATCCACCCTAACAAGATCATGTAAGAGAACAAACAACAAAAGGAAGAGGTTCAGTTAGGACCTCCAATAGAGACAAACTCATGGGGAGAACTAGAAGCTCCAGATGAATTTGAGTCACTGGTAGAAGGAAGAAAAAAGAAAAAAATGGTTGAGATGCATTAGGAGTCAGAAGAGGAAGATGAAGCATTCATTTCTAATGAAGCACACTCTACCAGGTAAAAATACTTCTCTCAAAAAGATTGTATCAAAGAGAAAGAACTTGAGAAATTTATCTCATTATTTGAAAAGAAAATGGAGCTATTGGGTTGGAGGGCCTTCTACGAGCACCAGAGTCTGGGATACAGTGATATAGAAAGAAATTCCATGTCAAATTTGGTGGCAATGAAGAAGAAAACTATTTATGTCAAAGGAGTATTGGTTCCATTTAGAGAGAAAAACATAAATGAGTTGTACCAGCTTGAGCATCAGAAACATGGGTTCAAGTCCAAGAAGATGGTGGAGAGCCCGAATCATGGCACAATTATCAAAAGACTGACAAATGGTAAAGGGAAGTGGGGGAGTAGCAAGCGAAAAACACATGAATCGATAAACTAAAGAAATCTTATAGAAAAGGCTAAGGTTTGGTTCCATTTCATTTTGTTGGTTATAGCTTCAACGAAACATATGTGCTCCATCAAAAGAACCACAAGTATTGCTATTGTATACCATCTTGGAGGGGTACAAAATAAATATTTGGGTGATCATAGAGACCTTGATATTGGAATACCATCAGGGCAACAGAAGATGGTTAATTTCTCAACCAGTATTAATCACCAAGTTGTACTTGGATGCTAGGGTAAAAGAGAGGAGAGAAGAATTATGCCCAAGAGTCTTTCCTCTGACTTTAATAGGGGTAGTTAAGGGGCCAAAAAGTATAAATTAAAAAGTAGTCAATGCGGAGGACAACTCAAAGGAGGAAGGAGATAGAAGAAAAGCTTTGAACATACCCTAAAAAAGCTCATACTTTTATGATGACAGAGAATAGACAACAAGAAAAGGAAGATGTCTCTACTCTCATTTTAACATGGCTTGCACCACCAAAAGAAAGAAACCCTTTTGTGTACTCACTACCCTCATTCAGAACTAAGAACATGGAAGTAGGTGAAAGCCCAAGAATGGAGGAAATAACCTTAGAAATGATAGAGATGGTGATCTCCATGAACAAGGATATGGAAGAAGAAGAAAAGAAGCGGGGAACCAATCAAGAACTCAAGAAAGACAGTTGGAAAGTAGAGCTCAAAAGAATAGAATAACAATAGAAGGAAGTTTTAAAATAAAGAAAGCAAGAGTGGACTAGAAGGATCACAGCCTTTCTACCATGGACTATGAAACTTTTGGCATCATGTCAAAACTACCTCCCAAAAAATGAAAATTAGCTTTCAAAAACCTCTCAAAAATTTTTCTCTTCCAAACATACCCAAGCCATAAAAAAGTCAACAAGTTCAGAAAATTAAATAATGTCATAATTTGTTTAGAAATTCTATTGCTATGTTTTATTTTATTATCGTGGATTCTATTTAAAACTACCTCATAATATCAATTTAGTTTTTTTTTCTTAAGGACAAGAAAACCTTTAGGTTTTGTGGTATTTGATGAGTCAAAAAGTCATCTATGTTTTAGTCCTTTTTCCTAGCATATTTTAATGTTTAGGAAATAAATTTCATACTGAAAGATAGAAATTCACTCTTCTCATGGTTTTGTATGCCTTTAGTTAGAAAAAATAAAATTGCAATAAAAATCTAAGAAATTGGTGAAGAAAAATGTGTCACGATAAAATCAACTATGTTGTGATAAAAATCTAAAGAAGAACTAAAAATAAAGCCATAGCCAGTGAATGATATAGTAACCAATAATAAGAAGAAAGAAAGATGGGGTTGTTACCACTCAAGTCCCCATTAGGAGCATGAAGTCGCAACATACAACAAGTTGTAACTAAGAGTCCAAGACAAGAAAACTATTGTTGTAACAAAGAAATCTTTTTATTAAGAATCCCAAAATAGAAATTTGGTCACAATAGCAAAGTTCAAGCAACAGGAAAGAACTTCGTCATGATATCAGAATTGGACTTGACATCAGAATTTAGTCATGACATTACAGATTTATAGTTGGTTGTGACATCAGAATTGGTCATGACATCAGAATTTGATTATGACATCAAAATTGATTCTGACATCAGAATTGATTATTATATCAAAATTGGTCTTGATAGCAAAAATAGGTCATGACTCATGATAGAAAATGAGAAGATATAGGGAATTGGAGGTCGCAACGTAGAATTCAAAGTTGGGCCAATCTTTCTATATTTTACAAAAATAACCTTAGAAGCTATGACTAGGAAGAGGCCATATAAAAACATATTCTTCTTCGTGAAATGAAAGGCAAGAGGCATTGGAGGAAAATTAGGAAACTAGTAGCTAATGACTCCACTTATTTTTCTTTTTTTCTTTTCTTCTTTTAGTGTAGATCTAAATTAGATTAGCATTGTTCTTCTTTTAGTGTAGATCTATATTAGATTAGCATTGTTCTTCTTTGTTTTGTTGTGAATCTAGAATTAAGCTTGTCAGAAGCATGAATCTAAACAAGTATTAATTAATTTTCTCTAATCCCTAGTTGTATTTTTTTTGAAACTAGAATAAATCACATGAAGTCAATTGATTCGGTTGGTTACAATCACCGTGTGTCCATAGGCAATTGCAATCTAGTAATATCAAAGCGACATTTTTGCTAAATCAATTTAGCTATTGAGCATGTTATTTTATGTGGGAATTAGCGAGCATTCTTTGGAAGCAAAAGGTTAAATCTAATGGATTGGTATTGAACTTCAATTAATTTGTTCCCAAATTTTAGACTGAATGCCATAATTCATTATATCCTACCCTTATTTCTACGAGGTCCTCTAAGTGACATAGAGAGGGTGATTCCTGAGGGTCAGTAAAAAATCTATTAAGAGTATATGTTAGGCTAACATAGGAGAACAAAGGAACTCTATTAGTTTATGTAGATAAATCCTCAATTTACTCAGAGATGAGAAAATGAAATGATCTCTAGATAAATCACCAGAGATCTCACCTTAATCTTTCAAGTGATCGATGTCACCATGTTGGCTTAGATCCAAACAAGAGAAAATAAAAATTTCTAAGATTTAAAGTAAGGAGCACCAACCATTTTTGCAACACCCATGTCTTGGGAAGCAAGAGTCCTGTAGTTATTAAAAATGGATACGAAGTATTGAGAAAGAAAAAATACTCAATTCTCTTAAGATGGCTCAAACTACTAGTAACCACTTTAATCTTTGACTTCTAGGAAAGTAAGGTTATCTAAGTGGTAAAATAGGTAGCAACAAAAAGAGATTCAAGGCAACATGATAATTATACTTGATAGATTTTAACTTTTCTCTAGAAATAAGCCATGCTAAATAAGTCTATAAGAAGTGGTCATACCAATGAACTTGATGTTTATGTTAGTTTCTATAAAAGAATTGATCCAATCTAATTTGTCTTTGTGATTTCAATTGAATTTTGTTTAGAGTTTTAGTTCTTTAATTATCATTATCTTTTAAATAGTATCTAAAAAGTTTTTCTTAATGGTTCAAATAGTGAGAATATTTAGTAGTTTGAGTAGTTGATAATTTAATTCTTATCAACCTCTATGTGAATTATATCTAGACTTACAACTATTTTTACTACTTGTATGACATGTACACTTGCAATGTCATAGACTAAATTTAATTACAATCTCCATGAGGTAGTGTCAAAAGAAAGTAATTTAGTCTATACAAAAAAATGCAATTAAAATACTGAAGCAAAACTATGAGGGGATCATCCTTTGTAGTGAAAGACCAAGGATGATAGCCAAAATGTAATACAATAAGGCAGAAAGACATTTTCATACTCAACTACCTTTTTTTGATAGATAAACACAATATTTTCCCAATACTAAACATCATCATACACAATTAAGAAAGGCAGCCTTTGAGCCTAAGTATATTTCCAAAAACTCAAGTCTATCTACAAAACTTGAGTAGTAATTAGTTCACTCTTGATTAATCTAATTGCCTATATAATCCATCTATGATTATATCTAGAATTAGGTCTACTTTACTATTTTTACAACTCATGTACTTGTGAAACTCGAATAGATGAGAAACAATCACCCAACAAGCTTTTGGAATCATATCATAAATGAGGAGGTTTAGCATTATATGAAAGTCACAAAAAGTATTTGGCACTACTAGAGAGGATTATTAATTTGATTAATTAACTCGAGCTGATGTAAATATCCTTGAAAATAGAAAATTTTTTAGTTGTTAGGATATAAGTATAGCTTTGTGTTTGTAGTGTATTTATGGTTTGTATTTTTTGTTTTATTTTTTGATTGTTTTGTAGCCACAATCATTACATGAGCAGAAATTTTGGGATTGAATTAATACCTCTTGACCTATAAGATTTGAGATAGATAGCTTAGAGAAAGATTATGGTAGGACATGATAGCAATGAAAACTATTAGGTAGTGATTATAGTTAGCCAACTATGATGAATAGTTACTCTAGAATTCAGATACAATTTGTTGAAGATATTTACTTTGAGTTGAAGCTTTGTTTGATATCTATGGTTTTAAATCAGTATAGTAGAAAAATTTTGAAGATCCAAATAACCATGTCATAACTTTCTAGGAGTCATGGGACATGGTAAAGAAGAATGGAGTTAGCTAACATTCTATTATGTTATGACTATTTTTTAGAGATAAAACCTAGAGCTAATTCTAGTGCTTATATAACGTATGCTTGTGCAATTGATAAGTTCTTCCCAACTCAAATCAGCACTCAACTACTAAATGATATAATCCAATTTCAATAAGAGGATAAATATACTTTATAAGATGCTTGAGACTAATTCAAATAGATTTTGAGGATATACTTGCCACATGGATTTGAATTTTAGTTTCAAGCTCAAACTATCTACAATAGCCTGAACTACATGATGTGATACATGATTGATATGGCATCGAGTGGTTCTATTATGAACAAATCACCTGGAGAATTATATTGTCTATTATGAAGAGCTAGCAAAAAATATCTATCAAACTCTCAATGATCGAGTATTTGAAAGAAAGCAAACTAGATAATTGGAGTTGGATAAATTGATTATAATAGAAGCCAAGATGGATTTATTTTCAACAAATTTGGATCCCAAAAGGACAAACAACAAAGTGTGGGATAGATTTCTATTTTACAACTATAAAAAATAGTAAATTTTGACCCCTTATTCAAGTGGAGGATGACAATATTTTGTCGAACAATGGGTACATATTATTACCCAGCAATAATGCTCTTATACACTATCATCTAATTATGAGAAATCATGAATGCTTTTCATATAAGAATTATGAAAATATATAGTAGAATATGGGTCATTCTAGCATAATTTTGGAAAAAAAACTCAATAAGATATCACATACAAAGAACCTCAAGCTCTAATTACAAACATTCAAAAGGAGTAAAAATTCATCATTTGAAGACATTATACTTTCCTTACACACAAATATAAAGAAGAGAAATGGTCTATAGGAGAACTAGATGAAATGAATTAAAATAAGGCTAGAATATATAAACATGACATTAAAGATTATTGAAAATCAACTTGGAAAACTAGTATTATCAATGAAGTTGGAGAGCATGAATGAACTACCAAGCAATATTGAGGCAAATCTAAATAATTTCCTATCCATCACACTTAGGAGTGACAAAGAATTAGAAGGGCAAAAAGTAAAAGAGAACCAGGGAGAAGCTAAAATAGAAAAGGGAGTTGTGACTAAAAAAACAAGACTTTTTAAAGTTGTGACATAGCACAATTTCGTGGTACCTGATGTCATGATATTTTCCAAAGTTTGGCATTCACAAAACTCACTTCCCAACTCACTTATTCAGTCATGACACATGCAGAAATGGTAGACGTGTCAAATGGGCCTGTCATGTTAGCACGATGCATTTTTTGGTGGCATAGTCAAGCCACCATGTCGTGATGGGCATTGCCAAACATGGGAGTCATGCTGTATCTGGCAAGAAATTACTGCTAATCTACTTAGCCTGGCATGGCATGACTGGCATGATTTTAGAAAATCTCATGCCTACCATGTTGGGTCATGCTGGATCATGCCCATTTTGTGGTTAGTACAACCACTAGCATCGTCCACCAGCTACTGCCACTTCCAGCACACATTGATGACCAATCACCATAAAAACATAAAAAATATATAAAATAAATAAATTAAAGAAAAAAAACTAATTATATGTACAATACATATCATATATAATATTAATGAAGCATAAGTAGAACTAAAAAGACAATATATATAAACTTAAACTACATTTATTACACTATAAGTATAAGAGTAGTAAAAAAAAAATATAAAATTTATTTCATAGCTAGGTCCAAGAGATAGATATGAAATAAAAATGAAAAATAATAATTAATAATAATAACAAAAAATACAATCATAAATGGTAATCAAAGTATCAAAATCATAGCATATCATGCCAAAATAATAATTTTAAAATAAACATAATATCAACAAATAACAATCAATCCAAATGCCAATTTGTGTGTATGCAAATTATCATTATCATGTAAACATCTAATTTCATCACTAGTGCTAGCTTCAATATCATTCTAGTCCCATAAGTCATCATCTCCCATTAACTTTTATGCTCTTGGTCCTACTATATCCCAAATACCCAACCTCAAATCTTCTTAGTCATTCATGTATGCAAGTGCCTCAATAATATCCCGTTGTAGTCTCGATCTCCTATCTGAAATGACCTACAATAAAAAAATATATAATGTGATGCTATGCTAGATGCCGAAGGAATCAATAGATGTCATGTCATCTTAGACAGCATGGGATAGGTGGATTCATATGATATTTATCATAGTAATATATCAAGATTTTTGTTATCATTATATGATAAAATTTAGTAGTAATTGGTATCTAAGTACTGAGATAATTTGCTCCTATTCGAATGAACACCCCATCATTTTACCCTCACTAACTAAATAGAGAAGTCATTGTCTTCAAATATGGTGCTCATGTAGAGGTGTCAAATGGGCCGGGCCGGGCCGGCCCGGCACGATAAAAAAACGTGCCCGGGCCCGTGTCGGGCCCGGCCGAACAAACCACGAGCCGTGCCGTGCCTTGGCACGGCACGCCGGCCCGCGTGCCTGAGTCGTGACTCGTGACCCAACCGGGCCCCGCCCCCGGTAAAAAGACCGCGGGTCGGGTCCAAACAGACCCGACCCGCCCCGCCTGCCCTGCCTTGCCGTGCGCCCGTGCCCGAGCGGGCCGGCACGGCACGGCACGGCCTTGCCGTGCCCACGGGCCGTGCCGTGCCCGAATTTAAAAAACCGTGTCGTGCCGTGCCCGGCACGGCACGGCAGCACGGCTGGGCACGTGAAAAACGGGCCGTGCCGTGCTGGGCCGGCCCGTTTGACACCTCTATGCTCATGTCCATACTTGGAGTCTTACAATAACTACTACCATACCTTGTGTCAAAGTATATAAATAATTTGGTTAATTTTTCAGGAATCAACTCTTTAGGTTGGTAGCCTTAATTCATGCACATGGATATGTATGTCAAAATATTTTCTACTTCTTTGACTTTAACCCTAGGATCCATGCAGGCAACCAGGCAACAAATAATAAAATGATAGACTAAAACTTTAATACTTAGTTTCTATCTCAATGATCTTGACACAACATATATGGTGACCTCTAAACTTGCTAAACATGATACTAATATTGTGCATACACCTTGAGTGTAATGTAAATGGTGTGAGTGTACATGAATGAACACATATTCATCATGTCATAAAAAATATTCAGAAATTTCATAAAAAAAATATTTATATCCCTGTTAGAGTCGTCAGTAATATGTTTGTCACTCTTAATATTGACATTGTCAGATATCAAATATTCGTATCAAACACATGACTCCAATATCATGTAAGTGACGTCTCTCATCCATTTAGAATTTCTTCTTCTTTAGACTCGGACAAATAAAGACTACCAAACTTTTGTTGTTTACTAGGCATCATAAGATATTTTAGTGAGGTTCTTATTTTTTTTTTTAATACAAATGAAACAACCTTCATCCCTGCTAGTACTACGAGGTTAATAATATGATACATACACCTAATGTGAAAAATCTCACCTAATGGATTGTCTCTAATATTCCTAACAAATATGATAATAGTGACTTCATTATTAGATGCATTATCAAATATGTTACTAAATATATTATTATGAATATCATATTTCATAAAGATCTTCATCATACACACATATATGGTAGGAACATCATGAGGATGAAGATTCTCAAAAAATATTAAAATTTTTTTTTAAGTTTCCATGTAAAATCTACATAATGGGCAGTGAGGCATAAAACACTACAAAAAAAAATTCCATATAGTTGTGGATAATTCCCTAGCTATATGGAAAATTACCGTCGCTAAATGGTAAATAGGGACGGAATACCAACGGATTGTGTCCATTTCTAAAGTGCTTTTAGCTAAATTTTAGCTACGGAATTTTCCCTAGCTAAAAAGTTAGCAACGAAAAATTCCCTTGATAAAAAAGAAAAATTCCGTTGCTAAAATAGCAAAATAAACAAAATATTCTCTCGCTAAACAAAAATAACGACAGCTGAATCCATAGCTAAAGTCCCTAGCCTTAGAAAATTAGCGACGGAATATCCATCGCTAATTTTAATATTTCCCTAGTAAAAATAGCTTGGGAAATTTCATTCTCTAAATTAGCGAGGGATTTTTCCCTCACTAATTTAGCTAGGGAATTTTCCCTAACACTTTTAATTTCAAAATTAAATAAAAATTTTTTAATTTAGCTAGGGAATTTAAGAAATTTAATAACTTATTCTAATACAATATTTTAAAAACTAAAAAAAATTATATTACATCTTAGTTATCAATGTATCTACCGACTGTGCATACAGTATAATGTATCAATGCATTGACGTTGCTTTCTCTCCCTTTGCTCCTCCGATCACCAACTTTCTGCTGCGAAAATACTATCCGAGTCACGGTGCTTGACGTCTGTTGAAAAATCCATTCGCTTATACAAGCTTCAATTGGGAAACAATGCGGTACCACATCTGTAAAAATTTAAACCACTAAATAAAATCAAAATAAATTAAAAGAAAAACTATGGTTTGATAAATATACATTACTGCAGCAAAAATGTACATATATATTAGCATTGCACTCGTACATATATTACTATAGTATTTGTACATATAAATTGCAGTATTATGCGTACATATATATCGAGTACATATATACTTAGTATATATGTACATAAAATAATGTAGAATTATATGTACGTATATACTGACTATATACGTACGTATATACCACATTTGTTGCCGTTGCAGCTGCTCCCGCTGTCGCTACCTCCCCTGTCACTGCTGCCACTACCACTGTGGCTGCTACCGGTGCTGCCATCGCTGACGGTGTAGCCACCTTTGTGGCTGCTGCATGTGCTACCTCCGTTGCCGCCGCTGTCGTTGATGCCGCTGCCGCTGCTGCTGCCGATGCCGACACTGCCACTAATGTTGCCGCTACCTCCGCTGCTGCCACCGCTGCCATCGCTGCCGCAGCTGCTGATGTCACCGTTGCCACTGGCATCGCTACTGCCGATGCCACCGCTACCACTGACGCTGCTTCTACCGCCGCTGCTGTCGTCGTTGCTGCGGCTATCGCAATCGATAATAGGCTTTTACATACATATAATAGGCTAAAACTCAACCCAAAAAATTCAGAAAAACACAAACATATTCACAGATATATAAAAATAGTTAATATATACTTGAAAAAACACAAATTAAAATTGATTGTCATATAGTTTAAACAAAAATTTAATTAAATAATTTAATATTTTTAAAATATATTTTATAAAAACAAAAACTATAAATGAAACTTTTAAATTAAACAAAAAAATTCATTTAATAACTTATTCTAATACAATATTTTAAATAACTAAAACAAAAAAATAACAAAAAATATATTATATCTTATTAATCAATGTACCCACCGACTATGCATAAAGTATTATCAATCCATGTATTAACGTTGTTTTCTCTCCCTCTGTTCCTCTGTTCACCAACTTTCTGCTGCGAAAAAATTGTCCGAGTCACGGTTTGTCATGTCTGTTGAAAAATCCCTTTACTTATACGAGATTCGTATGGGAAATAATGCGGTACCATATCTGTAAGGAATTTAAACCACTCGATCAAATCAAAATAATTAAAAAAAATAATGTTTTGATAAATATATATTACTGCAATAAATATGGACATATATACTAGTATTTCGTTAGTACATATATTACTATAGTATATGTACATATAAACGGCAGTAATATGCATGCATATATATTGAGTTCATATATACTCAGTATATATGTACATAAAATACTGTAGTATTATATGTACGTAAATACTAACTATATACGTATGTATATACCACATTTGTTGTCATTGTTGTTGCTCCCGCTGTTGCTGCCACTGCCGCTACCCCTGCCACTGCCACTGTTGTTGACAGTGCTGCTGCTACTGTCACTGTTGCCGCTACTGCTGTCGCTGCTGCCGCTACTATTGCCGCTGCTGCCGCTACTACTGCCGCAGTAGACGATGCTGCTGCCATTGCAGATGGTGGTGCCGTGGCTGCTGCCGTGGCTGCAACCACTACTGCCTCTGCCGCTCTGCCGATGCGGCCGATGCTGCAGGTGCTGCAGGTACTGCCACCGTTGCCATTGCTGCCGATGTTTCCACTACCGCCGCTGCCAAAATAAAATCCAACATTATTCATGTTTTTATATAAAATTATATGCAAGATAAAATGCACCTTACTTTATATATCACATTTTAGGAAAATTTTGCGATGTATGCTCTTTAGAAACTACACTGGAATTTTAAAAATAAAGAATACAATTAAAGATAAGAATAAAACTTAATTTTTTGAGTGGATTCTTATAAACAAGATAGCTAAAAAATTAGGAGATAAAATTATTAATATTCAACATTTTTCATATTCATTATTTTTTGACCATCAATTTTATCCTTAAGTATTAGGTCTCATCTCACTGGGCAATAAATCTCAAAAATAACATCATTAAAACACACATAAAAATTTCAAATTTAACAAAAACTATAATAATTCAAAATAAAAGTTAATACATGATGTTTTATTCTTTGCCTAGAACAATAATTTTCATCATAGGTTGTATACAAAAGCACGCAAAGTCAGGATTATTAAATATGCAACAAAACATAAACTTCACCTCACTAAATCTAATAAAAATTTCAAAATAAAATATATTTGTGCAAAAAAATACAAAAATAACTAATCTTTATGAAAATATATAAGGACCTACAATATAAGTATGATGATAATGACCATACCTAGCACATGAGGTTCCTACTTGACACAGGATCTAAGAGAGTTTGATATCTCGAACTCAAGGCCTATTATCTTTGGAGAAAGATATTTACCATCACACCAAGTCACAACTTGTAATATAAGGACAAATGATATTTACTCGTATTGTAACTACAATATAAAAGAAATCCAAGCCTATAAATAAAAAATAAAAGAATTTGAGCAGCTCATACAGGTTAGGTGATTCCATAGTATGAAAATCAATTGAATCTGCTACAGACTTCCATGCAAATCTGGGCACGGCTATGGCTCTTTCAAACTTGAGCTTCAATACTACCTTCTTACACTCTTCAAACTTCTAGGCAGCATCTCGATCCGTTGGGTAAATTTTTTTAACCTGATTCATGTTCATCATAGAAGTTATGATGAAAGAGACCCATGGTGTTCATGATCATCAAATATGTTGATTGAAACAGCTTCAAACATGGTATTGATTAAAGATGAATGAAGTTTGTGAACAAAGCTTGTTGATATGATTGGAACCTGCTAAAAGTCCTTCAATGCTTCTTTGTGATTCCCCATGGCAAGATAATGAGCACCTCGTCTGTAATAACCCTATAATTTCGGACAAATGTTAGGAGGAGGAAGACGAAAAGTATACACAGCAGACTCATGATGCATTATGTGCCTTGGAATAGTAAGGATCACAATTGATAGCCTTGGAAACATCCTCTACAGCACTCTCATTTTCTTCCAGTTTGGCATGGGCAATTGCATGATTAGCCCAATACACATCATTTTGATCATGTAAATTGATAGCTTGTGTGTATAGTTCTATAGCACGAGCAAACCTATTGGCTGAAAAAAAAAAGATGACAAACATACTTATCAATGTCAATATTGATCGAAATGACAAATCTAGCTAAGATTAAAATTGATGGAACTATATGATTAGCCATCATAAAAATAAGTGTAAGCAATAGCAACCTTACATACAAATTATATTAGATCTTACTTCTAATGAAATGACAATCAATTTCAATATGCTTATGTTCTCGTTATATATCAATTTTGAATGCTTAGTTATTTGATTATCACAGTCAAACATAAACTTTATCTATTTGATGCAATATATGAATATCAACTCTCATATAACAATGACTATGACTAAGCATTCCGCCTCTATATTCTCAATTTAAAATTGATATCTATCTCAATTCCTTCAGGAAAATTTTCTAGGCACCAACATGACTCAGATGGGAACGTGCCACATGAATCTTGGTAGGCATGAGATTTTGTTTTATGAAATTCTTTGATAAATATATGGAATGGAATTATTAAATTATCATACATCTTCTAATTCATAACATAACAATAAATTCAATTTTTTATTTCCTAGTAATAGTAAAAACCCAATTTGTACTTCCAAAAGATGAACACATTAGCTCAATTAAACTCAAGCTCAAAATATTAACAACTTGACTCGAGCTCAATTGAACTCGAACTCGGCTCATATCATTAGCAGCCCTAATTATTAGTATGAACTACTACTACAAAATATAAATTATTATACGTACCATGTTATATATGGTTGATAATGTTAATAACACAAAAGAAACAAACATATTGATGATGATGATACTCATCCTATTAAAACAATATTCATTAACAAAAAAATCACACCCATGATTGATATTTATTGATATTCTAATCAATGAAAAAAAATGCATCATGTCATCACCAAATTAACATCATAGATAGAAAAAAAAATACCAAATAATTATGATCATAGTTGTTAGAAACTTATGATACAAAAAATGATACAATAATACAACATATATTTTTTAATGAAAATTAATAGGTTTCACAATTTATATCTTATTTTAAAATATATCTTACAATACAAATACCAAACATGATATGACATATGATACTATGATAGAATAATACATACATTCTCAACTATTTTCTATAATTAAAAAAAATCAAATTAATTTTTCCTATTAAAGAATTTATTATATTAATTATTCAAATACACAAAAGAATTAAAAAATAATCATAAAAAATAAGCAAAATAATCTTATACAAAATGTTACTTTTTTATTATCATGTGCTATAATTCATACTTTTAATATACATTTATACAAAAAATATTTTTTTACATATTTTTTACAACGTGAAAAAACTTATGTTACGTGATACGATATAATACATAATATCAAAAAATAGAAAAATGATATATGATATATTTTATGAGCTAACAACTATGATTATAATGCATGGAAAAAAAATATGGACAAGAAAAGCAACATATATACATCATAAACACACACACACACACACAAAACTTGTATAGTATTTGAGAGGAGAATGTAAGGGCTAGTGAATAAAACTAAAAAAAAAAGAAAAAGCAAAGCATCAAAGTGAGCAAGCTAGGATTGAGTTTCTGAAGATAATGAAAGTTGGGTAAGGGAGACTAGAGTGAAGCTAAGAAATAACAACATAAAAGAAATAGCTTAGTTAGCCATCTGTAAACATGATTTCTCGAATGAAAAAAACTGCATAGATAAAAGAGAAACACATAAGCCTCTCTAATTCGATTAGGATTATGGTTGAGTTTCATAGTACCTAATGCCCAAGTAATAAACGTGCCCAAGTGCATTGAGATAGAATTACTAAGAAAAGTCTTCAATAATCAACCTAGCGAAAAGCTATCCTTTTCTTTATTATTAAGATAAGGCATTAGCCTTAAATATCCTATGATATCTATATTCATATCTTCCCTTGAATAAGAAAATCCTGATATGCTTCTTTACCATTTATCATTAAAAAAAAGTCATCTCCCCTCATTTTTAACACTGTGGTAGACTAGTCGGACCCCAATGAGATAGAATTCTTAAGGATGTCTTGCTTTTCATGCCATGTGCTTCCTCCAATGCCAGATATGGGGCTGTCCTATATTATACAGCCAAGCACATTCCTAAACAAGCTAATTAAGGGAAGTAAAGGTTGCTCATAGATAAAACTAGTTTAAATGAGAAGGGTGACAATAATTGCATGCAATTCTTGCTAGGGTGCTCATAGATATTAAGAGCTCTACGATCTTAAGTAGAATATTTGTTTGTTTATGTTAAGTGGTGTGATGCTGAAAGCTCAATTGATTTATTTTGAACGTAGGACATCCTTAAGAATGCCTTAACTATTTGTTTGCAAGGGTGGGGAGAAATTGAGAACAAGGATGATAGATGGAATATTGATCCAATGGTTGAGCCTAATGTGATAGAGACGAATAGGGGTCTAACCGACCGAGTCGAGCCGAGTATTAGGTAGGCTCGGCTCGGCTCGGTTTTAAAGGAGTAGGCTTGAGCTTGTTCACGAGCCTATTTACGAGCTAACGAACCGAGTTTGAGGGTGCTCAGGCTCGGCTCATTTAACTTATGAGCATGTTCACGAGCTTGGTTAACGAACTTGTTCACGAGCCTGGTTAACGAGCTTATTCACGAGCCTGGTTAACGAGCTTGTTCACGAGCCTGGTTAACGAGCTTGCTCACAAGCCTATTCACGAGTTTGTTCACGAGTCTATTCACGAGCATGTTCACGAGCCTATTATGAGCTGACGAGCTGAGTTTAAGTAGAGGTGTCAACCAGGCCAGGCCGGCCCGGCACGTTAAAAAACTGTGCCCGGGCCCGTGCTGTGTCGTGCCTGGCCCGTGTCGTGGCGTGCCTGACCCGGCACAGCTCAGCCCATGGCACGGCACACCGGCAAGGGTTCTTCCCGTGCTGGTTTCACGCGGCCAAGTGGCGCCCGGCCCCTCCCGAAAAAAAGATCGCGGGTCGGGTCTGATTCGACCTAACCCTCGGTCCAAATCCCAACAGGAAAAAAATAAAAAAATGCAATTAATATTAATTTTCAGCTGTTGGATTCGCCTCCAACGCCTAGGGGGCAGAATCCAATGGTCCTCATGATTCTGCCCCCTAAATAATTATTAAAAATTCAAAAAAATATAAAAAAAAATATCTTTTTTTATAAAAAATTAATATCTTTAATCTATAAATTCTATCCCCTCCCTTTAACATTTATGTTTTTCAAAAACATATATTCTCTCAAATCTTTCTCTCTCACAAAAACTATGCTTCTCTCTCTCGGGCCTCGGGATTTTGCTTTCTACTTGGATTTTCGTGAAAATCAACTTGAGTTTTGAACATTAGAGCTTGACTACGGTGCACCGTGCACGTGACTGACCTCACTGCTTTTACCGGGTAATTTATTTTATGCTTTATTTACTTTCTCTCTCTATAGTTTCTCTCTCTAGAAAAAAAATAGGAAAAAAAATCATAAAAATGACAAATACACCTGACACGTATTTAAATTTAGAAAATGAAAATATTACACAGAGGTCTGAGGCTGCTAAAACTTTGGTTTCTCCAGTCGTCTCAACACAAAGTTCTAAAAAACAAAAAACTAGGAGTACTTCTGTAGTTTGGACTCATTTTAAAATCATAACACAAAAAAATGTTAGGGGTGAGGAACAAGAAATGACACGGTGCAAATATTGTATGGGACTATTAACATGTAAGAGTTCATTTGGGACTGTGCACCTTAAGAGGCATGCCGAATTATGCACCAAAAAACATAGACCATTAGATCCTAGGCAAGCCCAACTTGGCACTGTATTTTTTGAGACTGGATCGAGTTCAGTCTCAAAGTTTACTCCCCTTATATACTCCAGCGAGTTGGGTAGGTACGGCATGACCAGGCTCATCACATTGATGGGTCTTTCGAACAGATTTTCGGAAGATCCAAGGGTAGTGCGCATCATGCAGACTTATTTTCAGCCTTCCTGTTGTAGGATTCCTAGGTCGACATCTAGGAATGACATACTAAAGATATATAAGTTAGAAAAAAAAAATAATTAAGGAATTTATGACATATAGTGGAGTGGTGTCCGTGACGTTCTATATATGGATATGTCACGATGATTCTTCTTATGCATGTCTCACGAGTCACTATGTAGATTCTAACTGGACAATCAATAAAAAAATTTTAGGATTCTTTGAGATTCTTCATCCTCATGATGGCCCGGCCATTTTTGAGTGTATAATGAAAATCTTTAGGGAATATAAAATTCAAAATAAAATTTTGTGTCACACTCGATAACGCTTCTAATAATGGAGTAGCGATCAATATGTTTGTTAGGAATATTAGAGACGCACCATTAGTAGAGATCTTTCATGTTAGATGCATGTGTCACGTGATTAAGCTGATTGTTCAAGTGGGTATGAAGGTGTGTTCCCCCGTGTTGGATAATATACGCAATGCACTAAAATATATTCGCACTCCTCGCAGACAACAAGAGTTTGGTAGTCTCTGTTTGTCTGCGAATCTTAAGAAAAAGAAATTCCAATCGGATGTGAGACATCATTGGAATTACACGTACCTGATGTTAGAATCATGTGTTGGATACGAACACGTGATATCCGATTACGTCAAAAGTAAGAGTGACTAACTTATTATTGACGTCACTGACTGGGCTTCAGGAATTTCATTTATGAAATTCTTGAAGATATTTTGACACGACGAACATGTGTTCGTTGGTTTATACGCCCACCAATTGCATTGCACTCTGGTGCATATGCAACATTAGTAGCATGTTTAGGAAGTATCGAGTTGACCCGACGCTTAACCATATGGTTGCAGAGATGGAGACCAAGTACTTGAAGTACTGGTCCACCGTTCCATCTCTTTATTGCCTCGTTGCATGCATGGACCCTAGGGTTAAGGTGGAAGGGGTAGAAACACCCTGACTTTCATTTCCTCGTGCATGAACCTGGAAGAGCCACCTGAAGGGTTCATTCACAAGAAGTTGACTGACCTATTCACATACTACGATACTAGGTATGGTAGTGGTAGTAGTGAGACTGTGATTACAGACATTGATACATTGTTCGGAGATGATGATTTTTCCATTCAGCTAGCGAGGGGGAAACGTATGAGTGGACCATCACATAGGAGCGAGCTGCCTCGTTACTTAGATATCGATTACTGCTCAATCCTATCACATTCTGATACTAAGAATCTTGATTTATTACAGTGGTGGAAATCATATGAGTCCACCTTTCCCGTGCTATCTAGGATGTCACGAAATCTACTGACTCCTCCGGTGTCAAGCGTAGTATCGGAGTCTGCTTTTTCTGTTGCAGTGAACATGATTTCGAATAGGAAATCGAGATTACGTCTAGATATGGTTGAGGCCTTGGCTTGTTTGAAGGATTGGGAGGAATCAAAGTTTAGCATCCATGATCGTGCTTGAGCTAGGACTGGGACAGGCACTCCAGTCGCATCCACATCCACTACGATGGCAGAGGAGTTGATTGTCGATGATGATGATCCATATGATACTGATCTTGATGTTGTGGCTGATGATTCTCATGATATGCCGATTGACGATTGATGATGATCTACTATTTTATGTTTTCGATGTTTTTTTATTGATTATATTTGCACGCTTTGTTTGTATGTTGTGTTGAAACTGATATTTGTTTTGTTCGGACCTTCGGTTTCAAATGGATGATTGGTAATTTTTCATTTGTGTTGTTTATGTTTTTTTTAATTTTTATTTTTACTAACATAATGTATTGATTATTTTTTTTTTTGATTTAAATTTTCTTTTAAAAATTAATAACTTTAATATATAATTAATAATTATAATAAAAGTTAAACTAATTTGATTTTGATAAAAAAAATTTCTAAACTTTGTTTTTTTAATTAATTTTTAATTTTAACATTTTTAAAAATATTAATATTTAATACTATACAATTACAGAATTACAATATCTAAAATTTTAATTAAAAAAAATATCTGCCTCTCGGGCTTGCCGTGGCCCGTATGGCCAGGCCTGGCCCGAGCGGGCCCAGCACGGCACGGCCTGCCGTGCCTTCGGGCCGTGCCGGGCTCGGCTTTTTTAAACCGTGACGGGCCGGGCCCGGCACGTCTGACACCTCTAAGTTTAAGGGTGCTCATGCTCGGCTCATTTAACTTACGAGCCTCAAAATGATGTTCGGGAATTAAAGAAAATGTTCATCTAAAATAGCCAACATACAACTAAATTAAAAAGATAAGATAATAAAAGTTCAATTAACTTGATTGAAGTTCAAGTGTTAAAATTTTCATCATGTTCATTTGTATGAAAAATTTATTGTGCATCAAGCCTTCTCCATGTTCACGAGTCTGTTCATGAGCTTGGTTCACGAGCTTGTTCACAAGCCTGGTTAACGAGCTTGTTCACAAGCCTGGTTAACGAGCTTACTCACGAGTCTATTCACGAGCCTGTTTACGAGCTGACGAGCCGAGTTTGAGGGTGCTCGGGCTCGGCTCATTTAACTTACAAGCTTCAAAATGATGTTCGGGTTCGGCTAGTTTAAATTAATAAACGAGTTTGAGCGAGCTTCTAACGAGCCGAATGCCGAGCAGCTCGCGAGAAGCTCGGCTCAGTTACAGCCCTAGAGACAAATAAGCTCATTTCCTTGAAAGGTTGTTTAACTAGTTGAAATAACATAGAGAGTTGCCCCACGTATTTATTTTCATAGTCGAATGTCAAATGAAAGATGCAAGGTGACAAATAAAAAAAATAGAATTGAAGAGGAACTAGAAGCCTTAAGCGCTAGGCCTAACCAATTCCCTTTTCTCTTTGAAAACATAGGTGGATGAAGGGTAAGGATAAAAATTTGTTTACCCGATTGGAATATTCCCATGTTACAAAATCTTCTTCTTCGAATGAGCTTTAAAGGGAACTTAGAATACTTCATCTATTGTATTTTATACATGCATACATACATACATACATACATATATATATATATATATATATATATATATATATATATATATATATATATATATAACCTATGGACTGGCTGGCCTTTTGTTTTGAAGAATGAAAGCTTAGTTAGGATAACAAAGACAAAGCCTTCCAACATAAGTTATTAAAATATTATTCGATATTACCATCAACAACAAAGCGTGGCTTCTCGCCGCAGGGCCCCTAGGGCTCTTTTAATTAATTGGCCTTGTATATAGTATCTCAACATATATAAGAGAAAGACTGATCAAAAACATATCTACAAAGTATTTGTATATATGCTATCATTAAAGGTGAATACTATTTTAAGAAGAATACTAAAATAGCCCTACAATGCAAACTTGCCACCTAAGGACCAAGTCCATCACATCATACCTCCAATCTATATTACAATATAACTATTTATATTTAGAATGAATTTATTATTGTGATTACAATTATTGGGCTATTTTAGGTTGATTGCCATTGAATAAAAGTTGGTGAGGTAAGTAATGATGAAAAACACTATAAAAAACCAAGATCTTTTAATAATGTCATTATTATGCAAAATCAAGACTCTTTTTATATTGTCCAAAGCCATGAAAAATCAAAACACTCATCAATGTGTACAATTAGTCGAGATAATCTTCTTCACGATACACCCACGAAATTATCATAATTATTTCAGCAACATAAATAACTAAAGTAAAAATCAATGAGATTATTAGAGTGGCATTATTTAGTAAATAACACTTCAAATGACATGATAGATTTCACTCAAAATGCAAACATAATTAATGGTCATCAAAACTAATATGATTGTGTTTTAACTCCTTGTTGATTTTTATCTAGTGAAAATCTTCTACTAGATTAAACATTCAATTAGTGATGGGTGTAAAAAAATTCAATTGGATAACTTTCAAACAAGATCCAAAGCCACGTTAATGGTAATTCACATATTGTGGTTATTTAAAGCATCTACTCCTTGAATTAGCTCATGAAAAATGGCAGCACCAAACGATGATAACCATGTGGTGTCTATTTACATCGGGTAATTAGGTAACATAGAATCAACTATGGATAGCATTAGGCATGATGACAAACCCTATGGGTTTGGGCTCATACTTCCAAGTAGGTAGACATCAAATACACAAGTTCTAGTTGTAGGATAGCATTAGCTAAATAAACAAAATCAATCAACAGAAATGATAATAAATTGTTAGAAGAATATGGAAAACTATATAAATACATATAATAACTATTTAAAATAAAAAAGGAAATATTATTAAAATTTAGAGAGATGTTTTATCACTAATTTCCTTTAGGCAATTTTACTGAAATGGGATGAATGCTTTTATTAAAATGCAACTTTCGATTAGAACCTAGCTTTTTGATTGGGGCGAAATGACAAATTTGATCATTTTAATTATTTATTATCTTTGTTAAAATTTTTTTTGCTTAAATTTGTTAAAGGTGTGATCTGTTATTTTATAAGGTATGAATATTAAAATGAGATATTTGATTTTCTTTGAGAAATACATAATTAGTTTTTCTAAAGTATATTAGAAATCCATGAATTAATGAAAAATAAAATAAATTCTATTTTGGTGCACTAGTTAAAGCTAAATTAAAGCATTATATATATATGTATGTATGTATATGTATATGTATGTATAAGCATATATATATATATACATATAAATATATGCATCTATAAATAAATATATATAAACAAGTATATATATACACACACATACATATAAACTTATACATATAGATTTTTATATATATGTTATCAAAATTGTTTTTTTTATATAGTTTATGTAGGCATACACACACACACACACACAAATGTATATATATTACATATGTTGATATATATATATATATATATATATATATATATATATATATATATATATATAAAGTATATAATTAATATATATATATACATATACATATAACTTATGTTATATATATGTGTAACATATGCATATATATATATATATATATAATGTGTGTGTGTGTGTGTGTGTGTATTAATGAATATATACATATGTATATATATAATGCTTATATATAACATATGTTTATAAATATTTATTTATATATATAATCATATGCATTAGATTTACCAAATTAAAAGACCATAACAAGAATTTTTTATATGTTCACTTTTTTAAAGCTTCATTGAGACTTGCAATCACTTAAGGTTTGTCATCATCTTCTTATCTCACTTCAATGTTTATAGTGATTCAATTTTTTTTGGCTTGTTCTCTTACCTTAGCCACTTGAATCCTAAATATCAATAGTTTATAAGAGTTTAAAACATGTTTGTTTTTTTATGATGATATTTGTGGTATGTTTTAGACCATTATTTGAGCTTAGAAGAGGTTGAAAGTACAATCAAACCTATAAAGCATTAAAATCATTATAAAAATGAAGTTTTAAGTACTTGCATAAATTCATTAAATATCACAAACCTAGTTTATGCAATAAGCTGAAGGGATTACTCATTGAATATATCTTGTCCCATGAAATTAAAAAGGACTTATGAACTTTTAGAGTTTGCATCTATGGGAAGATAACTTTCAATTATAGGAGTTGATATAACTTGCCTAGGCAAAAGGCTATGACAGTTATTGGAGTTGAGAGTTTTTAATATATACCAAATACTAAAAGCAATCCAAGTACCTAATCCTCCCTCTATTTTTTGAGTTTTTAGATTTTTCTTTTTAGTCAATTGATTGTCAATAAGAATTATAATAGTATTATAAAATAAAAGAAAAAACTCGTATTGCTATTTTTTTTTCATTTATTGGATTTGAGTTTCTGTTCATGAATAATGTTTTGTGTTTTTGTTCGTAAGCTTTCTTATTCTCTTCTTTCTAATATGCTTCTTTTTGTTTTCATAATGATTTGTTTGTGTAAAAATATATTCTTCTCTTTATAAGTCCTCATTTGTGCTTCTATTCTTTTTTGACTTCTAATAATTCTTCTTTGATGTCTTTGTACTTTTGTAAGAATGTCACTATTTTTTTATTTTTCTCTATAACTCATTTTTGAAAACATTTCTATAACTACTCCTTTTGTTTTAATTATATCCAGGCATCCCAAACACACACACACACACACTCATGTGTGTGTGTGTGTGTGTGCATAAATATGTGCATACACATTTGTTTACATATATAGTATACATACAAACATACATATATATATTTATATATAAAAATATATTCACATATATCTAACACACACACACACACACACACATATATATATCAAACATACACATATGTGTATGTATTTCTTTATGTATTTATACAAACATACACATATACACAACCATATATATACATTATATATATATATATCTATACTTATATAGATACATACATACATACATATATGTATATATATATAAGATATATATGCTTAACAAATATCATTCTCTTAAATTTTCCTTTAAATGATCTTTAAATCACTACAAGCCGGCTTTAATATTCTATATGTAATAATTTCATTTTTACACAAAAAATATTCAAATAAAGTTAATTTTATAAATAAAATAAATAGTACTAAAGTATGATTTTATATATATATATATATATATATATATATTAAAATACATAAAATTATACCGTAAAAGAACAAAGATTACACTGCAATTTTTTGTTTCATTAATGGTGTAGAGTTAAAAAAATGTAGGTGAAATGAAAATAGAAGCTAAAATAAGCAAAATTGGGGGAAAATGAAAAAAAAAAACTAATACTCAAATATTCTATAAAAATGAAAACCGCTAGTGATAATCAAATTTAGAGAGAAGGAAAGATGTATATAGCATTCGAAGAAGAAGAACAATGAAATTATTACCTGGTAACGGAAATGAGATAGATTTCTAGGTTGCTCCCTCGTGTTTCGTCTCTCCTTTATCGTTTGAGAGATAGAAAAATTTTTAGCATTTTTTTCATTGAAACCTTATATATATACTAAACTGTTATAAAATAAAATACAAAAAAATAACACTAAAATAAATTTATAAAAAATAAATAATTTAAATAAAATAATAGAAATAAATTTTTATTTAACAATAAATGATATTATTTAATAAATAAATAAAATAATATTATATAATAATAAAGTTTTCACACACACACACACACACATATATATTAATTGGTTATAAATTTATAAGAATTCAATTTATTTTTTATTAATATAATATGAAATAATTATAAAAGCACATAATTTGAATCTTATAATCATTATAAATTTTAATGTTTGAAGTGTTTATTTAATAACCACACTGAAATATTAATTTTTAAAATCATCAAAATTTTTTTGAGATAATAAAAACATCAATATATTAATCTTAAAATGGCAACTTTTTTTCTTTTAAATTTTATTAAAAATTAATATTTTTTTTATAATTCAAAATTTTTTAATCTTTTAGTCATTATTTTTTAAAAAATTCCTATAATCATAAAAATATTATTTTATACTTTTATTTTTATAAATTTTTACTTGTTTATTCGTTTAGTCATATATTTTTATAATTTTTTAATCAAACAATTATTTATTTTAGTTTTTTATTAGTTGTAATTTTTATTTATTTTTATTTATTAATTAAAATATTTATAAATATTATAATTATATAATAAATTATATAATGTTTTGTAATATAAATATTTAAATATCATAAATAAATATTTCAGATAAAATTAAGTATAATATTTTAATTAAATTATAATCAAAAAATAATTATTTTGGTCATATTTAATATAAATTTTTATTAGTATTTATATATTTATTAATTTTTTTTATAATATCATATTTTAATTATTATATGAGAAGATTATGTCATTCAAGGATTGCTGATCTATAGACCATGACATACTTTTAATATAAAAAATTATATAAAATATTAAATAAATAATGCTTAAAAAATATCATTAAAGATTAGCAACGGAAATTATAACTAACCCAAATAGCTAGGGAAAATTCCCTAACTAAATGCATATATTTTGATAAAATAAGTATTTAAAGAATTATCAATTCTAATTGTATAAAAACTAATAAAAAAATAAATTTAGATAATTATTTAGTGACGGATTTAAATTAGATAGAAAAATTTTATCGCTAAATCTGGCGCTAATAATTAGCTAGGAAAATTTCATAGCTAAATTTGTCGCTAAATCAAGGATTTAATTAGCAAGAGAAAATCCATCACTAAATCCGTCGCTAAATCAAGAATTTATTTAGCAAGGGAAAATCCGTCGCTAGATCCATCGATAAATCAAGGATTTATTTAGCAAGGGAAAATCTGTCGCTGAATCCATCACTAAATCAAGGATTTAATTAGCAAGGGAAAATCCGTCGCTAAATTTATCGCTAAATCGAGGATTTAATTAGCAAGAGAAAATCCGCCGCTAATTCTATTACTAAATCGAGGATTTAATTAGCAAGCAAAAATCTATCGTTAAATCCGTCACTAAATCGAGGATTTAATTAGCAAGGAAAAATCTGTCGCTAAATCCATCGCTAATTTCAGGCTTTTATTAGTGAGGAATTTTCTGTCGCTAAATCCCCTTCTTTTCTTTAGCGGAATTTATGAAAATCTTCCATCGCTAATATATCGCTAAATCCCCTGCTTTTTTTGAACGGAATTTACGAAAAATTTTCCATCGCTAATCCGTTGCTATTTTCTTTTCAAAGAAAAATCATAAATCTTTTGCTATTCCCTAGCTAATCCGTTGCAATTTAGCTAGGGATTGATCCCTAGCTAAAATTTTCTAGCTAAAATGATTTTTTCTTGTAGTGAAATTGATGCATCATCTCAATTAGTCTAGATATCGGATGTCACAAACACTATTTCACTATATTTTCTAAATTCATTAATTATTAATTATTTTTCTAATTTATAATATTTAATTATGTTGTTCCTATATGTGGACATAGGTTTACTTTGATAAGTAGACTAGTAGTAGGTTTGCATGATACTGACTATCCTATGATCCTCCGAAAATTTAATTGGAAGACCCAAGATGGCAATCAGTTTGATCATATCTTTCTTTCCTAAATCATTATGGTATATGAACAAGGTCAAAAAAGTCGAACTATATCCCGCTTCAAACATCTCACCTCTCATGCTCAATTAGGTTTACCTTGGATTTAATGCACAATATTTTTTGGTACATTAATTGGCATGCCTTTTTAGGTGACTCATAACACGTGTATATATTTTGTCTCAATATATACATTGTTCCGATTCTTTATTGATACACCTAGAATTTTTTTTTTATCTTAAATTAGTCCAAACAGCTGAAGTTATTCTAGTTTTTTGCTTTTTAGGTATTTAAGTGTGGGTCGTGGCCATGAAAGAAAATATGATTTCAGTCTTGGACCTTTCCACAATGTTATCATTATTATTCATATATAAATTAATATAAATTTCATTATCATTATATCCATTAATAACTATTAGTTTTTTTTTTTGTTTAAAAATAATTAAGTCTAATTTTTATAAACAACAAAAAATACCTAGATTCTAGTACCATTAGGCATTAACATAATTGGAACTAGAGGTATCGTTCTGTTCTGGTTTCCAACTTTCAAAGGATAGAGCCACAACCATAGGCCCACATAGAGAGAGAAAATTATAGAATAGAAATAAATTATAAAATGTATTTTAAGATTTGAGAATGAGAGAGATGAATAATAGAGAAAAGGAGAGCATAGAGCAAAGAAGAGGAGATACTTTAAAAGCTGATAATGAAAAACTCTAAATATTTAATCTATATTTATAGATTTTTTTATTAAAATAATATATATTTTTTAAAAAAATTTACTTTTTTTAATATATATAGGAGTAGAATTCTGACTTCCATCTGATTTTTTCCCCTAGCCATTAGAATGAATTCCAATAGCCAAGATGTGTTTGTATAGTAGCTTAATAAAACTATAAAAAAAATTTTAAGTTGATGCATGCGCACACATGCCCGATAGTGATAGTGCTCGTTGTCACTGTCGGGTACATGTACACGTTCTCCCCATGTTGCAATGTGCTTGATGGTTTGCGATGTATATGCACTTCTTTATGCTTAGTCATTGGGACTTGTGTCCCTATGGGCTGATCCGCCACTTCAATGTGGCGGATCCAATTTGGGTTGGGGTTTAAAAAACCTAGCATTTGGAAGTCACGAGTCCAAGGTCTGAGGTCATGCCTCACTGGCATGCTCCTAGGTCACAATCATTGGTGACCCGTGACATATTCCTAGGTCATACCCACCATGCCAGTGGACCGTGCCAACAGACTAGGCACGTGAGTTATGCCTGGCCTGACACAAGGCATGGCAGCCTCTACCCTAACATAGCATGAGTCGTGCCTTGGGCTGGCATGATCCAGGCCCAAGCATGGTTCTAGACTGTGCCATGCTGTGCCAGACACAACTCAAATGGGTTGTGCCTTATGTCATGCCTAGATAACCCAGCCCAATTAACACCTCTAAGAAATGAAAAGAGAGGAATATATGTAGATTGTCTAAAATAATTATTGGAAGGTTGTACAAGAGAATGACTATATAAATAGTAAATGAAAACTCCCACTTAACATTCTTTTTCCACATTATTTAAGAAGAGGAAAACTAAAGGTGCAATCTGAGAGATTTCTCAATATATCTTCTAGAAGTTGAAAATTAATATTCTATTTGCTGAGGTATTATCTTAGATGTTGAATTATATTAAGTTTATGAAGAATATAATTAGTAGTAAGAATAAGTTTCAGACTTATGGAATGATGGACATGACCAAAAAATGTAGCATTATCATTCAACATAAATGTTTGGTATGTTAAATACTAAATATTCAAGTATATATGGTAGTTTTTAATGATGTGTACGTATGAAAAGATATGATAATTAGGAAATTTTTACAAAATTTTTGTTTTGATAGATTATGATGATTAGTAGTGAAATAGTTGTATTTTTTGGAGGTTATTATTGACATGGTAATTGTTCGTCACATTGAGTAGTTTTTGCATGTATTTTTGATCGAAACTCTACATAATCAATCTTGACAATTTTTTTACATCATGTATTTTCCATCTAGTTAACACAATCCTTTTACTATATAATAAATTCTTTTGCTGCAATATTATCTTGAAGTTATAGCTACACTTATATCATAACATTTAATCAGTTATGATATTAAATTTTATATCATAGTAATAAAGTACATGATTGGTACAAAAACTCATGACTATTCTTTAGCACCGTAGCTTTAACTTCACCAAATGCTTAGTATTCATAAGTTTCAAGTCATAACCATTTTCCAATGTCATCACTCTTTGCTATAGATAGTTAAAGAAGGTATTTTCAAGCCACAACTATTTCCAATAATGTGACCTTTTGGGCTCATAAGAAAAAAAAGTCAATGTCATATCCCATGAGAAAAATACAAAAGTTATGGTCACTTCTTAGCACCATGATTTTGAGGTTCCAAAAGCTTTAAAAACATTTTGAAGCCATGGTCACTTCACAACATTATGACTTTTGAGATATATAAAGTTTAAGGCTAATTCCAAAGCTATGACCACTTTCCAACATTATGACCTTGAGCTCAAGAGAGTAAAGGTTAAGTAGTAGTAGTATTCCAAATTTACAACTTTTTACTTGGACAATACCTAAAGATATGACAAAAGTGAGGAGCAAAAATCTAGAAAACTAATTGACATCTCTCTTCTTCTTAACCTTCAACTAGGTGTATTAGTAACCCTATGGAAAATTTTCATACTCCCTAGTCAATCCACGAGCAAGCAAGGAATACAAGATCAATACTAAACTCTAGAGTTGGGGGGTGAGATTTTTAAACCCCTCTCTTTAGGGTAAATTTTGGGAATTCACTTGAAATAGCATGAAGAATTAAGTTTTAAATCCAAGATTCTTGATTTAAGGTCTAAGATTTGTTTATTTTGAATCATGTGATATATGGATATTAGATTATAAATACAATATTTGATTTATATTAATGGAATGGTTGTTGATGGAATTGGTGATTAATAAAATTGAAATTAGGGTTTGATTATTGGTAAGTTTTTGCATGATATCATGATGGATAGTGATAGATAAATCATAATACTCACAAGAATATATGGTAGGAAGGAAGTGATAATTATTTTGACCATGATATGTGAGATAAACCTATATGTCTAAACCCGGGGTTTAGGTATATTAATTATTATAAGCATGGCACTCACGAAGTCAAAAACATAAATAATTTTATATATCAATCCATTGTATAAGTCTTAAAAGAACTAATAGTCAATTGATATTAGCATTTTATAAAATATTTTTTTAAGAATTTTACCTTTAGTATGAGAGTCATATCATTACCATGGAGGGTGGTGACAAGCAGTTCATAAGACATGCAAGAGTGATTATGACTCATGAGGTGGCGATCGCCTTTTGAGTTGCTTTCATTTATATAGTTCCCACTAGTGAGATTAAAAGGAAGGCATGCATTAATTATATGAGCATGGTACTTACGAAGACAAATGTGCAAATATTTTTAAGATAATATCAATTCAACGTCTTTAAGATGCAAGAGGCTAGAGAATAAGAATGTATATACGAAGTAATTATTAAAGAAATTTGATCAATTACCTAAAAGGTATGAATTTGTGAATGATCCTTGAGCAAGAATGACGAGTTGCCTAATGACAAGTTGCATAAAAGGTAGAATAGAAATATTAAGGGGATAGCTATGAGATGACCATTATTAGGATGAACTCAATAGTAATAATTACAACAACATGTCATTAGGACAAAGGGGTATTTTGACAATAATTCAAAATTTATTTTGTTTCCAAAATTAATATGAATCGAACTATTAAAACATGCATCATCCAAATGAAAATAGAAAAACCCTATGATCTAAGAGTCTACCAAAATCTTAAATTATCTTATCTACTAGAATAGTATTATCTCTCTATTAGTTGACCAACCTATCACTATGATCCCCATAGAATCAATATTTGGATGAAAGTCCTCTTTACTACTTATATGAACTATATACTTGCAAATATTTATTGATGAGAGATCCTCACTAATAAGCTTGTAGATATTATTTAATTAATAAAATTGAGCTGCATAACAATTTCATAATTTTAAATTTTTGAGAAAGTTGAAGGATCTAAAAAGTTTTATGATTTTGTGTATTACTTAGGAGCATACTTTCTAGAAGATGCTATGAGACTTGGAATCAAATATTAATTTGATGTCATTATCCATATTGTGGAGGTTGAACCTTGGAAAGATTACTCCAACTGCTCTCTTGCTTCAAATGGTTTATCGATCAATCAATATTCTAAGGGGAATTATTAAATATGTGTTGGTAAAAGTTGGTAAATTTATTTTTCCATTTGATTTTATTGTGCTATATATGGAAGAAGCCTAATGTGCTCCAATGATCTTAAGATGACCATTCTTAGCCACTGGATATGCATTGATCAATATCAAAAAAAAAAAAGAATTCACATTTTATGTGGGTGAAGAACAAGTAAAGTTCAAACTCTACAAAAGCCTGTAGAATCCAAATGATGACAAGAAAAATTATGAGAGAATAAATACTCTTCTATACACTACCATGAGACAAAAGGTATACTTTAGAAGACTTTGTAGAAGATTTTTGGCCTAAAAAAGATAGATAATACAATGAATTAGAAGAATTTTGGATTGAAGAAAATAGTAGAAGTGACCATGGAGAAGAATACTACTATGAAGTCTTCTACAAGGTCATGACTTTGGGAGGATTCAAGTTAGGCCACTTCAAAGATGCAAAAGAAAAGTAGAAATGAAAAATGTTTTAATTTACCAACATAGAAAATTTACTAAGGAGATTTTCGAGATTGTAAAAGATATATAGGCAAAGAAAAATCACCCACTATGTATTAATTTACTAGATGTTTAAAGACATGATAGAAACAAAAAATATGGAACATCTAAATGCAACTAAAAAAGAAGTAACTAAAACAAAGAAATTCATGGCTTTTGAATAAGTTGCAACTTTACATGCTAGATCAAAGAAGAAAATCATCATAGGAGACAAAGCCATGAAAATAGAGAAATATAAGCTTAGATAAAAAAGTCATAGCTTTTTCCAAAGTTATGATAAATGGGATCCAAATAACAATACATGGAATCACAACTTCACAATAAGTCATAACACTATCAAAGGATATCTTAGGCAATGATGTCATGTCTTTTTCCAAAGTCATAGAATCCAGGGAAGAATACACTAAAGGAGATACTATGAAAGATAGCATGATTCTAAAAGAGAGATTAAAAAGACAAATAGAAGAGAAAAACTATATAGAGTAGCTTTCTAGAATACTATAATCACTAAATGAATTGAAGATCCAACGAAGTTCTAGCTATAGATGTTAAACATAGCATTACTTAGGAGGTAACCCAAGAATTTAGTTTTTACATAGTTTGATGAATTAACTTATTGAACCCACTAATTCATACATAAAATAACAAATCCCAAGATTTAAGATTTCATTTCCAAAAAAAAAAATAATCTACCGTGACACTCAAAACTAGTTGTGTCATGTCCTCATGCATCATGTTAATCCTTTAATGTTGATTTTATTCCTTCTTTGTTGTGATGTTGATGATGAGTTTCAAAGATGAAAGAAGTTTCATTGCTTGAGAAAGAGCAATACTTTTAGTGTGAGTTTGTTTGAAACTCTATGTACTGAATTTTTGGGTGATTTAGCATATATTACAATTGTGTTTTTAAGTATCTGAGAATTTATTAGAGAAACTTCACTAGATATTTATTTTAAGAGAATTAATTGAATGTTAGTGAAATCATAGTTAGTTTGGGTGAAATTAGTAGAGTCGTGGAAGTGAAGACTTGGAGGAGATATAAGCAATGAAAAGTCATGGTATTTCCCATGTCACGACTTGGTCACACATTCTATGATCTTATTAAATAGTTATAGCATCCTTTCTTGGTTGGAACTTTACAAAATTAGTCGTAAAAATTTTTGTAAGCCACAACTCTATCATCGAGTTGACATAATTTTTTTACGATATAACATAGTCTTCATGGCTATAATATTTTCTTGGAGTTACAATTGCACTATCTCTAAAATACCCTTATGACTGAATTTTTTCTTATGTCATTGGAGCCAAGTATCCAACTAATATAATTAGACAGTAATTTCTAGTATCATGACTTATTTGATACAAAGTCAAAACACCAAGTGTTTTGAATCATGACAATATTTTCAACTCTAATATGTGATACAAATCAAATTTATATCTATTTATTGAGAACAAATATTGGACATACCACTCTTGAGATTAATATAAGGATCAAAGTCATAAATTAATCTCTAATAGGTATGTTATTAAATCATTTGATCTGATATCACTATAGTTCTCAACATAAGGAATATTATATTTTGATATAATCAAATATTGTTGTTAATTAAAATTGCTATAAATGTAATACTTGAACATAATAAGAATCATTTAGTGAGATATAAGTGATTAAGATGGAATTTGTCCCTCTTATTATAAGAGAGATATCTCTAGGTCCCCTTGATAATTAAGACTAAGAAATACACGGTCATGCTCAAATGAATTGATGGAGATCAATATCATTTGTTTAGTCAGTCTAATTGAGTTTTAGGTAATCAAAGATAGAATGATATATGGTTGAATTTGTTCATATCTTATATTCTATCAAGATATCATGAGATAAAAGGATTATGTCATTAGCTATATTAAGGTTGTCTCGGATATTTAGCTTTTCATTTAACTTTAGTAGTCATAATATATTGCTAGAGGCCACTTACGACATATAGGATCAAAATGTGATTTAGGCCTGCTACTAATGTTAATTGAACCTATAGGGTTGCACAATAAGAATGAATAATAATGGTGGTGATTTTCACTCTCTATAGTAATTTAAAATGATGATATTATTTTAAATCATAATAATAATTAGTTATTATCTAAATTCAAATTTAATTTTGAGAAAGCTTAAATTTGTGATATAAATAATAAATTAATTTGTTACGTTGAACTTGAGTTTTAATAAATAAATTCATTTAAAAGGGGGTTCTAAAGATTTGAATTTAAGTTGTTATTATTTAAAAAAAGTTTAAAATGTATAATTAAATTCATTTATGATTAAAACTTTATCAGACTAGTATATATGTGTGTGTGTGTGACATATTTGATGCAAGTAGTCATCTTTTAAAAAATAGAGAGAAACCCTTTCATTTTGAGAAGGTGAATATAAACTAGCATTCAATAAAATCATTCATTATTTGTTCATGTGTGGATACTTATAAAGGGTGATCATTTTTCAGAAAGGTAGCACCTTTGAAAATCCGAATGAACCAATACACACACTTTGAAGGCTTGACGAATCAATCTACAAGAGATAAGTTTCGTTTACCCTTCCTCCATGTTTTTATGAAATGCATGTGATCCTTGATGGGTTAAAAAATAAAAATTATAAATTTCACTGCATTTATGTTCCAATTAGATTGGATATTCTGCATGAAACACTAATAGGGGTATCAGAGTAACTTGTGTTTTCATAAAAACTGATAATGTCATATATGATCGTATGTATGTAATGTATATGATTCTAGCATGATTTATATTTTTGAATATATGTGATACTATGTGTTGTGTGAATGACATAGTTAATAGGTTTTGTTAAGTATTAATTGATTGAATCTGAAACCTAAAAGGATTCATAAGTATGTTTGAGAATCCAAATGGGATATTGCCATTGAAGTCTTAAATAGCATGATATATGATTCTAGTTTTGTCTTAATCAAATTAATATATGGACTAAATTCATTTATCAATTTTGATTTATCAATGATTATTTATGGTGGTGCCAAAATAAGCTCTATGTTTAATGAGATTATATAATATATTATTTTAATATGATTTTGATGGCTTTCGGCTTATTTTAAATTTATTGATAAGATCAATCAAAATTTATTGAAGAAATTAATGAAAATTTATTAATAAGATCAATAAAAATTTATTGATGAGATCAAAAAAAATTTAATTTTTTTTTCCTAGGGTGTTGCTCCCGACCCGACGAAGGTGGCCCCCTTTGACCCTATCAGCTAATCTGCTAGCAGAACTACCATAACAGCTCTGCAAAATATCTTATAAATTTAATTATTTTTAAATACATGACTATTATAATTTATTTCTTTTAATACAAATTGTTTATGCTATATGATAATATTATATATTTTACATTTTATGTTGCTTCACATGGTGCACAACATAGCTTTTTTAACCAATGTGTTTGGTAGATTATTTTTTTTTCAATGGTTGTAATTATTAAATATAGCTTGCATGTCATTTTTGTTTTATTGTAATTTTTTAATTGTTTTAATAAAACAAGAGAGACAATGCAAGACATTTGAGTCTTACAAATCAACCATGATGATGGAGGAGCTAGGTGTCTATGTGCAAGTTGGTGGTCAAATCAACTTCATGGAGCTGATAATTACTACCTAGGAATGACTATTGATCTTCATATTGGCATATAAAGATTAATCTAAATTAAGACCATACTGTGACACATTTATTATATGCATGTATGAAATGATGTATGATGTTATATGAGTAGGTGATACTAGATATATGATGAGATCTATTAATTAAAAATTAAAATCAATCAAGATCCCTCACATAAAATAAAATTTAAAATGTCATCCATATTTAAATACTTCTCAAATATTTTATCACCTTAATGTGGTTTCTACAAAAGTATAAGTACATTAGGTGACATTAGTAAGACAAGATGAAAAATGGTGCTACCCATATGTTTAAAAATGGTTTAACTTTATTAGGTTATCAAAATAGTTTTGGGCCTAATGGCATTAGATGGGATTTAAACATGCCAGAACATATGATGTCAAAATCTCATAAATATCTAAGAATTGCATGAGATATAATTGGTAAGAGTTACCTATCTAAATAACTTATTTTAAGTGTCATGCCAAAACTAACTTAAAGTTGAGTAAAATATGGATCTTAGCTCACTAGATTAATAAGATTATTCTTGAGGGTTATAAATTTAGTGAGAATTTTTCATAATCAAAACACTTATTGAACTTTGCATTCATCGTAGATGGCCAACAATAACAACACGAATTCTACTATGTCACTATGATCAGTCCTTGAGAAGGCTAAACTTACCGGGACTGACTTTCTTGATTGGTATTGAAATTTGAGTTAATTCTCAAACAAGATAGGAAGCTTTAAGTCCTGGATAAACCTCTCCATAAAGAACCAGCTGATAATGCTCCTAGAAATGATAAGAATGCTTATTAAATGCATCATAATGACTCTATTGATGTTGCATGCTTGATGCTAGCTACCATGAGTTCAGAACTTCAGAAGGATATGAAAAATATGGAAGCTTATAATATGATCTTCAATCTTGAGGAAATGTTCCAGCAACAAGCAAGGCAAGAAAGGTATGAGACTACTAAGGCACTATATTCTTGCAAGATAATTGAGGATACTTCAGTTAGTGCTCATATTCTAAAAATAAAATGCTATATTGAGCACCTTAATAGGCTTGGATTTCTATTGAGACAGAAGTTGGCAACTAAATTGATCCTGAATTCACTTCTTGATAGTTATGGTCAATTTGTCATGAACTATAATATAAATAAAATAGATAAATCTATCTCTGAGCTACGTACAATACTTAAAATTGCTGAGTAGAAAGTTAAAATTCAATCCTGGTCATGTTTTGATGGTTCAAAATTAGAAAGGGCTTCAAGCACAAGGGAAAGGGCAAGGGCAAGAGCAAGGGCAAGAGCAAGGGCAAAAGCAAGGGCAAGAGAAATTCCATTTCTCAACCCAAACCCAAACATGAACCCAAGTCTAAAGCCCAAAATGAGGGTTCTTACTTCTTTTGCAATGAACCTTGCCATTGGAAGAGAAATTGTAAGCTGTATTTAGAGGATCTAAAGAAGAAGAAGAAGACTGGTGAGACTATTTCTTCACGTATTTATGTTGTACAAATTAATTTTTTTTCTTTTTAGTTTTTGGGTATTAGATATTGGATGTGGATCACACATTTGTACAAATGTGCAGGGACTCAAAAGGAGTACACAACTGAAAAAGGGGAAAGTTGATCTACGGGTAGGCAATAGAGCAAAAGTTGCTGCTTTGGCTGTAAAAAGTTATGAACTTACTTTTCCTAGTGGGCTTTTGTTAGTTTTGGACAATTGTTATTAAGTTCCTACAATCTGTAGAATAATTATTTCTGTTTCTTGTTTGGATAATGATGGTTTTTCTTTTATTAATAAGAATAATAATTGTTCCATTTTTCATAAAGACATGTCCTATACAGATACTTATTTTCAGGATGGTCTTAATGTTATGAACCTTCAAAATCCAATGATTATCATATCTATAACATAACTACTGAGAAATTTAAATCTAATGATTTAAATTCAACCTATCTTTGGCAATGTCACCTTAGTCATATAAATGAGAAACTTATCTCAAAACTCAATCAAGTTGTACTTTTGAATTCATTTGATTTTAAATCATATCATAGATATGAATCATGTCTATTAGGTAAGATGATAAATGATCCCTTTACTGGAAATAGTGAAATGGCCAATGAATTATTAAATCTCATACATAAAAATATATGTTGACTATTAAGTTCAAATACTAGAAAATGTTACAAGTACTTCATTACATTTACTAATGACTTCAGCAGATATGGTTATGTCTACTTGATGAGACATAAATCTGAATCATTTGAAATGTTCAAATCTTTTCAAAATGAAGTACAAAACCAACTTGAAAAGACAATCAAGGCACTTTGATCTGATCAAGGTGACAAATATTTGAGCCAAGAATTTGATGATCATCTTAGAACTTGTGAAATTATTTCACAATTAACTTCCCCTGAAACACCCCAATGGAATGGTGTGTGTGAGAGTAGGAATCAAACTATATTAGATATAGTTCGATCTATGATGAGTCAAATAGATCTTTCATTTACCATTTAGGGTTATGCACTTGGAACAGTTGCATTCACACTAAATCGAGTTTCATCCAAAGTAGTTGAAAAAAATACCATATGAAATGTGGATTGGTAAAAGACCTAGTTTATCTTTTCTTAAGATTTAGAGTTGTGAGGCACATGTAAAACGTCAAGTTTCAAATAAGCTAGAGCCCAAATCTGATAAATATCTTTTTTGGGGTTATCCTAAAGAGACTAAGAGATACTACTTTTACAATCTCATAAAGAACAAAGTATTTGTTACTCGGAATGACATCTTTCTAGAAAGGAAATTTATTTCTAAAGGAACCAGTGGGAGTAAGGTACAACTTGAAAAAGTTTGAAAACTATAAAATAACATTGAACTACCTTTGAATGCTCGTGGTCAACAAACTATTGCTGATACACCTCCTATAGCACAAAATTCACATAGATCTAATAGGATATGTCATGAGCTCGAAAGATATGGATTTCTTGTTACTAATAATAATGATGTATTGTTAGTGGATCAAAATGAACCCACTACCTATCAAGAGGCTATGTTGGATACAAAATCAAAGAAATAGTTAGAGGTCATGAAGTCTGAAATTCAATCCATGTATGATAATTAGGTATGGACCTTGATTGACACACCTGAAGGTACAAAGACCATTGAGTGAAAATGGATTTTTAAAAATAAAACTAATATGGATGATAGAGTACATACTTACAATGCAAGGCTAGTTGCAAAAGGTTTCAAACAAACTTATAGTATAGACTATGATGATACATTTTCACCTATAACTATGCTTAAGTCTATCAGAATTCTTATTTTCATTGTTGCATGTTATGATTATGAGATTTAACAAATGGATATTAAAACTATGTTTTTTAAATAAAACTTACTTGAGGATGTGTACATGACACAACCTGAGAGTTACCTAAGAATTTTGGTAAAGTATGCAAGCTTCAAAGATCCATTTATAATTTGAAGCATGCCGCTCACAGTTGGAATCTTCATTTTGATGAATCAGTCAAAGGGTTTGGATTTGTCAAAAATAAAGATGAGCCTTGTGTTTATAAGAAAATTAGTGGGAGCATAATTATATTTTTGGTCTTATATGATAATGACATTTTAATTATTGGGAATGATGTCCCTACATTGTAGAATGTCAAGTCTTGGTTAGAAAAGTATTTCTCAATAAAAGACTTAGGCAAAGCTACCTAAATCCTAGGGATAAAGATCTATAGAAATAAATATAAGAGGCTGATTGGTCTAAGTCAAAGTACTTACATAGACAAAGTACTGTAATGGTTCTATATGCAAGATTCCAAGAGAGAATACTTGCCCATATCTCATGGTATTCCTCTAAAAAAATCTTAGTGTCCTAACACTAAAGATGAGCAAGAGCAGATGAGTAAGATGCCCTTATGCCTTAGCAAAAAGATCTATCATATATGCCATTTTGTGCACTAGACCAGATATATCTTATGCTTTAAGCATAATGAGTAGATACCAGTCAGATCCTAGTGAGAGTCACTAGATAGCTGTCAAAAATATTCTTAAGTATTTGAGAAGGTTTAAAGATATGTTCTTGGTAAATGGCAGATTGGAAGATGATCTATTTGTAAATGGTTACATAGATGTAAGTTTCCAATATGACAAAAATGAATTCCGATCATAGTCGGGATATGTGTTTTGTTGAAATGGTGGCACAGTTAGCTAAAAAAGTTCAAAGTAAAATACTATTGTTGATTCTACAACTAAAGCTGAATGCATTACATCATCTGATGCAGTAAAGGAAGTAGTTTGAATCAAGTTCATTACTGACCTTGAAGTGGTTTCTAGCATTACAAATCCTATTGATGTTTATTGTGACATAATAATGGTGTTATTGCACAAGCAAAGAAACCTAGATCACATCGCGAACCAAACACATTCTTAGGTGTTATTATCTCATTTGAGATATAACTGAGAGAGGTGACGTTAAGATATGTAGAGTTCCAATAGATGATAATATTGCTGATCCATTGTCTAAGCCTCTACCACAAACAAATCATGATCCTCATGCTAGGTTCATAGGTATTAGATACATTGATGAATCGGCCTAGCACAAATGGGAGATTGTTAATAATGGTGCTATAGGTTTATCGTATGGACATGGTATTTTGACTATTTGTGAAAATTAATTATTATTATTATTTGCATGTTTATTATATATAATATCAATGAATAATATTATTAATTATTCTAAATATCCCTAATCAGTTATTGTTTTGGGAATAACAATAAATTAAGATTAGTATAAAGTTTGATTGATATTCATGGGATGAATGTGTATGAGATACAAATCAAATTTATTTCTATTTTTTGTGAACAAATATTGGATAGACCCATCTTGAGATTAATACATGAATCAAAATCATAAGTTAATCTCTAATAGTTATGTTATTAAATTTTTTGACCTGGGATTGCTATAGTTCTCAACATAGGGAATATTGTGTTTTGATATAATCAAATTTTGTCTTTAATCAGATGACTATAAAGGTTATACATAAACTTAATAAGAAATTATTTAGTAAGATACGAGTGATTAAGATGGAATTTGTCCCTCTTATTATAAGAGAGATATCTCTGGGTCTCTTCGATAATTGAGACTGAGAAATACATGGTCGTGCTCAAATGAATTGATGGAGATCAATATCATTTGTTTAATCAGTCTAATTAGGTTTCGAGTAATCAAAGATAGAATGATATAAGGATGACTTTGTCTTTGCCTTATATTCTATCAATATATCATGAGATAAAAGGATGATGTTATTAGGTATATTAAGGTTGTCTTGAATAATGAGTTTTTTATTTAACTTAGGTAGTCATAATGTCTTGCTAGAAGCCATTTATGACTTGTAGGATCAAAATATGATTTTGGCCTATGGCCAATTTTAATTAAACCTATATGATCACACATTAAGAATGAATAATAATAGTTATGGTTTTTTACTCTCTATAGTAATTTAAAATGATGAGATTATTTTAAATCATAAATAACAATTAGTTATTATTTAAATTTGAATTTAATTTTGAGAAAGTTTAAATTCATTATTTAAATAAATAATTAATTAGTTACATTGAACTTGAGTTTTAATGAATAAATTCATTTAAATGGGGGTTTTAAGGATATGAATTTAAGTTGTTATTATTTAAAAGAGTTTAAAATGTATAATTAAATCCATTTATAACTAAAACCTAGCCAACTTGTAAATATATATGTGAGATATATTTGATGCAAGTAGTCATCTTTTAAAAAACAAAGAGAAAACTCCTTCATTTTGAGAAGGTGAATCTAAACTAGCATTCAACAAGATTATTCACTATTTGTTCATGTGTGAATACTTGTAAAAAGACTGCACCTTTGAAGATCTGAATAAACTTAGATGCACATTTTGAAGGGTTGATGAATTGATCTACAAAAGATAAGTTTAATTTACCCTTCCTTCATGTTTTTATGAAACACATGTGATCCTTAGTGAGTTATGGAATAAAAATTATAAATTTCACAACGTTTATGTTCCAATTAGATTGGATATTCTGCTCGAAACACTAACAATTTAACCATAGTAGAGTTGTGTGTCACTATGGAAAATAGTGACATGTATGCCATGAGACACATGTAAGTAAATGAGGCTGGTATGGTAATGATAGTCATGCAACTTGCAAGTCATTTTCTCTTGTATTAATTTCATTTAAACATTTTGTGAGAAAATATATATTAATTATCATGAGTATTATTCTTACGATACTGAAAGCATAAATATATTTATTATTATAATATTTTACATCCTTGAGATATTAAAGATCGGAGAATAGAAATGCACACTTAAAGTCGTCGGCCATAGTAGCTGATGAATTATCTAAAAGAAGTAGATATGTGAATGACACATGAATGGAATGATGTGTGATTTTAATGGTGAAATATTAAGGGCACAACTATGAGAGGATCATCTTTAATAGTGATAATCAAAAAATGATAATCACATTATATACCAAAAGGACATAGGAGCATTAATTTTTACACTCATCCACCCTTTATCCAATTGACAAGTACCAACATAATATTGCCTAGATACTAAGAAAACATTATCATACACAAGAAGTGAGCCATTCCTAGAGCCTAAGTATCTTTCCAAAAACCCAAGTCTATTTACTCAACTTCGGTAGTAGTTAGTTTACTGTTGGTTAATTAATCTATCAATACAATCCTCGTAGGATCAATATCTAGACTTAAATCTATTTTACTACCTGTATGACCCATATACTTGTAGAATACTATTGGATGATAGTCAATAACCTATTGAGCTTTTGAAATTGTCACAAAAAACAAGTTTTGGCACTATAATAAATCCATACCATTTACTTAGTGTAAAAAGTTAGAAGAAGTTATAAAATTATTCTAAATGATATTAAAAAAACTAATCATTCATAAATATCTAAAATACTCTTACGAGCTTTTGTGAAAATTGTGGAGTATGTAATTTATTTTTTAGATAATCAAAGCACCATGTTACACTTGGTAACATCACTATATCTCTGTCTCAATAGTGTATAAATTATCTCTTATTTATTTCCAATATCAAGATTTCTACATGCAAATTTTGTTCTTCATGCTATGCCACAACTTTTGCAACAATATTTCTACTAGAGGTGTATACCGTTCATCTAAATTGAGTATTATCTTTTCTTAATCATATAGATTACAAAAAATTACAAATACTCTTGGCAAACACTTTAGTGAGTGGCATGCCACTCTAAAAAAATGTAGTTAATAATAGTTGAACAAGCAATTGATTTTGGAAAAGTATTTTATTGGTGATGATAGCTCCTAAAGAAATATATCATGTATGATAACAATTAGGATAATGTTGGGAGAGTTCTTAGGAGTGAAGTTCATCAAGATGATTTTAGTGCATTCATTTTTTGGTGGAATAGACATCAAGTTATGGCTTTATTATAAGTGTTCGACTAATGATAGTGTTGATGATCAAAAGTTGAAACTGACAACTAACCACACATATATCTTCATTTTTTATAGATGTTGGATTTCATAGTAGGAAATGACTAAATAAATTCAATGGAAAATGATTACTTGGGAAAGTTGAAAAAAAGTCAATGGCAAGGAAGTGCATTGCTTTTATTTATGGAATCAAAAGTGCCATGTGGTAGTTGAATTTTAAAAAATAAAGTTATTTTATCTTAAATTTCTTGGTTACCATTGTTAGGAACCTCATGTATCAATTGTTTTGAGTTGTTTAAGATGAATTTCTTGATGTATTTGTATTAATGTGGGGTTCAATGAATATACTAAATTATGGTTATTATGAAATTAAATGAATATTAGTGAAATTAGGTGTGTTTTATATTAACTCAGTGAAGTTGTGTAATAGCTTTATTATGTTGCTTAATTTTGTTAGTTAGGCAGTATCTCAAAAGTTCACTAGTGAGGATATCTCATATATAAGGGTCCACATGTATATGGGTCTTACAAGTAGTAAATAGTGTTTTAATGTAAATATTGATCTCACATGAATTATATTAGTAGTTCATTCATTCAATGGTGAGACAACTCAATTCTAGTAAAATAGATATTTTAAATTATAGGATCAATTTTAGATCCATGGATTTATTTATTTAATTGATGTGATGTATATTCAAATAGTTCAAATTATATATTTTTTGGATATAAAATGAAGTTTTGGTTGTTATATAATGACTTCATACCCTAACAGCATACAAGATGGTTATCACCAATGATCCCAACCCAATTGGTGATCCCTTTATAAAGGTCGTCCCCTCTGTATATTACTATCAAGATAAAAAATTATCTCTACTCGAGAGTCATTCATAATATTATACTTTTGATAATATTTTAATATGTATACTCTTATTCTCTGTCCTTAGGTGTCATAAAGACTTAGAATTGGCATGGTTTGAAGTATTTTTACTTTCGACTTCATAAATAATAATTAGCATAATTAACATGCACTTCTTTCAAATTTTACCAGTGGGAACCATATAAGTGAAAGAAATTGAAAAGGGTTATCGCCACCTTATAAAGTATAATGTACTGGCACATGTCTTGAGGATTTTTTATCACCATCTTTTTTAGTGACAAAGTGATTCACACACCAAAGGTTAAATTCTTAGAAAATGTTTAATATAACATTAATCCCAATCAAGAACAAATTTTACTAAGATATATATAATTGATTGATATGTAAAAGTATTCTTATTTTTGGCTTTATAAATATCATACAAGCAACAATTAATATGCCGAAATTTTGGATTTTAACATGTGGGCTTATCTTGCACATCGTGGTCATATATGTACTGTAACTTCCTTCTTACCATATGTGTGAGCGAGCCTTGTAGTTTATCTATCAATATCCAACATGAAAATATAAAGAATATATTAAATAGTGGAAAGATAGTGTTAATGGTAAAGTCATAGCGTACAAAGATTACCATGACTAATTAAGTAAAGTTTTAGCCAAGAGAATATATGTCAGAACTATGCGATACTCTATAATCTATCTATCAACCAAAACCCTTTCAATTTCATGACTATTTTTTGAATCCACAAAAACTTCAAAGTCATGAAATTGATTCATAAATATTTCATTCTCATGCTTACACATCCTCAAAAATCACTAAAATATGCAATGATATTTAATAATTTGAATTCTAAATAACTTAGTAGAGTGATGACTTATAGGATAGAAAAATAATGGAAAGTCATGATATTCTGTATGCCATAACTCGGTTATACTATTTAAAAGCCTATTGAAAAGTCATGAAATCTTTTCTTAACTAATACTCTATAAAATAAGTCATGGTAATATTTGTATGTCATGACTCTACTATCAATTTTTCTTATCTTTTTCTCTGTGTAATACTATTTTCATTGCTACAATATTTTCTTGAATTTATAGCCACAATATTTATAAAACATAATGATTGTCATCACTCTATTTTTATGTCATGGAAATCAAGTACCCCACTGATACAAGAAGTCGTGGTATTTTTTGTCACTTCTTTCAAATTTTACCAGTGAGAACCATATAAGTAAAAGCAATTGAAAAAGGTTGTCACCACCTTATAAAGTACAATGTACTGACACATGTTTTGTGAATTATCTATCACTATCCTCTTTAGTGACAAAGTGATTATCATACTATAGGTTAAATCTTTAGAAAATTATTTTTAAATAATATTCATTCCAATCGAGAACAAATTCTTCTAGGACATATACAATTGATTGATATATAAAAGTATTCATATTTTTGGTTTTATGAGCATCATACAAGCAATAGATAATATGCCCAAATTTTGGATTTTAACGTATAGTCTTATCTTGCATATCATGGTCATATGTACTATAACTTTTTTTACCACATGTGTGAGTGACCCTTGTAATTTATCTATCAACATCCACCATCATAAAATAAAGAATATGTTACATAGTGGAAAGATAGTGTCAATAGTAGAGGCAAAGCATATACAGATTACCATGACCAATAAGATAGAGTAAAAACTAGGAATATTTGTCAAAACTTTGTGATACTCTATAATCTATCTATTAGCCAAAAACCTCTTAATTTCATTACTATTTTTTGAATCCATATAAACTCCAAAGTCATGAAATTGATTCATAAATATTTCATTATCATGCTTATACATCATCAAAAATCACTAAAATATACAATAATATATAGTGATTCGAATTCTAAATAACTTAGTATAGTGATGAATTGTATGATAGAAAAATATTGGTAAATACTATTTAAAAGACTATTGAAAAGTCATGACATCTTTTCTTAGCTAAGACTCTACAAAATAAGTCATGGTAATATTTATATGTCATGACTCTACTACCAAGTTGTTGTAATCTTTCCATTCTATAATACTATTTTCATTGCTACACTATTTTCTTGAATTCATAGCCACAATATTTCTAAAACATAATGATGGTCATCACTCTACTTTCATATCATGGAAACCAAATGCCCCACTGATACAAGAAGTCGTGATATTTTTTAGTATTACCACTTTATAAATATAGGGCCAGGTTCATATAACACCAAGTAATTTTTAGTAGGGATGATCTTCTTCATCATGATTTTGTGTTCTAGAGAATAATTCTCTTAGTTATGATATTCTTGTTGTCTCGACTTTTGTTAATTAAATAGGAAAACCTGAGTGGTGACCATTCATGTTACTATTACTTTGCATTCTAAAGGGTATTTAGCTCAATCTTGGCATTCATGCTGCCATGATGTTATGGTCTAGTGGAAGGTTACTTTAGTCATGACATTCTTTTCTATCATGACTTCGGTATGCCAGTGATGATTCAAAGAAATAATAAAGTCATGACCTCAACACAGCACTATGGCCTCCAACTTGAAGATTCATATAAAATCGTGATAGATAAAAGGAAGACTTTGAATTTTTCACAAGAGATAGTGGAATTAGATTTTGAGCCCAAGTGTATGCAAAACCTTAGATAATGTGACTTTCAACTTCTAATTAAAGGCAAATCTAAGGGAAACACAAATAAGAATTAGTTTGGATTAAGTTTTAAGACTTATATCCTTACTAGTATTATCATTGGGAACCCTTGATTCCATGAGATTTCACACCAAATATATCACATGAATTATTACCTAATGTTAGGCTAAATGGCATACAGGGTTAATTTATTATACATATATTATGATGAAAAGATTATATAATATTTATTTATTATAATATTGTAGTTTGAATGTTGATGAATATTTATACTATTTAGAACTGAAATTTAGGATTTTTACTATATCATATAATTATGTATATTAGCCCCTATGTATGGTGACATGTAAGTTAAGGGAGACGCTCACAAAATATGATATGAAAGAAATGATAACCCTTATAATCTTATCACATGAGATAAACTCATACTTGAAAACTTGAGATTGATGTAAGTTTAATTATTATAAGTATGACACTCACAAAGTCGAAAGAAAAAATATATTTATGAACAATCCATTATGTATATTCTAGAACAACTGACCTTAAAATAATATAGAAGTTGTGTAGAATATCTATCCTAGTGATTTCACCATATTGTGGGAGTCATTTATCGGCAATGGTAGATGATAATAGCTAAGGCACATGACAAATGCAAGTGGAGATATTTTATATGGTAATGACAACCATGTAAGTCATTTCATATTGTATGATTTACATAAATGAGATCAATGGAAAGATTAATATTAATCAATATGAGTATTATACTTACAAAACCAAAGGCACAAATATAATCACTACCATATTATTTTATATCTATATAACATTATAGATCTAAGAATATAAATGCATACTCAAAATAATTAAATAGTTGGTTGACATACTAGCTAAAAGGAGTAGACATGTGAATGACTCATGAATGGAATGAAAATAGTTTCAGTGGTAAAATATCAAAGGTACAACTATGAAGGGACTATTCTTGATAGTGATAGTCAAAGGATGACAACTACCTTGTATGATAGAGGGCACAAAAGTATTTTCAAATAAATTAACAATTCATCTAATAATTGAACATAACATTTCTCAAATACTAAAGAATTCATATCATATATAAGGAAGAGAGGCAACCCTTGAGTTTAAGTATCTTTACAAAACTAAAGTTTATATACTCAACTCAAGTAATAGTTAGTTCACTTGGTCAAACTACCTACACAATCTTTGTGAAATTGATACCTATACTTACATCTATCTTTATTATTTATATGATCTATCTACTTGTTAGAGTCTATTAGACTAAAATAATTGTCCAACAAGCTTTTAAGATCATGTCACAAATAATAATTATTTACACTATAATAAGGTTTTAACAAATTTTTGATATTGTTACTTGTAATTATTTAGTTTGATCAGTCAACTAGAGTATATGTAACTATTTTTGAGAAAATATAGTTCTATTTCTAGTTATTTGGATACAAAATTTTGCTTAGTATTACTTTATATTTGTGTTTATTTTTCTTTGGTTTTTTTTTTTTGTTTTATAGCCATTACTCATCGCATGAGTCAAATCTATGGGATTGAGTTTCCACTTTTGGACCCATAAATTGAGAGAATAAGAAGAAATCTATTGAGATAAAGAGTTTATATATAGAGTAAACTTGGAAGGTAATGTTAGTAATGAAAATAACCAATATGGTATATAATAAGTTCTAATTACTCATTACTCACCATACCATGAGAGACTATTGGCAGCCAATATTGATGGATAGTTAATCTAGGATTCAAATGCAATTAATACAAGTGAACTAATTTGATTTGAAACCTAGTTTGATAGTTAGGGTGCAACAACATCAATATAGTAGATAAATTTTAGATGTCACATTGCAATATTCTTGGAGTTGTGTGATACAATGAAAATAAATGTAGTTTGCTTGGATGTGATAAGGTTAAAAGTTTTTTTTTATTTGAGTTTTAAAGCCCATAGCTAGTTCCAATGCTTATCTAGGTGATTAATTGATAGTTAGGACAAACTTATGTAAGTCTTCCTAACCAAGTATTTTTTACCTCTAATTACATTTTAACTAAGGAGAGAGATAAGTCAATTTTGATAAGAGGAGCAGGAGATGCTATATGTTAGGATCAATTCAGATAACTTTTAAAAAGATACCCACGATATGAATTTAAATTGTGGTTTCAAACTCAAACTTTTTTTATTGGCCTGAATTACATAATGATGTGCATGGTTGATAGAGCCATAGGTGGATCTATCATGAACAAATCACTCAAAGAAGACTATTTCTTTTTTGAAGAGCTGGAAAATAAAATAACTACCAAATAGAAAGTTAGAGTATTATAGTTGGATAGACTCATAATGATGGAGGCTAACCTTGATGCATTTTTCAACAAATTTGAAGTCCAAAATGACAAAAGTCTTAATTAGTATGAAAGAAATTATCATTTTTTAATAGTTGGAAGCTGCCAATTCTAACCCCATGTATCAAGTGAAGAAAGCTATTATTATATACTACTATCTGAATATGAAAAATCATGAAAGTTTATTACATAGAAGTAGTGTGAATGTTCAATAGAAGATGGGACAATTCTAAAAAAATTGGGAAAAACTCAATGACATATCAAATACAATGAGCTTCAAATTCCAATTATAATCACCTGTAGGGAGTAGAAAAATCATCATTTAATGATAACATTCCTGCGTGTTCATTGGGACAAATAAGAGAAATTATATATAGAAGAACCAAATGAAATAGATTGAAATAAAGCTATAACATGAATATGGAGATAAAGATTATTGAGAATCAACTTGGGCAACTAGCATTATCAATGAATGAGAATAGATTAAATACTTTATTATTAAGTAATATTGAGTTGAATCCAAATATGTACATGTCCATAACACTTAAAAAAAATAAAAATTTTGAGGGAAAGAAAACAAAAGAGAAAGCCAAAAGGAATATTGAAACAAATGAGGAAGCTATGATTGACAATGTCATGACTTTTTCCAAAGTTTCCATGCCAAGCACCATGATATCTAATGTCAAGATATTTTCCAAAGTCATGACTGCATAAAAACTACTACCCAACTCATGCCCCCAAACATGACACATGGAGAAGTGGAAGTATAGGAAGAGATGCAAATTACCCAAAGTATTGAATAGAAGGATGATTTTCTAAAGAATGACTATGCAAATAGTAAAAAAATCATCCAACTAATCTTCATTTTCCATAGAATTTTAGAAAGGAAAAGTTAGATGAGCAATTTGAGATATTTATCAATAATCGTCAAGAAGTTGGAAGATAATATTCCTTTCTTTGTAGTCTTATCTTAGATATCCTATTATGTGAAGTTTATGAATAACATCATGAGTAGCAAAAAAAGTTTGAAATATGAAACATTGAATGTAACCAAGAAGTATAGGATAATCATTCAACATAAACACTAGAGAAAGTTCAAAAATTCATAGAGTTTTTATGATTCCATACATTCTTAAAAAGCATACTTTCAAGAAGGTACTATGTGACAAGAAATTAAGGATTAGCTTAATACTATTGTCCATAGTACATATGTTGAATCTTGATGAGATTACTCCAACCTCTCTTTCACTATAGATGATTGACTGATCTATCAAATTTTTGAGGGGGGTTATTGAAGATGTATTAGTTAAGATTGGCAAGTTTATAGTTTTTACTGATTTTTCTATACTACATATAGAGGAAGACCAATATGCTTTATTGATCTTTTGATAATTTTTTTAGCTACTAGATAAGCATTAATAGATGTCAAAAAGATTGAATTCATACTTTATGTGGGTGAAGAGCAAGTGAAATTCAACGTACATAAAAGCATGTAGATTTTAGATGATGATAAAAAAGATTATTAAAGAATATAGATAACCTATGATGCATAGCCAAGAGACAAAAAGTAGATTTTATTTGGAAAGATTTCATGAAAGATTATTCACTACAAGAAATTATCTGTTTAGCTATGAAAATTTAACTAGATAAATAATCCTTATCTAATTTGCGAGGGGGTTAACTATGGAATAGCAAGAGATATTTAATTTTACATTTAATGACAAATTTGCGATGAATTTGTGATGGATTAGAGATGAAAATTTTTGATTAAAAAATATCCCTAGCTAATATTGTTGTAGATTTTGACACAAAGAATGGTGACAAATTTAGCAATGACTTTAGAGATATATTTTCCCTAGCTAGTTAACTCAATAAAAAATCTCTTGCTAATTCATTATTGGGAAATGTTTTTTACAATTATATATTAATAGCAAGCAATTAGTTCTTGAATTATAATTTTCACAAAATATATGCATTAAGCTGGGGATTTAGCTCGGGATTATTTTGTCATTAATCTATACTAATTTTTTTTGTTTTATATATTATTTATTTTAATATTTGATGTAATTTTGTATCTTAAAAGTTTGTCATGATCAATGGATGAGTGATCCTTGAAAGACATTTTCTTCTCATATAATTATAAAAATAAGATATTATAAATAAATAATTACAAAAATATATAAATACGAATAACAATTTATATTAATAAAGCCTAAATTAACTATTTATAGGATTATAAAATTTTAAAAATATTTACAAAATAATATTTGATTTAATTAATAAAGATATTTAAATAATAGTATTAATAAAAAACATAAAATAATTTATTCTATATTTAAAAATAATTAAAAAATTTTTGAATTAATAAATAAACATACATAAACATTTATATTAATAAAAACCTAAAATTATTATTTGTATTATTATAAAAAATATATTTACAAAAAAATTAAAATAACGAATAAACAAGTAAATGTCTATATTAATAAAACTTTAAAAAAATATTTTTATGATTATAGGAATCTTTTTAAAATATTTACAAATTTAAATTATTAAAGAACACTTCGAGTGTTATAAAAAAATATCTCCAAGTACTTAGTAAAATAACAGTTCAAGTGTTTTTTAGAGTTTAATAAACAAATTTAAATTTTACTAATGATATTTTTTTATCCTAAAAATATTTAAAATAATTTTTTACCTTATTAACACTTTTGAAAAGCACTATCAAATTGACCCTTAATTTTAATTCAAGTTTTATTTTTGACTTTATTGAAATCTATAAGAATTAAACTATTGAGTAAAATTTTTAATATTAATTTTTTATATTCCATTCTTATTAAAATAATAAATATATCTTTTTTATGATCTTCTCACTTTAAGTTAATTTAGGATTTTTATAAATTATAAAATATATCAATTAGTATGAAATTTTATGTCTATAAATTTATTTCATATTATATTCATAAAAATTTATAACCATAAAAATTTATAACCATAAAAATTTATAACCATAAAAATTTATAACCATAAAAATTTATAACCATATAAATTTAAAACCATATAAATTTATAACTATAAAAATTTATAACCATAAAAACTTATAACCATAAAAATTTATAATCATAAAAACTTATAACCATAAAAATTTATAATCATTGAGCATGAAAGAATAGTTACTTGGGTTTTGGGGTGAAATGGACTTTATTTCCTTAAAAAAGCAAACTTAAAAGATCTACAAGATATAAAATTTGAGGCAAGCGATCCAAAAGGAGCATAATTGAGCATAAGCAAGAGCTGGACGATGCGAATCATCATAATAATGCGATCGAAGCATTGAAATGGGGCACCGACTTCCTCAAAGCTCATCCGAATCCATCCCTTCTCTATGCTTAGGCATGGATGTTTCTCACTATCTCTTTTATTTTTTATTTTTTTGTCCACAATTTTGATAGTATGTGGAGATGAAGTCTGGGTGTTGAGCCAAACAGTGGAGTAAAATCAGTCATTATTTACGTTCGGAGAAAGGATTCTTTGCATATTTTTGTTATGCTTTGTTAGTTCTTGGATAGGTTGGAGATGATAAAAGTGATCACCAATGATGGGAAGGGCAGGAAGACATGACAACTAGCCGGCAATCATATGCAATCAATACTTCCAAACCTGGTTCAGTTCTTGCTCCTGAAACAGCCTCCGCAATGGCTACTTCTTCTATGGTTTTCAATGATATAAATTCATAGTATACCCAGATGCTTCTCTATCATTCGAAAAATGCAAGTGTATGATTCAAATAAGTTTTTTTCTACCTTCCATTTAGAATCATATTAATTTTCTTGCATCTTCTCTGCTGCTCCAATTTTCGACGTTCATTACATCATTTTAGTGTAGCTATTTATAGCCAGAGAATTAGGTTGAGATCGGATTCTGCTTTGAATGATAGCAAAGTTAGCAACGTGGATTTGGTTGGAGGATATTATAATGTAGGACAGCAGGAGACAACATGAAGTTAGAAATCTGAATGGTTCAACTTCTGACAGCTCACAAATCTCACTCTTCAATTGAAAGAAAGTTCTACCTCCAAGGTTTATTTCATCGTCTTAGAGCTCTAATCAATTTAAACTGTAACCTTATATTCGTCACAGGTAATTTTTTCTTCACTTCTGACTTCTGAGTTAATACCTAAACATGAATGTCAGTGTCTCGATTAAATGGCAATATTCTTGTCTCATAGACGTCTGTATTTATAATTATCGTGTGTAAATTCTGGTTTCTTGCAAAGAAATGGCATTTCGATTCTAATCTAGGGTTTATTCTATGAAATTTGTTGATTGGGCTCTTTGGTTATGTTGGTTTGTGCATTTTGGTGAAATTACCAATATGCCCTCACTGATACTTCCACTCTCGCGGTCTTCTCTTCTTCTTCAAAGCTTTTATTCTTCTCTATTATTATGCTCTCTGAAATTCTTGTTAAAACAAGAATTTGTTATTGTTAAACAGCAGTCTGGTATCAGAGCGATGTTTCTATCTGAGATCGAAGATTTTTTTTTGAACGATTGTTCGAAAACAACTTCTCTAGAATATACAATCATTTTTTGACCTAACTTTTCTTCATGATTTCCTTGGATCCAATACAGATCTAACCAGATTTGTTAAGATTTGAAGGTTTTGTGTTGTTTAAACTATATTTTCTATAAAATTCTCAAATTTTTGTTTGAATATTTTTAAAAATTTTTCCAAATCAACATTTTTTCTAAATATCAAAGTTTATCAAATTCGTGGTCAATTCTCATACCCCTATTTAATAGTAAAAAATTTGACTACTGACTTGTTAAAATGAGAACATTATTTATCTCACAAGATATTTGGGAGATTGTGGTCACTGAATATGTAGTAGCACCTAATTTTTCTATTCTTGAAGGAAAAGAATTGACAGAAGAGAGAGAACTAAGATAATTAAATGCAAAGCATTACTATTCATCTAATAGGGAGTCAGTAATGTAATATTTTCTCGATTTTTGGGATGTACTCAAGTCAAGGAGGCTTAAGATCCTAATCGAAGAATATCAAGAAGATAAGAAGGCACAAGGAGCCCTTCTACCCTCCTTGAGAAAATATTTTGAGAATCTGAGTATGAATAACTCAGACTCTCTCACTGAGTTCTCAACTCAGTTTCTAGACATTGTTAATCAACTCAAAATACATGGTAAAATATCTCTGAAATTTGACTAGTTGAAAAATTATTAATATGTATGTCTGACAAGTTTGATGTCATTGTGGCAGTGAAAGAATATACTAAAGACATGTCAAAGCTCAACATTCAACATGTCCTGGCCTCACTGAAGTCATATGAAAGTAGATTGCTCAGAAGAGCTGAAGCTTTTGGAGAGACAACAATGCAATCTAGATGAGAAAATCATCCAGCAAAAAAAGAAAATCAAGGAGTAGAAATGAGAAATAAAAGATAAAATTCATGGTATGTGCCTAAAAATAAATATAAAAACAAAAATAAAATTAGTTCTTTAGTTGCAACACATAATTACACATATATCTCTTGCAACATATGCAAGAGATCAAATCACACTGCTACAGAGTGCTAGTTTCGAAAATAAAATAAGTGCCTAAATTGTAAAAAATTTGGGCGTATTTCGAAGGATTGTAAAATAAATCACACATAGTATGCTGATTGTGCAAAGCAAGTAATCTCTACAAAATACTTATTTTATGCAAATAAAATAAGAAATCAATCATCGATCAATACATGGTTTATGGACAATAGTTGCTAAAACCACATGTCTGATAAAAAAATATTTATGGATTTACTTCCAGTAGTAAATTCATAAATGAAATTAGGTAATGGAAACTTAGTTGAGGCAAAAGTCAAATGCAAAGTGCCTGTACCTACTTTCACAGGAGTCAAGCTTATAAAAGAGATACTCCTTGATCCAATACTGGACCAAAACCTACTAAGTGTAGGACAATTCATAGAAAGAGGATATAGACTGATGTTTAAAAATAATATATGTGATATATTTGATCACAAATGTGATCAACTTTCATGGACAGTGAAAATGTCAAGTGGAAGGAGTTTTTTACTGACATATAATCAAAAAATAGACAAGGTATTGATTATGAATGTCGAGTCTGAAGTCTCATTGTGGCATAAAAGGTTTGGGCACCTAAATTATTTCAGCATGAAAAATATTTTTTAAAAACAACTACTAAATGGAGTGACCTCAAACCTTGTCATTCCCACCATTATCTGTGAAGAATGTTCACTGGGAAAATAAATTAGCCAGAGTTTTCCTAAATACTCTACCTGGAGAGCCTCTCAACCATTGGAACTGATACACGCTGACATTTGTGGACCCATGTCTATCCAATCTTTAGGTAACAGTAGTTACTTCTTATTATTTGCCGATGACTGTACAAGATATGTGTGGGTTTACTTTTTGAAGCATAAGTCTGAAGCACTTGATTGCTTCAAGAAATTCTTATCCCTAATTGAAAGAGTCTTGACTAAGTGTGAAGGCACTTAGAACAAACAGATTGGGTGGGTTCCTCTCATAGAAATTCCCTAATTTCTATAAATTAAAAGGAATAAATTGATATCTCACCACTTCTTACTCACCTCAATAGAATGGTGTTGTGGAGAGAGAATAGAACAGTAATATAAATGGCTAGGAGTATTCTAAATGAAAAATATCTACCAAAAGTTTATTGGGCAAAAGCAATGAACACTTCAGTGTATCTGCTCAATAGATGCCCTACAAAAGTACTAAATAATCTCACTCAAGTTCAAGCTTGGAGTGGGAGAAAACTAAGTGTTAAATACCTAAGAGTATTCGGGAGTGTTTGCTACTCACATATATTGGATGCCTATAAAATTAAGTTAGACTCTAAGATTCTAAAATGCACATTAGTAGGTTACAGTCTGCAATCCAAGGGTTACAGACTGTATTCACCAGAAATAAACTTATTTCTGATGAGTAGAGTTATAATCATTAATGAAAACATCAAGTGGAATGAAAACAGCAAGTGATATGAAAACATCAATGAAAATAAAGCTACAAATAAAGAAGACTGTAGCATTGATGTTACAGTAAGCAATAAATAGGAATGCACTCTAAGGTATGAATTCTATTCCTTTTCTGAGTCTGAATCTGAGTCTATATTAGAGGAATCAGATGAAATAATTACACATGTCAAATGTAAAATTCTATCTGACAAATACCAGAGATGTAATTACATTTCAGTTGAGTCACTCAACTATGAAGAGGCTGTAAAATATCAAGTCTAGATAAATACAATGAAGATAGAAATGTCTATCATTAAAAAGAATCAAACTCAGACTCTAGTATACCTGCCCCCAAATAAACACAGTATAAGGGTCAAATAAATTTTTTGGATTAAAACTCGACCTAATACCAATCAACTTGTATATAAGGCTCGATTAATGGATAAAGGATACTCTCAAAAGCATGTAATAAATTATCTAGACGCCTTTGCTCTAGTAGCAAGGTTAGAAATAATATGGTTATTAATAATTTTAGCTGGACAAAAGGGTTGGAATATATTCCAACTAGATATAAAGTTTGTCTTCTTGAAAGAAGAATTCAATGAGGTGATTTATGTAGAATAACTCATTGGGTTTGTAAAATAATGAAGTGAGCATTGTGTTTATAAATTAAACAATGCTTTATTTGGGTTGAAACAAGCTCCTCATGCTTGGTATCAATAAATAAATACTTACTTATTGAATCAAGGATTCAAACGAAGTAAGAGTGAGCCTATACATTACATTAAGAAAGTTAAGAATTCTAGAATTTTAATTGTATTTATATATGTGGATGACATAATTTTAACTAGTGATAAAACAAAATTAATAATTGATTTTAGAATAGAAATATAGACTAAGTATGATATGTCAGACCTAAGTAACTTGAAATATTTCTTAGGACTGGAAATATCTCAAGACATAAGGAGTGTGTCTATCTCTCAAACTACATATATAAAATCTATATTTAAAAACATTGGAATGAGTGCTTGTAAACTTGTCTTCATCCTTTTCGTAGTAAACCAAAAATTAATTTATGCCTAGGGCAGATAAGTAAATAGGAAGACATAGAAGCTTGATTGGAAGCTTGTTGTATGCATAAGCAACAAGACCAATTATAGTATATTATGTTCATTTATTATCTTGATTCATGCATGCACCTAATTACATACACCTTAATGCTACCAAAAGAGTATTAAGATATCTCAAAGGAACTATAGACTTAGGTCTGAAATACACTAGGATCAACCACGCTAAAATATCTGGATATTGTAATAGTGATTGGGGTGAATGCCCAGAGGATTACAAAAGTACCTCTGGATATGTATTTAATTTAGGAACTATGGTTGTTTCTTGGAAATCTATGAAATAATCTACAGTTACTTTGTCTACCACTGAAGCTGAAAATGTTTCAGCTTCAGTAGCTACATCTCAAGCCTTATGGATGAAAAAGTTACTGACCAATTTGGATGAACCATTAAACTGTCCAACTAATATATTTTGTGACAATCAATTAACTATATTCATTGCGAATTATATGGTTATGTATAGTCGAACAAAACACATAAGTCTCAAATATCATTTTATTAAAGATGTCATTGAGACTGATGAAATCAATTTGCTATTTTGCAGAACAGAAGAACAAGTGATTGATATTTTCACCAAGCATTTACCTAGAGAGAAGTTTGTCTATTTTCAGGAAAGCTTGGACTTACACCAACTACATCAAATGGGGGAAATTTTTGATTGGGTTGTTTGATTCTGTTGGTTTGGGATTTTTGGTGAAATTACCAATATGTTCTTACTGATATTTGATAAATGAACGTATGATATTTGATAAATGAACACATGATATTTGCGGTAAAGTTTGATTTACCATTTGTTCATTATTAATTATCAAGCTCTGTATATAAGCTGTATTTTTTTTTACTTTGTCAAATATACGGGACACATTTTTATTGAATTGGCTATTTTGGTTTTCTCTCTGATGTTGCCGCTCTCTCGATCTTCTCTTCTTCTTCAAAGCTCTTCTTCTTCTATATTATTCTACTCTCTAAAATCCTTGTTAAAACCAGGATTTGTTGTTATCAAACAATAGAATTGACTAAATTCACATGACCAGGATCATTGGTCCTCTAGAAAAAATGCCCCGAGGAAACTGGGCCAATGAGCCTAGCTGTGCTTGGATGGCAGCTTATATTTCCTGGTATACTTAGCATTATGTTTCTATATCAATTTAGCAATTCATCTCACAATGGAAGATGATAGCTCACCACCATGCTTGATACTTGTCTTCCATGTAATTGTTGTGTCAATGCTATTTCTTGAATGAACTCTTCAGTTTCAGTGCCATTGTATAATTACATATATATTTTGACATCAAGTTTCTCATACAATTGAGGAAAGAAAAATAATAGATGACACATTTATTAAGAAAGGTGCAACATATATGTTTCTATATATGCACACATTGACACATGTATACATATACAAAGACACTCATATTGTGTAAGGATGGTACGGTCAATGTTAGTTGTGAAAGTGCGCCCTTGTCTACCTTTGCATGTTCTAAACACTAAGATACAAGTTTTACTTTTACTTGAAAAATGATATTTTAAAGCAGGTCTTTGTGTACTAGTTGTTTAATTAATAAAAAATATTTTTACTAATATAAGTAAGTGATAGATTAGTTCGAATCTTTTTACTCCTCTAATTTCTCATTTTTTTTCTCCAATTTTTTAAATTGAAGATTTTTCAAGAACACGAGATGAATAAATAAATATTATCCCAAAGAAAAAAAAATTCAAGAACATAACATGAATAAATATGTACTGTTCCAAAGAAAAAAAATACATGTATGCATATTTTTTGTCTTTTTTTTTTTTTTTGCAATGCTAGTATTAAAAATTTAGTTCATTTTTTTAAAATTATAGATAATAATGAGACAAATCAAGTGAGAGTTAAGCCAAACGAAGAGAGAAATTCTATATTTAAATATACTGTGTTCTAACCTAAATGATCTCAATTCAATAATGTGTATTTTTAAAAAAATCAAAAGGGATATTTATAGTACAAATAATATTTTGCTGAAAATTTTTGGAATATTATAAAATATCTTAAAAATTCATTGCATGTTAAAAAATGACTTTCTATGTATGAATTAAAAAAAATGAACAAATAAAAATATATATCTAAATTAAAAAAAAATTTAGAGGAAATATTTTGAATAGTACAAATACCTTTTATAAAATAAAATTAATAATTAAATAAGTTCAATTGAAAATTCTAGTAGAATTAGTAATTAAAGTAAGAATAATTGTATGATTACATCTATAAAGATGTAATCATACTAATATTAAAATAAAGTATTAAAATTATATGATAAATAAATTGTGATTATATGAGATTATTATTTTTTTACCAAATAATTGAGACAATAATATAAAATGATATATAAATAAATAGGAATATAGAGTTTTTTTTTTTTTTTTGAATTTTTAGTAAATTATTTTTTAGGTAAAATATGTGTCATTAAAAACATCCACCCCAGCCCCCCCCCCCCCATATTATTCATTGGGGCTTTGGCGTATTCAGAGCATGTAAGACCCTCATCCCAGCAGTTGAGTACAATGATTGATAAAAATATTTGGGGAAAATCATATTTGGTGTTCTTGGGGATCAAATTCGCATTTCTACGATTGAACAATTTTGCCTCTGTGCTAATCGGAATATCTTAATATTGAGGTGTAGAAATTCATTTAATAGTTGTTGATGTTACCCTTAGAGTAATATTATGGATCTACTAGAGTTGAGGATGACATGTTGTAAATTAGAGCCACCAGGAGATCGAACAACATATCTTCTTTGGGAATAATATTTTCTAGTTTTGGGCTTATGTTTTTTATTGATAAATAAAAATATCGATCTCCACTCATGTTTCGTGTTACTATGAAAGTTGTGTATTGGGTACTCATCATGGGTTGATCTTCACTTATGCTCTAGAAACATTGGTTCTCTATATATTTAATGGTTTCAACAATTTTTTTGCAGGACCGCTAGAGGTGAATTTTGGCACTCAATGTGTTCATATTATAATGTGCGATTACGCAAAAAATAACACATCAGATCTAATAAGAACTTTAAAATAAAATATGATTGTGCTATAATAGTACTGGGATGATTAATCATATGGGAAGTCATTGTATTGTACACATTTATTTGAGGTCGTGTCTTGGTGTGACGTCAATAGGCAGTAAGTCTCAAGTTCGGGACTTATTAAATGAATCCCCTTCGATTTTCAGGGGTGAAGATGTCGAGATATTATGTTCTCATGTCCCCCACAAAAAGTAGGAGCCTTGTACACTGGGTACAACCTTCAAAGTATTAGTGTTTGCGATGGTTTGTCTATTAGTTAATTTTATTTTTGTCATCATATTCAGGTTCCCTTTTCTTATGCTTTTTAAATAAAGACTAAATTAACTATTTATAAGATAATAAAATTTTAAAAAAATTTACAAATTAATATTTGATTTAATTAATAAAAATATTTAAATATCTGTATTAATAAAAACATAAAATAATTAATTCTATAATTATAAACAATTAAAAAAATTTTTGCATTAATAAATGAATATGCATAAACATTTGTATTAATAAAAACCTAAAATTATTATTTGTATGATTATACAAAAATATTGACAAAAAATCTGAAATTGCGAATATATTTATATTAATAAAACTTTAAAAAAAATATTTTTATGATTATAAAAATCTTTTTAAAAAATATTTACCAAAATATTTAAATTATTAAAAGAACGCTTCAAGTGTTATAAAAAAAATATCTTCAAGTGCTTTTTAAAAGAACACTTCAAATATTTTTTTTTTGAATTAAAAAGAATTAAAATATTACTAATGATATTTTTTTGTCCAAAAAATACTTAAAATAAATTTTAGCCTTATTAACACTTTTGAAAAGTACTACCAAAGTGACCCTAAGTTGATTTGAATTCAAGTTTTATTTTTGTTCCTAATGAATTTATAATACTTAAACCATTGAGTATGATCTTTAATATTGGCTTTTTATATTTCAATTCTTATTGAAATAATAAACATATCTTTTTTATGATCTTCTTACTTTAAGGTAATTTAGGATTTTTATAAATTATAAAATATATCAAATACTATGAAATTTTATGCGTATAAATTTAGTTCATATTATATTCATAAAAATATATTGAATTCATTAAAATTTATAACCATAATTTCATATTATGGTTATAAATTTATCCAATAAATTATAAAAATATTAAATCTTATAATTTTTTTATGGTTATACATTTATATAATTTATTAATGGTTATATGAAATAATATATTTTTTTAATAATATGAAATAATATTAAAATTTGATTACTAATTAATAGTTTTAATGGTTATTTAGTGTGGGCAAGAAGGGACAATAATGCCCATGTACCATTGCCACGTGAGTTCTGTCCCCTCAACTGTTGGCTTTGTTGAGGGAGCTTTCTAATCCACCCACAACCTCCGATTCTCCAATTATAGCGATCGCATGTACGAATGGTGTTGTGCGCCGGTTTGTTGGTTTATAGTTTTTCCTTAATTCCTTCGTCATCCATAACTGGAAATGTAAGTTTTATGGGAGATCCCACTCATTTTTCATGCGTTTAATTATTTTTCATATGTTGCCTTGATGTCTCATCCTAATACTACATATTGATAAATGTCGTATTATAATTGTAATTTTTTTTAATATTGCTATTATACTTTGTGTCCTCATGATCAGACACAGTCTTCCATATTTTGTTGTCAAATTTGTGTACATGACATGTGGTGGAGAAATAATGTGAATTAGTCAATCAGGTGGGAAGATGGGCGAGTTAGATTCTTATGGGATTGAAGGAGGAGAAACAGAGGACGAAACACTTCAAAATCTGACCGAGTTATAGTTCTCCTGTGTAAGCAACCTTGCTCTCCCAAATAGAGTAGTTGTTCCATAATATTCGTCTCCCACAAAAAACAATTATTATTATGTTTTTTTTTCATTCCATGTCTTGTTCAACCATCAACGCAATGCTAGAGAACACCTACAGTGAACAGGGAGCAATGATGATAGCCATGGATAGTTATAGTAAAAATGGCGGCGAAATGCTCAGCCGCCTCACTCTCACTTATAACAGGTCTCTCTCTCTCTCTCTCTCGGTTTGTTTCTCCCGAACCAGTATCGACATGCTTGGCTTTTGGCCATAAGACTCGTCAAGCTTCAATCACGATGGAACTGATTGAGATCATCTCCAGAGCTTCTGCACTGAATGATTAAAAGCTTCTTCACAAACAAATGAGTTTTTTTATAGTGTTTCCTTGATCAAAATTATATCAAAAAAATATTTCTGACTTTCGGAGCACTACATTGCGGAACTGAAGTAGGAATCGAGACTAGAGTGGGTGAGTTCATGCAAGTGTCTTGTGTGCTTCACCTTTGTCAGTGAATTATATTCTCTAAAAAATTGAATTTACACAACACATGCATTACATTTACATTTATTTTGTAGCAGACACAAAAACTCACACAATGGAAGTTAGCATGCCAGAGCAGCAGCAGCAAAACCCCTAGCAAGTTGCTATCATGGAGAGGCTCAACCAAGCGGTACAACTGCAACTCAACTTGGAGGGAGTGAAGCCTAGAGTTGTCGGCCTTTACAAAGCAATCAATCGCATTCTAGAAGACTTCATTGCTTACTCCCGAACTAAAATAATTACCAGTGCAGCTTCATTTGACAACACTTCCCCTCTACCATATGCCATTTTTCCTAGGGCTGGAGCAAATATGTTGAATGCTTCTTCTCCTCAGCAAAATGTGCAACAACTATTGGCATAGCAATAATCCCAACACCGGAAAAAGGTGGTAACATTACCTCAACAACAGCTGTTTAGGTAACTTAATGCAGGGATTAGGGAAGGTATGGCCAACTTTAATAATGTAAATGACTAAATATTTTGTATTGTTGTCCTTGGGTTTGTTTTTGGTAACATGGGCTGGACAACCTCAAATGCAAAATTCAGCCACTGGGTCACCTTCTATTGCAACAGTCTAGGCAACTATCTTCTGTTTCGCATGGGTTGGGTCAGAGCCATATAAACCAAGAAAATCAACTTAATCATCATCTAGCCCAATGACTGCCTCATAACTAGATGGTAGACTCTTGTACAATTGCATTGGTTTTTAGTATTTTTCAAATTTATTTGTTTTGATTGTTATGTAAATTGTAATGTTGTTTAAAATAACCAGTAGCAATCCCCAGTGGACTCATGCCTCTCAAATGCTAAATGAACAATGTAAGTCTTTGTTTGGTATCAGTATTGAGGTGTGTAGTATTGTTCCATAGGTGTGCTTGTAGTACATGTCATAGTGCTTCAATAACATTGTGTGTGCACATGTGGTATCAATTTTAATTGTTGTGTAATGAAAAATATTATATTTAATTTATTTATATCTAGCATAGTTTTTTTTATTTTTTATTTTATCACAGGAAATTGTGGAAGAACGTATGACAGCTGCTTCTTAGCCAGTTGAGGGTTCTATGGATCTTCAAATAACTATTTTGAAGGAAGAAATGTCGGAAATGAAAGAAGTGAATAATAAAATGAAAGAAATAAAGAATGCAAGGCAACAACAGATGACCTATATGGAGTCATAGTTAGCAGCATTGACTAGACAGATAGCACATAGAGATCAAGTAGAGTACTTATGCATGAAAGCCTAGCACATTTATATCAACTAATGATGAGGATGATAATTTAGCTTTAAATGATTATATACCTATGTTATGTTTTTGTTTTAACTATGTAACTATTGTATAAAAATAATTTATTAACTATTTTTACTTTTTGATAAATAATGGTTTGTAGTATATGTTTTTATTTGATTTAATATAAAAATTTAAAAATATGTAATTAAATTTTTTGTAAAAAAATAAAATTGTGAAAATAGCTTTGGAATGAAAATAGACAGAGATTTTTCCCTTGCTAATTTAGCTAGGGTTTTTTCCCTCGCTAATTTAGCTAGGAATTTTTCCCTTGCTAATTTAGCTATGAATTTTTCTCTCGCTAATTTAGCTATGAATTTTTCTCTCGCTAATTTAGCTATGAATTTTTCCCTCGCTAATTTAGCTAGGTATTTTTCAGTACATATTCAGTCGAAAAATATAAATTATTATTCTTACTTACGATTAAAATTAGCAAGGGAAAAAATATAATTAGTTAGGGAATTTCCAACATTCAAAAATTTGATAGTGAATTTTTTTTTCTCGTTAATATTTTATGACGAGTACTTTAGCTTTGGATAATTTATGTCATAAATCTATCATTATTATATTTTAGCAATGAAATAAGCTCAAATAGCTAGGGAAATTTTTTTAGCCACTTGGGCTTTTTTGTTGTAATTGGCTCAAAGAAGATGGAGAAGATGATAAACTAGAAGTAATTTGGAGTGAATAAAATAATACAAGTAAATTTGAGAAATAATACTTTTAAGAAGTCACAACATTTTTCAAGTCATAACTTTAAAAAAATCAAAGTCAACCTTCTAAAGATGTGAAGAAATATGGTGAAATATGAAATTTTCAATTCAATAATATGGAGAACTTACCAAGAAATTTTTTGAGATTGTAGAAAATATACAAGTAGAAAAAAGTATATTATTTCTTGTTGATTTACTATATTAGAAAGATGTAGTAGAAAAAACTATTAATGAATATAAGAAGGAAGATGAAGAGATTGTTATTGTAGCAAAAAAAGTCATGACTTTTGAAAAAGTCATGACTTTACAATTACATGCAAAATCTATGAAGAAGTCATAGTAGGAGACAAAGTTGCGACATTGATGAAACATAAGCCTAAAGGATATTCCATGACTTATTCCAGAGCTATAAGAATAAGGATCCAAGGAAAATTTCTGTCATGACTTCATAATAAGTCATGGCCTTATTGAAGGTGATCACATGCAATGATACTGGGATTTTTACAAAGTTATAGTATCCAGTAAAGAATATCTTATAAGAAAGACTATGATGGATGCCTCGATGCTAAAGGATAATCTAGAAAGACATGTAAAAAAAAAGATATACTAAGAAGTTTGCCTAAAATACTTAAATTATCGACTAAATTAAATATAAGATATTAGTCTAGCTAATGATATTAAATATAATGTTGTTTGGGAGCAACCTAATAAATTACTCTTTGCATTATGTTATGTAGTAATTTTTTTACATATGCACACATTCAAAGACTTGTATATTGTAAAATTCCAAAATGAAGTTATGACACTCAAACTTAGTCATGACTATCCTTTTAAAAAAATGTCTTGGTCATGTGCAAAGTCATGAAAAAATTTTTATTTTCATCAACTTAACCTTAATTCTATAAATGAACTAATCCTAACTTTTGTGAAAATATTTCTTCTTTATCTCCACTCTGAAAAAATGACTCTATTTTTAAAATATCTAAGCTATCATAGAGGAGGAGATATTGATTTCAAAGCTAAAGGTGAGAAGAGATTGAGCACAAGGCCAAAAGGCCAAAGGTAAGTGACAAAAGTAGTCTACCATTGAGACTTTCTCCAAAGTCATGACACATGAACTATTTTTTCTTATAAAAAAGATGAAGAGATTGATGACTTCTATTCTAGCCAATAATAATTTTATGAATGAGAGGGAATTCGATGAATTCATCATGCATTTCCAATTGATGATAGAGATAAGAAATTGGATTTGATTTTGTACCCACATGGAATGGGGAAACACTACAATCATGAGAGAGTTTTATTCCAACCTAGAAGATATGCAAGATAGATAGTGCTACATACTAGGATTTTGAGTATATTTTGGTAAGAAATTTATTAATGAAGTATTTAGATTGCAATGAATAATAAATGATATGACATTCAAATTACTAAAGATGCAACCTAACCACAAGGCAATTACCAAGATGTTAACAAATAGAAAAGAGACATTGAGAGTTTGTCAAAAAGTATGTATTGATACTTAGTGCATGGATAACTCATTGAAAAAATCAATGTTTGGTTATATTTTTTATGCTTTATTTTGAAGCTAATTCTCCATCTCTCCACCATTATGAAAGATAGGAAAATTTTGCTCTTTGTCCTGGTGAGAGAATATAAGTTGCATGTGAGAAATATCTTAGAGAAGTTTATCCTTGATAATGATACTATGTCAAGATGAAAGAGTCATGACTAATATAGATAGAAATGAATGATATCCATGAATGTCCCACATGACATGGGTGAGTGGGAAAAGAGGGCTTGAATGAGATAAGAATAGGAAGTTGGTTCTTGAATAGAGAATCAACCAATATTAGGCAAGAAGTGTCACTGTTCCTTGAAGCCAACATAGAAGAAATGGAAAGAAGTGAAGATAGATTTGATGAAGAATTGCTGCTCCAATATAATTTTTCTATAGGTAGATAAGAAGGAGACATGGAAGATATCCTCAGCCTATAAAAAAATATGAAGTTATAGGCTGATAATAGGATGTTTTCATGTCTCTTAGTAATCACAGAGGTTTAGAAATGATCTATAATCCATTCAAAATAGTTTATAACATGTGCAAGGGCAACCATCTATGAAATCCCTGACAAATTTTGCACACTTAACATGAATGTCGCTCTTGGTGTCTTGCTAAAATAACTTTCTCACACTCATTCATAATATGAGGTATAAAAATGACATCATCATCTTCTTCTTTAGATGATATTGTCTAATTGGGTGAACCACTACTTGTGTTGTCACTATTTATTAGTCATTGCATAGAATAAATTAGCATCACGTACTGAACATTAAAAAAACATTCAAATATATATTATATAAAATTTCATAAACATAATTAATAGTCACATAGTCAACATTAGATGAACATCAAATGAACATTAGATGAACATCAGATGAACATTAGATGAACATCAGATGAACATCAGATGAACATCAAATGAACATTAATGTACATATAATATAAAGTATCATAACCATAAATAATAGTCACATAATGAAATAGGTAAATGGTAGTATCAAAGAGTTTCAGCAAAAATATGATTATAAAATATGCAACATCTATACTTGTAGCTTCACTACTAGTTCCACTCCTATATATTTCAACTCTAGTAATCAATACTTAAGCTTTAGCATAAATATCTTAGTTCTAGCCTTAGATATCTTTGTCCAAGCATTCAAAGCATCACCAATCATTCTTATTGTTGACTCTCTTTTGCCTCTTTGATCTAACAATGAATCATTTGTTCGCTTTCATGAGTGAGAGGTCACACCTCCTAGAATCCATGAATGCGGAGGATTGTTAGGATTTCACAATCTATGTCCATCACCATGTGCACTCCTCATCGATGTTTGGTATCTCTTGGTTGGAAGCATACTAGAGGACATTAATTGTTGTTGATTGATTAAAGATTAGTGCTATCAACTTGATGTGTGGACATCCCTTTGACCAAAATATCTTTTTAGTAGGGTATACCTAGTAGATAAAAAGTGCATGTAGTCAATTAAAATTTTGTTTGAGATATTTCAGAATGAAATTACTCTTCCATTGACTATTGATCTCAATCAACATCATCCTCCATGTGTTGGTTCTAAATGTACCACTTTTCATTATCTCAGTTAAATTCATTTATCATTATGTCAATAAACATCTTCTCTACATTACTTCTCCATATGTCATTGACATCATATTTTATTTTAGTTGTCATTTATTGAATCATATGTTTTTCATTCCAAGAAAATAAAAAATTGTTAAGATTTCTAATAAAACATCACCAACAACATGTATTGGAATCTATTGAAACTAATTCCCATAAAAATTGAATAGAACCCTCATAATTAAATCCCTTCAAAGACAATCATAACATACAATATTATAAATAATAACAATGTGGGAGGCTTTAATACAATCCATTAGAAATTAAAGATAAGATAGGACAACCCCAAAACACTCTTCTCATCTTCATAATAAACTCCAAGGGATCATCAAATTATGTTGTGGAAATGTCATGAGGATAAAGTTACCACAAACATATAAAAAAAATCAAAATTCCTAGCAAAAAGTATTTAGATCTACCAAAAAAACCCAAACATTACATGATCTACCAAAAGCAACTTCAATATATGAATGGCAAAGCTTACCTCATCTCAAGCCCATGGAGAGAAACTATATGTGATGATGGAAAAAAACACAAAGGCAAGGAAAGAATTGAATAGAAAGAATAGTAGAAGAAACATGGTGAACAATTAATGGGAAACACATCGTTAGAATGCTCTCTTTCTTTGCTAAATAATTTAAAAAATAAAGACAATTATCAATTATTATTTATAAATTACTTTTAGGAAACATGAAGAACATTGAAAACGCATTGAAAAACATGTATCACAAATATTTTTATTATTTTTTTGTTCTTGAAAACATAATATCCCTTAGAATTTTGATTTCTTCAGAATACTTGGTGATTTTAATTTTTTAATTATCTTTAATTTTTTTTTAAAAAAAAAATATTTCGACAAAATTTGAAAACACATTTTTTGTATCTATAAAATACCAAATATTAACTTATTCATCTTAAGATTACGCAAGCCTAAAAATCATTAAACCTAGATATATAAATCCGTTTTTTCAAGATTCAAGCTCTCCAAAATGCCCTATCGTTGTTCCTTCTCGATTTTCTATCTTTCTTTTCTTCCTTCCTAAAGAAATAAACTTAAGGTGAGTTGATAATTTTTAAATTTTTACCATGTAATTTGTATTTCCTTCACCAAACAAGATTCTCACAAAGAACATTATACATATATATAACCAACATGTAAGTTTTGATCGAAGGCCTACAAGGTGTTGGAAGGAATTACATAAAGAAAATTCCCATAAATTTGATAGAATCTCAAACTTATTGTTGTGATAGTGCATAAGTAGAACTCATTTTTAAAGTTTAAATGATGTAAAGACAAGTCCCTCGGGTGCAACCATTTTTTTTTTTATTAAAATCAATGATAATGACTAATTGTTTCCAAAAAAAAAACTCTTGGGTAGAATTTGAGTTATCTTTTTACAATTTTCAAAATATGTAAGAGTGGGAAAAATTTTGGTTATTTTCATATTTCAAATGTTTCCCAAAAAAATTAATCCTTTTTGTGTTTTGCTCTAGAATTTTGAATTTGATCAATAAAAAATGGTAAAAAAAATAATGTATGAACATAAAATCATTGAAAGTGAAATTATTGTATATTTATCCCATTAATTCACTATCTTGTGAAATAGTAATACAAAGACCAAGATTGTTGAGTACACTTTTTTTGATTCTCAATTTAATCTTCCTTGATTGTTTTGGTTTTAAATGATGGAAAGCCATGCATGAAATGAACTAAAGAAAAATCAAAGTTTCTTTTTTGTTAATATCATAACTTTTAGTCTACAAGTGACCAATCGCATGATAGTCCAATCTACAAAAGAGGATGATTAATGCTCTAATCTTGGAAACACGAGATTGATCCTTAGGGATGTTGGATATACTTCCTCAAGATATTTTCTAAATTGCTTATCATGTAGTTGAGATGGAGACCTTGCATGCTTTGACCTCGAGGTCCCAAGGCTCATATATGGGCTAAGAGATTGTAGGGGTTGTGTTTGGGAAGGAAGGGCAAAAAAAAAAAAACTCCTAGGATGCAAGTTAAATATGTGATTACATTAACATTGATATCCTAAAATAAAATGCAACTTGATGCCAAAAACAAGTTACGTATATCATAGTTATTTGAACCACAATCCATATGCATTAATAACAAGTAGCAACATAGACAATAATAATAATAATAGAAAAAATATCCAAAAAGAAGTTTTGAAAAAAATTAAGGAAATATAAGTAGAAAAATGCCTTATGTATTACAAAAATTAAGGCTAGTCAACACCAATGGCATGTGACCTTTTGGTAGCCATCAATTTGGGTAAAAGATATAATAGAATTCTACTTGTGGTTTCTTATGTAGTAATGAGTGCATTGAGAGATATTATCTGATCCTCTCAAGTGTCTCCCGACAATGAATTGTTGGAGTGTAATATTAATAATTTCACTAATTAATAATTTTTGAGCATCTTGATTAATAGAACACTCAAGTTCTCTCCAAAATTTTCCAATAAATGAAAAAAATTATATTACTATACAATTGAATCTCGAGAGAAGCATGTATCTAACCAAAAAGTACAAGTAAAAAATATCATACAAATGGTCTCGCTATCCGATGACTCTTTGCATGTGTCCCACCTAACATCATCTCATAATTCTCAAATATATGTGACATGAACTCTTTATAATTATATGTAAATAATTTATTATAGAATATTATGTAAATGAATCATGACCACCATTTTAGGAAAACTTACTCTTTCTCATATCATCTTGAAGTACCTTACACTGATAATCATGGCCACATTTTCTATATTCAATGAAATTTCAAAACTATAAGAGAACTTTCATACTTACAAACTTGTATTAATAATTACTAAAAATTGCATTAAACATAAAACATCATCGTATGTTTTTATATTTATTTTTTTACTTAATGAACAACTACCAAAATTAGTCATTGAAGAAAATTATTTAAATTGAGAAAGTTATCATAATAATATCAAAGTGACAAGTGAGTTTTTTTTGTCCTCTCACCCTTCCCCCCAAACTCAACTCATATTATCCTTTGCCCATGTATGAGCCTTGGGGTCAGGAGTTGCTAGTAGGTAAGACTCATATACTAACTGCATGATAAGTGATCTGCCAAGCATCAATAATAAATATATCTAACATCTTTGTAGATAAACTTATATCCCTAGGGTTAGAGCATTCATCATTTTTTTCCGATCAATCATACTATTAGCGACATTAATAATGAGTACGCCTAAATCAACAAACATGAGAATACTAGCTATTCCCACATGCATGGTGCTCCAATAACTAAAGGAAAGACAAAATGATGAAAAAATTCACAAAAAAAAAATCACAATTCAAACTTCAAAAACTACAAACAAAATCATGGAAATTAGATGAATAGAACAAAATATACAAAAATTAATGAATATAATAGAAACAATACCCAAAAACAAAAACAAAATTGAAATCCAAATACATAAAGAAATTTTCTCGATGAATTGTAACTTTGATGTAGAATATTCATTTAATCCAAACTAAAATTATACAAAAGAAATCAACATGCAAATCATTGACTCTTGGATTATTTCAAAGTTTTATGAGAGCTCATCCAAAATAAGATACATTGACACAAATTCTAAATTGTTTTTTTAGTTGATATGTTTAGTAACTAAAATTTTTTTTAGTTGCATCTTGTTTGATAACTAAACCAACAACTAGTAGCTAGTTAGAAACTAGTATTTTAGGTAATAATCAAAAATACATAAACTATTTTTTATATTATTATTATTTTATCAATTACTAATCTTGTCACCACTCTTGTAATTTATTTTCTAGTAATTATTGATTGTTTGTAATTGGGACCTTGAATGAATAATTATAATTCTAATGCCAGACAAGTCAACCAAAAAAAAAATTAAGAAAGAGACATTAACAAGATAGATTAACATCTTACTTATTTTACTTGAGATACATTTATTAGCCCTTTACTAATTCTTCTCTTCAAATTAGGGCATCAAATTTTTATGATACTATAACTATTTTATGATACATTGATTTGTGTGTAGTCGGGTAAGTAAATCTTAATACTATACTATATTTATATTGTGTTTCACAATCATGGATTTTACTTATATGCATTTTCTTTTCAACAATTTTTTATTCATCAAATTTAAATGTTTGAACAACATGTTTTTAAAAAAATATTTAATTTTATTATGAAAAATATAAGCTATAAAGATATACTAAAACTTAATACTTAGACTTTTATGATCATAAATTTTTGATGCCTTATTTATTTTAAAAATAACTAAAACATTCCTATCCAAAAATTATTTTCAAATCGATATTATTCATTCAAATGAAACCGGTATTTTTGTGGTCATGAAGAGAAAAAAGATCGATGCAAATTTTTTGATGCTTAAAGGAGAAACAATACATGAACTTAATGCATGTGTTGCATCAATTAGAAAATGAGAAGAATAAACAATGGTATGACATCTCAAACTAGGTCATATATTAGAAGAAGTTTTGAAGATTCTCTCTAACAAAAAATTAATTATGATGCTTAAATCAATAAATTTATCTTTTTGTGAGCATTATGTTACAAGTGACCTAAATAGATTGACATTAAATAGATTAATTGTAAAAAGTAAATACATTCTAGACTTAATACATTCTAATATATGATAATCACTGGAAATATCTCAATGAGAGGCAAAATATTTTTTATATTTCATTAATAAATACTTAAAAAGATATTGGATGTATCCAATTAAGAAGAAGTCAGATGTGTTTCTAATTTTTAAAGACTTCAAAGAAAAATATTTATGTTTTGGTGTATCAAAAATTAAAAATTCAATTTTTCCTTCAAGATGAAATGTTATTGAATTCAAAAAATAAAAAATTTAATAATAAAATTTCAATTTTAGACATCAATCCAACTCTTAAAAGATAGTGTTAAACAAACTCATGCCCTCGTATTATAGCTGGCAAGTCGGGCGGGCGGATCGGGTTGGGCCGGGCCCACACGAAGCCAAGGGAATAATCGGGCGGACCAGGTCGGGCCTGATTTAAACCGAGCTGCTATTTTGTTGACCCAACCCGACCCTATATCGGGCTAGCGGGCTAGCGGGCCAGCCCAGCCCTATGTGAAAAAAAAATGTGAAATTATTTTATTCAATAAATTACTTTCCTTCTCTATTATTCTCAAGAAAAAAAAAGGGGACTATTTCATCATGCAATTCCATTATTCCACCAAGATCTCCTTAAGAAAATATGTTTAGCAAGTTACAAAATTTATAATCTTTAGTAATTACAGCATCAGCAATGACCCAATATTGTGACTGGGTGAACAAAAAACAATAAATTATTAGAAGAAAATATTTTTTTTTCATTTGAAACATAGTTGTTTTGTGTCTATGGAAAAAGATAGCACCATAAGGTAGAAAAATCAGGCACTCTTTGGAAATCCACCATAGCCTAGGGGTGAAGAATCTCCAGTATACCTAAAATCAAAACCTCATAGGACATTCAAAATAATAAAAAATTTAACTGAAATGGGTAAAATATAACAGTAGACATCCAGAATTTTATGGAGTTGTTTTAAAGGTAAAAGCACTTTGGCAACCATGCTTTTGCCTTTTCAACTCAAATCCAATAACATCAAATAACATACAAAATTCAAAACCAAATAGAATTACAAAAACAACATACTCCTATCAGAATAATCATTAAATTAAAAATCTAAAAATCATGCTCAGTGGAGACAATATCATCATCAACAACAATATTTGAATCTTCCTTAGATAATCGAATATCCTCTACTTCATGCACATCTACAATTCATAAAACCAAAATGTTTATTTTGTAAGTTGTAAGTAAAAAATAAAAAAAAAAACTAAACAAAAAAAAATTTAGGGAATAAGCAATTTTTACCAGAAGGTCCAATTTCTTTAAAATCATGCAACCAATTATGAGTACAAATAAGGGCTTGCATAGTTTTTGGGAGCAAACAATTTCTATACTTATGCAATATACGACCACCTATACTAAATGAATATTCTGAGGCTACTGTTGTGATTGGAATGCTTAAAATGTCACAAGCCATAATTGCAAGTTCAGGGAATCGATGTTTATTTAACTTCCAATATTCTAGCACGTCGAGGTCATTTCCAACATAGCTTCCTTCATCCAAGTATATATCAAGTTGAGACTGGACATCATTTGAAGTCATTTGACTCATTTCCATGTGATACTCCAAAAATAATACAAGCAACTAACACATAAACAAAATCATCACTATACTAGATACTTGAAAAAAGTATAACAAGAAAAATAATGAATAAAAATTATAATAATCAAACTTACATCAAGCATAGATGTCATTGATGATATTGAGCTTGTTTCGCTTTTCAATGGAGGACGTTGTTGTGAATAAGCACCCATGGTCATTGATGATGACCTGGTTTGAAATGAAACAATTGAGGTTGATGTCGGCCCATACTTTGTATATTCAACAAATAGTTTATACAAGGCATCCTTCACCCTATTCACTTTCTCTTGATGGTCATATGGATAAAGTCTCTTATAGAAAAAGCTCAAAAATTTCAACTTAGAACGAAGATCAAGAACACATCCAAGTGCAAGAGTGACAGAATACTTGCCCCAGTACTTATCAAATTTTACCTTCATCCTTGCTGCCATATCTTTGATCACCCCATCTTCACTATACAAGTTTTCATTCAACTTATTTTCTATACTATAAACTGGTTGGAAATACATATTGGAGGTGGGGTAAGATGATCCAGATATCAACTTAGTAATCTGATAGAATGGGGCCAAGAAAGCACTCATCTTCTTCGCTCTTTCTCACTCTTCATTAGATGGACAAAGCGTATAACTTCTATCATTAAAAGTCAAACTATTGAAAGCACGATGGTACTTAATAGCACTTTCAAGCATCATGTAAGTAGCATTCCATCTAGTTGACACATCCAACCTCAAAAAACTACCAATATCATCTAAATGCACTTCTTCAACACATTTATGAAATTGTTTTAAACTCCCCTCCGAAGCCTTCACATATTTAACACTTTCTCTTATTTTATATAAAGCCTCCTTAGCCACTTTCAAACCTTCTTGAACTATGAGATTCAATATATGTGCACAACATCTAACATGAAATAAATCACCATCACATAACAAGCCATTTTGCAAATTAAGCCTCTCTTTCAAAATATTTTGCATGCTATCATTAGAAGAGGCATTATCCAAAGTCAAGAAAAATATTTTCCCATCTATTCCCCAATTTATAAGCACTCCAAATACTTTTCCAGATAATTCAATTCCTGTATGTGGACTCTCTAACTCACAAAATGCAAGCAATTTACTATTTAACTTCCACTTATCAACATAATGAGCTGTAACAGTCATATAACCTTGAGTAGTTACAGTAGTCCATACATCATAAGTTAAATAAATTCTACCAGGAATATTAGCTAATATGCTTTTTAGCTTTGTATTTTCACTCAAGAAGACATCCCAACAATCAGCCTTAGTAGTGTTTCTACTAATAGGTTTGAAATCAGGATTCAAAACTCTATTCACTACCCAAACTCCTTCATACTCAGCATAGCTAAATGGAAGATCATGCATTATGATACATCTAGAGTGTGCATCTCGATAAGCCTTATGATCAAGTTTTCGAGACCTCAACATCCTAGAATAGTCAACCAACATGGCACCCACATCATTGTACTTAGGAATCAAATGACACTTTTGGACATGTCATCTTAAATGGGTAGTTCCATTTTCTGAATTACAAGTATAAAGCCTCCCACAACCCTTGCATTTACATTTTTCCACGCCATCTACTATACCAATCTTTTCATAATTATTCCACACCTCAAAGGTATTCGCCCAAACTTTTTTAGCAACAACTTCTTTCCCAACATCACTTCTAATTCTTTTACCACTAGCACCAACAGACTTAGTCCTATCATTAATACCACAACCAACGGAAACATTAGTAGCAGTAGCACTCTTAGTTTCAGGAGTATTTTCAAACATTTTCAATTCATCATTAGCATCCCCACAATTAGATTCAAAATTCATAACTACAATATAAAATTTATAAATTAATACAATTGACTTGCATAAAACCTAAGGCCATTTTCATGAACAAACGGATCCAAATGGCAAGGATTCCTAATAATCATTTCATAGTCAGCAAAAATATCCAATAATATCATCCATTTTGATAGGTCTCACACACACCCGCATACAGAATTGAGACTATAATAACTTAGCTAAACTCTGAGGGTTGGCTTTATTATTATTATTATTATTACCTAATTCCTAAACCTATTTTTTTATTCTGAAAAAACTGGTTTTTATTCTGAACAGGGGATTAATGTAAAAAACTAGTTTTTATTCTGAAAAACTGGTTTTTGTTATTAAAAAACTAGTTTTTATTAAGAAAAAAATTGGTTTTTATTCTGAACAGGGGATTGATGTCAAAAATTGGTTTTTATTCTAAAAAACTGGTTTCCTTTATTTTCATAATTAATTCTAAAACTGAAAATATATTATCTCTGGAACTTCAATGCATGAACATATCAACAACCAACAAGCAACAGGCAACAAGCAACACAACAACACTTGAAAAAAAAAACACCTATCAATTTTACTACAGAAATCTTAAACCAAATATAACCACTATTCTAGGATTTGTCCAATCATCCTTGAAGTTGAAGATGAAGCCGATACGAGCGCTACCCATTTCCAGCATCAGAAAAAAAAATAAAAGCATTATAAGATTAAGATTTATGTTTCATTAAAAAAAAGATCAAATAAGAAAAAAAATTTGAAGCAAAAGTGATGATTTCTTTACCTAGAAAATGATCTTGAGGTCAACAAATATAGAGGAAGAGGATCACTGGATCATAATGAGATGAAGGAGAAGACAGAAAAATGCTTGGAGGATCGTCGTCGAGGAGCCGGGGGGGTGGGGGGGGGGAGGTGGTTTGCCGGAGCAGGAGGAAGGAGAAGAAGAGCTTCGCTGGACCGCTACTGCCTGCTTGCACTTGGGAACGTTTGCAAAAAGCTAAAAACAAAAACTAAACTAAGGCTAGACGGCTAGTGCATGTTGTGAGTTGTGACTTGTGTTGGCAAGCCGGGCGGACAATCCGAAAAAAATCGGGATTTTTTTCAAATCCCAAAAAAAATCGAGCAATCCCCAAAAACTAAACTAGGGCTAGAGCATTTAATTTTTCAAATCGGGCCAGCCCGAATAAAATCGGGCTGGCCCGATCCGATTCTATTAGGCACGCAGGTTAATCGGGCCGGGCTAAATTTGGCCCGGATTTTTCGGGTCAACAAAATTAGAGACTAGCCCGGCCCTAATTTCGGGTTGGTCGGGCTAGCCCAACGGGCCGGGCTCAAATTGCCAGCTCTACCTCGTATGTTGAAGTTGTGCTTCCAACAATCCAACTATAGATATTCAATCATTTCATATAATAAAATGAAATACACACACACACACACATATGTTTATTACTTGATTGAATGATTGTGGCTAGATGATTGGCTGTTGGAGGTGCAACCTCAAAATATAAAAGAGTGGAAATGGTAGGTGAATCATCACATTGCTCGCATCAAAAATCCATTTGAGATTTCTGCTTTTTCTTATATAAAAGGAGGATCCCCCTCCTTTGAAAAGTAAGAATCTCAATTCTATTTTAGCTTGTATTTATTTTATTGTATTATTTATTTTATTGTATTATTTATTTTATTGTATTATTTATTTTATTGTCTTAAGGGTTAAATTTTTTTATTTTCAAATTATTGTTGCAGGTTCAATTTTTATAATAGTGGTATTGGATGTAAGATTTAGATAGTAATATTTATGGTTAATACATATCTACGAAAGTTCTGTCAAAAGGGTGATAAGAGCCTGGAGGTTTGTAGATTTTAAGAGGGTATTAAACCCCTCCACTTATGTGGGAACTTTTTTGATGTATTAATACAAATAGTTATAATTATTCTTGGTTACTATTCACTATAAAAGTGAAATAAATAGCAACAAAATTTGAAGAAGAAAAATTCAATGGGAATAATTTTTTATCATGGAAAGTAAAAATTAAGGCAATTTTGAGGAAAGATAATTGCTTATATATAATAAAAAAAAGGCCCATTAGGATTCATGAATATAAATAGAATGAGATTGATAGTAATGCAATTATCAATCTGTATTTGGCATTAGCTGATTGAGTACTGATAAATGTGGCAGAAAAAAAATATAGCCAAAGAAATTTGGGATACTCTCACAAGATTATATGAGGTGAAATCACTTCACAACAAGATCTTTTAAAAGAGAATACTTTACATTATTTGAATGATAGAATTTATTATGGTAACTGATCATATCAATACTTTGAATACTCTATTTTCTCAATTTATTATGTTGGATCATAAAATAGAAGATGCTTAAAGTGCTTAGATTTTATTTCAAAGTCTGCCTAATTCATCTGATCACCTGATCATCAATCTGATGAATGGTGTTCTAATAAATATTATACCCTTTAATGATATTGTCTTTGTCATCTTAGAAAAAGAAAATAGATGCAAAAAATAAAAAGGATAGATATGTAAATATACAACAAGTAGAAGCCTTAATAGTGATCGAGGGAGATTAATCGAGCATGACTAAAGTGAGAGTCAGAATTATGGTAGATCAAAATCAAGAATTAAGAAAAATATTAAATACTACAACTATGATAAGAAATGACACTTAAAAAGAGATTATTAGTTTAAGAAAAAGTGTGAGATGATAAATTATCAAATACTCGATGGAATCTTGTAAATATTAATGATGATGGCAACATCTTATATAGTAAGGTGACAATAATCATTGAAAGAAAAAAAATAGTTTTGTGATGTAAGATTCCTAGACTCAGGAGCTTTGTGGCATGTTACATCTCGAAAAGATTAGTTTCACAAATATGAAATAATTTTAGGAGATTCTATGTACATGGTTGATGATCATGCTTTGAAGATTATTAATGTCAATATGATCAAAATAAAAATATTTGATGATATATTCCATATCATTCAAGAGGTACGATATGATATGGTCCTGAAGAAAAATCTATTATCTTTAGGACAAATAGATAGTCTTAGGTATAAAACTCATATTGAGAATCAGATGTTAAAGGTTGTGAGAGGTACACTTGTGATCATGAAGGGAGAAAAGATCACGGAAATTTTATTGATGCTTAAAAAAGAAATGATATATGAAGCTAATGCATATGTTGCATCAATTAGAAAAATAGAAGAATTAATGATAATGTGCCATCTCAAACTAGGCCACATATCAAAATATTTTTTGAAGATTCTCTCTAATAAAAAGCTACTCCTGAGACTCAAATTAGTAAATTTATCTTTTTATGAGCATTATGTTATAAGTAAGTATAATAGATTGACATTTAATAGATCAATTGTAAGAAGTAAATACATTATAGACTTAATACATTCTGATATATGAGAATCACCAGAAATATCCCAAGGAGGAGCAAGATATTTTGTATCTTTTATTGATGAATATTCAAAGAGCTATTGGGTGCATTCAATTAAGAAGAAGTCAGGTCTATTTTCAATTTTAAAGACTTTAAAACATGAGTGGAATTAAAATATGGGAAAATTATTAAGTGTTCATGAATAGAAAATTAAAGAGAGTATATAGTTGGTGAGTTTCTTGCTACTTGTAAACAAGAAGATATCAAATGATAGTTCATAGTCACATACATTTCATAATAAAATAGAGTAGCATAATGGTTGAATAGAACTTTTATAGAATGGATAATAATAATGTTGAGGACTATAAATCTACCTAACTCTTTTTGGGTGGAAGCAACCAGCATTGCATGTTTTGAGATAAATTGGTCACTATAAACTATCATTGATTTGAAGATGCTAATGGAGATTACTCAACTATCCACTTTTTTGGATGTCATGCATTTGTGATATATAACACCCAAGAAAGAATAAAGTTGGATTCAAAATCAAGAAAGTATATATTCTTAGAGTATGATGAAGCAGTGAAGGGGTATCACCTATGAGATCCCACAACTCACAAGGTAATTATCAGTAGAAATGTAATCTTTGTAGCAACTACAAAGAATTAATGATAATGATAGCACATTGAAAGAAGCTTCAAAAATTATCACTATGCAGGTAGAAAATAATTAGAGACAAGATGTTCCAATATCTAAGGAGGAAGACCCAGAACACGAAGTACAAGAGTAAGTCGAGTCTGAGGCTCAAGAAGTTAGCTGGGCAACACGTGATATAAGACTACCAGCTTGACACTTAGAGTATGTTATAGAGAGAAATATTGCATTTTATCTTCTAATAAAGGATGAAAAACCTTCAACATTGTATGAAGCTTCAAATAGTTCTAAAACATCTCTGTGGATAACAGCAATGGACTAAGAAATTAAAGTTCTACACAAGAACAAGACTTAGAAGCTAGTATCATTTTCATTAGAAAGAAAAGCCATTGATAATAAATAGATGTATACGATCAAGTGGGATAGTAATGATCAAATAGAATGATATTGTGCAAGATTGGTAGTTAAATGATATGCTCAGAAAGAAGAAATTGACTTCAATGAGATTTTTTTCCCGGTAGTTTTTCTTATAATAATTAGAATAGTAATGACTCTGCTATATTTGATTTATATTTGGAATAGTTGGATTTAAAAAATTTATTTCTTCATGAAAAAATTGAAGAAGAAATTTATATGTTCCGACCAAGGTATTAGTATATGAGATTTGATTCCTTAATCATTAGTTTTGGATATAATAGACTCAGTTCAAACCATTTTATGTACTACAAGAGGTTTGAAGATGAAAATGATTTCATTATTTTATTATTATATGTAGATGACATGTTGGTAGTAGGCCATAACAAATATCGAATCTAAAAATTGAAGGCACAATTGGTAGGAAGTATTATATGAGGACTTGATACTAGCAAACAAGATTCTAGGGATGTAGATTCACCGAGACAGAAATAACAAGAAGATTTGACTTTCTCAAGAAAACTACTTTAATAAGATATTTCAATGCTTTAACATGCAAGGTAGTAAATTGATTTCTACTCCACTTCATATTAATTTTATGTTATCCTCAAGTATGTGTCAAATCTCAAAAAAAGAGATGAAAAAGATGTATCAAGTACTATATACATAAATAGTGGAAAGTTAATCGATTTATGGCAAATTCTGGTAGAGAGTATTTGAGTACTATGAAAAGGATTTTGAAATATATTAGAGGAACCTCAAATCCTGCATTATGTTAATGATGTTTGACACTTATTGTTAGGGGCCATGTTGATGCAGACCATGCTGAGTATATTGATAATAGCAAGTCTATCATAGACTATGTTTTTACTTGTACTGAAGGAGCTGTAAGTTGGGTTTCAAAGTTATAGTCTATCGTGTCTACTTCTATGAAAAAAATAGAGTTTGTTACAATTATACAAGCCAATAAAGAGGCATGTTGCAGATGCTATTAAAAGAGATTGGACACAAATAAAAAATTAATTTTATTTTATGATTGTCAAAGTACTCTACACTTAGCATGAAATTATTTATTTTACTCGAAGATAAAATATATCAAAGTATAATATTATTTTGTATAAGAGAAAGTTAAATAAGGAAGTGTGGGTATATAAAAGATTCACACTGATGAGAATATAATGGATATTTTGACCAAATCGATTAACATTGACAAATTTGAATGGTGTAAAACTTCATGTGACTTAGTAATAATATAAGTAAGTATAGACAAGTGAGAAAGGTTAATTTCAAGTTTAAGAATGTAACAGCAAGAAGTAGGTGAAAAATCACATTGCTCGCATTAGATATTCATTTGAATTTTAGAGGTTCCTCCTAACTTGAAAAATATTTCAATCTCAATTTCCTTTTAGCTTATATTTATTTTATTGTATTATTTATTTTATTATTTTAAGGGTTAAATTTTCTATTTTTAAATGATTATTGTGAGTCATATTTTTATAACAAATTCATAACATATCATTCGAGTTAAATTATGTTTGAGAACTAAATTACTTTTTTTATTACTTTTTTTCATTTTTTTTTAAAATTCGTTGGTGTGTCAATGTTGGGAGAAAAATCATGTTTTCTAATTTTTGGTGCACTAAAATATAAATATCTTATATATTGATGTGTTTTTTAAATATTTAAAAATTAGTGATTTTTTTTAAATATTTTCTATACGTGATACTAAACATATTTCTCCATTAAATTTTGTTGTAAATAATGTTCTATCGACATTTTTGATATTAAACTATAATATTTAAACACTTTTTTATTTTAAAAAACTAAGAAATGGTGTGCACTTGGCAAAATATTATAATTTTCATTTCAGTTTAAAGTATAATACTTATTTAATACTAGAATATTTTAATTTAAATTATAATATTTCAATTAAAGTTATAATATTTCAATTTAAATTATAATATTTCAATTTAAATTATAATATTTCAATTAAAAATATAATATTTTAATTAAAATTTATCTACACCAAAAGTTCAACTTAAAAACATAGCAATGAAATATGAATGCGAACCTAGCCTCTGGGCCACCTGCGTAGTTGCCCAGTGAGGTGACCTGTGTCTGTTCTGGTCCTTGGACCTGGTGAACGCCTGTTTAAGTGGAAATTTGTTGGGTCTCAAGCGGGGCTCCTTTTGGATTGGCCCATAGTGTTCTTCTCTCCCTCATGTTCCAACCCTTGTTCCATGCTTTTTCTCTCACTCTGAGCGCAAATTTCAAGTTATCTCCTATCGGATCTCACCTCGATCTTTCTTCCAAAACACTTAAATAATGAGTTTGGCTTTGGCCTAAAAAATTTAGCAGGTCGTAAGAACCCTTATACGTCGATTTCTACCAAGTAAGCAGCATCCTAGATTTCGTTTTTATATTTCTGTTATGTTTAATATTCAAGTTAAACCTTTGCTTTACATGTTGAAGATTTCGAACAAAATTTTCCATAAATTTAATTTTCATGTATTATCACTTATCAAATACATATAATATCACAGATGTTGATTGCCTTGGATTAAATAGAGTGGACTCGGAATGTGGGCTGACCCGAATTGTAACCCGACCTGATATTTATGGGAGCACGAATATATAATTTGAGCGGTTCAATTCTGGACAATAGGGTTTTTTGTTCATTGTACTCTCCTTATGCCGTCACCTCACTGTAATAAAACTCTCTCTCTCTTTGCCCGTGGATGTAGGTCGAATTGACTTAACCACATAAATCTAATGGATTGTATTTTAATTTTTTATTTATTCATTCTCTCGTTTTGCAATCCTAATCCAAACGATCATTTTATTTAACAATAATTGGTATCGGAGGAAGGTTACCAAAAATTTCTGATCTTTTTTTTTTTGGTATTTGGGATTTCGTATGATGATCAAGATGTCATCCTACAAGTTTGATATTGAGAAGTTTAATGGATCAAATAATTTTGCCATGTGGACGGTGAACATGAGGGTTGTTCTAGTTTAGCATGGATGTGCGGCAGTGTTAGACGGAGAAGATACTTTGTCTGAGACTGAGAGTTTGAAGGTAGAGGAGAAGGATGAGATTCTGATAAAAGTGATTAGCGCAATTCTGTTGAGTCTGACTGATGAAGTCTTGAAAGGTGATTGAAGAAATTAGTGTTGTATCGTTATGGAAGAAACTAGAAAGCAAGTATTAAAAGAAATCTTAAATGAACCATCTGTATTAGAAGACGTGTTTGTATACTTTGCGGATGTCAGAAAGTACACAGGTAAAAGATTATGTTGACAATTTTAATCGAAACATTCTAGACCTGCAAGGTGTTGGGGTTAAAATTGATGATGAAGATCAAATAATTATTCTTTTGTGTTCTTTGCCTAATTTATATGAGAATTTTGTTGACACTATGTTGCGTGGAAGGTAGACTATTTCTGTTAGTGATGTGAAAAATGCTATGCAGCCTAAAGAATTAAAAAAAAAAGGTCTTTGGTTCTAATGATGGTGGAATAGATTCTAGTATGATTATTAACAAGGGCAAGAACAAGGAAAAGGATGGAGGTAGCAAGATTAAATAATTATTTACATCCTTTTCAAAGAAAAGGAAGTAAATAATGGAGCTTAGTGCTATCATTGTAAAGATAGGTGACATATTAGGAAGGAATGTCCATAATGGAAGAAGAAAAATAAAAAGAAGGAATCAAATGGCAAAGCTAGTGCAAGTGTAGTGCATGATAGTTTAGATGAAGGCGAGGGTAGTGATGTTTTGACTATCTATACTATAGGTTCCGCAAATATCTGGGTCATGGACACTGTTGCATCTTATCACATGATATTTTCGAAGAAAGTATTTATTATCTTCAAGGAATGGAATGAAAGTGTGAAATTGGATGATGATTAGGAGCTTCGTGTCAAAGACAGTGGTTCTGTCCAGATTAAGATGCATGATGAAATGGTTAGAACAATCGATGCTTGGCATGTTCCTAACATACGAAAAAATTAAATTTCTTGGATGCTCTTAATAAGCAAGGGTATAGTTATTCCGGTGGAGATGAGTAAATTAAAGTTTCAAAGGGTGCTTTGACAGTAATGAAAGGTAAATTATAGCATAGAATTTATATCTTGGTAGAAAATTCAGTGATGAGAATAGAGATAGTTTTTCGTTCTTTAGAGCAGTATGATGATTGTACAGAGTTATATCATCATATATTGGGTCACGTGAGTGAGAATGAGCTTGTAATATTGAGCAAACATGAATTGTTAGATAGAGCAGAAACATGGAAGTTAAAGTTCTATGAGACTTGTGTTATGGGCAAGTAACGTAGGGTCAAGTTCAGTTTGGCAGGCACATTTCTACTGATATCTTTGAGTATATTTATTTAGATTTATGAGGTCATTCTCAGGTTGAATCACATGGTGGATGTAAATATTTTATTACCTTCACGACTATTTTCGAAAAGTTAAGAGTGTATTTCTGAAGTCAAAGGATGAGGTATTTGGGTGGTTTAAGGAATGGAAGACTATGGTCGAAAAACATATTAGGAAACAAGTCAAGATACTCGGAACAAATAATAGGTTAGAATTTTACAATGCACCATTTGATGAGTTATGCAAGAAAGAAGACATAGTGAGGCATCACACTGTACGACATACACTACAACAAAATGAAGTTGCAGAATGCATGAACCAAACATTGTTGCAGCATGCTCAATGCATGCACTTAAACCCTAGACTTTCGAAGTAATTTGGGTTGAAACAGTTAATACTGCTTGTTATATGGTAAATAGATCTTCATCAATTATAATTAATTTTAAGACTCCTCAAGAGGTATGATATGATATTTTCTTTGATTATTCTAGCTTGCGTATACTTGGTTGTCCTGCTTATGTTTATGTTAATGATGATAAACATGAGGCTAGGGCAATGAAATGTGTAACTCTAGGATATGCTGTTAGAGTTAAAAGGTATAAATTATGGTGTACTAAAAAGGATAGATAATAAAATTTATTATTATGGTGTATAACTCTAAAATTTATTATTATTATAGATGTCACATTTGATAAGTCTGTTATTTTTGATCAGAGAAATGAGCTTGGTGATCTTGCAGATAATAAAATTTAAGGTGCTGACCAGAAGGTGGAGTTTGAGATTGAAACACTAAAGAGGATGACTACAAATCCTATAGAATAGACCAGAGACGTGCATGAAGAAGTCACAAAATATAGCAGCAAGTAAATCAAGAAGGGAAATTAGAAAGCCTTCAAGGTATGCAGACTGTGTAATACCAATACTATTGCTTTTGTTTGGACAGTTACACAAAAAATTCATTCCGATGAACCAAAGTCATACAAGGAGGCAGTACAGAGTAAAGAAGCAGTTGAATGGTTGATTGTCATAAATGAGGAGATACAGTCACTATTAAAGAACAAAACATGAGATCTAGTACCATTACCAATGGGTGTGAAACCATTGGGAAGCAAATGAGTGTTCAAGAAGAAAGAAGGTATTTCCAGGGCTGAATCAGTTAGATTCAAGGCAAGACTTGTGACAAAAGGTTTTTCACAGGAGAGAATTGACTATCATGAAGTATTCTCGTCAGTTGTAAAGCATGAGACCATTCGAGTTCTTCTAGCCATGGTGAGTACATTTGACATTGAGTTAGAATAATTTGATATGAAAACTGATTTCTTATATGGGAATCTAGAGAAGGATATTTATATATCATAACTAGAGGGATTTGTTGATTCTGAAATGGAAGACCATGTGTATTTGCTGAAAAAATTCCTATATGGGTTGAAATAATCTCCTAGGCAATGATATAAGAGGTTTGATGCATTTATGATTTTTCAGGAGTTTGTTAGAAATTCATTTGATAACTGTGTTTATTTTAGAAAACTATCAAATGGTTCTTTTATTTATTTGTTGTTATATGTGGGTGACATGTTAATTACAGCTAGGAATACGATTGATATTAATAACTTAAAGATTTGTTGTGCAGTGAGTTTAAAATGAAAGATTTGGGTGTTTCCAAGAAAATTTTAGGCATGAAAATTTGGAGAGATAAGAGAGCAAGCCTATAGTATGTATCTCAGAAGAAGTATATTGAGAAGGTGCTACATTTGTTTTAGATGGAACAATCTAAGCCGGTTAGTACTTCATTGGCAGTATACATTAAACTTGATGATAGTACATTACCTATTACTGATGAAGGGGTTACATGAGTAGAGTTCCTTACTCGAGTGTTGTTGAAAGTTTGATGTATGTCATGATATGTACTAGGCCATATTTAGCACATTTTGTTAGTGTGGTAAGCAGGTTTATGAGTAATCTTGGAAAAGCTCACTGGGAAGCAGTTAAATAGATCATGTGATACTTGAAAGACATGAGTATATTTGCTTGGTTTATGGTATTAATGATTGTACTAATGGTCTTGTTGGCTCTATAGATTCTAACTATGGTGGAGACCATATGAGAAGGAGATCCCTGACATATTTTATTTTTATTCTTTATGAATGTGTTATTAGTTGGAAAGTAATGTTTCAGTCCATAGTTGCTATGTTTACTATAGAAGCAGAAAACTTATTATTGATAGAATGGGTAAAAGAAGGTATGTGGTTGCATGGTCTTATTGATCGCTTGAGCTTGAATGTGCAGAAACTTATCATTTATTGTGATAGTCAGAGTGCATTAAGCTTGGTGAAAAATCTAGTATATAATGAGAGATCAAAACATATTAACATCAGGTTGAATTTTATTTGAGATGTCATAGAGAATCAGTCATTCTCCATAGAGAAGATAGCCACAGATATTAATCCAGTAGATATGTTAACAAAGTCATTGCCCACAGAAAAGTTCAAGCATAACTTGGACTTGGTGAATGTTCACATAGCATGAGGTCCTTTGGGGCATGGATAGTAGGGAGGAATTTTGGCTTGGAAAATTCAAGTCAAGGTAGAGAATTATTGATTGCCTTGAATTAAATAGGGGGGACTTGGATACTGGGCCGACCTGAATTGTAACTTGACCCGATATTTTTGGGAGCTCGAATATATAGTTTGAGCGGTTCCATTCTAGATAGTAGGGTTTTTTGTTAATTGTACTCTCTTTATACCATTCCCCCATTGTAATAAAACTCTTTTTCTCTTTGCTTGTGGATGTAGGTCGAATTGACCAAACTGTGTAAATCTCATGGATTATTCTTTAATTTTTTCTTTCTTCGCACTATCATTTCGTAATCCTAATCTGAATGATCATTTTATTTAACAACAGCAGAACAAAATCAAATGACATTCAATATAATTGAACAACAATGAAATTATGTTTAATATTCAAGTTATATTCGAAATATATCATCAAATATTTTTAGATATCAAAATTATATTTAATATTCAAGTTATATTTCAATTATATCATCAAATATTTTCATATATAATCAAATATTATAAAATATCATTAAAATAATATTAAATTTTATTAAATAAAATTAAATTTTGTTTAGACTATCATAATTTAGATAAAATTTGTCTTGATTTGAAAGTAAAGCTAGCAAAAATATCCATTATAACAATTCTTGTAAAATGTTGAATAGAAAATAATTTTTTTTTGTGGTTTATCATATCTTTTTTTTTGTATCATGGATAGAAGCATCCAATGTATGAGGCCTCTCAATTAACTTACCCACTTTGTATGGGTATTATTAGGTATCAATTTTTTATAGAGTTTTATTTAAATTTTTGTGATTTTATGACTTAAGTTTTTATTTGCTATCGGAGCCAAATATTATCATATCATCTTAGGAAGCTATTGTGCAAAAAATAAATTTCTGCTCAAATATGTCCAAAATTGAACATAAAACGCTATACATGATGTTCTTGTCTAATTTTTAGATATAATATTTGTTGTGCATATTATGCAATAGGCATGTACTATGTGTGCCCAACATGTCCAAATCATGCATAATAGGTGTGCAAGCCAAAAAAGAGAGTAGAAACTTTGGTACATATTTTTAAGTAATACCAACTTATTTTTAGTATCAAAAATTATTTGTGGGTGACAGCAACTCAAATTTGGTATTAATTGGTGGAATTGTAGTTTGATATAAATATACTAATATATGAGATTTTTTTATAGTGTATATATTATAGGAAGAAAATATATATTAGATGATATGTTGATATTTACTTTTAAAGAGTGAGTTGAGAGAATCACATAATATTTAGAGAGAATACTAATTATTATAATCATTCATGAGTTTTTAAAAATGTTTATTTACTATAATATTTGTTAAGGAAGAGCATACAAAATTCCTTTTTAGGGCAACAACAAACACTTCATATTTTGCATATACTTTTTATTTTATTATTTATTTTTTTATTTTAAATTTTTGGAATATCAATATAAGACATAATAATTAATACTTATATTATTGATATTTTTTTTTATAAATTTTTTTGCATGTTCATTGATTATTGTGATAGTCAATAATTATTTTTTTAGAATTATTGGGTATGATAATATTTAATTTTATTTTTTTGTTTCTTTCTCATATTTTACTCATTCCTAATTATATTATGATTCTTAGTAATCTTATTTTCTTGAGTTATCTTACCAAACAATTTAATATTGACTTAATTTTTTTCAATGATATTTACTTATAGAATTAAAAGATTTTGAGAAAGTTTTTTTTAAAGTTTGAATAGGATGGATTATATATATATATATTTTTTCTATGGTAGAAACTCTTGTTAGATATTTGAGTGTGGTAAATTTTTTTATTAAGCATCTTCAGTCCAATTATTTTTTACTAATTAAATTCATAGTATTCTATCATATTTTTAAGAGTTTTTATTTGAGTACGAAGCATATCATTCAAAAAATATATCAAAGTTTTTTATCCTTATCACAGATGCTTGACTAATGTGAGTATGAAAATATTTGATCTAATACAATTAGACGTATGTGAATATATTAGATATAGAACCTGAGAAGAATGATTGCTAATGATTGCTAATGATTTACATGTTTGATTTTTTTATTTTATGTAATAATTTTTTTTTATTTTGTAATTTTTTAATAAAATGATAAAACATAATTTAATAAAAATATAAAAGAATAACAAGTAATATTGTATTAGAATAAATGTTAGATAATATCAATATTTACTATATAAATTCTGAGATTATACATAAAATTTTTAATATTGGCACATCTTCATTAAATTAAATTATAAAAAATAGAGGTGTCAAGTAGATTGGGCAATCCAGGCGCTACACGAGGTATGACTTGATTGAGCCGTGCTTGTCCCGACATGGTATGGTCTAGAACTGTGCTTGAGCCTGTGCCAGGCTAGCTCGAGGCACGGTTCGTGCCATGCTGTGCCGTGGTCTCCCGGTCCAGGCACAGCTCGGCTGCTTGGCTTGAAGGCATGGTTCTTCAGTATGATCTAAATCATACCTCGGATCTTGGTCTGAGTTTGGGCTCATTTCAAACCCTACCTTTTGAGTCCTTTGAGCAGTTGGGTTCAGCTCGACTTCGAGCTCAGAAGCCGAAATTATTGGAATCATTGAATTGAATCAATCCAACAATCAAAAAAAATTAAAAAGTCATGCATTTTTCAGCTGTTGGATTCACCCCCAATGGCTAGCGGCATAAATCTAATGGCTATCAGGTTTTTGCCAAAATAAATTTAAAAATTTAATAAAAAATTTAAAAAATGATTTTTTTTAAATTTTTGTTTCATATCTATAAATATATATTTTTATTTTCTTATTTATATTATATTTTTATTGATATTTTCTCTCTCTCTCTCTCATATTATCTCATTTTCTTTCTCTTTTCAGGATTCAAGTGCAGACTATGGTGCCGACATTGGATTCGGCATTTGGATATCGGACATTATACATCTCATCAAGCAAATGAGGCTTTATGCTTTATGAGTATTATTTTTAAATTTTGTTTAATTTTTTTTATTTTAATTAATAATTTAATATAAAATAATTTTTAATTTTAAAAAATAATTTAGAATATAATTAATAAATTAATACAAATTAAAAATGATAAATAATAATTTTAATGATGAAAAAAAAATTAATATTAACGTAAATATAAATAATTTTAATATGAATAATGATAATTCTATGGCAAAATCTGAGATTATTACAACTTTGTTTTCTTACTTGATTTCGACTCAAACATCTATAAAACAAAAAATTAGAAGAAAATAAATATTTTAAACTTACTTTAATATTATATAAATATTATATAAATATTATAAAAATGTTATAAAAATTAGAAGATAATTTTATATATTATATAATATATAAATATTATATAAATATTATAAAATATTATAAATATTTTAGACTCACTTTAATAAAAATATTAGGGGTATCAATAAAGAATCTGCACAATATAAATATTATAAAAAAAATAATAACTCGTAAGAGTTTATGTAGGATTGGGCACTTTAAGAGGCATACTGAACAATGCACCAAAAAATATAATGCATTAGATCCTAAGTAAACTTAACTCAACAATGAGGTCTAAGGGTGCTAACGACTTGACTTGAGCTCAGTAAAGTTGAGCTTACTCGAGTCGAGCTCGACTCAACTCGTTAATATTTTGAGTCGAGCTCGAGCTTGAGTCAAGTTTTGACCGATTTTTTATCGAGTCAAATTTGAGTAGCTTGCGAGTTATCTTGTTTCATTAGTATCCCTAATTATTATATATTCAACTTTAGGAGAATTACTATATGAAATACATATATATATATATATATATATCATGTTTATAATACTAACTTATTAATATAATTTATAGAATAATATCTTATTCTGTTGCATCTTTTCATTAAAAAAATTAATTATCTTTAAAATAAATGTATTTATAACTAATAATAATGTATGATTGTTTAAGAATAAAAAAATAAAGATATATTATTTATGTCATCCCCTAAAGTAGAGATATAAATAAAACTTTTAAAATTTTATATATAAAAATATGAGTTTCTCGCGAGCTTTTTGAGTTGAGTTATGAGTTGCTCAACTTGACTAGTTAATATTTCGAGTTTTAACCAAATTTTGATAAGTCGAGTCAGAGCAGCTCAAGAGTTGTCTTGTTTCATTAGCACCTCGAGTGGGGTCTTTGAGGTTGAATTTAGTTTTTATTCTATGTTGATCTTCTTCATATATCACAACGAGTTAGGGATGAAGGATATTGCTAAATTGATCTTCACGATGAGTCATCCTATTAGTTTTTTAGAGGGTTAAAGGATAGTCAATATTATACGTACTTATTTTTAGCTTGCATATCTTATGATTCATAGATCCACATCTATGAATGATATACTAAAATACTATAAGTTAAAAAAAGAAATAATAATTATAGAATTAATGAAATATAGTGATGTGGTATCTGTGACATCCGATATTTAGACTAGTCATGATGATGCATCTTATGCATGTCTCACCGCCCACTATATAGATTCAAAATGGACACGAAATAAAAAAAATATTAGGATTTTTTTTTCATTTTCATGATGACTTGGTCTTTCATGAGTGTATGATGATAATCTTTAGAAAATATAATATTCAATATAAAATATATAGTATCATATTCGATAACTCATCTAATTATGAAGTAGCCATTAACATATTCATTAGGACCATTAGGGATAAAGATGGACTATTAGGAATGATTTTTTATGTTAGTTTACATGTGTCATGTTATTCATCTCATATTACAAGCGGGGATGAAATTTATTTTCTCCCGCTTTAAAAAATATACGTAACTCACTAAAATTTTTTTTGTATGCCTTATAGACAATAGGAGTTTGATAATCTCTATTTATCTACGGGTCTAAAGAAAAAAAAAATTTTAATTCAATGTGAAATGTCGTTGCAATTACACATACGTTATGTTAGAGTCATGTGTTGGATATGAACACGTGATATGCGACTACGTCAATACTAATAGTGATGAACTTATTATTGATGACATTGACTTAGCTATAGGAATTTCATTTATAAAATTCTTGAAGATTTTTTTTGACATAAAGGATGTGTGTTCGTTAGTTTATACTATCATGACTTATATTATACTTAGGTATATATATAATATTAATAGCATGTTTAGGAAGTTTAGAGATGACCTGATATTTATTAACATGACTCTTGAGATGAAAATCAAGTACTTAAAGTACTGGTCTTTCATTTTATTTTTTTATTGTTTGGCTACTTGAATGGACTTTAGGGTTAAGGTGGAAGAGATAGAGAATAATTTAACATACATATCCATGTATATGAACCAATAATATCAACATGAAGGGTTCATTAACGAGAAGTTGATTGAACTATTTATATACTATAATACTATGTATGATGGTGGTAGTAGCTAGACTCTAAGTACAGATATGGATACCATATTAGGAAATAATGACTTCTCCATTCAGTTAGTTAGGGAGAAATGCCGAGGTGGATTATTGAATATGAGTGAGATTTTTTGGTACTTAGATACCGATTACTCATTAATCCTAGTATATATCGATAATAAGAATTTTCATATTTTATAGTGGTGGAAATTATATGAGTCCACCTATCCCGTGCTGTCTAAGATGACACAAAATCTTCTTACTTCTCCGATGTCGAGTGTTGTATTAGAGTTTGATTTTTTCTATTACAGTAAATGTGATTTCAAATATGAGATCAATATTACGGTCAGATATCATTGAAGCATTAACATGCATGAAGACTTGGTAGGAGTTGAGCTTAGGCATCCAGGATCATGCTGTAACAATAGTAAGAATGAAAGAGTTGATAGCTGATAATGATTCGTGAAATTTTGATAAGGACTGAGATTAAGTCTATCGCTAGTGATATTATCAAGCACTTACGAGATTGATCATTGATGGTGATGTATTGTCTATTGATTTTTGTCTTTTAAGTTTTCATTATTATTTTATCTTTTTATTAATTCAGATGCTTATGGATTGATCTTTGTTGTATTAATATTTGTTTTTTGAGTTTGCTTTGTTATTTTGTACTTGTATTACATTATGAAAATGAAATAATTAAAATTTATAATATTTATTGTATGTTATTTTTGTGAGTTATGAATTATAACTTGTGATTATAATTTTATTTTTTTGTTATAATTAATTAATTAATTAATTAATTAATTTTCTATAAAAATTTAGAATATTTAGGATTAGAGATGACATGAATTTAAATGGGTTGAAATGACATGTCCCAGCACATCCTTGCACGACCTGGAATAAAATCCCCAAGGCCCAAAATGAACTGCCCTGAATTTAGCAAACTTAGGCTGGTCGGGCCGTGTTAGATCTCTCTAGAGGTGTCAAATGGGCAAGTCGGGCCTAGGCTGGGCCCGTGCCGGATGGACACTCAACCCAACTCGTGTCGTGCCATACCAAGTGAATTAAGCCCGCATGCTGTGCCTTAAGGGCGCCTTGCGCCTTACGACACAGATTTTATGGATGAGTGACTCTCTCTATTGATCGGAGGTTTAATTGTGATTGCGAAGAAATGAGTAAAAGTAATAGGCCTCAATTTATTTTCTGGATTCATATTGTTTTTAGGTTTGCTAAAAAATAAAATATGCTCAAAAAAATAATATCATCACTTATTAATATTTTAGCATACTAATGTAAATAATATTTATACTCATTTTGAGTATTGAAGTAACTAAGAAAGAAACACTTTAATGTTGTATCTTATCTCATTTTAGGAAGAGATTATATGCTAAATAAGTATTTTCAAAGACTTTATAAGATTAAGCAAAATAATTTTATTAGGATGTTTGATTTGAATGGGTATGAGATGAGAAATAGTAGAAGAAGATATCAAATTGATGAGGTATTTTGTGATTGACATTGATATCATTTCTCCCTAAAAATATTTAAAATTTTTTTTATAAAAAAGAAGTATTTAAGTTGTCTTAACTAATTATCTATTTCTCATAGTCATAACTATATTATGTGGGAGTGTGCTAGCACATGAAGTTTGATGTTTTATTTATTGATTAGTACAATATGTACTAAATCTATCCTACATATATTCTAATGAATTATTACTTAAAATTTTTAAAAAAATTTTACTAAATTAATTTATGAAATAACTAAAAAATAAAAAAAAATAATGATTAAAATTAAAAAAATAACAAACAAGAAAAGTATATACAATAGTTAATAAATGATCATTGATGAATTATCTAAATCTCTCTAGGGCTTAATTTTGCTCTCACATATATGGTGAGCAAGTTAAGAAAATATGATATGTTTTTTTAATTAATGTCTTACATTCTAATGTTAAAATATTTATAACATTAGGATTTAATATTTTTAGTTTGACAAATGATGAGTGAACAAGTTGAGAATGAACAAATAATAGATTAACAACACTTAAACATCTAGTGGTATATCATATCGTCGAAGTAAAAATATATAGTTTATTATGCTTACTTTTAAAGAAGTTTTTTTTTCAGAATTTTTCAGACCTTAAAATAAACATCAGTGAAAGAAAAATCAAAGCTAGAGTTGAGTTGCCTATAATGACAACTCACAAAAAAGAATATAATTTGTGTAATTAAGAATAAATAAATAACCAAAGTGAATGTTATTATAATTAACTACTTTGGAAGTCCTACCATTGATTATTGCAATATTTAGTAAATATAAGAAAAAAATACTAAAAAGAAAATAATTGTTTATAGTATGCTATTTGTTTTTGAGTCAATAACTCAAGAGCTTAAAGTAGGAAGTCAAATGACAAAATCTGTAAGAGTTGAAGATTGTGAAGTGTCTATTATTGCCTACTTATCTTTTGTTATTAGGGAAGAATTCTTTATATTACTTTTTAGTAAGGGTCACAGAGAGAATTTTATGAGGATTCTGGGATGATTTATGTAATATTTTATTTTATTCTTCTTAATAGTTTGTAATTCTCTTAGTTTTAATTTTAAAATTAATTTTTTGTAACTCTCTGATGAACCTCATCCTATTATAGTGTGCGCATAGAATAGATACTCTCGTCTTTGTGTCTACTATGATTAACACTCCCTTGGCTACAGTAATGCTGAATGAGGTTTATTTTCATTAGCTCTTGATCTACCTTGTATGTTCTGAATTGCACGGTGATGTAAATTTGATTTAGTAGAAAACTCTTGATCACTCAATATTATATTATAAAATGTTGAAAAATTATATGGTGGAGAGTATAGGAACATCATGTCAAGAATTCTTTATATTTGTCTTAATCTTTATGATGCTTCCATCTTAGTAGGGGAAATCTTCAAGAGCTACATAAATAGTTGAGTGAAATAGATAAAATGAGTAGTGTCATGCTCATATTTTATGGACTCTTTGTCTTAATTCCATAGGTAGTGAAATTGTGTCTGATATTTGTGTAATCTGTTGCCTGGAATGAGTAAAATATTTTTCTTAATTCTTATAAGATTATATATGTCATGCAATATGGAAAATTTGAAGTCAACTCTAACTTAATGGATTAATATGTGACAATCATTAGATGAGAATTAATATGGAGCTAGACCTCATTCATCACACCACGATGAGGTTCATTTTTATGTGGTCTATCATTCTCTGATTGAAGAATCATGTACTAATGTTTGTAGCCTAATGTGTAATTTATGCGTTTGAGCCTTTCTAAAATAATAATTGAGTTCTTATTTTTTCTCCATATGAAAACCACACATGGAAAATCACACCCAATATGTGCACTGTTATGTATGTATTGTGTTATAGTGAATGCAACTCTTCCTTTAACAATCTTAGGATTTGCTTCATTTACCTGGGGTTTGATTGTGATACTATGTAGAAAACTAACTATTTAATTCTTGGAAAACTTGATCAATGTTATGTATATAATGAAAATATAAAGTTGGGATCTGGATTGAGACAGTCTATATGTTGTGTGTTCTAATCTATAAAACATAAAATAAAATAAATACAAACTACAACATCATTAATATAATACTATTAAGAATATAATTTCTTTTGATATCACTCTTATGGAATGAATACTTGTCGCAATCATTCATATCTTTGAAGATATAAATATAACAAAGAAATATTTTTCTTCTAGGTACTCACTAATTAAATTTCTGAGAAACAATATCATTGTATTCCTAAAATTGATAAAGATAACAAATATCATACCTAGTACATAAAACTCTTGATATATGGTGTCTAAGAGAGATAAATATCTTGATACGTGTTACCTCCGATATAATAGAGAGACCATGCTTGATTAAACTTGATAAAAATAGTATAAAAATGTATTGTTATTTTTGTTTGATATTTTTTTATTAATCATTTAAAATAAATAAATAATCTTCATAGTTGATGTACCCGATAAAAAACAAATTGTTTTATATAACAATTAAATTTGAGTTTTTTTTTTCAATGATTCTCTTACAAAACCTAATCTTGTGACTCATCAATTTGCTTATCTTTAATTTGAATAACTTTAAATATTACCTTTATTTTAATATGGACATTTATCATGTTTTTCAGCAACTCCGCTCCACCCAGACCCACTATGATTTATGCTGTGGTGGTCGGTCCCAAGTCCGGATAAAAGAAGAGGGTTGATCATTGATGTTAGGCACATGATATTCATCCACAAATTATTACATATTCAGTTTAGAATCCTAGTACTTCAGATCAACTGGTACTGGTCTTTGTTTTGTTTCCACTTGTTCCAAAATTAATTTCTGCTGCAGTAGTGGGAGACAAAGCGGAAGGGCGAGTGTCTTACAGGTTCAGCACACTACCGTGTAAGTTTTTGTGGCAAGTATTACTTCTAGGGAGTAAATAATGTTTTCCTGTTTGCTGGAATGCTTTTGTTTCTTATCATTATTGGTCTTGGTTGTCTGCCATGATGCTGAAAGTAAATAGCGTGTGTGGTTGTGATGTCTCAGCTTGTTCATGGGTGAACAGGTTTAACCAGCATGCATCCTGACAAGGATTCTGGTGCGAGACTAGGCCCCAGTGCTGTTGTGTTATGTATGGGCACTGTTATTGAACAACTGAAGCACAAATCATTTTTTGATGTCAAGATGTGGCGACGCTCCGTGCTTGCAGTTATTCCATGGGCAATCAAAGTTAGAGATAAATTTCAGGTTGCTTTTGTTTCAAGCAGAGAGCTGGAAGATTTTTCTCAAACAGGTGAATTTGTTTTCCACGGTGGTTGTAGGACTACCCTTCTGCGCTTTAAACCCTATGTTTCGAAGGTCCCCTGGCATACTGGTGCTAGAGCCTTTCTATCCCAGCTGTTTCCCAGGTATGGGCATTACTGTGGGCCCAACTGGTCAAGTGGAAAAGATGAGGGCTCTTCTATATGGGACAAGAGGCCAATTGATTGGTTAGATTATTGCTGCTTTTGTCACGATATGGGTTATGACTCTCTTGACCAAGCTAAGTTGTTGAAAGCTGATTTAGCATTTCTTGAGTGCTTGGAGCGACCAAGTATGGAAATAAAAGGAGATGCACTCCTTGCACGTGTTTATAAAACACTGTGTATTGCAGGTACCACCAACTCATAACTTCTTTTAACTAAAAATAAACAAAAGGCTTCAATTCATTTAAATTCTTAGGTTTCATGCTTGTGCAATGTTTGGCATGGCCAGCATTATTAAACCCTTTGGCTTATTGCCTAATGTAGTTGTGTTTAAGACTGTTAGAAAAGAACAAAGTGATGATGGTAAAATTTCACTCACAATAATGAAAAAAGATAAATCAGGGTAAATGAGAAATGTTTAGACAGACCTATAAGTTTGATGTTCTCATGATAAATATGTAATAAATGAAATATAAATAAGGTAATTATATTATAGCACTCCTTCAAGCTCATGCATAAATATTTATAATACCAAGTCTAAAGAAAAGAGAATTAAGTTGAGATATTTCCAAGATCTTCTTAAAATATGTCTGCTAGCTAATCTGTCATAAATATAGAACATGACAATGATTTCATTATGATTTTTTTTATTGAGAAAAAAATAATTAATTTTTATATGTTTAATTTGTTTATAGATTATTGGATTGAAGATTATATGTTTTATTACTTGACTATAATAATAGAGACTAATGAGAGAAGTAATTGGAGATATGATCTATTTAAGTAAATCTTTAATTCAAAGAATGTCACGAGTAGTTGTGGATATGCTGATTGTATTTATATTTGATCTAGAGGTGTCAAACGGGTCATGTAGGGTTTGCTTGACCCATTTCTTGGTGGCCCACTCAAGTCACCATGCCTTTCTAGGCATGACATAGTACATGAGTTGTGTCATGCTCGACACCATACGACTCAAAAAGGGCAGGCCTGGCGTGGTCTGTCATGGCCCGACTTGCTCAAGTCTTTCGTATTCCGGCCTGTTCATGTTGGACCTTGGGGATTTTGTGCTAGGATGTGCTGTTTTAGGCCTGTTTGGGCAATCTCTAATCATTATAAATTTCAATACAAATTCAATAAATTAAATAAATAAATACAATAAAAAAATAAAATTATAATCATAAGTCACAACTCAACTCATAACTCACAAAAATAACATAAAATAAATATTATAAATTTAATTTGTTTTGTAATGTAATACAAGTACAAAATAATAATGTAAGCTTAAAAATCAATACATCAATAATTAATCTCGTAATCATCTGATAATATCATTAGTAGTAGACTCAATATTATTCATTATCAAAGTCTCATGAATAATCATATTTCACTAACTCCTCCGTTCTTGTTGTAGGTGTAGTATGATCTTGGATGCTCAAGCTTGAATCCTCCCAATCTTTCATGTATGTTATTGTCTCAATAATATTTGGCCGTAATCATGATTGCTTATCTGAAATCATATTCACTATAATAGAAAAATTAGACTTCGATACTATGCTCGACATTGGAGGAGTCAGTAGATTCTATATCATTTAGATAGTATGAGATATGTGAACTCATATGATTATTACTATTATAAAATATTATGGTTTTTGTTATTGGTATGTGATAGGATTAAATAGTAATTGCTATCTAATTATCGAGACAACTCACTTCTATTCGATGATATATCTCGTCGTTAACTCCTTATTAATTGAATGAAGAATTTATTGTATCTGAATAAGATATTCATGTCTGTACTCGGAGTTTGACTATTACTATCATTATGTCTAGTATCATAATATGTAAATAACTCAGTCAATTTTCTCGTGAATGAATCTTTTAAGTTTGTGCTCATAGTTTATACATGATGATATATATATTAAAATATTTTCTATCATTTTCAGTTTAACCCTAAGGATTCATACATGCATCCAGAAATAAAGAGATGAAATAGTAGACTAGTACTTTAAGTACTTGATTTTTATATTAACAGCTATGTCATTAAATGTTGTATCATCTCTAAATTTTCTAAACATTCTATTAATGCTACATTTTCACCTAAGTGTAATGTAAGTAGTTTAAGTATAAATTGATGACCACACTTTTGTCGTGTCATAAATATTTTCAGGAATTTTATAAATAAAAATTTTGTATCCCAATTAGTGTCATTAATATTAAGTTCATCACTCTTAATATTGATGTACTTAGATATCATGTATTTGTAACTAATACATGACTCCAACATAAGGTTTGTAAAATTTTAATGATATTTTACATTCGATTGAAATTTCTTATTTTTTAAACTTTCAGATAAATAAAGTCTATCTGACTTCTGTTATCTGTGAAGTGTTCGAAGAAATATTAGTGAGTTACATATTTTTTTAAAGCGGTGGAAATAATTTTTATCCCACCTTATACTATTAGGTTAATGATGTGATACATATATTTAATGTGAATAATTTTTTTTAATAGTTTATTTTTAATGGTCCTAATAAATATGGTAATGATTACTCCATTGTTAGTTGCGTTATCGAATATGATACTATATATTTTAATTTGAATATTATATTCTAAAAAGATTTTTATCATGCACTCATATATGGCAGATTATTATGAAGATGAAGAATCTCTTTAAATCCTAATATTTTTTTTATTTAGTGTTTATTTAGAATCTACATAGTAGGCTGTAAGACATGTATAATATGTATTATCACCAATGAAGCATGGATACTGCTCACTATATCAGTGTCTACGTGTTGGACATGTGGACACGGTACGAACATGACACGTATACGTGTTTGATACGCCACGTGGCATATCATTGACCAATTCGTGTCCGATATGCCATGTGGCCTATCGGATGGATGTGTCGGATGCCGCATCCAACTGACAATGCCGAGTGGCTGACATCTGATGACGTCGAGTGGCCGATGTCGCCCACGATGCCGAATGACCGATTCTGCGGGGCGGTGGGAGTGGGCGCGATTTTGTGGGGTGGCAGGGGCGCGATTTTGTGGGGCGGTGAGGAGGGGGGGAATGATTCTGTGGGTTGGCAGGGGCATGATTCTGTAGGCTGGGGGGCGCGATTTTGATAAAATAAAATAAAATATTTTTATTTTATAAAATAAAAAAAAATTCTTTATAATATAAGATAATTATAAAATATTATTTAATAAAATAAGATAATTATAAATATAATCTTATAAAATAAAATAAAATGAAATATTTTTATTTTATAAAATAAAAAAAATAAAATATTTTATAAAATAAAATAAAATATTATATTATATTATATTATATTTTATAAAATACCTAATATTTATAAAGAAAATAATTTTTATTTTTATTTTTTTTATCATGTTGTTTCCTAGTCGTATTCATATCCTAGTTTTTTAAAATTCATTGTGTTCTTGTATCCTGCTATGTCTTATTTTCGTGTTCGTATCTGTGTCTGGGCTTCTTAGATTATCATGATTAATCTAGATATCGGACGTCACAAATATCATGCTAATATATTCTTTAAATTTATTAATTATTATTTATTTTTCTAGCTTATAGTATTTTAGTATGTTGTTCCTAGATGTAAACCTAGGAATTCTATGATATGTGAGCTGAAAATATGCATGCATGATATTGACTATTTTTAGATTCTTCGAAAATTTAATCGGAAGACTCATCGTGGTGATCAGCTTGACCATGTAATCTCTTCCTAACTCATTGTAGTATATGAAGGGAATTAATATAGAAGCTCAACTGGATCTAACCTCAAAGACCCCACTGCTCAGTTGAATTTACCTAGAATCTAATGCTCCATGTTTTTTGGTGTATTGTTCGGCATCTCTATTAAGGTGTTTAATTCTCATATGCACTCTTATACTTTAATATTTTTTTTATAATTTTTGTATTGTGCTAATTTTTTATTAGTACTCCAAATATTTTTATTTTGTATAATATTAAAGTAATCGAAATTATTAATTTTTTTTAGTTTTTTATTTTTTAGATATTTGTGTCAAGATAATGAGAGAAAATAAGGTTTCGGCGGACTTGAACCTTTCGTAGGGTTATTGTTATCCATATAAAGGTGTCAAATGGGTCAAGTAGCCTGGGACCTTGGCTGGTTCAGCCATGCCTGGCCCTGCATGAGGTATTGCTCGTGCTGGGTCTATTAGCACGGAAAACTGGCCCGGGGACCCAGTTGGGTTTTTTTTAAAATTTTGCGGGAAAAATTGATATGATCCGGTCCGACCCGGAAAGGCCAGTCATGATCCAGCTCGAATCGGTACAAGCCGGGCCGATGGGCCATGTCGGGCTGACATTTCTTTAGCCCTGTCTTGCCAAGCACGACATGGTTACTGTACCAGGTCGTGACAGGCACAATACGGTTGAGTGAGATCATTTAATTTTTTTTATTGTTCTTGATGGTTCCATAGACCATAATCTAGAAGGTTCAGCTTCTAGTTCTGGGCTCAGGGTCGAGCTGTCGAGGCATTGATCGGAGGCTCGATGGGTAGAGTTGGGAAATGGGCTAGCTCATCCCATTCGGGCTGAGCACTTTTGGGCCATGGGCCAAAATGGACTAGGCTACTTTGGTAATTTTTTATTCGTGCCAGCAATTAGCAAACCAAGTTTGACCCTACATAGGTTGTGGGCTAAAATGGGTAAAATGGGATAAAAGCCTAAAATAGGAAAAAATTGAACACAATTATATTTTCACATAAAAATTTATTTTCATAAACATGATAAAGCTAAAATAAGCTAAAAATTGCGTACTCTTTAATTACACTACATATTTTAAGATATATATATGTGTGTAACAACCAAATTGCATGTTGTCATATTCAAAAATTTAACTAATAAATAGTAAAATAACTAAATAATATATATAAAAATAAAATATTATATGGTAGAAGAAAAATAATATAAAAAACTGGGTCTGGTGGGCTAACCTGGCTTAAACCCCTTTGGCCTGCTAGCTTATTTGTACTGGGCCAAACAACCCGATTTTTATTTGGATTTTTTGAGTTTGTCCCTTTAAAAATTTGAGTCAACCCACTTTGATTTGTTGTGCTCAATCTATATTTCCAGCTTTAACGATCGGTGCCCGTGGCTTGAGTTCTGGGGCATGATTCATGTCATGTCATGCCGAGGTCTCTCGGGTAGAGGTGTCAAATGGGTTGGCCCAAGCCCGACATGGTTTAGCTGTCCCTGGGCCGGCATGACACGCTATAGTGCTGTGCTTGGACTCGTTTCGGGTGCACCCTTGGTATCGGTCGTGCCATGCTGGGCCGAGGGATCAGCTTGTCATGCTATGCCAGGCATGACATGAGTACCTGGCACGTGAGCATGACATGCATGCCTATGCACCAAGCTTGGTCACGATGAGCCGATGCCCGACGGACGAGGCTCGTCGAACCTTGAAAGGGTGAAGACACGTACGGCTGACGGCACGATGGTACGCCGCTGAAACCCTAATTTTTTTTTAAAATTAGGGTTTTTGCTCAACCTGAACTGGGTCGAACCCGATGGATTTTAGATCATGGGCCTCTGTCGGGTCTGACCTCCATTGAACCATGTCTTGCTAGGCACGACATGGTTATTGTACCGTGTCGTGCCTAGCCCGGCACGGTAGCACGGTTGGGCGGTCTAAAGCTGAGCTAGGCCAGTCCGGCCCAACCCGTTTGACACTTCTAAATGAAAAATATTATGTTTTTTGGTGTATTGTTTGGCTTGTCTTATAAGGTGTTTAGTTTCACATGCACTTATACAAGTTAATCTTTTTTTATAATATTTGAATTATCCTAATTTTTCATTAGCATCTTTAATATCTTTTTTTTTGTATAATATTATAGTGAGTCCAAATTATTGATTTTTTTTAATTTTTTATTTTTTAGATATTTGGGTTGAGCCTTAGAGCTATGAGAGAGAAAATATTGTTTCAACAGCCTTAAACCTTTTCGTATGGTTTTTATATAAAAATTATATATGTTTACGTTAAATAACTAAAACCTTCCCCCTCTTTCAATGGCCCTCTCTTCTCCCTTTCCCATCGGCCCTCGCCTTGCCCTCTCTCATCGGCCTCGCCTTGCCCTCTTCCATTGCCCCCCCCTCACCGGCTCACCCATCTTTCTTCTCCAGGAGCTCTTCGTCGAGCTCCAGGAGATGGGAGTGGGTCGAGGGCAAGGCGAGGATCGATGGGAGAGGGCAGAGGGCGTGGCGAGGATCGATGGGAGAGGGCAGAGGGCGTGGCGAGGATCGATGGGATAGGGCCAATGTTAGAGGGTGAGGTGAGGGCCGATAAAATAGTGGGAAGGTTTTATTTAAAATTAATTAGTATGACTAAATATTAGTTTAGTGATTTAATTAAGGGCATTTTAGTATAAGCGTAATAGAATATTCTAAATTTTAATTTTTTTTGATTGATGATTTTTTTTTTCAAATTTTAAAATATTAGTTTCAAATTTTTAAATATTTCTGGGGAAGAATCCCAAAACATAATTTCATCTTAAATTATTAATTAAAATAAAAAAAATAAACAAAATTTAAAACTTGATACTTGTAAATTGTAAACTTGTTTGCTTTACCTGGTCATTTGTGGAATGCCAATGTGCAATGTTCAATATTTGATGTTCGCACCAAGTCTCACCATAGGTGTCAAACAGGTCGGGCGCCCTGGGCATGGCCCAAAGCCCAGCCCATTTCAAGCGTGCTTGACCTGACATGACAGCTACAATAGCATGGATGAGCCTGTGCTGGTCGCACCCTCAGCATGAGTCATGATGTGCGAGGGTTTTTGGCATGCATGTCATGCCAAACATGACACGAGTACCTGGCATGTGGGTACGACTAGGGTGATCACGCACTGAGTGACGCCCGATGGGGGGACGACGTGGTGATATCCGACGGGTTACGACTCGGCATGCTTGATGGGTGACGATGGCGCGGTATCAAAATCCTAATTTTTTAAAAATTCGATCGACCCGATTCGAACTAGCCGGCCTGAACTTTAGCAGTTCTTAGACTGTTGGCCCGTGTCAAACATGCACTCCAGGAATTGTGCCATGCCAAGCATGACACGGTATTGTAGCATACCGTGCCTGGAATGTCAGCCTAGTTGGGCTCGAAAAAATGGGTCGGGCCAGCTTGACCATGCCTTTTTAACGCCTCTAGTCTGCACCTAAGTCCCGAGAGGAAAGAAATTGAGTGACAAGACAAGAGAGTAAGAGATTAAAATGTAGATTGAAAATTTAGAATATAGATATATAAGATAGAGATTATGAATGAGAGGATGATATATATAGATAAATTAAAAAAATCATTTTTCTTTGAATAATTTTTTAATTCTTTTATTAAAAAAATTAGGCAAACCCCCAACAGTCATTGAATTTTTTGCCGCTAGCCATTGAAGGTGCAACCAATGGCTGGTAGCTACGAGATTATTTTAATTTTTTTATCATTGCTGATGGTTCCAGAAAGTTCAGCTTCTGGTTCTAGGCTCAAGGTTGGGCCTTTGGATCGTCGGGCAGAGACCTGACGGGTGTCATGGATCATGCTTCGACTCACTGGCGTCGGGTGGTCATGTTTTGGCATGGTCCAATTGGACCGCTCTCAAAGTTGGCCTTGAGTTCCGAGCCACGGTTTGAGTCATGCTGAAGAAACATGCCTTTGGGCCAGGTAGCCGGGTCATGCTTGGCCCGGCATGAACTGTGCCTCGTGATAGCCTGGCACGGGCCCAAGCACTGTTATGGATCGTGTTAGGTCTGGGTTTTCCAGCCCACTTGACACCTCGAAATTATAAGGTTTTTTATAATTTGCAAACTAAATTCAAATACTTTATGTGCTCAAAAAATGGGTAGCTACTCCATATACTCGAGGTGTCAGTGGGGTGTGGCCAGGCTAACCTGGCATGATGCACGACATGATTCGACCGTGCTTGGCCCAGCATGGCATGAGAATTTTCCATGCTCGTGTTCGTGCCATGCCTGTCTACGGCACGAACCGTGTCGTGTCATGCCGAGATCAACCGAGCCTCATGTCGTGTCTGGCCCGGCACGGTACCATGGCCCATTGGTACGGTGCCTCGGCATGAGTCGAGAAACTGCCCCAGTGGCAAAGTTGAGCCTGATGGTTTTAGAAACTGCTTGGGCCCGAGTCTGATTCTACCCCCTGCCCCGTCGGCCCGTCCCCAATTCCCGATGGGTCAAAATTAAAAAAAAATAAAAAATAAAAAAATTAAAAATTTTTGAATTTTAGCCGTTGGATTTCACCTCCAACGGCTATGGGGCAGAATCAGACGGCTCAGTTGATTCTGCCCTAAAAAATCAAAATAAAAATAAAAATAAATACTTCTTTTTAAAAACATTTTATAGTTTTATTCTATAAAAGCATCCCCTCCATCATTCTAATTTTTATATTTTTCAAAAATATTAATTCTCTCCTAATATTCTCTCTCTCGAGATTTTGCCTCGGCTTTTCGGGACTCGCAACTTGGGATCGGCTTTGTAAGTTAAAATTATGGTGTACATGTTTTACCTCTACACTACTTTACGGATATTTTTGTTTTTTTAATTATTTAATTAAAACTCTTTACATAATAATTAATATTTAAAAAAAATTGTTTTTAATTTTTTTTCTCTATCTACTTTTTAATTTGTCCTTTTATCTAAAAAAACTAAAAAAATAATTAATACTAATTAAATTAAATTAAAATTCAGAAAATAAAAATCTTACCCAAAGATCCACGACTGCTAAAATTTTTGTTTCTCTAGTCGTCTCAACCCTAATATCTAAAAAATAAACAATTATGAGTTTTTTTTTGTAGTTTGGACACATTTTAATATAATAAAATAAAAAAATATTAAGAGTGAGGAAGATGAAATGACAATGTAAAAATATTATAAGAAAATTTTTACTTATAACAGTGCATTTGAGACTGATGATTTTAAGAGGCATGCCAACATAAGCATAAAAAAACATGGTGCATTAGATCCTAGGCAAACTTAACTTAGCAGTGTATTTTTTGAGGCTGGATCTAGTTCAGTCTCAAAGTTTATATCTTTCATATACTACAGCGAGTTGGGTAGAGAAGACTTGACCAAACTTATCACATTGATGTGTCTTCTGATCAGATTTTCGAAAGATTCAAAGGTAGTGAGCATCATGCAGACATATTTTTAGCCTGCTTATCATAAGATTGCTAGGTCTACATCTAGGAGCAACATAAATTAGAAAAATAAATAATAATTAATGAATTTATGGTATATAGTAGAGTGGTGTTCGTGACGTCTGATATTTGGACTAGTCACGATAATTCATCTTATGCATGTCTCATTGCCCACTATGTAGATTTTAAATAAGCTATAAATAAAAAAATTTTAGGATTTTCTGAGATTCTTTATCCTTATAATGACTCAGTCATTTTTGAGTGTATGATGAAGATCTTTAGATAATATAAAATTAAAAATAAATTTTTTAATATCATATTCGATAACGTATCTAATAATGAAATAGTGATTAACATGTTTGTTAGAAATATTAGAGACGCACCATTATGAGAGATTTTTCACGTCAGATGCATGTGTCACATGATTAACTTGATTGTATAAACGAGTATAAATATATGTTTTCCCACTTTGGATAAAATACCCGACTCATTAAAATATATTCGGATACCTTGCAGATAATAGGAGTTTGGTTGTCTCTGTTTGTCTGTGAATCTTAAGAAGAAATTCCAATCGGATGTGAGATACTGTTAGAATTACATGTATCTGATTGGATACGAACACGTGATATTTGACTACAACAATAGAAAGATTGATAAATTTTTTGATATCAAGGTTGAGGATGATAATGATATGCTGATGGACAATTGATGAGGTTACCACTTGATGCTCAACAGTTGACGATTTATGGATTGCAATATGCCGACAATAACATTTATGTTACAGTAAAACTTATGCTTATGAGTTTTAAGTTATGCTTGATTCTGATTTTTGATTTTAATATTTTGTACTCATTTTTATTTATATTTTATTTGTTTTTGTTTAGGCATTTAGCTTTGTGACTTTGGACTTTTTGTTAAAGAAATTTTATATTTTTGTGTTTAAGAATTTAATTAAAAATTTTAAAATTTAATTCTAATAAATTATAATCTATTAATCTAATTAATACATAATTAAAACAAATAACATAAAAAAAATAAACTTTATAACTATTTAAATATTTACAATTTGCAAATTAAATATTTTTAAATAGTATCTTATTTATATTTTATTATTACATAAATATTATAAACAAAAAAATAATTATTTTTTTGTTTATCTTAAATTGGCCCGTACAGGCCTAACTTGGCACGGTAAAAATCCAGCCATGCCGGTGGGCCGTGCCTAGCCCGACACAAAAGCACAGTTGGGTGGCCTAAAATCATGTCTGGCTAGCCTGACATAACCCGTTTGATACCTCTACCATATACACATGCTGCATATGATCATCCTGTATAAAAAAGCTCTCCACGTTTAATTGATGTAACTTAAATAGGTAAAAAATTATAAGAGATATGAGTATTCAAACTAATATTTATGATATATTCATAAAATCTAAGTATTTGTATTTTCATATTTATTGATATTTTCATCTATGGTAGCAAATAACTATTTGACATCATTCTCTTGTTTTGTTTTGCTTTTACTAATATAAAATGGTTTTCCATTTTTCATTTCATGTTTTTGATTATATTTTTTATGATGATTCGAGAAAACTCTACTCATTTGGTGATAGATGGCATTGTAGAAGATAAGAAAATAAACTTAATTTCTTTAATTTAATTAAAACAACATACATCAATTATCATTATATAGAGGGGCATGCTGATTGGGACACTTCACTGGTCAAATGCTCTTATCCAATATATAAAATCTAAAAAAAAAAGTAAAAAGTAAAACTAATAATTTATTAAGCCATAGAACTCGTTGAACTTTGTTGTTGTTCTTTTGATTTTTATCTTGCTTTTTATTTTCTATGTTATATTGATGGGAGTACTAAACTTATTGGCTGTGCTAATATGATTTATCTGTAATATTAAATTTTTATTTGTATATGTTTTATTATTGAGAATTATTATTATTTATGTTTTTTAGTTTTTACATGATATAAGAGTAATACCTAAAGGAAAATAAGTCCTAGGGTGCATGTGTGGATGAAGGGTCATGCTATCACAATGTACACATATCCTGGAAGGATAAATCATGCACAATTAATGTGTGTTGACATCATGCATACTCAAAAATATTAGTTTGGGTTTTGTGACCAATTCTAGTGCTAATTTGGGTTTGATGGAAATTTATTTTGGCCTTTTTTAGATCAATTCATATATTTTTATTTTGCGTAATTTAGGTTTTGGAAAAAAACCTCTCAAAGCAGTGTTTATTGCTCACGAGGGGGTAGGGAAAATTTGTTTTGGCTTCAACATTTTTTTGGAAATACTAATTTATTAGTTGAAGCATATATATATGTATACATATAATTATTGAGAGTGATCATTGTAGTAGAGGTAGATGAGGAAGAGTCTTATATTGGTATACATATTATAGGATGATGAGTTACATAGGAGATAATTATTGAATGTTATGTCTAGAGAGGAAATATACATTATTACAGAGAGATATACTGATTACTAGAGTTATTTAATAGTTCATATAGAGTTTATCCATTATAATATTTATTAGTGAGCAGTATATAAAATTTCTTTCTAAGTCTACAACAAACATATTTATTTTCTTAAGTATTATTAGTTTTGTTGCTCGTACTCGCTATTTAGAATTATACATTATCAATACAAGAATTAATATTCACTTTACATGTAATCATTACTTATGTATTATTATTTTTTTGTGTGCTTGAAAATATTGTAACAAGTAACAAATTCTTTCAAGTTATTGACTATAATAATATTTATGTTAGTTCATGTTTTTTTGAATTTATTATGTTTGTTTTTGATTGACTTGTTAATATATTTTTAATAAGTTATATTTTTAGATTATTTAATTCTAATTTAATTTATTTATTTATTTATGTTTGTTTGTAAAATTGAAAGATTTTGAGACTCCATTTGTGATTAAACATGGTGAGTTATATCTTTTTTCTATTATAGTAGAATTTTCTTCTACATGTTTGAGTATGTTGGTCTATGTAATTATTAGAGGTGTCAAACGGGCCGGCCCAGCACGGCACGGCTCGTGGGCACGGCTTGGCTTGGCTAGGCGGCACGGGCGCACGGCAGGGCAGGCGGGGCGGGTCGGGTCTGTTTGGACCCGACCCGCGGTCTTTTTACCGGGGGCGGGGCCCGGTTGGGTCACGACTCAGTGAGTCGTGACCGTGAGTAGTGACTCGTGAGTCGCGACTCACGACTCACGCCACGGCATGCGTGGCACGCCGCCAGTGCCATGCGTGCCTGCGTGAACCGGCACGGGATGGACCCGTGCCGGCGTGCCGTGCCAAGGCACGGCTCGTGCCGGGCACGGCACGGCACGGCACGGGATTTAATTCACCCGGGCACGGCACGGGCCCAGGCACGATTTTTGAACGTGCCGGGCCGGCCCAGGCACGGCCGAATCGTACCGTGCCTCGTGCCGGGCCGGGCCGGCAAGGCCGAACCGTGCCGTGCCTCGTGCCGGGCCGGGCCGGGCCGGCACGTTTGACACCTATAGTAATTATTCATTCTCAACATACTCATTCATTATTGATATAGTTGAGAATATTGTAATCTAGACTTAAGGCTAATTTTATCATATAGTATGTGACATACTAACTAGGAAAGCATGTAGAGTTTTATAGCCTTCTCGTTAACTCGGTGTAAGTAGGAACTCATTTCATCTGATATACTCAGATGTTTGCAAGCAAGTAGAGATGTGATTAGAGAAAAATTTAGATACTTGAGTAATTTTATTCATGACTGCTCACCATATACTCGTGTATTCTTTTTCATCAAAAATTATAAGTATTTTTTATTTTTAAAATATTTCATAAAATAATAAATAAGCAATTTGATAAAATTTTAAAAAAATAAGAAATGATAATGCATTTAAATACATATTAGATAGATTTAATATTTATTATATAGATCATAAGATTGTATACTATATTTTATATGTTAGTTTACCTACTCAAAATGAAATAGTCAAAAAAAAAGAATATATATTTAGTTGAGATTGATCAAATACTTTTATTTGGGAGAAGTATCATTTCTTTGTATGCATCTTTTTAGATCATGCATCTCAGGGAGAGATCATTTAATTTGTATTTCAAAATTTTTAAGAGTATTTGTTTTATTTATGATCTCTACTTATGATGAGATAAGTTAGCAGTAAGGATCTTTTAATGTATATTTCTTGGTTACTTTAGTACTCAAATAGAATATAAGTACTTTTCTCTTTAGACAGTTCAATTTTAGTGATTAATAATATTATATTTTTTGAGTATGAGTTATTTTTTAGTGAAACTAAGAAGAATAAGAGTTCAAAACATATATTTGGACCCATGATTTTTTTTTACTCCTCAGTAATCTAACTTGCACCTCAAGCTAGGATAGAGAGTTGCCTATCTATTATTTTTTAACTCGTTAGTTCTCATTATGATGAGAACTAATTCGTTAATTCTCTCTTATGTCATGATGATATGTTGTTAATAAGTCTATTCTAATTTAGACTCATTATGAGTTGTAGAATGAGAAATTTGATTACCCAGAACTCGAGACCTATATTAGGAGGAGATGTACATAGTTTGCTCAAATCAGATGAGTCTATTGAAAAGCAAGATCATCTCGCAGTCAATTTTCTAATGTTGACAATCTTATCATTCTCTAGATTGGATAAAAGAGTTATACTTAACACTCGATCTCACAAGTATTTTTGTATATATGTTTTTTTTTATTTCTTATATTATTTTTTTGATAATACTAGTATATGCAGATCTCTTTATGAGACATCATCTCAGCTAAGATGATACTAGGCCATATTAGAAAAAATTGATGTAATCTACTCAAATGAAACTTGAAACTAGTATTATGATTTATGGGAATGTGTATTATTATTTGTAGGTGGGTGTTCAATGTAAAGATATATTTAAATGAAAAGATAGTTCATTTTAAGGAAAAACGTGTAGCGAGGAGTTTCTTTCATACATTTAATGTGAACAATCTTAACACATTTTCTTCAATGAATAAGATTATATTTATACAAATTCTTATTTTTTTGGTTTGTGAGATATTTATTGATATTCATCTCATTTGATTTACACATGTATGTTATGGCTGTATCTTTATTTTTTTTTTTTTGAAGAAACCCTGATAGTATGATGATTTTGTTCATTGTATATGTGAATGATATTCTAGTTATTTAAAATAATAAGTTAGAAAATATTTAACACAAAGAATACATTTAGTTGCACTTCTAGATAAAAGATTTTTGGAGATTCAAATATTTTTGTGGTATATATAGATGGATGACTTTGGGAGAGGTATTTCCTTATCAAAAATGAGGTATGTGCTCAACACTTTTATTGGAGTTAGATTAGAGGTGTCAAATAGACCATGTGGGGTCAAAATGACCAAGTTCTTTTAGGCCCAGATGGGTCACCATGTCGTGTATGGTAGGACACAGTTCTAAAAAATGGCAGCTCTACATGACTTGTTGTCTTATTGGTTGCCTAGGATGTGCCAAATCATGTCGGGTTGGGTCAAGTCGTGCCAAAACTTATCACGGCCACACACTAGGCATGACTCAAACCTAGGCCAGCATTAGTCATGTCTAGGCAAGCTTGATTCATTTTTGGCTAGCCTGGATCTGGTCCAAGCCAGTTTGGTTTGTTCTAGGCTCGCCTAGATGAGGTCCAAACTAGTTTGGGTTGGCTAGTCGGGTCAAAACTTGCCCACATGAACCGACATGCCATGTTGTGCCGTGTCACATATTTTGCAACATGCAAACTGGAAACCTTGACCCAACACATCTTGAGTCGTGCCATGGGTTGGTCAGATACTATTCCAGGCACCACTATGCCGTGTCACATATTTTGCAACATGCATAATGCCAATCATGTCGTGCCATGCCATGGGCTATTTTTTGTTGGCTGTGCTATGCTGTGATGTGGGCTGCTAGCCCATTTAGACACCGCTAAGTTGGATTTTTGGGTTGTTCTATAGTTTGTACTCATATTGATTCAAATTCTTATTTTACTTATAATGGGATTCCTAAAATAACTTTATTTATAGGAATCATATGTAAGATTAGCTAATTCTCTAGTATATTACTTATATGAGAATCATATATTAAATTAACTATCTAATTTTTAACCAATTAAATATATCATATGCAGTCAGTAATCAGTATAATTAAAAGTCTTCGAGACTTGCTATCTTCTTCTGCAATCACGAATATTAATAATTAGTCAAATATTTATATTTGAGCATGACAATGTTTTATATTTTTTTTGGAGATAATCTTGTTTCTTGAAAAATTAAAAGACCTATAGTTGTTTTGAAATTTAATAGAAGCAGAGTTTAAGATGATCATATGATACATACCTTTCATTATATATTCTTTTAGGTAATTTGCTTTTAAGATGTATAAATGAAGAAAAATTGATTAGACATATTGTACTTGTTATAATCTCTCCCAAAAAGAATGAATTTGGAGTGACAAATGTAAACACCATTTTGCAAATGAGTCTTATGAACTATTTTTTCAAGTCCAATATTATACATTTATAAATAAATATCACAAAATATAAGGTATGTACCTTTAATAGTTGTGGGTTGCATAGTGTAAGCACATTTATCGATCATGTCAATGATATCTGGCTTTTTTTCAAGGTGGGAATATGTGAAATATAACTTCATGTGTATCTCAACAATGTCAATGGTTATATATAACTTAGGGAATATTAGTTTGTTTTTGATACTTGTTTCAACATAGATGTCTTCAATACTCATGTAAAATAAAATAATAAAAATTATCAATATAATATAACGAAAATCTAACTCTATAAATAAAATAGAAAGTGCAAGGGGGGACTGTCTGCAAGTTGAGTGCTCCTCATCAGAAATATAAAAAAGAAATAAAATAAATAAAACAAAGTAACAACTCATAATCTAAAGTCACTAATATTTCTCATCCTTAGATTTCCCATATTATTCTCTTGATAGAAATAGAAAAAATCAAAATGAAAAGTCATGTAAAAAAAGATATATGAGTCCATCAGCTCATTAATATCTCGGGGCACGAGACTAAGTTTATCATAGTTACCATGGAACGCCAACATGATAATGCATTTAGTAGTATAGTGATAATATTTGTCTTTTCATTTTGCTTTTTTTTTAAAAAATTTTCTTTGTATCTTTAAAATTCAATTAAAACTCATTGTAATTTTCCATTTTTGTTTTTTTTCTTTTCTAACATTTTACTGACTGCGTTGTATACACAACAATACCTAACATGCTTATTACACACACACACACACACGTGTGTGTGTGTGTGTGTGTGTGTGTCTTTTAAAATTGAATTGATTTAGAGTGTTGCATTTTTTGAAAATAAAAAATAAAACACGTAATTGTTTTTGGGTTCTAGATAATGAGCAAAAAGATGTTGAATTGTTAAACCCACAAATAATGTGGACCCCCAACAACAAAGATATAAAGAGAATAAATGATTAATATATGATTTTTCTTAATTTAGAGAAAATATATCATAATATCTAGAGAATTGATTTCTTTAGCGTTAGAAGAAATAAATCTTGATGTTATGTAGATATCTACACTAATATATGTGAAAGTCTAAGAATTATTTGCTTGGCAGGCAAGGTGTGACAAGTTTTTATTGTTCCTTTCATGATTGTTTCAAGAGTTAATTTTAATTCACATATTTTTGCTTTAATCTATTGAAGATTTATGTATATATTGTGTATAGATAATTTTATTTTAAGTTAATCTAAAGAAGATTTATTTTAAATATTAAATGGGTGATGAGATGCATTAGATATAAAGAATTTTAAATTTAATTATTTGAATGTAGAGTATATAATTTTTTTTTTGTTTTGGATTATTGGAAATGATAATTTAATTGAAATAAAAAAACATTGAGTCCATAGAATATAATTTTTTGATGGATAAAATTTATAATTAAAATAAATTGTTATTGCTAAAAAATATAGAAACCATATAATTAATGTTGATATAATAAAATTGATGTTGATATTAAGATTTTATATGTTAGGAAGTTGCCTACTAATTAAATAAATAAATGTCTAATTTAATTATTCAATAATTAATGTTTATTGATTAATATTATTAGATTATTATGAGATAAGATATACATAACAAATATTCATATGCTAAGATGAATGTGAGAATATTCATAAGAATAAAATAAAAAATTTAAACATGCTAATAAAAAAGGTTGGTTCAAGTGCATAAGTGTCACACTTAGTGCGAGGTCTGAGAGATGTTAATATCTTGACAGTCTTATTTTTAAAAATTGAAGTTGTATTTGATGAGTCTCAAGCCCAAAACTTATCACACTTATACGAAATCATGTACCAAGAAATAATTTTTTTTTAGAAAATACTAGTAATTAAAAATAGATAGTCACATTAGTGCACAAGACTTCTGCTTTAGCACGAAATATGAGAGGGGTTAATATATTTACAATCTTATCTTTAACATATAGAGAGACTATATTTAATGAGTCTTGAATCTGAGATCTACTGCTCTTGGAAGAAGACATTGTCATTGTATTAAGATATAATTTCTAATATATGCATGCAACATAAAAATTTTACAAGTGATTAGTCATTCTAATGCTAGTTTTGTCCAAACATACTTCAAAATTTTTATTAGATCTTATATGTCAGTATTTATATATTCGAAGATGAAATATTTTTAGATAAGTTAGTAAAACGTGCAAATGAAATAAATTATTGAAAGATAGGTTTGTGGTTTTTTTGACCCCTAACTCCTCTCTCACGAACTCAACCTATATTAGCACTTGGCTCATATATGGGTCTCGGGGCTCCGGGATTAGAGCATGTAAGGCTCTTGTCCCAATTGCATGATAGATGACCTAGCTACCACTTTGGGAAAATATGTCCTACATCCATGGCGATCAAACTCATGTTCCCATGGTTATAGTATACATCCTCTTTTTCCGATCAGAATACCATATGCTATTGGTAAATAAAGGTGGGTGGATGTCTTGTTCAATATTGGAAAACATACTCTTGTATTTACTATGGATTATTAGCTTGTAAGGTAGTGGCAGGTTTGAGCAAGGTATTGATACCATACCGGACACAGCTTGCGAGGCAATCATGGCAAACTCTGTTCAACTTTGGATGGGTAAGCAATATCACATGGAGGTTTTGGAATCGAACCAAAACTTGAGGATTGCTGCAAACAGGTGTAAATGATGTAATTTCTTCCATCTTTTGCTTGTTGTTTGTGAGTATTTGAGTGACAACCTTACATGAATTTGTTTCCACCACATTTAGCTTTTTGTAAATTGATTAGGATTCTCATTCCTACCATTGAAATGTAGATGTTAATTATTGTCATGAATATGAATAATAAGCTTGATTTTGACTTGTGTGTTTGATTATCATTGGCATTAAGTTCACATTAAAAAAATGTACTTGATGATGATTCTGCTACTCAATCTTGAATTAGAAAGTTTGGTTTAAATTTGTTTTTTTTTATTGTATATTTGTGCATTGCATTTGTTTGTTCCCTTCAACTCTAAAACTTATCATTTTGAAAAAGTATGAACTTGTTTTTATTCTTTACTTGTTTGCATGTTCTTTTGTGGTTTAAGAAAACTTAAAGCCTATATTTTTTTTTAAATCTTCAAGGTATTTGATCCTCACTTCTCGTAATTGTTGTATCATGTGGTGGGTTCATGGCAAAATTCAATCATTTTATGTTTACCTTTCCTTGCACCTTAAATTTGTAATCTGTGTGTGTGTGTGTGTGTTCGTGTGCGTGCATGCAAGTGTGTGTGCATGTGTTTGTGTGTGTGCATGTGTTTGTGTGTGTGCCTGTGTTTTTGTTCTCCTCCAAACCTGACTCAAATTATCTCTCAGTCCATATATCAGATTTGAGGCCCAAGGTTGGAGTTGGTAAGTCCCCATCCTAGTACACTGAGTAAATATCTGCTTGTCTCTGAGGATTGAACTTATATCCCTATGATTAGAGCAATCAGCCTTTTTTAATAAAGAAAAACTAAAACACCAATTGAATTTTATTTTGTAATTTTCTTGGTTGAACAAACATCACCAACATAGGAAGGCAAGATATTGAATAACTAGATTTTCCCCCATCAATTACTAGTTTAGCTTAATTGGTTTCGTGTAATTTTATATTTTACATTTTAGATTTCAAGTCACATTTTCATTTCTTTCTTTTTTTTTAAACTTTCTTATAATTTTAATATTCTTTTTTCACCATCCCTCCAATCCCTCCTTATCAATCCCATAGTAGTTGTATACGATAAGTTTTCATACTGGTCAATCTTCTCAGTAGTAATCGTAACCTAAACACATTTAACTTTAGCATTCATATGAGATCTAATGTATTATTAATAATCTAAACGCATATAAATCTTTCTTATATTGTTAACATAAAAAAATAATGAAATTCGTTGATAATAAGAAATTAATTCAATTTACATTGGAAATAAATTAGCAAAATAACCTTGTATATGAAATTCTTCAGTGAGTCGCCTCCAATCTCTAGGCATTGTTTTTTTTTTATTGTAATTAATTTGTTTTCATGTAAAAAATAACTAAGCACAAGCAACACAAAGTGATGGGTTGCCCCAACATATCAACGGACAATCATATTCAAAATTTAATTAGTATCATTTTTTTTAGATTTGCCTGTTGGATACCCATTATATAAAAATGTGTCTCATAAAAAAATTTTGTATAAAATATATAATGTACCTATGACACAAAAAAGTGTATATTGAGAAAAAAAAAATCTCGCAAAAAAAAATGTATATTTTGTATAAAATATCTAATTGAAGACATGAATGATGTTTCCTTTCTTTCTTTTTAAAACCATTTAAAATTGATACATGTTAATGTTACATTTTAAATTAATCCATGTTAATGTTACATTCTTAGTACATTCTAGCTTGTGACTTGAGCTCCTAGATGACCTTTTTATTAGCCACCTCCTCAGCATGGTTTCCTCTTCATCAAATTTGTTTAATTGGATGTTGTGATAATGGAAGTAGTTGTAGATTGTCTCAACTTATAAGTTGCCTCCTGCCAAGCAAGAACAACCATGGGAACGACTTGAAGAATGTTGATCTTCTTAGAAATGCCAATGTTATCTTCCAAGCATTAATGGAGAATGATATTAAAACACTATTAGTAGTGTGCCTTGATGCTCTTTATAATTACGATATCGCATGGTTGAATCTTTGATGATGCCTTTAGTCAACCCATAAATGATTTGTGTCATACAATTAAATATGTTATTAAAATAAAATGCAGAGCAATAATTTGAAATAAAAAAAAATTATACCACAATCATATAATAAACTAGACAATAAAATAAATATAAGCTAATAATACTTGAGATTGATGATGATAATAAATGAGGGAAAATGTTATTTTTATAGAAGAAAAATGAGTAATCCCACAAGAGATTTTCGATGTGGACAAGGTTACACTTCACCTACTCATAGTTGATCCAACATTCTCACTTGAAGTTTATCTTTTACATGCTGCTTATGTGTCTACTAGACCAATAGAAAATTGATACTAAATGAACTTCTCTTTCTTTAATAATTTTGTGAGTATATTAGCTAAATTGTCCTCTATATGGTTTTTTTGTATATCCACATTCCTTCTATCTTTTCTCAAACAAAATAATATTATACTCTAATATATTTAATTTCAAGTAAAATATTTGATTATTTACTATGTGCAGAGTACTTTGACTAATACAATTTTTTTTTGTTTATCTTCAAGCTCTTCTATTACTATCTTATGTAGCTATAACATATTCTATCTTTATCATTGAGGTAGGCATGATATAATTATAGTCTTGAAACCCAAATTTTAGTTCCTCCAGCAAGAGAAAACATATAGTCAATAATAGACTTATTATTATCAATATCCACTGTATAGTCTAGATCAACATATTCTCTAATAATATGATTTAAACCTCCTTAATATATTATAGTATTTGAGGTAGTTTTGACATATATCAAAATTCATTCTAAAGAATATCATTATTCTATATTTGGATTCACCACGTATCAACTAATAATTTTCACTACTTGTGTAATATCCAGTCTTATATAAACCATATCAAATATTAAACTTTTGATAATTGATGCATATGCTACTTGAGATATTTTCATTCTACATGCTTCATTACTAAGACTTATACTTATTGATTACTTGAAATTTATAAGAAAATGAGTAAAAATTTGCTTATATTCATGCATACTGAAGTGTTGCAAAATTTTCTTGATATAATTATTTTGTAAAAGTCAGATCTTTTTATTATTTCTATCTCGGTAAATTTATATGTCCGAGAATCTTATTTTCTAGTTTCAAATCTTTCATATCACATTTTCTTGTCAAATTTGTCTTCAATTTTTGGACACAATCTTTGTTGGACCATACTACCAACATATCGTCCATATACAACAATAAGATAAAATTTATCATTTTAAATTCTTTTATAATACACACAAGAATCTAAATTATGTTTATTATATCAAAGACTATTGATGAATGAATCAAATCTATTATACTAATATCTAATTGCTTATATGAGGTCATACATATATTAGTCAATTTGCATACTAATCATTCTCTTCTTTTTTCTTCAAAATATTTGGTTACAACATATATATTTCTTCTTTAAGTTTTTCATGAAGAAATATAGTTTTTATATCAAACGGCTCTAATTATAAACTATATAAAGCACACATTACTAGGACTACTCAAACTATTGTGAGTTGAATGACATGAAAAAATATTTAGTTGAAATTGACACCTTTCGAAGCATATAGTTTGACTACATGTTGTGTAATATGCCGTACTTGATTATTAATGTTATGCTTGATCTTGTATATCTATTTAGTTCAAATGACCTTTCTTCTTCATGGTATCGGAACAAGATTCCATATATTGATTATATGAATATCTTTAATTTCTTTATGCATTGCTGTCATCGAAAGAGAAACTTCTTGACTTTTATAGTATTTGTTTATCCTCTATTTGTATATAATATGCAATATTTTTCTCCATAACATACTATGAGTGCCATCATCAGCTATTTGGTTCTCTCATATCTTGATTTAATCATCATACCTCAAATATCTTAAACTATCTAGTATTTATTTATTTTGCTCTAGTTATTCATGTTCGGTTATTTGTTTCCATTGAAACTTATATATATATATATTTAATATTATTCATATCTTCTTCTTGTAGCATGTGTAACAAACATGGGCCCTACTCGACCTTGTCAATAGGCAGCATCATGAATGTTAACCATTTGCCCAGCCCCCATCAAGCATTACAATATTATTAACTTTTCCCCTTAGAGTGCATGGTTTTACACATGCCTCGAATATCACATCACCTAAAATTTGAACTCGAGATCTCTAGTCTATATAGTTCTAAATCCTAACACCTAAGTACTAGTTGAGAAAACAACGTGTTCTAAAGGGCAAAGTGGATAATATCAATAAGCATAGTGGGGGTGGGTATCCAGTTAACACTTGCGAGGCCATCTTTGGACTAAGGTCGAGTGGGACTCATGTATGTTACATATAAACATGTTTATATGTAACAAATGACAAGCCCCACTTGACCTCAATTCTAATGCAGTTCCTAAGTGTTAACTAATTGTTTGGCCATCCATCAGACATATCAATATTATCCTCTTTACCCATAGGCACAAAATTTTACACATGTTCCACATTTAGTATTTCTAGTATCTGAACTCAAGACCTCCAATCTATTTTGTTCCAAACCCTAGTACTTGAGTACCAATTGGCTCAAATGGTACTCAAGTGCGAGGATTTTAAATTATATAGACTGGAGGTCTTGAGTTTATAGGAGACACGACATATTAGGCATATGTAAAATCATACAATATGCAATACATACAATATCAATATGCTCGGTGGGACATGGGAAACCAATTAACATTCATGAGGCTGCCTAGAAACTTAGGTCAAGTGATTCCATGTTTGTTACACATAAATATGTTTATATGTAATGAATAGTGGGCCACACCAACCTTAGTCCTCGAGTGGTCCCCAAGTATTAACTAGTTTTTTGGCCCTCCAATCGAGCATATCGATATTGTTTGTTTCGCCCCTCATGCACATGATTTTACATATGCCTCACATATCGCATCCATATAATTTGAACTCTAGACCTCCAATCTATATAGTTCAAAATCTTAGCACTTGAGTATTAGTTGAGCCAAGTAGATCAACTGATAGTTTGGTGCTAGGATTTGAAATTATATATACTAGAGGTCTCCAATTCAAATCCTAGGAAATATGACATGTGAGTATATGTAAAACCATGTACCATTATGGGAAAAACGAGCAATATCAATATGCTCAGTGGGAGTTGAGTAACTAGTTAACACTCACAAGACTGCCCAGGGACTAAGGTTGAGTGGGATCCATATTTGTTACAATGTCTTCTATAAAGATGACATATTTATTTATGATAAGATGCAGATCATTGCATCCCACAAATATTATCCCTTTACTCTATCAACATATTCCAAAAATACATATTTTCTATATTTTGAATCTATAATTGATATTGCATGCATATCATACATAACGTACATAATAATTTAAAATGAATACAGGCAAGAATAGTTAGCTATAAGAATAGGATTCAAATGCATACATTCATGATATGTCTAGAATGATTCATTATTTGATGCTTGAATCTTCAAGTCTTCTTCTCTATCCCATTTCATGTATGAACCATAGAAGAAAAAAGAGTGCCTCTATTATGTCTCACTATATTTCTAATTTTTGATGGCCATGCCAATCTAGTCACAAAGTGACTGATTTTTTTTTTTAAAAAAAAGTGGCATCAATCATGGTTCTTGTTTTGGCTATGGTAAGGACTTAAATGCAAAAATAAATTTCAGGCTCCAACATATATGTATAAACTCATTTATATTAATAATAATTTAGTCTACTAATGAATTATAATTGTACTCTCTAATTTATCGAAATATAATTCGAGCCCTTTTTAATTAAATACTAATTCATCTTTTCACATTATGATTATATATATCCATTAATTAAATTAAATTACTAATAATTTTATTTAATCAACTCTTGCTAATCATGTTGATACTATATACTTAACTTATTTGATAATATAAATAAGTAGGATTTGATATAGTCAAAACTTATTAGAATCATTAAGGATATATCATCAATCCTTTTACATAAATTTCTTTAATACTCATATTCACCATATGATTTAATGTAGATATCCAACTCATCAAGATTATTGATTTATTAAGATCATATTCTTTGTAAATCCAAATAACTAATAATAAATATACATATCTATTAATTATCTTGAGATTAAGGGCTCGTTTGATAATACTGAAAAAATTAAGTGCTGAAAAATAAGTGCTAAAAAATTAAGGCTGAATTTTATAAGTATTGAATTTGTATTGAAAAACTGTTTAATAAATTACTGTTAATTGAATGTTAAATATAAATATATTGTTTGATAACTGTAAAGGCTGAATGCTGAAAATGATATATTTTACATATGTATCCTTATTATCATTATATTACATCTAATATAAATAGAATTTCTCATGAATTTTTTTTTCACTACAATTATTAATTATTAAAAAAATAAAATTTCTAAAAACATATCCATAAATAAATCATAAATCTAAAAAGAAATAAAAATTTTAATAAAAATAACCAATAAATATAAACTTTTTAATTAATGAAAGAGTGTTAGGGTTAGGGTTTGTGGTGGCGGAGAAAGGAGGAGGAGAAGACAGATTCACATACTGAACTGTAGCATGAATGAGAAAATGAAAACGAAATGAAAAAAAAAATGACAAAATGGTAATTTTTTAAAAAAAAATTTGTTGAAACTTTTTAGTCTTCAACATTAAGTAGGTCTCTACTTACTTAAAATTTTCAATGAATTTTCACTTAAAATTTTAAATTTTTAGCTCCCAACATTTTTTTATCAAACGCACTTAAAATTTCAAACCATTGAAAATTTTTATTTTCAATGGTTTGAAGATTTAAGTACGGTATCAAACAGCCCCTAAGTATAATAGTATTCATACTAACCATGAGATATTAATTATTACCACAATTTGATGCGTCCACATAAAATAATTACTTCAATTTGATCATGTACAATACACACAAATATAATAGTACAAAGAATTAAAACTTTACTATTTCACATAGTTAAGATAGACTTACTGAAGTCTTATACTACAATCTTACCAATGATGTATCATCTAGACTAAGAAAAAATAGTTTATATTCCACAAAATAATGATTTAAATTTGTGTACATAAATTAAATTCTACATACCAAATTATCTACTATGTAGAATAAAAGATACACATACATTATTAATAAATGCAAATATAACTTATTTAGATTCTCATTAAATTAAAAGTAACAAAATTTTATTAGAAATAAAATAAAGATCCATAAATATAAAATGATTTTTTGTAGATATATCTTAATAATTTTCATCAACATCTTCAAGTCAATTGTAATTGATGGTGAGCAGTTGATCACAACCCATATGGTATTGATTGTTTTTGCCAAAAATATTTTGGTCATCCTCTTAGTTATTGAGAGGGCTCTTGCTCATTCTAACAAGATTCTGTTCATCTACTATGCTACTTCATTTCACTACTGAGTATATGTTATTATGTACTACTCTTTGATCTATTCTTATTGATATAAATTATTAAATTCAATACTAGTATATTCTACATCATCATCAGCCCTCAGATACTTGATCTTCCTTTCACATTCAAGTTCTATTTATGCTTTAAATATTTTAAAAAATAAAAATACATTTAAACTCCTCTTAATTGAGTACTCTCACGATCTTCTAGATTAATCATTAATAAAAGATATAAAGTATCTCATACATCTGAGTGATAGAACTAGTACTTCTCAACCATTATAATGAATCAGTTCTAAGATAGATTTACTTACAGTATTAAAACTATTGAACTTCAATTTGTGCTACTTACTAGTGACATAATACTCACAAAAGAAAATATTTTTGACCCATAAAAAAAAACTCTTGTTTAGCTAGAATTTTCACACCTCATTTCGACACGTGGCTCAGTTTACGATGTCACTTCATTGTTATTTGTTTTATTGAACTTACTGAAATCATATATATTTTTTCTTCTTATTTTAATTCTTCTCTAAGCATATATAAGTTTTTTTTTGACTATTTATATGATCTCATTTTAAATACAAGCTTTGTACCCACTATTATCTAATTATCCTAAAGATAGTAGATTTTTTAGGTTTTTCACATGTAGTATCCTATGGATAGTAGTTCATATGGATCAAACTCACAATCTCAAAGGATGTGCGAATTCAACATAGAGGTGTCAACCGGGCCGGCCTGGTCTGGCATGAGGCATGGCACGATTCGGCAGTGCCGGGCCAGCCCGGCACAGAAATTTCTCGTGTCCGGGCTCGTGCCGTGCTCGACCACGGCAGGATCATGCCATGCTGTGTCGAGGCCAACCGGGCCTCATGTCGTGCATGTCCCAGCACGGTACCATGGCCCATTGGCACGGTAACGTGCCAAAATTGATTTTTTTTTTAAAATTATGATTATGGGGTGCCGAAACCCTAATTTTTTTAAAAATTGGGATTTCTGGGGCACCGAAACCCTAATTATTTTTAAATTAGGATTTCAGGCATGCCAAAATCCTAATTTTTTTTAAATTAGAGTTTCGGGCAAGCCGAAATCCTAATTTTTTTTAAAAATTAGGGTTTCGGGCACGCCGAAACCCTAATTTGTTTTATATTAGAGGTTCGGCCCGACCAGACTGAACCCGGCGGATTCGTGCCACGGGCCCCTACTGTGCTAACCTTAGAGGTGTCAAACGGGCCGGCCCGGCACGGCCCGGCCCGTTTTAAACCAGCACGATCGTGCTACCGTGCCGTGCCCTGCCCGGCATGGTTTAAATATAGGCGGGCCCGGCCTTGCCATATTGGCCAGGGCAGAGGCTGACCCGAGCAGCCGAGACCGAGTCCTAAGACTGAGAGTGAGAGAGAGGCAGGGCCGGGCAGGCCGGAGGCCACACGGATAGGCAGAATATTGTTTTTTTTTTAATTTATATATTGTAAATTTTATTGCTTAAGATTAAGTGTAGAGTATTAATTATTAAATATAATTTTTTTAAAAATGTTAAAAATTAAAATTAAATAAAAAAACAAATTTTAGAAAATTATTTTTTTTTTCAAATTCAAATTAGTTTAGCTTTTATTATATTTATTAATTATATATTAAAGTTATTAATTTTTAAAATAAAATTTAAATCGTAAAAAAAATAAATCAATACATTATGTTAGTAAAAATTAAAATTAAAAAAAAAATTAAACTACACAAATGAAAAATTACCAATCATGCATTTGAAACCGATGGTCCGAACAAAACAAGCATAAGTTTCAACACAACGTACAAACAAAGCGTAAAAATACAATGAATAAAAAAATATCGAAAAAAAACAGCAGATCAGCATAAATCGTCAAGCGGCATATCATGAGAATCATTAGCCGCAACATCAAGATCAGTATCATATGGATCATCATCATCGGCAATCAGCTCCTCCGCCATCGTAGTGGATGTGGATGCGACTGCAGTGTCTGTCCCAGTCCCAGCTCCAGCACGATCATGGATGTTAAACCTCGATTCCTCCCAATCCTCCAAACATGCCAAAGCCTCAACCATATCTAGACGTAATCTTGATCTCCTATCCGAAATCACGTTCACTGCAACAGAAAAAGCAGACTCCGATGCTACGCTCGGAAGGAATGAGTAGATCCCGTGCCATCCTAGATAGCACAGGATAGGTGGACTCATATGATTTCCACCACCGTAATAAATCATGATTCTTAGTATCATAATGTGATAGGATTGAGCAGTAATCGGTATCTAAGTACCGAAACAGCTCGCTCATATGTGATGGTCTACCCCTACGTTTCCCCCTCGCTAGCTGAATGGAATAATTGTCATCTCCGAACAAGGTATCAATGTCCGTAATCACAGTCTCACCACCACCACCACCACCATACCTAGTATCGTAGTATGTGAACAGGTCAGTCAACTTCTCGTAAATGAACCCTTCAGGTGGCTCTTCCAGGTTCATGCACAGGGAAATGAAGGTCAGGGTATTTTCTACCCCTTCCACCTTAGCCCTAGGGTCCATGCATGCAGCGAGGCAATAAAGAGATGGAACGGTAGACCAGTACTTCAAGTACTTGGTCTCCATCTCTGCAACCATATGGCTAAGCATCGGGTCAGCTCGATACTTCCTAAACATACTACTAATGTTGCATATGCACCGGAGTGCAATGCAAGTGGTAGGCGTATAAACCGACGAACACATGTTCGTCGTGTCATAAAATATCTTCAGGAATTTCATAAATGAAATTCTTGAAGCCTAGTCAGTGTCGTCAATAATAAGTTCGTCACTCTTACTATTGACGTAGTCGGATATCACGTGTTCGTATCCAACACATGATTCCAACATCAGGTACGTGTAATTCCAACGATGTCTCACATCCGATTGGAATTTCTTCTTTTTAAGATTCGCAGACAAATAGAGAGTACCAAACTCTTGTTGTCTGCGAGGAGTGCGAATATACTTGAGTGCATTGCGTATGTTTTCCAACGTGGGGGAACACACCTTCATACCCTCTTGAACTATCAGGTTAATCACATGACACATGCATCTGACATGAAAGATCTCTCCTAATGGTGCGTCTCTAATATTCCTAACAAACATATTGATCGCTACTCCATTATTAGAAGCATTATCGAAAGTGACACTAAAAATTTTATTTTGAATTTTATATTCCCTAAATATTTTTATCATATACTCAAAAATGGTCGGGCCATCACGAGGATGAAGAATCTCAGTGAATCCTAAAATTTTTTTATTGATTGTCCAGTTAGAATCTACATAGTGACTCGTGAGACATGCATAAGAAGAATCATCGTGACTTGTCCATATATCGGATGTCACGGACACCACTCCACTATATGCCATAAATTCCTTAATTATTTTTTGTTTTTCTAACTTATATATCATTAGTATGTCACTCCTAGATGTGGACCTAGGAATCATACGATAGGAAGGCTGAAAATAAGTCTGCATGATGCGCACTACCCTCGGATCTTCCGAAAATCTGATCGGAAGACCCATCAATGTGATGAGCCTGGCCATGCCGTCCCTACCCAACTCGCTGGAGTATACGAAGGGAGTAAACTTTGAGACTGAACTCGATCCAGTCTCAAAAAATGTAGTGCCAAGTTGGGTTTGCCTAGGATCTAAGGGGCCATGTTTTTTGGTGCATAATTCGGCATGCCTCTTAAGGTGCCCAGTCCCACATGAACTCTTGCATGTTAAAAGTCCCATACAATATTTGCACTGTGCCATTTCAAGTTCCTCACCCCTAACATTTTTTTGTGTTATGATTTTAAAATGAGTCCAAACTACAGAAGTCCCCCTAGTTTTTTATTTTTTAGAACTTTGGGTTGAGACGACTTGAGAAACCAAAGTTTTAGCAGCCGCAGACGTCTGTGTAACACTAACATTTTCATTTTCCAAATTTAAATACGTGTCAGGTGTATTTGTCATTTTTTATGTTTTTTATTTTTTCCTAAGTTTTTTCTAGAGAGAGAAGCTTTAGAGAGAGAAAGTAAATAAAAACGTAAAATAAATTACCCGGTAAAAGCAATGAGGTCAGTCACGTGCAAGGTGCACCGCAAAAAGCTCTGATGTTCAAAACTCAAGTTGAGTTTCACGAAAATCCAAGCCGAAATCAAAATCATGAGGCCCGAGAGAGAGATGCACGGTTTATGTGAGAGAGAGAAAGTATTGAGAGGTTTTATGTTTTTGAAAAACATAAATGTTATAGGGAGGGGGGTAGATTTTATAGGCTAAAGAAAGTTTTTTTTTATAAAAAAGATATTTTTTTATTATTTTTTTGATTTTTTTTAATATTTTTAAGGGGCAGAATCACGAGGACCGTTGGATTCTGCCCCCTAGCCGTTGGAGGCGAATCCAACGGCTGAAAATCTGTGATGTTTGAAAATTTTTTTTTTTTGGCCGTTGGGATTGGTCGGATCTAAGGCCGTCGGGTATCGGCCGTCGGGTATCGGCAGTCGGGACCGCGGGTCGGGTCCAATCAGACCCGACCTGCGGTCTTTTTACCGGGGGGGGGGGGGGGGGGGGGGGGGGCGGGGGGCCAGGGGACGGCCGGACAGATCACGCCACGTCACACGTGACACGCCGCCAGCGCCACGCGTGCCTGCGTGAATCGGCATGGGACAGACCCGTGTCGGCGTGCCGTGCCAAGGCACGAGCAGTGCCGGGCCAGGCACGGCACGGCACGGGCCCGGGCATGGTTTAAAAACATGTCGGGCCGTCCCAGGCACGGCCGAACCGTGCCGTGCCTCGTGCGGGCCGGCCCGGCACGTTTGACACCTCTAAGCAGGAGAATGGTAGTTGCAACACTAGTTGGAGATAATGAATATATTCATTTTTGTGATAAAAGATAGTTCATATCACAACACATAACAAGTTGTAATCATGATGTGCGAGCAATAGAAAAAGTGCAAAGCAAGAATGACATTGATGGTCGCTACATGATTTTCAGGCACAACAAAATAATGAACTATGTGATGTCATGACAAGAAAACTAATGTTGTGACAAAGAATGCTTTTAGTGAAGAACCCCAAAATAAGAATTTGGTCGCAATAGAAACTTCTAGTTGCAATAGAAAATTTCAAGTAATAGAAAAATACTTGGTCATGATATTAAAAATAGGTCATGATATAAAAACCTAAAAGAAATAAAGAAGTGGAGGTCATAATAAGAAATTGAGTTGGGCTAATCTTTTAGAATTTTACAAAAATAACCCTAGAAGTTCGGACCCAGCATAGAGAGTATAGAAGCATATATTCTTCAGAAACAAAGGAATGGAGACGAACTAGGAAATGGGTAGCTGATGGTTCTACATATTCTTCCTTTTTTTTATTTTCTTCATTTAGATTAGATCTAGATCAAATTAGTATATTTTTTTTCTTTATTTTCCTTTGGATCTGGAATATAGCTTATCAAAAATGAGAATCTAAATAATTTGTATGATTATTTCTTAAGAATCACTAGTTGTATTATTTTGAAACCTGAATAGATTTCAAGAATTTAGATGATTTAGTTAATTGTAATCGCTATGTCCTTCTTTGATCTATAGTCCATTGGTGATTGTGATCTAGTAAATTAGAAGTGCAATTTTTGTTGGATTGAAGTAGATGTTTGTTGTAGTCTTTTTTGTAGAAAGGAGTGAAAGTTTCTTGGAAGTAGAAGTTAAAATCCAAAGAGCAAGTGTTGAACATCAATTAATTTGTTCCTAATGTTAGTACTTAATACACATCATTTATTGTATCCTACCATGATTTTTAGGAGGGACTTTGAGTGAAACAGAGAAGATAATTCTTAGGGGTTAGTAAATAATCAATTTAGTGGATATGTTAGGCTAATAGTGATGAATAAATGACTTTTGCTAGTTTATATATAGAAAAACCTCCATTTTATTCAGAGATGAGGAATTGAAGCAACTATCAAGATAAATAACTAGAGATATCACCTTGATCTTTTGAGTGATTTGTATCCCTATATTGGCTTAGATATAATCAAGGGAAAAGAAAACTTTCTAAGATTTTAAGGAAGTGATACCAACCATTTATAAAAACTTGCAAATACACGTCTTGGGAAGAAAGAGACCTATAGTTTTTAGAAAGAATATAAAAGTATTGAGAAATAAAAGTATCTCATTCTTATAAAAAGGCTCAAATCACCAGTAACCACTCAAACCTTTGACTTCTAGAGAAGCAAAGTTATCTAATATGTGAAATATGTAGCTATAGGGACAAATTTAATGATACATGATAAATGTTTTTTGATAGATATTAAGTTTTTCTTCTCTAGAAATAAGCTATGATAAATAAATCCATAGGAATTGACTATTTCACAATATTTCATGCTAGTGTTAGTTTCCAATTTATCTTTGTAGATTTCTTTTAATTTTTTTGCTTTGGGTTTTAGTCTTTATTTTTAGTATCTTTTAAATAGTAGTTTAAAATATTTTTTTTGGTGGTTCAAATAGTGTGAATATTAGTAGTTTGGATAGTTGGCAAATAATTCTTTTTAATTTTCATGAGAATGACATCTGAACTTACTTCCATTTTTTACTACTTGTATGACATGTGCACTTGCAGTGTCATAGACTAAATGAGAGTGATTTAGTCATTATAAAAAAAGCAATCATCATATCCATACAACCCTTCTATGTTCACTCCACACTTGCCTTTTCTTCAAAGATTCAATATGGTAAAAAGTAAAGATGGATGAATAATTTAAAAAATTCCTAAAAATATTTAAGAAGTCAGAAGTGAACATTTTATTTGTTGATGCTTTAACTGTGATACCAAATTATATGAAATTTATAAAATAAATCATGAGTAACAAGAAGAACTTGGAATCATATGAGACTACAAGTAATAGAGAATTGTAGTAGAAATATTAAGAGTAAGCTTCCATAGAAACTAAAAGATCTAGTTACTTTTTTCTTACCTTTTGTTATTAGAGAATATGTGTTTAGAAAATTAGTATGTGATTTGTGAGTGAGCATTAATATGATCTCATGGATAATTATGAAAAAGTTGAATTTGAGTGATATCACTCCCACAATTTTTTTTCATTGCAAATGAAAGACAACTTTTCTAAATTGAGAGGGGTGGAAGCAAGAAAGTTTATTTTTACTATAGAATTCATGGTACTGGATATTGAAAAAAACAAAGATGCGCTAGTAATTAAGGGAAGGCCTTTCTTGGCTACTGGATAAGTACTAATCAATATAAAAAATGATGAATTGAATCTCAAGGTGGATGAAGAGCAATTAAAGTTTAACATTTTTCAAAGTCTAAAGTTTCTTGATGTGGACAAACCAAGATGTTGGAGGGTGGACAATCTAAACCCTTCTTATGATAGCCGATTCTTAGACTAATAAAAAGGTGCTCACTTGAAGGAATGGATAATGTAGAAACAAAGTGGTTCTCATAAAAGTATGATAAAGTCATGATATGTCATGATGGAATTGCAACATATTATGATATTATGCTTTGTTTGACTAAGCCTGACATATGATGAAGATATAACAAAGTACCTACCAAGATAAAAAATGTAAAGAAACTGAAGTCATGATATGCACTGATCAAGTGCTATTATAGAGAAGATCACTAGAGAAATGGAGAAATAAGTCATGATAATTTATAAACAAGTCAAGACTCATGATGTAAAATACACATAGATAGAAATCATGGAACCCGTTGCAAAAGTCACTAAGCACAATAATGAAGTAGTGACACATGAAGTTGAAGATGAAACAAATAAAGAAGTCATGATATCTTTTTAAGAAGGTTGTGATGTCTTATGATGAGGCCCCACTAAAGGATATCATGACAGATGAAGAAGAGGTCACAATGCAAGATGTAGAAGCTACAAATGATGAGGTAGTGATATAAGTTAATGGAACGACAAGTTTACATGTCATGACATCACTTGGAAATATCATGACACCTTGTATACAAAATATAGAAGATGAATTAATCTTGAGAAAATTATCAGAGGATCTACATTATGCTTTCTTGGGAGATGGGTGAACCAACCCATTATCATTTCCTCTTATTTGACAAAAGAAGTGGAGCATGAAATGTTGATAAAGCTTCGAAAATATATGAATATAATCACATATTCATTAGAAAATATTAAAAGAATTAGTCCTTCCATCAAAATGCACAAAATTCTTATTAGAAGACAGTGCAAGACTAACTATGGAGCCTCAAAAGAGACTAAATCACATGATAATGAAGTGGTGAAAGCTAAAGTCTAGAAGTGGCTAACATCTAGAATTATCTATGTCGTATTCGATAGTTCATGTGTGAGCCTCATTCATATGGTATCAAAAAGAGAGGAATCATTCTATTAAAGAATGAAAGGGATGAGAAAATTTCAATGTGTACAATTAGTGGTGGAGAGCATGTATAGACTATCAAAAGCTGAACAAGGCCTAGAGGAAAGATCACTATTCACTTTTATCCATATATCAAATGTTAGATAAGTTAGCCGTACATGAATACTATTATTTTTTGGATGGATATTTAGGTCATAAGTAGATTGTAATAGCTTCAAAAGATTTAAAAAAATATAACATTCACATGTTCACATGAGATTCTATGCTTTCAGAAGGATGTTTTTTGGATTATATAATACTAAAATAATATTTCAAAGATGTATGATGAAAATTTCATGGATCACATTAAATACGTGATGAAAGTGTTTATGAATGATTTCTTGCTATTTGGGAGCTCATTTGGAGCTACCTATAAAACATTGAAGTGGTGTTGAAAGAAGCAAGGAACAGAACTTGGTGCTTAACTAGGAGAAATGTCATTTTATGGAATCCAAAGGAGTAGTCCTATGACATCTTGTATCATCCAAAGGATTGGAAGTGGATAAAGGAGTAGTCCTAGAAGTGGTGTTGAAAGTGCTAGTCATGGTGTTCTCATGTGACAAGTTAATATTCTATATAATTGGAGAAAATTTCATTATTTATATGGATATGTAGTAATTCAATATTCAATATATAAAAAGGATGTAAAACTGAGGCTAATCAGATGGGTCCTTTTGCTCCAAGAATTCAATATAAAGATTAGAGACAAGAAGAATAGTAAAAACATAAAAACAAACTACTTATCTCACTTGGAGATAGAGAAAAATAGCAATGTTTCAATTAAAATATTAGAAAATTTAAAGGATGGACAACTATTATTTTTAAAAACATAGCAACCTTAGCATGTTGATTATATGAATTATCTTGCTTACAATATATTACCTCCATTTAATTTTCAGAAAATAAAAAGTTTCACTACAATGTGCAGAGCTATATATGAATGACCCTTTGTTATTCAAAAAGTGTGCCAATCAGATGATAGAAGATGTATGTCACAAGAGGAGCAGCTAGAAATAATAAAAAAGTTTTATTCTTTATCATATAGAGGACACTTTTGAAAAGAAGAATAGCTCATAAAGTCTTAGGGAAATATTTTTTTTGATCTCCACTATTTAAAGACTACCAAAAATTATTATGAAGTTATGATAGATATCAAAGAACTAAGAATATCTTCGAGTACAAATACAATGACTCTAAATAATATCTTGGAAGTTAAAAGTATTTAATATGTGGGGGAATTCTTTATATCGGACATTTTCCATCATCTTTTGGCAATTTGTACATTTTTTTGGATGAAGATTATTTATCAAAATGGGTTAAAGTAGCTGCACATAAAAAAATAATGCCAAAACAATAGCCAATTTCTTGCACAACAATGTTTTAACGAGATTTGAGGCTCCAAGATGTATTATAAGTGATAAATGGAGCTATTTTTATAATAAATTAATTGATGGACTACCTAAACAAATATGGAGTGAAGCTTGTAAGAAGCCATCCGTACCATCCACCATCAAATGGCCAATCATGAATTTCTAATCAAGAAATGAAGACATGTTTAGACAAAATGGTACAAATTTCAAGGAAGATTGGTCTTGAAGATTAGATAATACTATATAGGCATATAGAATAAATTTCAAAAGACTCATTGGGATGTCACCTTATAGTTTGGTGTTTGGAAAAGATTTTCATCTACATGTGGATTTGGAACATAAACCATGGTTGGTTGTGAAAAAGTAAATTATGATATGGATAGTATAAAATAGAGAAGTTCTTCCAACTAAATAAGCTAGAAGAGATGAAGAATGATGCCTATGAAAGTTTTAGAATTTATAAAGATAAAACAAAGAAATGATACGATAAGAATCTACTAAGGAAAGAATTCAAAATGGGTGATATGGTGTTGATATTCAACTCTAGGCTAAACACTTTTCTAGAAAAGCTGAGATTTTGATGGTTCAAACTAGTTACTATGATCACAGTAACTCCATACGGGGTTGTATGTTTATAAGATCAATAAATATGGACCAAAATACTATCAAAGAGATTAGAATTTGGAAGAACAATATCATAAACAAAAAAAATATTCTTTGAGAATGACTATTTAGGAAAGTGGAAGCACAATTAGTCAAGTTAAAAATGTCAAAAATAATGCTTCTTGGGAGGTATCCCAAGCAAAATAGGTTAGATTTAAAGTTTGAATAAAATTATCATCAATCATTATCAGAATTCATACTTTTACTATCTGTCCATTTGTCACAACAAGCTTTTAAGTTGTGGACATTATTGCAACTTTGTGAAGATGCTAAATGTTATTGTTACTTGACAAATTCTCAAAATTTTATTGAGTGATTATTTGTCATCCAATATAGTCCACAAGTATATATGTTATACAAGTAATAAAATGAACGTAAGTTTATATATTAATCCCATAAAGATTTAGTAGGTATTTCACTACAAGAAAATTCTCATATAGCTAAGGATAATTCCCTAGCTAAATGGGCATTTTCCATCTCTAAACGGGATATAGCGATGGACTACCAATGGATCAGTTCCCTATCTAAAGTACTTTTTGCTAAAATGTAGCGACGATAAGTGTCCCTAGCTAAAAAGTTAGCGACGAAAAAATTCCTTGTTAAAAAAGATAAATTTCCTAGCTATATTAGTAAGATAAATAAGATTTTTTGTCGCTAAGCAAAATATATTGGAAGATTCCCTAGCTAAAGTGCTGGTCTATAAATTTTAGTGACGGATAAAGTCATATCTAAATAAATTTAGCAATAGAAAATCCGTCTCTAATTTTAATATTTCCCTAGCTAAATTAGCTAGGGAAAATTCCCTAGCTAAATTATCAATGGATTTTTCGATTGCTAATTTAGCATGGGATTTTCCCTGAATATTTTAATTTCAAAATTAATTTCAGAATTTAAATTATTTTAAAATTTTTTAATTAATAATTTAATATTTTTATATCAAATTGAATAAAAATTGAAACTATAAATAATTTATAATAAACAAAAAATAAAATCATTTAATATCTTATTCTAATTCAAGATTTTACATAATTGAAACAAAAAAATAACAAAATTTTATTTCATTTTATTCATCAACTTATCTACTAACAGTGCATAAAGTATAATATATCAATTTATTAACGTTGCTTTCTCTCCATCTGCTCATTCGATCATCATTTTTCTACTACGACAAAGCTGTCCGAGTCACGACACATAATGTCTAGTGAAAAATCTCATCACTTATAGAAGTTTTGTATGAGGAATAATGCGGTATCATATCTGTTAAAAATTTAAACCACTCGGTCAAATTAAAAAAAAGTTATGTTTTGATACATATATAATCCTACAGTATATATGTAAATATATACAAGCATTTCACTTGTACATATATTACTGCAGTATATGTACATAAAAAATAGTAGTATTATGTGTACATACAGACTGACTACAAATATACTCCGTATATATGTACATAAAATACTACAGTATTATATGTACGTATATACTAACTTTATTCGTACGTATATACTTCATTTGGTACTATTGTTGCTGCTCCCAATGCCGCTCCTACAGCTACTACCATTGCCGTTGTCGCTGCCAATACCACAACAACTATCATTTTTGCCGCCGCCGTGGCTGCCGCCGCTGGCCATCATTGCCACTGGCCGCAGGGTCGGCTGCCGCCGCTGGCCATCATTGCCATTGGCCGCAGCATCGGCTGCCACCGCTGGCCACTAATGCAGCTTCCAGCACTGCACCTACTGCTGGTGCTACCACTGCATGCCACAGCTGTCGTTGCCGCTGGTGCTTATGCTGCTACAGCCACGACCGCTACTGTCGTTGCCACATCTACCACTGATGTCACTACTTCTGGTGTGTCGCTGCTTCCGGTGCAGCCGCTGCTTCCACCGCTGCTTTCGGTGCGACCACCACTATAGCTGATGCCGCTGCCTCTGTTGCCACCGCTTCTGCCACTGCCGCTCCCACCGCTCCTGCCACTGCCGCTCCCACCGCTCCTGCCACTGTCGCTCCCACCGCTCCTACCACTACTGCTCCCATCGATGCTATCACCGCTATAGCACCTACTGCTACCACCGCCACCAATACAGCCCTGCCGCTTCCGCTGCCACCGCTCACATCACTGTATCCTCTATAACTGTGACTACTACTGATAATAGGCTTTTACATACCTATAATAGGCTAAAACTCTAGGAGACACACAAACATTTTCACAGATATATAAAAACAGTTATTATAGATATGAACAAACACAAATTAAATTTGATTGTCATACAGCTCAAACTAAAATTTAATTAAATAATTTAATATTTTTATATTAAATTTAATAAAAATAGAAACTATAAATGAAAATTTTTAATTAAACAAAAAAAATTCATTGAATAACTTATTTTAATACAATATTTTAAATAACTAAAAAAATAACAAAAATTATATTACATCTTAGTAATCAATGCATATACCGACTATGCATAAAGTATAATCTATCAATGCATTTCCGTTGTTATCTCTCTCACTGCTCCTCCAATCACCAACTTTTCGCTACAAAAATGTTGTTTGAATTATGTTGCTTAATGTTTGTTGAAATATGTCTTCACTTATACAATCTTCGTATGGGAAACAATGCAGTACCATATCTCTACGAAATTTAAACCACTAAATAAAATCAAAATAAATAAAAAAAACTATGTTTTGGTAAATATATATTGTTGTAGTAAATATGTACATATATACTAGCATTTCACTCGTACATATATTACTGTAGTATACGTACATATAAACTGTGGTATTATGCATACATATATACTGAGTACATATATATACTCAGTATATATGTACATAAAATACTGCAGTATTATAACTACTTATATACTGACTATATACGTACATATATACTGCATTTATTGCCATTGCAGTTGCTCCCACAGCCGTTGCCACTCCTGCCGCTGCTGCCTTTGCCGTTGCCGATGCTGCTGCTTCTGCCATTACCGTTGCCGCTGCCACCAGCACCACCACTGTCGATGCCACTACTACTGCCGCTGCCGGTGTTGTCACTGCTATCGCTGCTGCCCCCACCACCACTGACATTGCCGCCACTGCCACAACTATCACTGATGCCACTGCTACCATTGATGTCGCCTCTGCCTCTGCTACCGGTGCTGCCACCGCTACCTTAGTCATTGCCACTGCTACCCCCGCTGCCACCGCTGCCACCGCCACTGATGCTGCAATCGCTACCACTACTACCACTGCTGACAATAGGCTTTTACATACCTATAATTTGCTAAAACTCTACCCAAAAAATTCAAAGACACAAAAAATATTCACATATATATATAAACAAATATTATTGACATGAACAAACACAAATTAAAGTTGTTTGTCATACAGCTTCAACAAAAATCCAAAAGATGTCTAGTAATTATGTTTAGAGATAAAGAGAATATTTTTAGAATAATAAAGATAAGATAAGCTAGCCCTCTTTTAGATAAAGCTGAAATCGGTAAATATGAGACCTAATCACTAGAAGGACCATGGTAATGTCTGAATGCTTTGAATCAGAATTTTTTCTTTTGTCTCACATAATGTGTACAGCAAATATTCATAATTTGGTTAATCAGAAAAGAAAAGAACAAAACCAGAATAAAAAGAATTGAAACCTGCAAACAAATATCATAATTATTTGCTACACATATATAAAAATAAATAACAATTCAGATATAATTTTCATACTCAATCATCCTCATAATTTGTAGAGAATGATATTGCTAGCCTCTCCTGTGAGGATTCGTAGCTAGATCTCTGAATGCAATCTATTACGCCAATGCTGCTAACTGTGACTCCATATAGGATATCTACTGTTGCATTACATTTTTAATTTCTTTCATCTCATAATTCATTTCTTTAATTTCTTGCATTTCTTCCATCAAATTAGTTATCTGCTCATCCTTCTTTTTAATTTCGGTCTCCATAACTATAATACATTCATTTGTTTCTAGTGTTTGTTCGACCATCTCATCCACCATTACTGAGACAGATGAATTAGAAGCACGACTGCTACAACAAAATGCCACTCTCTTAGAGCAGATTCCATACACTCGCTGCTTCTTTCAACCTCCTATTGTCTCCAAATAAATAGGATCATAGTTAATTGGTTGAAGATCCATAGAACTCTCGACTTGTTGATGAGTAGCTGTCCACGTTCCTCCATTAGGTCCTAAAATAAAAATAGAGAAAAAACTATTCTAGATATACAAAAAATAAAATATATATTTTGCATTCAAAATAATTTTCATAATGTACTGTAGTTTTATAAAATCTAATTAATAATACAATTTTTTATAGCAATCATCTGAGACTTGTTGTCAACATACTGACCATCCACTTTCTTCACATGCATCTTCCTGAAAATCTCATAAAAATTTGGATCTCGACCCAATTCTCCAGCATAGAATTTGTTTTTATTAAATCATAAAAAAACAAATGATAAAAAGATTTACCTAAATTAATAAAACCATGCAGAGATTTTATTTATTGGACTATTAGGACAACTATAAAATATAGATATGTTTAGAATTTTAAATTTCTACCAAATCTCGAGCGTGCTCAATGCTCGACTTTGAACCTCCAGTGTGTCGATAGATTTCTGTACCTTGTCCAACTACCTCACATCATCGATTTTTGCTGGTAATATCTGATTTTTTCTTCACATCTGGCTCCTCCTAATAATTAAGCCACTGTGGCCAGTCTTCCTCGGATATAATATCATGTCTTTCTTTCATTTTTTTGATTTAATGTCAAAATCAAAATACCATTGAGCAGCTTTGATCTCTCATAATGACTTTATCTTTCCATCAAAATTGGGTGCCCATGTGCACTAATTTTATAAATAGAAAAATGACAAAAGATTTTATATTAAGAACAAGAACATAATTATTTACTACTTGAATAATAACCAACATAAAAGTTAAAGTAATTAGATAATTATTTTTCTATGCTTTTATTTTGTTATTTTTACCTGAAAGTCATTACAATATGACTCTTTTGTCGATTCAGAAACTTTCTTCCAGGAGAAAGCTTTAGAATCAGCCCTTTTCTTGAAAACCTTTGTAATTATAGTCAAATACTTGTGAGATGGAATAAAACTGTACACATAAATAAATAACATTGAAAATAAGCAAATCATGACAATATTAAAAATAACCATTAATAGTAGCATCAAATTATTTTTTTCAAGTCATTTTTACATATTTCTTTTAGCTCTCATCCAGAATCTCAATTTCTAACTCTACACTGATTGCAGAGGAAGACATGATATTTGATGATGTCGTTGGTATTGTAAATGGGGGAATAATCGGTGTAAAATGTGGTGTAGAAGATAGAGATGGATCAAAAGTTTATGCAAGAAGCACAATGGGTGGTGGGCTTACATCTGATAAAGGTGATAGTAGAGGTCTCAAAGATGGTGGTGGTGATATAAATGGAGATGGTGATTGTGATGTTGAAGTCTGGATATGGTGACTATGAGATGGTACTGATTCTGCAAAATGATGTAACATACTAGATGAATTTGGTTCATTTCTGTGTCCATGTCCATCTACACCACGACCATATCCTTTAGGTGCCATCTGTTGTACAAAATAAAATATAGAGCTAAGAATAGAAATATGATGAATAAGCATGCATTTTCGAATAAAACACATCTATAGATTTCAACAATATATAAAAAGTCTTTGATAGTTTAAATTTATAATAAAATTATAACAATATAATTATCAGAATCACTATTATCCTCCAATGGATCTTATGATATTTTGTCTAATTCCAATAGAAGTTCGAACTCATCTTTAGATAGAAATTGATCATCTTCAATTTCTATTGTGCCACCATTTGAGTCACATAAATTTTTTTTGATCTTTATCTACATTTAAAGGCTCAATTTTATTTATGTCATCTTTCTAATATGCCAGTGCAATTTCTAAGTATGTACTTCTTTGTTACGATGTTGGTACTTCAAATTTTGATCGAGCTTTGATTTTGCAAATTACCAACCAATCTCTCTTATCACGAGATAAACTTGGGTATGTACAATAATATAACTGAGTGGCTTGAACTGCCATAATAAATGGCTCATATCGATTATATCTGCATTTATGGTTAACATCAACTAGCTTATAATCCAAATAAATCTTTGTGCCCATATTTTGTGTAGGATTAAACCACTCATACTTAAATAATACAATCCTTTTATTTTCGAGTTCGGGATACTCCAACTCAATAACTTCTTTGAGTTGACCAATCTCATCTGCACTATAACCTGAGCCTTTAATGCATACACTACTATTCATTGTTGTTTTAGAAGAAACGTCCCCGATTGTGTGAAATTTATATCTATTAACAAAATACTCGGGAAAGTTTTCACATATCTAAATGGGCCTTTACTTAGATTCAGAATGAAAATATTTGAATCTCCATTTAAAGGATTAATTGCATGTGACCTAAATTAAAAAATGATATTAACAAATAAAAGATACTAATAAATTAAATAATTTAAAATTATAAAATTTAATAATTCTCACATAATTTTTTAACCAATTCGCAAATTCAGTTTTAAGCATATAATCGACATCATTACTGGAAATTGCTGGATGTCTATATTTTAACTGTTCAACATAAATACTGCACAAATATAAAAAGTGAGAAAAAATGTATATCAATTTTTAATAATTCCTATTAAAGATAAAATTAAACTATGATTAAACCTGCAATCATTTTGGGTATACATACTCAATATATGGTGCAACCTTCTCACAATTAAGTAAAACATAGCTACGGGTTGCTTTATACTCTTAATCTATCATACATCTTTTCATTACTCTTCCAAATGCTCTTCCAGGGTGCTTGAAGATACATAGTTTGTTCACATAATCATCTTCTACTATCACATGACCTTCATAATTCCACAGAACATTTCTATTCTTTGTATTGACATGATCATCAAAATAATAAGAACAAAATGATGATGCTTATTCTACTAAATATGCATTGCAAATTGAACCTTCAGTGGTTGCATTGTTTCTAACATTCAATTTCAACTTACAAAGATAAATACATCCACAATGTTAGGTTTCAATTAGATTAAATTACAATAATACTTAAAGTACAAAATAATAAAACACAACAAATAAAATGTATATACCTCTCAAAAGGATACATCCACCTGAATTACACTGGCCTTGCAATCCTTGCTTCATAAGCCAAATGGACTGGAAAATGCTCCATTGAGTCAAAAAAACTTGATGGGAATATCCGTTCAAGCTTACAAAAAATAAGTGGAATGTCATTCTACAGTCTCACCATTTCATCTATTTTGATTGTGGTTGTAGTTAGTTATTTGAAAAACAAACTAAGTTATGTAAGGACCTTCCAAACACTTAGTGGAAGTAATTCATGGAATGCAATTGATATTAATCTCTGCATAAATATATGACCATCATGACTTTTCATTCCAAATAACTTAAGATTCTTCATACCCATGCATCTACCCATATTTGACACATATCCATCAGAGAATTTCAAATTTTTAACTCATTCATACAATATTTGTCTTGCCTTCTTATCAAGTGTGTAGCAAGCTTTAACAAATTTTTCTGTTTTCTCATTCAATTTCAATTCAGGACGTCAACAGTAATCATTCAGCTATTGTCTTGATTTTGAAGTGTCTTTTATTTTTCTGTCTACATTAAGGACAATGTTGAAAACATTGTCAAATTTATCTTTTTTCAATATGCATTACACCTAAGTTATGATGAATTAAATTGGACTTCCAATAGGAAAAGTCCCAAAATATACTACATTTCTTTTAGTCAAATAATTTTCCTATTGGTCCATTACTTCCAATAGCTTCCTTTTCAGTTACCTTCTTCAAACCCAAACTCTGAATCTCTGTCATAATATCATCTCCTGAATGAACTGCTGGTACAACTATCATCATAGTTTTATTTTTTTGAAATGCAATTCTATTTCTTCGAAATGGATGATTAGTAGGTAGAAACTTATGATGGTTATCAAACCATGACTGTTTACCACTAAATTTGTGGGTAAATGCATCAGAATTTGTCATGCAATACGTGCATGCGAATCATCCTACAGTACTCCAACCAGATAACATTGAATATGTAGGAAAGTTACTTACCGTCCACATAAGGGCTGCCCACATAATGAAATTTTACTTTTTTGAGATATCATATGTATTCACGCCAACATCCCATAAATGATTTAACTCTGCAATAAGCGGCTGTAAGAAAACATCCACCATGTCCTTCAGATTTTTTGGCATGAACCAATATTGATAAAAACATATATTGCTCCTTCATACACAACCATGGAGGCAAGTTATAAGGCGTCACTATCACTAGCCATGTTGAATACTATTGTCCAAATTGCCCATATGACAGAAATTCATCGGTGTAGAGACCCAATCTCATATTCCAACTTTCTGCTGCAAAATCTTGATGTATGTAATTAAAATGCTTCTAAGCAGGTGAATCTGATGGATGGCCCATTACCCCTTCTTCAACCTCATGCTCGGAATGCCACCTCATATCATTTGTTGTAGCATTTGATGCATATAGTCTATGTAATCAATGAATTAATGGAAAATAATACATCTACTTAAAGACAACCTTCAATTTTTGTTGCGTATCTACAACATGAGGTGTCTTCCTAAATCGAGGATGATCACAAAACTTACCACTAATTAAATCACTATCACCACCCCAATATAACATGCATCCATTTAAACAATAATCAATTTTTTCTACTAGTAAATCCATTCCTCATAGTAACTTCTTAGTGTTGTAAAAGTTGTTAGTGATCAAATTATTATCCATAATAATCTCTTTCATTAGTTCTGTCACCTGATCAATATTTTCTCAGACATGATTTTCTGACTTAATGCTCATTAGTCGAGCCACAAGTGACAATTGCGAATGTGTTTTACAACCATGCCACAACTCTTTATCTGCAGGTTTAAGTATTTCATAAAATTTTTGAGCTTCAGGATTAGGTGGTTCATCCATGTAATCCATATTGAAGTCAGCACCAATAGCTTCTGTGATCATTCTATGGTATGTGTTTGATGATTCTTCACCACAAGCAAATAATTCAATACCCTCATTTTGGTCAATATTCAGAGCCATTGTACTTTCCCCATTATAAATCCAAATAAAATAATTTGGCACAAAGCCATATTTAGCCAAATGATATCTTATAGTGTTTGTATCACGAAAAGGGATATTCTGACACTTGCGATGATTGCATGTACACTTAATTTTTTTTCCATCCATCAATCTCAATTTACATGCAAAATTGAAGAAAGTTTCAAGCCCAATCAAAAAAATTTTATTCAAAAATCCTTTAATAACCCTTCTGTACATCCACATATGATCTGAGCTCATTTTTCCCTATTTTATTTAAAAAAAATAATGCCCAATCATTATTTTGAAGAAAACATTCTATGACTTCAAAATATACAACTAATTAAAAAAATTACATACAGATGAATATTTAAAAATTAAATATCATGAATATCAAGGCAATGCATTTGCAGAATCTACATTAATAGATAAAGAAATTTTTAGTACGATAAAGATTAATAGATATCATAGTTATACTAGATAAAGGGTGCAAAATGCGATAATGCACAAGAAAGGAAAGCAAAAAAAGACATTTAATGTTTGAAGGAGGAGAGGGAGAGAGGGAGAGAGAAGGTGGGGGGAGGGAGGGAGAGAGAGAGAGAGAGAGAAAGTAGAGAGAGAAGGAGGGGGAGAGAGGGGGAGAGAAATGGTGAAAGGGAGAGAGAGGGACAGAGAGAGAGGAAGAGAGAGAGGGAGAGAGATGAGAGAGGGAACGACGAAGAGAGAGAGAGTGAGACAGAGGGGGAGAGAGAGAGAGAGAGAGAGAGAGAGAGAACAAGCAAGAAAGGAGAGCGAGAAAAAAAAATAACAAGAGAAAGAGAGTAACACAAAAAAAAGAGGAATAAAGTGATAGGAAGAATTAGAGAGGGAGAGAGAGACACACATAGAGAGTGCAGTGTTAGAATAAAAAATTATATAAAAGAAAAAAAATTCTTCGATATAAACCAATCAAATATTACATCTTTTGTCATACATAAGTTCATATTTGAGCCTGAGGCCCAAGGGCTGGGATTAGGTAAGAGTGCAATCCTTATTTGTATTATACCATATATGAGCCTGATCAACGGACACTCTCATACTACGTGCTTACATATTGTTGATATTATATCTTTTTCCATTTAATTTCAAATTAGTTCAACAAATTAATATTATCCCATATATAATTATATGTTAGGATACATATAGTAAATGTAGTTATAAATAGTTAAACATATAATTATATATAGATATATGCATACAAGTAGGTATAAGTAAATATAAATAAATGTATACAAAGTTATAAACAATTATATAGATTTACATATATGTATACATATATGTACATAATTAAAAATAAAGTTATATTTATTTATATAGAGTTATTTATAGTTATAAATATATATATATATAGTTATACACATATAGTTAAACAGTGTGTTGTATGTTTTTATACATATAATTATAAATATTATTACATGTAGTTGAATTGTTAGAGTAATATAAATTATAGTAAATATAAATTTGGTAGAAGCTGAATTGTTAGAGTAATAATAAATTACATTATTGTGGCTAAAATCATAAATTGAAGTTGATAAAACATTTTTTGGTAGAAAAAAATTTATTGTGTTGCATGACATTGTGGGGATTATAAACATTAAAAATTTCTAAATATTATTAATAGTTTTATATCCTCTATCTAAATCAAAAATGTTATAGATTTAAAATATTATACTTTTTTAATCTACCTACCCTTCTCCCAACCTCAATCCAAAATCATCAATCCCTTGATATTCCCTAGCTAATTTTTTGCAATTTAGATAAGGATTGATCCCTAGCTAAAATTCCCTAGCTAAATCGATATTTTCTTGTAGTGATAGGATATATATCAAAATATTATAATATAACAAGAGGAAAAAATAGTATCGAATATTATTGAAATCATTGAGAAGGTATCAAAAATATTGATGATATCAGATATATTCAAGCTACTTCAAACTTTATCAAATTATATCAAATATAATCTATTTCTATAAAAGTGTCTATGTAATTTTTAGAAAAATATTAGCTGTCTTTGAATCAATATCATCAGATAATATTGAAAAGCATTGTATATTGTTAAATATTATTATATAGCTTCTTAAAATTTTATTCAATTAAATGAGCATGCTTGATAACTAATTTGTGTTGACTCTCTTTGGTACACATTGAGTATTGTCGAACATGATCAAGAAGAAAATACACAAACAACATGGAAAATCTAACTTATGGATAAGTATTAAAATTTGTTAAGTATCATCTAATATCTTTATAAATCTTAGAATTATTAATAATGGATATACATCAATCAAAATAGAATCATTATTTAAACAAAATTTTAACATAATTATAAATATTAAGAAAAATTAGTAGAACATCTATTGAAAGACATTAGAAATCATTTATTTTCATGAAGAAATTATTTGTGATGATTATTTATGAAGACACAGTGTGCCTCATGGTATAAAAAGTCAGAAATAGTGATTAGGGTCTTGTAATATATATATAATATGCGTGTGTGTGTGTGTGTGTATGAAGCTCAGATATCAATAACTAGTATTGAAATATGATCAAATCCCAAAACTAGATGGGTTAATTATGGTGATTTCAAATTTATAATTATAACGTATAAATAGTTTTTCTGTTTTTATGAACCTTTACTATTTCAGAGTGAATTAAAATAAATAGTGCCCATGTATACATAAAAGTTGCCCACATTGATGATAAAAATTAGAGGTCGACCAAAATAATTTTATAGTATATTCATAGATGTAATGCACAGTGCACACCACACATCATCATAAATAAGTATACCTAGATACACATTGCTTAAATCAAATACCACATAATACAAAACATAAATCATAAAAACCATATCTTAATTTAACCATTCATAAGTGAAGTAAATTAAAATAGAAAACACATGGGATTACTCAAGTATTTTTCCAAAGAAATTAGAGCAAAAACAATGCTTCATACTAAGCACACCGTGAGCAATATCGCATGCTCCACATCGAGGACACCTCAAGTAAAAACATTAGCAGCACTATATATATACTCATTGAGTTTTTCATCAATTTTAATTTTGCATAAATTTAAATGCTAATTCTAGTATATATTTATATATAGTGTAGTATATATATAATCATTGTTACATGTTACATCATATATATATATATATATTATAAATATATACATACTATTGTAATATATTATAGCAGCAACATGTTACCATCAGTATGTGTGTGTGTTAGTAGTAGTAATATGTTATATGTATATGGATGATAATAAATAGGCATTCATCAATGATGAAGATTACTACCCAGTAATCAACAGTACATCATATGAAGATGATCTCAAAATAAGTTGTATGGTATAGGTATTAATACAATCAATAAAAAAGAAGATAAATTATTATACTAATAGATTATTGTAAGTCTTTCTATTATTCCTAGTCACGTTTCATTTGAAACAAAACATAGTCTATTTATTCATATATTGAGATTCAAGGTATTTAGAGTGAGGAGGGTATAATGAGAACTAAATGATGTCATACCCAATACATAGTATCTTTACAAATTAATGGCATGCTATTCATCTTAATACTTGATTATGATCATAAATATATCAACTCTTGGTTGGAAAATTTATATCAATCACCTCAATCATGGATTGACCAATCAATTGTAATGTTGCACGTATGTGCTCACTTAGGATACCCAACATTTACTAATTTTTACATGTGCACTTTCTATTCATGTTGTCAATGTTAATATAAGTCTGACTAGTGCAAACACTAAAAACAACATTCATCAATATATCCACTAGTAATGATTGACTCTTGGCAATGTTATATATTACCTACTCTTCCTTATGTTTCATTAGAAATTTACATGTCCAATAATGATGTTCAACACAAAGTTAAGAATTGAAGGACTCAACCAAATTATTTTTTGTTTTATCTCATATTTTTTTTTGGGAACTCAGACATTGCTCAGTATTTTGGCTCATGTGATTTAACCCATGTTATTAGATTTTCCTTAAATTTTCTTAGTTCTTCCAATGACAAATTATAACCATTATTCAACCTAATAAATGCAAGACTATCAATGGATTAGTATTCTATAGTTCATGAGTATTATATTTAACAAAAATACTAATAAAATATTAATTTAAGTGCCAATAGTAATAAACAAGATTTTCTAGACCAATTAGTCGAGGAATGATATGAATATGTGTTGGGTGCTTATTGATATAATGATGATATGTATCTATTAGATATAATGATGATATCTTTTTTATCGACAACCCTTTTAATATTTTCTAAAAACAAAGTCAATCATTATAATTTTTTGTGCTTGTCACACATAATACTAAAGGGAAACATATAATTATTAGCTTCATATGAGCTTTTAGATAAAATGGTCTCACCATAAAAGTCAATCATATGCAACATTTTGATAGTTATATTAGGCCAACAACCCTTAGATAGATATAGAATATACAACAAAAAGTTCCTCGAAATGACTAGTAAATGAATGGGGCAACTCAACAATAGTTGTTGTATTTGTTTTAACAACTCAACCAGTAGTAATTTATAATAATTACATTGAAGTTCAAATATACACTTTGTCAACTTCTCTTTAGCATGTTATTAATAATTATAGGATAAGCATAAGTATAAGCAGAACACATACTATCTGACAAAATCTTTACTTATTTATTCAGGTTGAAACTCAAGGATTGATCTGATGAAATTATTAAAGTGAATGGATGCCATATTAGGTTAGACTCTAGACTCGGATGAAGCTAGATCCTCAAAAAACTAATTATCAAATTTTGAAAGGGCATTTTTATCAACTTTAGAGATTCTTATTATGGCACCAGTAATTCTCCAAGGATACTCATAAGCATTGCATAATACACTCATGTGCTTCTAATCATTTCTATTAAATTTATGGAGGAACCTCTCAACTAAAGACATTAGGTATTCAATATTATGAAAAAAAACAAAATAAAAATGTTTACTCTTTGATTAAGCAATCTAAGATAATCGATGAAGAATAAATATATAAACGTACCTCAAATCAATAACAAATTAAAACTTAAACCTCTAATTAATTTTAGTTGAATCAGTGTCGAGAGATAGATGGTGGAATGCGGAGGAATTCGATTCTGTTAGAGATGCGTCAAGTTGAGAGAGAGAATGTATATTTTTAATTATTAAAACATTAAATAAATAATATATATATTTATAATACAAAAATACTCATTAATTTTATTAACTATCAAAATTTTTTCAACAAAATTATTATTTATTAACAAAATTAATGAAAAACAAATACCTCATAATTTTTTATTATAATACTAATTAAACAATAAATACATAAATAATAAAAAATATGTTTTTTCTTAAAAAAATATCAAATAGGTACAAAATTAACAAACTTCATATAATAAGATATAAATGAAAAGATGATTTATCTTCTAGCCACTCGCCTAAAAGTTATAAAATACTTTTAATGTTAAAAATTATATAAAAATGTATATTTTATGGTTATAAATTTTTAAGAATTCATATTAATTTTTACAAAGACATTATGAAATAATTTTAAATGCATAAAATTTCATATTATTTGATATCATTAATAATTTTTAAAATTCAAAAAATTACTTAAAGTGAAAAAATAATTAAAAAATAATAATATTTATTATTTTAATAAAAACTTATATTAAAAGCTAATTGTAAAATTATTACTCAATTGTTTAATTTTTATAAATTTTAGTAGGATTAAATATCTATGTATTTATTTATAATTATTATTTTATTTTCTTTTTATTTATAATGCTAAAAGCTAGTTTATTATATTTATAATTTTTATAAATATAATAAACTAATTTTTTTAATGTTAAAAGCTATTTATTATTATTATTATTTATAATTTTTATATGATTATTGAAAAAAATATTTTTTTATTATATTTCAAGATTTTAAAAATTAGTATTATTTATTTTTTTAAAAGTTTTCTATAATCACAAAATTTTTTTAATACTTATAATAATATAAATATTTACTAATTTATTCGTCAATTCAGATATTTTTGAAAATATTTTCTATTTTATCATAAAATAAATCAATTTACATTTAAATTAGTAGAAATTTTAATGCATGTTAATTTAATTTTTAAAATATCGAAAAAATTATTATACTTATTGAATTAATTATTTAATGTAACTATAATTTAAATTATTTAGATTCTTAATTAAAGATTTTAGAAAAAATTTTTGTATAATTTTTAAAAAATTAATACATTATAAAAATAGTTATTTTAGTCCTTATTAATATTATAATTTTTTTTTTGTATTTTATATATTTTAAATTAATTATTTATAATATCATTTTTTATGATTTTATGAGGAGAATGTGTGTTTCAAAGATTGCTCATATATAGACCAATAACATACATTTAATAAACAAAATTAAATAAAATATTAAAACAAATAATAAAGAAAAAAATTATATAATTAAATATTGGCTAGGGAAATACCGTCGCTAAATCCGTAGCTAAATTATAGATTTTATAAGCTAGGGAAAATTCATCGCTTTATTATGGATTTTATTATTCGAGAAAATCCTTTGCTAAATCCATTGTTAAATTATAAATTTTATTAGCTAAGAAATTACGTCGCTAAATTCGTCGCAAAATTAAAAATTTTATTTTCTAGAGAAATTTTGTCGCTAAATCCGTCACTAATTTATGGATTTTATTAGTTAGGGATATTCACTCGCTAAATCCATAGATAAAATATTGATTTTATTAGCTAGGAAAAATTTGTTGCTAGATCCGTAGCTAAATCAAGGATTTTATTAGCAAGAGAAAATCCATCGCTAAATCTGTCGCTAAATTAAAGATTTTATTAGCAAGGAAACTTCCGTCGCTATATCCATCGATATATCCGTCGCTAAATCAAGGATTTTATTAGCAAGGGAAAATTCATCGCTAAATCCATCTCTAAATCAAGGATTTTAATAGCAAGAAAAATTCTGTCGCTAAATCCGTCGTTAGACCAAGAATTTTATTAGCAAGGGAAAATTCGTCGCTAAATTAAGGATTTTTATTAGCAAAGGAATATCCATCGGCTAAATGGATGCATGTTATATTGGGGCAGTGAGTGTGATTTAATTAGCTGTAAATTTTTTGATCATCCTCGATTTAAGAAGGCACCTCGTGTTATAGATACATGACAAAAATTGAAGGTTGTCTTTATGAAGATGTATTATTTTCCATCAATTTCTCAATTACAGAGACTATATGTATCAAATGCTATAGAAAATGATATGAGGTGGCATTCCGAGCATGAGGTTTAAGAAAGGATAATGCATCATCCATTAGATTCACCTGCTTGGAAGCATTTTAATTATATACATTAAGATTTTGCAGTAGAAAGTTGAAATGTGAGATTGGATCTCTACACTGATGGATTTCAGCTATTTTGGAAATCTGGACAACAATATTCAATATGGCCAGTGATAATGATACCTTATAACTTGCCTCCGTGATTATGTATGAAGGAGTAATATATGTTTTTGTTAATATTGGTTCCAGGGGCAAAAAATCTGAAAGACATGCTGGATGTTTTCTTACAGCCTCATATTGCAGAGTTAAATCATTTATGGAATATTGGCGTGAATACATATGATACCTCAAAGAAACAAAATTTATTTATGCGGGCAGCCCTTATGTGGATGGTAAGTGACTTACCTTCATATTCAATGTTGTCTGGCTGGAGTAGTACTGTAGGACGATTCGCATGCCCGTATTACAAGACAAATTCTGATGTATTTACCTTCAAATTTAGTGGTAAATAGTCATGGCTTGATAACCATCATATGTTTTTACCTACAAATTATCCATTTCGAAAAAATAAAATTATTATGACAGTTGCACCAGCAGTTCATTCAAGAGATGATATTATGACAGAGATTCAGAGTTTGGGTTTGAAGAAGATAACTGAAAAGGAATCTACTGGAAGTAATGGACCAATAGGAAAATTACTTGGCTGGAGGAAACGTAGTATATTTTGGGACTTGCCCTATTGGAAGTCCAATTTAATTCTTCATAACTTAGATGTAATGCATATTAAAAAAATTATTTTTGACAATGTTTTCAACATTGTCCTTAATGTAAATGGAAAAATAAATGACTCTTTAAAATCAATACAAGAGCTGAATGATTACTGCCGGCATCGTGAATTGAAACTGAATGAGGAAACAAAAAATTTCTTAAAGCTTGCTACACACTTGATAAGAAGGCAAGACAGATATTGTGTGAATGGGTTAAAAATGTGAAATTTTCTGATGGATATGTGTCAAATATGGGTAGATGCGTGGATATGAAAAATCTTATGTTATTTGGAATGAAAAGTCATGACTATCATGTATTTATGCAGAGATTAATACCAATTCCATTCCATGAATTACTTCCACTAAGTGTTTGGAAGGTCCTTACAGAACTTAGTTTATTTTTAAAATAGCTAATTGCAACCACAATCAAAATAGATGAGATGGTGAAGCTGGAGAATGACATTCCACTTATTATTTGTAAGCTTTAATAGATATTCCCACATAGTTTTTTTGACTCAATGGAGCATTTTCCAGTCCATTTAGCATATGAAGCAAGAATTTCAGGGCTAGTGCAATTTAGGTGGATGTATCCTTTTGAGAGATAAATACATTTAATTTGTTGTGTTTTATTATTTTGTACTTTAAGTATTATTGTAATTTAATCTAATTGAAACCTAACATTATGGATGTAGGCATATTTGTAAGTTGAAATTGAATGTTAGAAACAAGGAAAAAGTTGAAGGTTCAATTTATAATGCATATTTAGTAGAAGAAGCATCATCATTTTGTTTTTATTATTTTGAGGATCATGTCAATACAAATAATAGAAATGTGCTGCGGAATTATGAAGGTCATGTGATGGTAGAAGATGATTCTGTGGACAAACTATCTATCTTCAAGCACCCTGGAAGAGCATTTGGAAGAGCAATGAAAAGATGTATGACAGATGATGGGTACAAAACAACCCGGAGCTACATTTTACTTAATTGTGAGGAGGTTTCACCATATATTGAGTATGTATACCCAAAATGGTTGTAGGTTTAATCATAGTTTAATTTTATGTTTAATAGGAATTATTAAAAATTGATATACATTTTCTCTCTCTTTTTATATTTGTGCAGTATTTATGTTGAGCAGTTAAAATATAGGCATCCAGCAATTTCCAGTAATGATGTCCATTATATGCTTGAAACTGAATTTGTGAATTGGTTAAAAAATTATGTGAGAATTATTAAGTTTTATATTTTTGAATTAGTTAATTTATTAGTGTCTTTTATTTGTTAATATCATTTTTTAATTTATGTCACAGGCAATTGATCATTCTAATGGAGATTCAAAAATTTTCATTCTGAATCTAAGTAAAAGCCCGTTTAGATATGTGAAAACCTATCCTGGGTATTTTGTTAATGGATATAAATTTCACACAATTGGACATGGTTCTTCTAAAACAAAAATGAATAGTGGTGTATGCATTAAAGGCTCAGATTATAGTACAGATGAGATTGATTATTATGGTCAACTCAAAGAAGTTATTGAGTTGGAGTATCCTGGACTCAAAAATAACAGGATTGTATTATTTAAGTGCGAGTGGTTTGATTCTGCACAAAATGTAGGCACAAAGATTCATTCGGATTATAAGCTAGTGGATGTTAACCATAAACGCAGATATAATCGATATGAGCCATTTATTATGTCAGTTCAAGCCACTCAGGTATATTATTGTACATATCCGAGTTTATCTAGTGATAAGAGAGATTGGTGGGTGATTTGCAAAATCAAAGCTCGATCAAAATTTGAAGTACCAATATTGCAACAAAGAAGTGCAGACTTAGAAATTGTACCGGCATTCCAGAAAGATGACATAAATAATATTGAGCCTTTGAATGTAGATGAAGATCCAGAAAATTCATGTGACTCAAATGGTGGCACAATATAAATTAAAGATGATCAATTTCTATCTGAAGATAAGTTCGAACTTCTATTGGAATCAAACAAAATATCAGAAGATCCATTGGAGAATAACAGTGATGCCGATAATTAAATTGTTATAATTTTATTATAAATTTAAACTATCAAAGACTTTTTATATTTTGTTGAAATATATCGGTGTGTTTTATTCAAAATGCATGCTTGTTCATCATATCCCTATTTTTTGTTCTATGTTTTATTTTGTACAGCAGATGGTGCCTAAAGGACGTGGCCATGGTGGAGGTGGACGTGGACACAGAAAGAACCAAATTCATCTAGTATGTTACATCATGTTGCAGAATTATTACCATCTTATAGCCACCATATCCAGACTTCAACATCACAATCACCATCTCCATTTATATCACCACCACCATCTTTGAGACCTCTACTATCACCTTTATCAAATGTAAGCCCACCACCCATTGTGATTCTTGCACAAACATTTGATCCATCTCTATCTTCTACACCACATTTTACACCGATTATTCCCCCATTTACAATACCAACAACATCATCAAATATTGTGCCTTCCTCTACAATCAGTGTAGAGTTAGAAATTGAGATTCTGGATGAGAGGTAAAAGAAATATGTAAAAATGACTTGAAAAAAAAAATTTGATGCTACTATCAATGGTTTTTTTTAATATTGTTATGATTTGCTTATTTTCAATGTTATTTATTTATTTGTACAGTTTTATTCCATCTCACAAGTGTTTGACTATAATTACAAATGCTTTCAAGAAATTGGATGATTCTAAAGCTTTTTCATGGAAGAAAGTTTCTGAATCGATAAAAGAGTCATATTTTAATGACATTCGGGTAAAAATAACAAAACAAAAGTATTGAAAAATAATTATCTAATTACTTAACTTTTATGTTGGTTATTATTCAAGCAGTAAATAATTATGTTCTTGTTGTTAATATAAATTATTTTGTCATTTTTCTATTTATAGAATCAGTGCACATGGGCACCCAAATTTGATGGAAAGATAAAGTCATTATGGGAGATCAAAGCTGCTCGACTATATTTTGATTTTGTCCATAAATTAAAGAAAATGAAAGAAATGCCTAATATTATATCTGAGGAAGACTGGCCCGAGTGGCTTAATTATAGGGAGCAGCCATATGTGAAGAAAAAATTAGATATTGCTAGCAAAAATTGATGAAGTGAGGTAGTTGGACTAGGTACAGGCTTTCTGTCGACACACTAGAGGTTCAAAGTCGAGCATTGAGCATGCTCGAGATTTGGTACAAATTTAAAATTCTAAACATTTCTATATTTTTTGGTTGTCCTAATAGTCCAATAAATAAAATCTCTGCATTGTTTTATTAATTTTGTTAAATTTTTTTATCATTTGTTTTTTTATGACTTAATAAAAATATATTCTAGGCTGGAGAATTGGATCGAGATCCAAATTTTTATGAGATTTTTAGGAAGATGCATGTAAAGATAGATGGTCACTATGTTGACAACAAGTCTCAAATGATTACTGTAAGAAATTGTTATATTAATTAGATTTTATAAAACTATAGTACATTATGAAAATTATTTTGAATGCAAAATATTAATAATAATTTTTGTAAATCTAGAATAGTTTTTTTCTCTATTTTATTTCAGGACCTAATGGAGGAACATGTGACATCTACTCATCAACAAGTTGAAGGTTCTATGGATATTCAACCAATTGAGAATGATCCTATTTATTTGGAGATAATTAGAGGTTGAAAGAAGCAGCGAGTGTACGGAATCAACTCTAAGGGAGTGGCATTTTGTTGTAGTAGTCATGCTTCTAATTCATCTGTCTCGATAATGGTAGATGAGGTGATCGAACATCAAGCATTGGAAACAAATAAACGTATTGTAGATATTGAGACTGAAATGAAAAAGAAAGATGATCAGATAATTAATTTGATTGAAAAAATGTAAGAAATTAAAGAAATGAATTATGAGATGAAAGAAATTAAAAATGTAATGCAATAGCAGATGTCCTATATGGAGTCACAATTAGCGGCATTGGCGCAACAGATATCATTCATAGATCTAGCTGTGAATCCTCACAGGAGAGGCTAGCAATAGCATTCCCTACAAATTATGAGGATGATAGAGTATGAGAATTATTTATGAACTGTTATTTATTTTTGTCTATGTGTAGCAAATAATTATAATATTTTTTTGTAGGTTTCAATTTTTTTTATTCTGGTTTTGTTCTTTGCTTTTCTGATTAACCAAATTAAGAATCTTTGCAGGACACATTATGTGAGACAAAAGAAAAAATTATGATTCAAAGCATTCAGACATTACCACGGTCCTTCCAATGCATGGGTCCCATATTTACCGATTTCAGCTTAATCAAAAAGAGTGCTAGCTTATCTTATCTTTATTATTCTAAAAACATTTTATTTTTGTATTATCTTTATCTCTAAACAGAATTACTGGACATCTTTTGAATTTTTATTGAAGCAGTATGACAATCAACTTTAATTTGTGTTTGTTCATGTCTATAATATTTATTTTTATATATTTGTGAATATGTTTTTGTGTCTTTGAATTTTTTGGGTAGAGTTTTAGCCTATTATAGGTATGTAAAAGCCTATTGTCAGTAGTGATAGCGGTGCCAGCGATGACAGTAGTGACGGCGGCGGCGGCGGTGGTGGCAAGCAGTGGCGGCAGCGGCAGCAGCTGAGGAAGCACCGGCAGCACCGGCAGAGGCAACATCAGTGGCGGTGGGGGTGGAAGTGGCATCAGTGGCAACCACGGCAGCTACTGCAGTGGTGGCAGTGGCGACGGCGTCGGGGGTGCCAGCGACAGCACTGGCAGCCACGATAGCTACAACGGCAGCACCGGTAATGGCAGTAGCATCGGCTATGACAGTGGAAGCGGCAGCGGCAGAGGCAAAGGCAGCAGCAGTGACAATGGCAACAGCGGCAAGAGCAGCAGCGACAACGGGAGTAGCTGTAGTGGCAATAAATGTGGTATATACGTATGTATATAGTCAGTATATACGTACTTATAATGCTATAGTATTTTATGTACATATATACTGAGTATATATATGTACTCATTATATATGTATGCATAATACTACAGTTTATATGTACGTATACTACAGTAATATATCTACGAGTGAAATGCTAGTATATATGTACATATTTACTGTAGCAATATATATTTACCAAAACATAGTTTTTTTATTATTTTGATTTTAATTGGTGGTATAAATTTCGTACAGATATGGTACCGCATTGTTTCCCATACGAAACTTGTATAAGTGAAGACATATTTCAAGAAACATTAAGCAACATTACTCGGACAACATTTTCCCAGCGAAAAGTTGGTGATCGAAGGAGCTGAGGGAGATAAAGCAACGTCAATGCATTGATAGATTATACTTTATACACAATCGGTAGATACATTGATTACTAAGATGTAATATAATTTTTGTTATATTTTTTAATTATTTAAAATATTGTATTAGAATAAGTTATTCAATGAATTTTTTTGTTTAATTTAAAATTTTCATTTGTAGTTTCTGTTTTTATTAAATTTAATATAAAAATATTTAATTAAATTATTTAATTAAATTTTAGTTTAAGTTGTATGACAATCAAATTTAATTTGTGTTTGTTCATGTCTATAATAATTATTTTTATATATCTGTGAAAATATTTGTGTGTCTCTGAATTTTTTGTGTAGAGTTTTAGCTTATTATAGGTATGTAAAAACCTAATATCAGCAGTAGTATCTGCGACATCGACGATAGTGATGGCAGTGGCAATAGCGGAAGCTGAAGTGGCAGCGGCGGTGGTGGAAGCGGCAGCGTCGGTAGCGGAAGGGGTAGTGGCAGAAGCGAAAGCGACAGTAGAGGCAGTGGTGGAGGCCGCAACAACGAAGGCAGCGGCAGCAGGAACGGCAGCATCGGAGGCAGCGGCGGCAGGAACGGCAGCATCGGAGGCAGCGGCGGGAGTGGCAACATCGGAAGCAGTGGCTACGATTGTAGCAGCGGCTACACCGGAAGCAGCGACGGTAGAAGTAGTTTCATCGGCTGCACAGCAAGTAGCAGCCGAGGCAGCACCGGCAGTGAGGGTAGTGGCGGCAACCACTGCAGCGGCAATTGTTATCGGTGGCAGAGGCTAGCAGAGGCAGTAGCGGCGGTGATAGTGGTAGCATTGGCGGCAAAAACATAGGTATTGGCAGTGACAACAACAACAATAGCAATGGCAGGAGTGCCAGCAAGAGCAGCAACAACTGCACCAAATGGGGTATATACGTACGAATAAAGTCATTAAATACATACATATAATACTGTAGTATTTTATGTACATATATACTAAGTATATTTGTACTCAATTTATATGTACACATAATACTACTATTTTTATGTACATGTACTGTATTAATATATGTACGAGTAAAATGCTAGTATATATTTACATATATACTGCAAGATTATATATATAGCAAAACATAACTTTTTTTTAATTTAAGTGAGTGGTCTAAATTTCTTATAGATATGATACAACATTGTTTCTCATACAAAGCTTTTATAAGTGATGTAATTTTTTACTAGATATTACGTGACGTGACTCGGACAGCTTTGTCGTAATAGAAAAATAATGATTGGAGGAGCAGATGGAGAGAAAGCAAAGTCAATGAATGGATATATTATACTTTATGCACTATTGGTAGATACATTGATGAATAAGATGAAATAAAATTTTATTATTTTTTTGTTTTAATTATGTAAAATATTGAATTAGAATAAGATATTAAATGATTTTATTTTTTGTTTATTATAAATTATTTATTGTTTTAATTTTTATTCAATTTGATATAAAAATATTAAATTATTTAATTAAAAAATTTTAAAATAAATTAAATTCTGAAATTATTTTTTAAATTAAAATATCTATGGAAAAATCTCTTACTAATTTAGCTAGGGAATTTTCCCTAGCTAATTTAGCCAGGAAAATATTAAAATTAGATATGGATTTTTCGTCTCTAAAATTTATAGACCAGCACTTTAGCTAGGGAATCTTCCGTCGTCATTTCGTTTATCGACGAAAAAACTCATTTAACTTGCTAATTTAGCTAGGGAATTTATCTTTTTTAGCAAGAGATTTTTCCGTCGCTAACTTTATAGCTAGGGACACTTTCCGTCGCTAAATTTTAGTAAAAAACACTTTAGATATGGAACCAATCCATCGGTAATCCGTCGCTATATCCCGTTTAGTGATGGAAAATGCCCATTTAGCTAGGAAATTATCCCTAGTTATATGGGAATTTTCTTGTAGTGCATGACGTACTTATTTTTTTTGGAAACCAAGAGCTTCAGGGCCCACTTATGTGTACCCCTACATCCCATTGGGCCCCCGGAGAATCGAGTAGGTAAAAAATATCTCTAGTAACCCCCACAAATAAGACTTGAACTCGTGACCTCATGGATATTACCAAGAGTCCCAACCAACTAAGCTCCTTATGAGAGGGTGTGTCCCATGACATACTTGTAATTACCTATCATGGTCGACATGCATAAATCTTTGTTATAGTAAAAATTCTAAATTTTAATTATATAACACATTCATATCTATCAACATCCAAACTACAATATTAATAAAAATATCACCATATAAAAATAATGTTTCTATCATACACAAATATATACCCCAATCATAGATCCTAATTTTGCCTAGCCTTGGGTAAGATTTCACATATAATGCTTAGAGAGAAATCTCATTAAATTGAGGGTTCCCAATACAAGCTAATGCTGGAATATAAGTATTAAAACCTAAATTCAATCAAATATTACTTACATTCATCTTGAATTTGTTTCTAATCGAGGATGGAATCATACTACTTATGGATTATTATTACTCTTGGCTTGAAATTCAAATCCCTTTCCTCTATTTTTTTTTGATTTTCTTCTAAATATTACTTAAATACTTTAGAAATCCTATATGATACTTTTAGTTAGAACCTGTGGTATCGGCTTGAGATCATGACTTTCATGTCTTATCGAATCTTTTATGGAGTACCAAAGTCATGGTGACAATGTATTTCATGGCTAAGTAACTCTTCTCTAGAGCACATTTTTTTGGTGCTGGGAATAACCATATTTGACATTCTATGTACTAACTTTTTTATGTCATTTGGTGGGTTTTAATTGTTGTGTTTGCACTTATTATAGTGTTTATTGGAAAAATTTACTAAGTTCTTATTTTTAGAGAATTTGATAAATATAAGAAAAATCCTAGTGATTTTGGATAAAATTAGTAAACTCGATGAAACAACGACTTAGAGTGTATAAAAGCAATGGAAAGTCATAATAATTCTCTTATCATGACTTGGATACACATTCTACACAATTGTAGTTATGTCATTCCTTCTTAAGGAGTTGGGATTTTATTTTTTTATTTAAAGTCAGGAGTTCAAATGATGCTAACCACTATAGCATTGTTGTCTTCCTTAAACATTCTAGAAAAAGGACTTATGGGAGAAAAGGTTTCCATCACCCATGACCTTAAGATATCATTATATATATAAACTATACTCAAAATTATAAAATAATTCATCCCACAAGCATTATCTACTTGTAAAATTTTTGATTCCCGATTCTCCAACAATAATTTTAGAGGGAGAGGTTCAGGCAATAAATATGCATGGATGTGTTAAGTTTTTATGAATATATAAAGGCACAACTAAAATAGAGGCATTCTAACTTCTGTTGACTTACTTGAACACCACGACGGTTTGTTTATGGATTGTTGTTAAGTGTTTGGATGATTTTTATTCATTGTTATAATTTTGTGTAAAATTTTTTGCTTGGTGTGTGATTTTTTTTCTTTTGTAATGAATGAGAAAACCACCACCAATGATGGTGTCAAAAGTGGTTGTTATGGTAAATGATAACATCAAAGGTGGTGACTACTACCTGCAACATCTCTTGTGAAGGTTGTCAAAGTAAATGATAGCACCTCGGGTGGTGGCTATTGTCAGTGACATCACCTATGAAGGTTATCATGATGAACTACATTACTAGAGGTGGTGATTATTGCCGGTAACATCACCTATGGAGTTTGTCATGGTGAACAATAGTGTTAGAGGTGGTGACTACCACCAGCAACATCACTTATGGAGGTTATCATAGTACACGATAGTTCTAGAGGTGGTGATTATAACCAATGATGTTAACTTTAGTAGTAGATATGGCCAATAATGGTAGATTTTATGGTGACCTTGAGCTAAAAATGATGCATATGGCAAAGTTCACAGTGGTAGGAGTAGATAGTAGTGGAGTTGATGGCTTTAGAATTAGACAATGGCAGAGTACAAGGCCAACGTATGAAACTAAATAGATTCCATGTTATTTTATTTTGGGCATTGCCTCAAACCATCATGCTGATACACTAGACAAATTATTTATGATTTAGGACACTAACCCAACTCTTGAAAAGTATTAGGTTATAAGTGTCCTAAAACCTAAATAGTTGGAACATTCAGCATTCATATTAACCTGATGCTTAGTTATCACTTATTTGTGACGTGAAAATGATGTGTGTGTGTGTGTGGCATATGTTTATGTGGCTTGGTAATATATATTTGTGGCAATAAAATGATGTGTGTGTGTGTGTGTGACATATGTGTATGTGGCCAGAAAATAATATATATATACAAAATGGCAAAATTATGTGCGAAAGGTGAAATTTGTTTCACAATATCACAAATTTTAAAATAAAAACTATCATTTTTAAATATCTAAGTGGGTGAGAAAATTTATTCAAAATAAATCCTATGGTCTCCAACATTGGTTTAAAAGTTATTCAAGTCAGTTAGCATGTTTGTCTCGGTAACTTCTTCATATCAGGCTAACTAGCTTGCAGGCACACTCTGCATAAATGATAATTGCATAATTTTGTAGATTAATTAAATGAATCACTTCTCCATATGAATGATTCATTTAAGGAATAATCATTTTATAATTATATGATGATTCGCACTTAGCTATGAATAATAAAACCAAAGAAAAGTCATTAGTTTAATCATGTTTGGCATGGTCTTCAATTGAGATAATAAGATTAATAGGAATTAGTCTATCTAAATAAATAATGAATAATAGATATCCTATCATCAATGACATGCTATACATGGTGTGTCAGATTGATGATGAATTCATTATAGAATTGTTGGAGGGAACCAATTCATGTCATGGAATTCAAACTTATAAGCTCATTGTAAATTAATAGGAAAATATCTTTCAACCCACTCCTCATAGTTCTCAAAAAGAATAATCTAGATGAAACTAATTATATAGACTAGAAAAAAAATTGTGACATTGTAATGAATATTGAAACTATAAGTTTGTACTTTCAAATATATGTCCAGATAAACCTCATAAATGGAAAATAGATGAGGAATTCAAGCATTATGAGAAATGAGTAAAGGATGATAAGATGTCTAGATATTATTTAGGCTTCTATGTCAAATGTACTCCAACATCAACATTAGTCTATGGCTACTAACTATGACATGATATCAAATCTCAAAAAAATAATTGGGAATCATACATGTTCTACAAGATAGAAAGCCATAAATGATATATTGAATACTATGTTGCCTGAAAATACCTTAGTAATGAATCATATTCTCAAGATGATTGGTCTTTTAAATGAGCAAAAGATCATTTGAGCTATAAAATTAATGTGGATTCTTAGTTTGATATTATTTTTCAATTTCTAACAGACTTTTATAAGCAATTATACTTAAATTATAATATGAATAGATCATATTAAACTTTGGCATAATTGCTTAAGAAATTGGCATTGGCTGAAATTATTATCAAGAAACCATATGGAGTATTGTGCCTAAAAAAACTTCTAAACTAAAATGAAAGAAGAATAGGAAATTTCAAAAATGTGCCCAAGTTCCATTGACAACTCCCAAGTCACAACTTGAGTAAAAATACAAAAATAAAAATATTTTTATTACAAATAATTAGGATACTATAAGAAGTAGTATCTAATTTATCTCAATATTTTAAATAATTAAGGTAAATCTCAATTACTTGTAGTTGAAACATATTTATTAGTGGTATCTATGAATACTTGGTGTGTAGATACGGGCATCCTTAATTATGTCTATAATTTTTTATAGTGGTTCTAAAAAATCAGACAACTAAGTCTAAGATTGATCTTCACATAAGAAACACTACTAAGGCATCGACTATTATAGTGAGAGATTGCATGCTTCAATTTGAAAGAAATATTGTTTTAATTTTGAAAGATTATTTTTATGTACCTTCAATTAGAAGAAACTTGATTTTAGTTTCAAGTTTAGTTAAAGTTGGATTCTCCTTTTTATTTAATGATTTTGTAATAATTTACTTAAATAACAAGATTATCTATTTTGGTACATTAAAAGACAACTTTTATGTTATTAAAATTATTTATGATCTGCTATATCAATTCAAGTCAAGTAACATTAATACCTTACCACATAAAAGAAAATAGCTTTCTTATATGAACCAAGTCTATCTTTGGCATTTATGCCTAGGTCATATAAATTTAAAATAGTTTTCGATACTAATTAAAGATGGACCTTTTAGTTAATTGACATTGGAAATATTTTAAATATGCAAGTCTTGCTTAGAAGGAAAAATGATTAAATAGCCTTTTATGGCCAAAAGTATTAAGCCAAAAATCCACTAGAAATGGTTCATTCTGATTTATATGGGCCTATGCCTATCAAATAAAGATGTTGTTTTGAGTACTTCTTTACTTCCATTGATGATTACTTAATATATGAGTAAATTTAATTAATACACCATAAGTTTGATGCCTTTGAAAATTCAAAGAGTATATGATAGAAATGAAGAAATATAATAAATGTATAAAAATACTGTGATTTAATCATGTTAACAAGTATCTCTTTGGAGAGCATAGGAACTACTTATTGGAACAAGAAATTACATCCCAATTATTTACTCATGATGCTCTACAATAGAATCATATGCCAAAATAAGGAATACGACTCTTATGGATATGGTAAATGATGAGGTATTTATATATGTTTGATTTATTCTTGGGATACGCATTGGAAATAATAGCTTATGATTTAAACTTAGTTTTATCTATGTTGATACCTACTAATCCAACTGAATTTTTCACTAGGCATAACCTAGTCTAAAACATATTTATTTATGGGGTTGCTCACCACATGTGCTGAAAGGGAAGAAAGATAAGTTGAAAACGTGAATAGATATCCTAGATGAACTAAAAGTGATTTATTTTATAGTCTAAAAGTTCACAAGGTCATTTTTAGCACAGATGTTAGATTCCTATAAAAAGACTATATATCAAACCACAAGCCTAGAAGTTGAATTATTGTAGAGATGTTAAGAGGAAGTAAGCCAATCCAAACTTCTTCAATACCAGAAGGAACACAACATGGTAATATCTTTGATATCTCATTACCTCATCATAATGAGAGAATTATTAGTGATAGTATTGATGCTGAGTCATATGAGTCTATGCTTGATATTCTGGTTGCACAACCAAAAGGTAATGATCATAATAATTCAAAAGGATTAGTATATATGCACCATGTTGCTAAAAATATATAACCAAGAGAATTGTCTCATCAAAGTTATTATAAGGAGAAACTACTCATATTCTTAGGATTAAGATTTTGCGAGATCGCATTCAAAGAATATTAGACTTGTCTCAAGTTATTTATATCGATTAGATATTAACTCATTTTAGCATACAATATTCCAAAAAAGATTTTATTCTTTTCAGACATAAATCATTAAATTAAAAAAATAATATCTCAAAATATCTAATGAGATAGAAATAATAAAGGAGCTCCTTATGTATTTGTAGTAGGTAGAGGTGTCAAATGAGTTAGGCAATCTGGCCCAGGACTAAGACATAACTCGACTCAGCCATGCCTAGACCAGCACGACATAGTCTAGAATCATGCCTGGGCCCATGCTGGGCTGAGGTAACCCATGCATCATGCTAGGCTAGGCACAACCTGATATCATGCCCCAAAGGCATGATTTCACCGACACAACCTGAATCGTGCCCCACCTTCCTGCCCCATTTAATCGGACCCAGATATCAGGCCAGTCTTTGGAATTCGGAGTCCAAAGTCTGACCGACCAAATCCCAAACCCAACCTAGATGCCTAACTTTAGGACTTTGGTTGACTGATTCTAGAAGATGAATCTTCTAGAATCTATGACCGTTGGGTTGGTTCAACGGTCGAATCGGCCCAACGGTCAAAAAAAATTAAAATTAAAATAATCATGTTTTTAATTTTTAGCCGTTGGATTTATCAGCCCCAACAATTAGTGGCAGAATCCAATGATTCTTCCCCTTTAATTAAAAAAAATTAAAATAATGATTTTTTTAAAAACTTACATTTTTAAAATTTATATATTACCCCCCCCCCTCTCATTCCTAATTTGTATCTTCTCTCTCTCTCATATTATATCATTATTTCCATCTTTTTCTTAGCTCTCGTCCCTTTCTCTCTCTCTCTCTCTCAATCTCTCCTTTCAGTTTTGACATTAGAGACTTAGGTGCGGAGTGAGGACTAGCAATTGTGGTGCAAACATATAAAGCAAATGAGATTTTATGCATTAAAGGTATTAATTATACTAATATAATTAATATAATTTTAATTAATATTAATTAATATATAATTTTAAAAACAAAAAATATAATATAATTAATAAAATAATAAAAAATTAAAAAGACATTATAATTTTACTAATGATAAAGAAATTAATTTAAACGTAAATATTAAAAATTTTAATATGGATAATGATAACCCTACGGAAAGGTTCGAGGCTGCCGAAACTTTGTTTTCTCTTGTCATCTTAACCCAAATATTTAAAAAATAAAAACCTAGCAGAAAATCAAAAGTTTGGACTCACTTTAATATAATATAACATAAAAATATTAGGGGTACAATGCAAATATTACAAAAAAATATTAACTTGTAATAGTTCATTTAAGACTAGGCACTTAAAGAGGCAGTCGAATAATACACCAAAAAATATAGTGTATTAGATCCTAAACAAACCGAACTCAACATTAGATTTTTTGAGGGTGGATCCAATTCATCCTCAATGTTGATTCCCTTCATATACCACAATAAGTCAGGAAGAAAAGACATGACCAAACTAATCACTATGATGGGTCTTCCAATTAGATATTCAGAGGATTAAAGAATAGTCAGTATCATGCTGACTTATATTTAGTCTACATATCATAGGATTCCTAGGTCCACATATATGAATGACAAACTAAAATACTATAACTTAGAAAAAGAAATAATAATTAATGAATTTAGGGAATATATTAGAGTGGTGTCCGTGATGTTCGATATCCAGACTAGTCATGATGATGCATCATATGCATACCTCACCGCCCAATATATAGATTCAAAATGGACACTAATAAAAAAAAATATTAGAATTCTCAAAGATTTTTCATCCTCATAATGGCTCGGTCATTTATGAGTGCATGATGATAATTTTTAGAGAATATAATATTTAAAATAAAATATATAATATCACATTTGTAATGCATCTAACAATGAAGTAGCTATTAACATGTTTATTAGGACTAGATGAGCCATTAGAAGAGATTTTCCATGTTAGATGCATGTGTCACATTATTAACCTCATAGTATAAGCAGGGATGATATTCATCAGTTGGATGTGAGATACCATTGGAATTACACATACTTGATATTGGAGTCATGTGTTGGATACGAACATGTAATATCTGACTACATCAATTATAAGAGCAACGAACTTATTATTGACAATATTGACTAAGCCGTATAAATTTCATTTATGAAATTCTTGAACATATATTCATCAATTTATATTCTCATCATTTGCTTTGCAATTAGGTACATATACAAAATTAGTTGCATGTTTAAGAAGTTTAGAGATGACCTGATATTTAGCCTTATGGTTGTAGAGATGGAAACCAAGTATTTAAAGTACTAGCCCATCATTCCATCTCTTTATTGTTTGGCTGTTTGCATGGACCCTAGGATTAAGGTGGAAGGGGTAGAGAATGTTTTGACATACATATCTTCATGCATGAACCAAGAAGAAAAACCTGAAGAGTTCATTCATGAGAAGTTGACTGAGCTATTTATATATCATGATACTAGGTATGGTGGTAGTTGTAGTGAGACTCTAAGTATGGACATGGATACCATATTTGAGAATGATAACTTCTCCATTCAGTTAGCGAGAGAAAATGATGGGGTGGACCATCAAATAGGAGTGAGCTATCTCGGTACTTAGATATTGATTACTGTTTAATCCTATGACATACCAAAAATAAGAATCATGATATTTTACAGTGATGAAAATCATGAGTCCACCTATCCCGTGTTGTCTAAGATGACGTGAGATCTACTGACTCCTCTAGTGTCGAGCATAGCATTGGATTCTACTTTTTCTATTATAGTGAATATGATTTTAGATAGAAAATTGAGATTACGGCCAGATATTATTGAGGCATCAACATGCATGAAAGATTTGGAGGATTTGAGTTTGTGCATCCAAGATCATTATGCAATTATAGTAAGAGCGGAGGAGTTGGTTGCTGATGATGATTCGTGAGACTTTGATATTGATTGACCATTGAGATGATATTGAGACATTGAGCTTGTTATACTGCCTACGGCCTACCATTAATGATTCTGATACCATCATACGCTGCCAAGATTTATCATTTTTGGATTGTCTTTATTTATTTTTGTCTTTTGACTTTTAGCTTGCTATTTTTTTTGTTATGTTATTTGTTTATTCAACACTTACTTATGAGATTCATGTTTTATGTTTATGAGTTTATCTTTGATGTATTGTTTTTTATCTTGTAATGATTTAATCTTGCTTTGTTATTTTGTAATTTATATGTGTTTTTAGTTATTAGTTGTGAGTTTTGACTCATGACTCGTGATAGCAATTTTTTTTTGTTTTATTAATTTTATTAATTAATTAATTTAGTATTAAAATTTAAAATTTATAATATTTTTGAAGTTTGGGATGACCAAATTTTGAACGAGCCAAATCGGCCCGACCCAGCTTGACCCAAGCATGACTTGTCAAGTTCAGGCATGACCCGGCCCAAACCAGGTACAAGGTAGGCCATGCTGGGCTGGCACTTCTCAAGTCATTTTGTGTTGGGCACGGTACAGTGGCCCGATTGGACCACCAAAAAATGGGCTGACCCAGCCCAGCCCAACCCATTTGACACCTCTAGTAGTGGAAAGCTTGATGTATGCAATACTTTATACTAGGCTTGATATCTATTTTACTATAGGCATAGTAAGTAGATGTCCATATAACTTATGACAAGAATATTGGACAATAGTAAAATATGTAATAAATTACTTAAAAGGGACTAGAGATTATATGTTAGTGTACAATGCAAACAATCTTGTGCCTATAAGATATACAGACTCAGATTTCCAATTAGATGAGTATTTGAGAAAATCAATCTTGGATTATTTATTTACATTTGGAAGTGAATCTATAAGTTGGAGTAGCATCAAATAATCTTGTTTTGCTAATTCTACCATGGAGATTAAGTATGTGGCACCTTCAGAGGCAACCAAAGAGATTGTATGGTTTAAGAACTTTCTGATATATATATGGGTCTTCCCTCTGTGCAACTATCAATTACACTTTATTGTGACAATAGTGAAGCAGTGCAAATTTGAAAAAACCTAAAACCAATAAGAAAACAAAACACATCTAGCATTAATATCATCTAATAAGAAATATTGTGAAAAAAAAGGGATATGGTGGTGATGAAAATAACATCGATAGACAACTTGACAAATCCTTTTATGAAGAGCCTTCTAGCTAAAGCTTTTAAAATACAAGCGAAAGGAATGAGATTTAGATGTGTGAAATTATGGCTTTGAGTCTAAGTCGGACATTGTTGGAATTGATTTATACTAAAAGTTATTTCTTATTATAATTTTTTCATTTTCTTAATTTATTTATCTCTCTTGGTTTAAAATAAAAGATTTTACAATGAGTTGAATTTGTGAAAATGCATGTCATTTATTCTGTACTATAGATAATTTGGTGCATAGCATTTAGCTTATATATAGAAGATCAAATCAGTAGTTCTTGTGGAATATAAGTTTGTAATTCATAATCTAGATAGAGCTAGACAACCTATAAATAAGATAGTAATACTAAATTTTAGTTGACTATAGTGAATATTGAAATTTTATCTTTTAATACAAGTACACTTGAGTGTAATGAACAAGACCAACATGGTGTAATTATTTATATTAACTTGTAAAATAAAATATATTATTATTGCTATTATCACTTTTTATTCTTATTCATGAAGTAATTAATATTTGCATACTTTTATTAATAGTTGTTTTGATTCATTAAGAGTGAGATTTAGAAATTGAATATATAACTTTATGAATTAGATAATTTTATCAAGTGTGTGGTGAATATTGATTATTGATTGAACTGGTAAAATAGTATATATTGTTATTGCTATAAACACTATTATGCTTATTTATGAAGTAATTAATATTTGCATACTTGTATTAATAGTTGTTTTGATTCAATAAAGAGTGAGAATTAAAAATAAAATATGGAACTCTATGAATTAGGCAATTTTATCAAATTTATAGTGAATATTGATTGTTTATTGAATCCATGTCCTATTAGAATGATTGTTGATGCCTCCTTGAAGAAACTAATAAGTTTGATATTATCAAATCCTATAGTTTATATATTATAATTTAACTAATTAGATATTAATTGAATTAAATTATTTATAATCAAAATTAACATTTTGATCTGATAATTCAAATAAGTTAAGTATAAAGTATCAAAGGAAATAATAAAAGATTGATTGAATTAGATTATTCATGATTTGATTCGATTAATGGATATCTGTAATCATATTATGAGAAATTTAATCACTGTTAAGTAATAAAAGACATTATTTTTAATTAAGAGAGGAAATGCAATTATAATTATATAATAGTATGAAGTATACCTAAATGTCCACAATCAGTTATTGTTAATTTATTTGCATGTTTATTATATATAATATCCTTGAATAATATTATTAATTTTTCTAAATGTCCACAATCAGTTATTGTTATGGGAATATTAATAAATTAAGATTAGTATAAAGTTTGATTGATATTTAAGGGATGATATGTGTATGAGATACAAATCAAATTTATATCTATTTGTTGAGAACAAATATTGGACAGACCCATCTTGAGATTAATATATGGATCAAATTCATAAGTTAATATTTAATAGTTAATATTTAATATTTAATAGTTCTCAACATAATGAATATTATGTTTTGATATAATCAAACGTTGTCTTTTATCAGATGACTTTAAAGGTTATACTTAAACATTATAAGAATTATGTAGTGAGATATGAGCGATTAAGATGAAATTTGTCCCGCTTATTATAAGAAAGATTTCTCTAGGTCCCCTCGACAATTGAGACAGAGAAATGCATGATCATGCTCAAATGAATTGATTGAGATCAATATCATTTGTTTATTCAGTCTAATTGGGTTTTGAGTAATCAAATATAAAATGATATAAGATTAATTTTGTCCGTGCCTTATATTCTATCAAGATATCATGAGACAAAATGATTATGTCATTAGCTATATTAAAGTTGTCTCGAATCATGAGCTTTTCATTTAACTTGGATAGTCATAATGTCTTGCTAAAGGCCACATTTGACTTGTAGGATCAAAATGTGATTTAGGCCTACTACCAATCTTAATTGGATCTATAAGGTCGCACATTAAGAATAAATAATAATAGTTATGGTTTTTCACATTTTGTAGTAATTTAAAATGATGAGATTATTTTAAAAGCACAAATAACAATTAGTTATTATTTAAATTCGAATTTAATTTTGAGAAAGTTTAATTTAAATAAATAATTAATTTATTACATTTAACTTAAATTTTAATGAATAAATTCATCTAAAAGAGATTTTTAAGGATTTGAATTTTAGTTGTAATTATTTTAAAGAGTTTTAAATATATAATTAAATTTATTTATGACTAAAATTCTAGCAGACTTGTGTGTGTGTGTAAGTATATATATATAAGATAGATTTGATGCAAGTAATCGTCTTTTATAAAACAAAGAGAGACCTTTTCATTTTGAGAAGATGAATCTGAACTAGCATTCAACAAGATCATTCATTATTTATTTGTGTGTGGATACTTGTAGAGGGTGGTCATTTTTCAAAAAGGCAACACCTTTGAAGATCTGAATAAACTAAGATGCACACTTTGAATGCTTGACGAATCAATCTACAAGAGGTAAGTTTTGTTTATCCTTCCTTCATGTTTTTATGAAACGCATGTGATCCTTTGTGGATTAAGGGATAAAAATTAAAAATTCCATTGTATTTATGTTTTAGTTAGTTTGGATATTTTGCCCAAAACCCCAACATGTACAACATTGACAAAAATCTTAAAACCCATTATATGCCCACAAACCATAAGCGAACTCTAGCAAGATATTATAACTATCTAAGTTTTGTGAATGTGACATGGTCTAATTCATAATGATGTTATATTTTTTTTGTCATAATTTATCTTGATTGAACATGAGACATAGATTAAATCATCTTTATTTCATCATATTATTTCTTGGCCTTTAAAAATAGTGTAACATAAAAAATTGATGTTAATAACCTTTATTATTTAATTTAAACATAACCATGCATGTTTCTTTAGTTTTACTTGTCGAGGGGTTGAAAGATATCTTGCTCAAAAAGAGAGGGACACATTCTTCATTATTCACTCACTTACCATTGCAAGATTCATTTTATATTCAGCTACTATTTGTATTAGTACCCTATTTCAGATGATGTTAGATTGTGTTGAAACATAAATTTCATCACATAAAAATTTATAATGTCTTTATGTTCAAGGACTAATATAATCATAATAATGATAACTACTCATAATATTTATACTATCTAATATTCTTATGGTGGGTCATTCTAATACAACTTTATCCAACACATACATATGCGTTGACTTGATATCATACTTTCATTATTAATAAAACATAATTATCCATGAGACTATATACTAACCTTAACTTATTATTATTCTACCAATAATAAGTGACTATTGATAATTTAGAATAGTATCTCATTTATCTTCGAGATTTTATTATTGACCATAATTAGAATCAATTATTGATAAAATAAATTATCAAATCAATTCAATACAATGATGATGAAAAATGTTTCTTTATTAATAAAATATAGTGATGATAACAATTACACTATTAGCCTAGAACATGTCACCAATAGAGCACATTTTCATGATATATGGCTTTTCACATCCATTCAAGATTTTTGTTTATCATTCAAGAGTAAAAATATAGTGAATTTCAAGTTTTAATATCATTGGATAAAATAAATAACGTGTCAACCACCAAGCACAAGAAGATGCTACTTAATTTGATTTTTTTTAAGGAATGATTTAGTTTCGATGACATTTGAGTCCCTCTCGCAATCCAAAGGATTGCTTTGGATGTTTTATTGTTTTCCATGAAGTTTTGATATGGTTTTTAATTGTGATCTTTATTATTCATGATATCAAAGAATTAAATTTATGTTCTTAATGTTTTATTAGGTCATGCAGATTTTTGGCACAATATAAGATGTTATTCTCATCTTAATTGATATGTGATTATCATTTATTTACCACATGTTATAGTTTTTGATATATCATTAATACAAATTAATTTATTAGATAGATAGTATACATGCTTATTATTATTATTATTATTATTATTATTATTATTCTGTTACTAATTGTCATTATATTGTATTGGTCAAACATTATGAATGCTCATGCTTGAAATCAATGCTAAATTATTTAAATTAAAATTATATAATTAATATTAAACAATTCCCATGCGTATAATCTTATTTTAATAGTGTAGTTTAGAATTTTCACCATAAATGTTCTAATCATGTTTAACTTAACATGATGAAATTTTCACCAAAAAAATATAATATTAGAGATTAGTCAATAGTTTTGCTAATCTAGTTTCATGTTAATTTTGGAACTAACATAACATTAAACTAAAATATATATATTTTTTGGAGTTAAAGATTTCCATTTTTGTAGGGTTATCAAAACATCTCATAGATGATGTGCTACTTATTTCATATAAAAAACATACATTTTAATTATTTATTATATTTTTATTTCATTGACTTGAAGTAAAATCTATTTATTTTAATTTTTAAACTCACTCATTAAATGTGAAATCTTTCTTTATCTTTTACTGATTAATTTGTTTTTAATTGCTAAGAAAGAAAAAGAAATTATCCAAAAAAATAAAATTTATTTTAAACTGATTTTTTTTAGGGACAACGATTAAATATTAAGTGGTACAGTTCACTTGTGTACTATTTAAAGGTAAAATAATGTCTCATACGCTAAATAAAAAAATATTTACTATTTGAGAACTTAAACTAACTTTTGATATTTAAAATAAACGTGCACAACATCAAAATTTATTAAAGCTCTCATGCACTTTCATTTCACTTGTCCTCACTGGTATCCCCACTCCAAGTCCAGTAGTATCATCAATGAAATTTTTTAAAAAACAATTAACTAACTATTTCCAAAGCACAATTTTCGATTACATTATTTTTGAAAAAAAATTATGTCTACACATATACGTATTTTCCAAAACTTATACTGTGTTTATATGTATGTATTATGTATTAGTATTCTTATGATTTGGTATATACAAATATGTTACGTATATGATGCATACAACATTTAAATATATATGTACACACACATACCTTTATATGTATATAATATAAAAATATACATATAAACAAATATATATTCAATATAGTATAAGTTTTTGAAAAATATGTATACTTGGATTAAATACAATTCTTCCTTGAAAATAATATTTTCAAAAAAAAGTTGATGAATTATTTTTTTTTTTCTGATTTGTTTAATGGTGGCTGGACATGGGGTGGGTATAATAATATAAAATCAAATGACAACTGACAGTGCCACATAACTTAAATAAGTTTTGGTGGCACACGGTTTTTGTAAATATAAAAACTTAGCCTTACTCATCCGGGATTTTGATGGAAGTTAATTTAGAATTCTAGCTAGTCGGTTTTTGTATTTATTTATTGATATTAATAAAATTGGTTATTAAAAAAAACCATTAGATTTAATTTTATTATAATAAGATAAAAAATAAATTATCGTTACCGAATTCCGATAAAACACATTCTGTTCCTTGGTGGTCGGGTACGCACGGGATGAATTGAGGGACGGTGCCGTTTAATCAGCTATTCCTTCAATGAGATAAGCATCCTTGTTGGTTTTTACGTTCTCTGCCATCGACTCATCTCTTTTTCTCTGTGTCTCTCTTTCCTTTGCCATTCCAATTCCTGGCTAAAAGAAACCCTGATTAGCTTCTCAAAACAATTTTCTTCTTCGACAGGGTAAATCCTTCTGTTCTTGAGGTTCTAGGGATCATATTGTTTGTTTTTTTATTGTTTTATTTGTAGCATCAATCAAATTCTTTGTTTTTAAGTTTTCTACTAGTAATTATCAGCTGGTGAGCACCTAAGATACTGTTTATCATTTGGGAATGAATCAGGATTGCATATGAAAAAAATTATGACTGGTTGACTCAGTATTTTTTGAATCGTGTTAATTCTGATAGAAAAAGATTTAAAAAACTCACCGAATTTTGTTTAATTTTATTTCTGGCTGATTGATGATCTGCTAATCCTCTGGTAATTAGGCAGAATCATCTTTTATTTTTTTGACTTAAGCGTTGTTATTGACTTGGGATTGGATAACTTTACCAGGTAAAAAAAATAGATCTTTCCACTTCAATATATATATATATGTTGAAATTCTCGTTCCTTGTTTGCAAGAGTTATTCGGTTAAGTCCTTTACAAGATTCATCTGTGCAATGATTTTGCGTGGCAGGTGGGGACTTTTTTGTTATGTTGATACAGTTGGCTAACCAAGAGTGGAATGGTTATGTAAATCAAAAATATCCACCAAAGAGTGAGTTTTGAAAATACTTCATACATTGAATGACTGATGTCCTGTGCTCAGTTTGATTTTAGTGAGAATCAGGGCTGTTGAGGCTTAGAGCCAAAATGTTAGAAATCAAGTCACTGTTTGACAGTTGATTAGTAATCATGTTTTTTAATCTATCAAGTGCCAACCAAATAAGCCCTTTAGTATTTGGCGGTGAAAATTAGATTTTGCATGGAAATATGGAGAAATTGTTTGTTGAATGCAAAGTGGGTTAACAAATAAGTTGAGCTAGCATGCAATGAATTTCTTAAAAAAAGAAGATATACTGTATTGTTCTATCAATGACAGTTCATTGTAATTTTATATTTGTAAATCAAATCTTGCAAAAAGTTGACATTTATTTTCTTGCAAGCCGTTATTGCCACATCTATTGGTAATTCTTGCTTGAACATACAGCTTTAATGAATTCATCCATCAATAATCTCAAATGGGCGAGCCTTTTCACAATAACATTTTACTTAACCATAGTTTTTTATGCACTTACAAATTTTATACATAACCTTTACACCATTTTGCCCTAACAATGTTCAATTAAAATTACCTTTTCTGAAGATTTCTGAAGAGATGATTTTCCATTGTGGTATTGCAATACATTGAGGTGAAGCGGTTTCTATATTAGTAATACATGAACAACTCTATTCAAATAGCTTAATGCTTTTTTATGTGCTTAATAGTTGATATTGAGATCAGACTCACTTTTTTATTCTGTTTTGGAGGAATAATAATGTGAAGGGAATAGTCATGCAACAATGAACCAAGCAAAATTGAGCTTTTTGAACTTTAAATTATGAAGAGTTATGAAAATTTAAAGTTGTGTAGAAAATTTGGTGCATTGATCATTGAGAAGATCTTAATTTCTGTGCTTTTTTAGGTTCCATGTTAAAATTTTTATGTTTATGCACTAATTATTTTAATTATTATCATTCAAAATTTATCCTAATTACTCGACACTGATTATGTAAATTATATTTTTCAAATTAACTTTGTTAAAAGTTGTATTAACTTTTATTATATTACTTGTTATATTTTTGTTTAGAATTTTTACTTTAATTTTTATAGGTTGATTTTTAGTTTTAGTTTTTTTTTTCTTCACTCGAACAATCTTATATTTTCTAATTGGTGCATTATAGAAGTTTTATTTTGGATAGTGATCAAATCATATCAGATAATTATTCATTATTTTATTATGTATAAGAGTTATGATTATAAATTAATTCTCTTTCTTTTGATATTTATTCATGCATTGTTTTTATTATGTGTGACTTTTATTTTTATTTTAATGCTACTTTGCCTTTATATGGTCAAGGACTAAACTCAAGAGTATCCAATAATTTGCAACTTATTTTATAATATACCAATATGTATAGTATATTTGTGAATGTGCTATATCTCCTGGCTTTTCTGATCTTTATTTCTTTTTTTTTTTTTTTGCAGGTTGTCCTGGAATTTAGGTGTTGCTCAATTGATTTGATGGATGATGATAGTGCAGATGGATAACATGTCAGCCTCATCATGGGAGCGAGCGAGGCGCCTATTCGAAAAGGTACTCTCTTGGATAATGCTGCTTGATCAAAATGGAAATGATTGTTCAGATTATGATTTAGTGCCATTACATTTTATCATCTGTTTATTTCAAGATTTAATTGATGTAATCTTTGTCTAGCAAATAACTACAGTGATGTTATATTGTCTTAATATTTTTTTATCATTCATTGTACAGAATATTGAGTTGGAGAATTCACGTCGAAAATCAGCTCAGGCACGAATACCATCAGATCCTAATACATGGCAGCAGATGCGTGAGAATTTTGAAGCCATAATTCTTGAGGATAATGGTTTCTCTGAGCAGTACTGTGTGGAGTCTATGCTGTGGCAGTTACACCATAGGCGTATTGAAGAACTAAGGTCGCACTTAAATGCTGCTTTAGCTATCAAAAGCGTAAATAATTCACAGAATGTGGATATTCTTGCCCGACCTGACAGAATCACAAAAATTAGAGTCCAGTTTAAAACCTTCTTAACAGAAGCCAGTGGTTTCTATCATGATTTGATGGTGAAAATGAAGGTCAAGTATGGGCTTCCATTGGATTATTCTTCTGAGGATGTCAATGATCAGCTAATAGATAAACATAGGAAGAGATCAGATGATGTGCGGAAGGGTCTTATCTCATGTCACCGTTGTTTGATATACTTAGGAGACCTTGCAAGATATAAAGGATTGCATGGGGAGAGTGATTCCAGAACTTCTGACTATGCTGCTGCTTCAAGTTATTATCTTCAAGCTGCTTCTTTTTGGCCATCTAATGGCAACCCTCATCATCAGGTTTGCCCTTAATTGTTCAAATGCCATCTTAAGTAAGTAAAATGCTGGTCTTGTCATTATGATTATTGGGGATTGCCTAAAGGTGTCAAACGGGTTGTTCTGTGCTGTGCTGTACCACGACTCATTTTTGTGTGGCCTAGCTGTGCCACCATGCTGAGCTGAGCTCATTGCTGCCAAACATCAGGCCCAACATGGGCCATTGGGCCCACACCATTGCAGGGCCGTGTTGGATCGTGCTTGTTTTGGTTTTGGACAGAAAATAGAAATTCAAAAAAATATAAAATAATTTTAAATTATAATTTTGTATTGAATTATTATTCAAAAATATTATGTTTCAAAAAATTAAAATAAAATAAATAATAAAAAAATTTGAAATTCATGATCGCATATTCCTCAAATAAAAAGTTTATTTCATTTTATAATAAAAAATAAAAAATAATATATTTTATAACATACAATGATGTAAAACATAACTCATAAGCTAATTAGTATAATAATGCATAAATCATAATTACATAATTCATAAACAAATGTCAGACAAAAAAAATAATGACAACATCAATAAAGTATTGTATAAAAAAATCATAAATCTTATTAGTCATCAATTAGTGTAAATAGTATGATAATGTGGATGCAAATATAAATCATCATCATGTAAGCATATGAACGTATCGCTAATTGTTGTTTTAATATTCTCGATCTTTATTTTTTTTGAATTATTATTTTATAGTAGTGCCGTGTCGATCCTGGCATAACTAATTCTAGTAGTGCCTTGTGTCGTGTCCAGATTGTCTGATCTATTTGACACATTTATGATTACATGCTAGTATTAAATATTAATGCCTATATAATGCCTTGTTGATCTTAAAAACAACAAACAATGATTTATATGTTTTTGTGTATACTTTCCTCAAGGTGGATATGAGTGTATGGTGCATTTGATTTTTTTTGCTTCTTAGCTTGCTATTTTGGCTATGTATTTTGGGGATGAGTTGGTGGCAATCTATCGGTATTTCAGAAGTTTAGCTGTGGATAATCCCTTCACAACTGCAAGAGATAATTTGATTGTTGCTTTTGAAAAGGTATATATTGTTGTTTATTGGAAAATTTATTTGCTAAGACTAAATGCATATCATGTTGTGATGCACATGAAAACATACATTTGATGCTCATATTTATTTTGATTTGCTTGTTTTTTTTGCATGCTTATACATATATATATATGTATATTTGTGAAACATCCAATTCATCTTAATGAAGGTGTAATGTAGTATATGAACATGGTTATATGAAATGGTAAAAATAAAAAGTAATTGGAAGACCATCCACATTAAAATTTCTAATTATTGATTGTGAAAAATGAATATCTTGAGAGTGAGAATCTTTTTAATTAGAAAAGTAGCTGACTTATGCCATTAAGAGTTCTAATTGAGTATTTACTTAATTGAATGATTAATGTAACTCGTAATTATTTTTTGTTGTTACCTAAAATTAATGGAAAAGAAATCAATTTTCTCATGTGTGATTGTGATCAAGTTTGTTATTATGAGGTGAAACACCAAACTTTTGTGGTAAAATTTGATGATAGATTGTTGTGTTTGTTAACCTATTATGGTAAGATTTGAGGTAGTGTTATTTTATTTTAATAATTAATTTCAAATTATTTTGATCAATACTAGTGAAATTAATAGAATAAACCTATGTTAAATTTATAATATTTGTTTTCTTTTACTATTTTATTATATAATAATTAACTATTTATTCTTTGGCATGCTAATGATTATATTTTATCAGGATTTTATGTAGATTATACAAATAATTTTTGAAAAAATTTTTGAAAACGCCTTCTTAGGACTTACTTTGGGAAGGAGATGGAGATGGAGGAGATAGAGAAGAGAAAGTTGCTAAAAGAAAAAAACATTATTAAAAAATGTGAAGTTGAACTGTTTGAATATACATAATCATATATATGATTTGAGACAACCCATTAGTCAGGTACTCTTAAACATGAAAAATAAATAAAAAATTTAAAATATAAAACTAAAAACTCAATATCTTTTTCAAACTAAGATATATATGTTATATATTTTTAGTTCTGAATAGAGAAAATTGTGATTATTTGAGATTTATTATGAGAATGTATGCAATTTGCTTACTAATAGTCATTGAATCATTGTACATTATTTTTTGAATAAAGTGATAATAAATTTTAATATATTTTACATTCTTGTGGAATATTGATTTGGCATCAATATACTAGTTTATTTGGATATTATAGTAAAATATTATTGGTATCTAAATTGTTAGACAAAGTTCTTTCAAAAAGTGTATAGTCTACTAAAGCTTGTTAGTAGCAAATGTCATAATTTTTTTTTGTCTTTGTATTAGATCTTGATATAATCATTTGTCTTTTATTTTTTAATGAAATGAGATTACTTATTTAATATAAAAATATATGGTGAATCTTTTCTTTATAATCATAAAAGTTAAACTAAAACCTAAAAATATTTATATTTGATTATGACCATAATTTCTAAATAGAATCTCACATCATAAATTTTTTTTCACATATATGAAAATTTAAGTACTATATTCATATGAATATGACTAGGAAAATATATAAAATGATTAATTATATTAATATCTTAAGTAATAGTTATTATTAGATAGAATTTTTCTTTGATCATCATATATTTATTGGAGATAATTGATGAACCAATTAATGTAGATAAGTTTATACTTGGATTACATATTGAGTCAGCAAGTGCACATCTCAACATATTGAGATTAGATAAACTATTTGAAGCATTTATCGTTTGAGAAAGAAAGATCATATCTCATGAATATCTAATCTCATTACCAAGAAAATATATATGATCTTTTAAATCTTTTGTTTGAAACTTGGTACATTAAAATAATTTTAGTTGAAATATATTCAGTTGTTCATCATTTGTAATTAGAATGTCATTGATATATATAATTAGCATCACATACTTACCTACTAACATACATTAGAAAAAATATGATAAATTTGATACATATATTCCTATATTAAATGTAGTAAGTGCCAAAGAAAATTATTTAAATCATGCCTTAGAAAATTATTTGAGACTATAAAGGATCTTTCACAATCTATATATTATACATGTTCACGTAGGAATAGTGAATCATTGTGATTATTATATAAATATATATTTTTTCTAGATTATCATGAATAAATATATATATTTTTTATATCTAATTGATTCATAGTTCACTTGTGTAATATTGTAATAGAAAGTAACAACTTAATAATGATTATCTTTGCTACAAGAGAAAATGTTTCATTAATCAATACTATAAGTTTGTATGAAATCCCTTGTTAATTTAATCTTGAGTCGATTGATCATTCCCTTGGATGTTGTCTTCATTGTATACATTCATCTTTATCTCACAATTGATTTATTTAATAATTTCAGAATGAGATCTCATGTGTAATTAAATATAATTACATTCAATTCATTTAATATTGTTTGTTATCATTTTTGATGATTATCTTAAAAAAAATATCTGAAATTCTGCAACTATTAAAAAATAATAAGAAATTAGAATATGCTTTATCAAAATGAAAATAAAAATTTATTCAAGTCAATTGATTTTGAGTATAAATAGTATTCTTGATTTCGTTTGTAATACAACTGAAAGGTTTCAGTCTTTATTCTGAGATGGTTGAATTTATATGACAAGATTTATCTAAAATAGATTGTGGATGTAATTATCTACTATATACTTTTAGATTTATATAATCAAGCCTCTTAATTCTTTCTTATAAATACTTATGCTTCTGGGCAATGATATTTTTTCTAGAGGTGAAAAATGAGCTTGGTGGCTCGGGCTTGGCCAGTGGCACGACCCATGAAAGGTGACATAGGCATGGCTGGAAGCATGCTTGTAACATGCATGGGATAGTCCATGGCATGGCTCGGGTTGGCCATGTTTGGGCTTATGGCTTGCATGCTACAAACAATGTGGTATTTCCTGATATGTTGGCTTTATTGACAAAACTAGGTTAGTCTAGATTTGATCTTAGCTAGCTTGGAATGAACCCAGACTAGGCATGACATGTGCGTATTATGTGAACATGGTGGGTTTGGCTAGGCATGACCACGACATGACCTGTGCAGCCTACAAGCCAATGTGTATGCCTGGCCGAACCTTAAAAAATGGGTCAATTCTGATTTAATATGGTCTGCTTGCTACTTCTAATTTTTTAAGTGTGTAAGATATGAAAAGATATTTGATGAGAGAATATTAGAGTATATTTGATTGATAAATTAATTTGCAGTTAAAAGTGTATCTCTCAAATAATATTTTGTGATATTTTTTCAAATAAAAATATTTGAGTCATTAATTAAATATTTATTTTTAAATTTGTAGAGGTGGGTAGACATGAAATTTGGTAAATAATCTTGTGATTTATATTATATGTGTTAAATTTGTCTGATATATATTTTTATCTATTATTAGATCTTATAATTTTTTTATTAATATTTTTTTATTATTTTGTGAATTGTTAAAAAAATAAACAATACTCATGATAAATGAAATGAAATATTCATATAAATCATGATTAATCATCAATTAAAATAGTTAGATATCTAAAATTTTCTTGGATCTCTCTACTATGTTTTTATTTTTTTGAATATATTAGTTTGATTAAGTCCTTACGCATATAAGAATGACATGTATAATATGAAATTTGATATACTTTTTTAATTGATATGTTTCACACTCTATGATAATCTATCCTTAAGAGTAAAGTATAATATCCTTAATTTAGCAAGTAATGAAATAGCATGCTTAAAATGTACAAGCAATGAGTCTAATACACTAAAATGCTAATCATGAATTTTAGTCAAATGTCTAAAATTGTATGTAATGCTCTCATGGGTCATATATAAAATATAACAAGAAATAAATATTCTAAAATAATAATTATAACAAAATATAAATTTATTATATTCACATATATCAAAATAATTACCCAAACATATAATATAATAAATATCACAAGAACATTCTTTTAGTTGTGGGTTATCCATTCTATTTATTCATTAATTATGAAGCATGTTAATATATTAATAGAATACATGAATATATAATTATTGATGCTTATATTTTATAGTTTTTAATTTTTTTTTTATTTTAGTGCTACTTTTGGAAATAATTAACTTTTTCATTTTTTTTTTCTAAAAATTATTTTGTATTTTAGAGATAATTTGGATTTTACCATTTTACTCAACCTGCGAGGCAAAATGTTTAACTTGCTTTCAGTAAATTTGTTTTGACATAATTTACTGTTTTACCATTTTATATATTTACCATTTTGTAAACTTGGGTTTTATCATTTATTTTCTAGAAAAAGTTTGGCAGGACATTATTTAATTAAGGTTTTTTAAGGTTATTGGGTCGGATCAATCAAGCAATGTTTTCTATTACAAATCAAAATTAGGAACAAAAATTAATCTCATTGTAAAATAATCTACAACTCATGTTCTTATATAATGAGCTAATATGATTGGACTAGCTTGCATGTTGGTTGTCCTTGTAAAAACTATACAAAAAGTAAAATTAAATGAAGATTGCAGTACTTTTATTAAGATAGTGCATACAAGTAAATAAGAGAGGTGGCGAATGGGCTGTGACGTGCTAGCATGGCTTAGTTTTTGGTGGCTCAATTGGGCCACCTTGCCTTGCCATGCAGTGCCTGGCACGACACGACTATAATTTGGCTGGCCCGGCATAGCCCATTGGCTTAAGTCTGGTCGGATTCGTTTTGGGTCTTGTCGAGCCATGTCGAGTTGGGTCAGTTCGATCTTGATTTTCCAGCTTAGTCTAGCTCTAGCATAGCAAGGTGCCTATGTCCTAAGACTTCGAGTTTGAGTTTGTGATTGAACTGCATAGTCGTCTTCGTGACTCGATTCATCGTCTCGGTCTCTGAATTGTGAAAGCAAAATGTGGATAAATTATTTTATAATTTTTTTTTTACAAATTTTATATTTTAAGTTAATATTTATGAGTTGCAAGTGCAATATTATATTATATTATATTATTTATTTATTTCACATATTGACATAAATTATAAATCACAAAAAATATCAAAAAACATATTAATTATTCATTCATCATTCAATGCAAAAATAAATAAAATAATACAATATCATAATTCACAAATCATAACATAAAATAAATATCGTCAACCTTAATCATAAATCATAATAATAATACAAGTAAGTTCAACTGCTCAATCTTAATGCCAACTGGTAAAAGTATGTAATTGATTATTATTTCCATTGCCATCGTGTAAATATCTGATGATATTATTAGTGGTGGGCTCAATCTTTCAAAGCCCCACAAGTCATTATCTGTCAGTAGCTTCTCCGCTCTTGTTTCAGTATTATCATGGATGTCCAACCTCAAATCCTTTCAATTTTTCATGCATGTTAGTGTTTCAACGATATCTAATTACATCTTTGATCTTTTATTCGAGATCACATTGACTATAATAAAAAAAGGCACTGATGTTATACTAGATATCAGATGAGTCAGTAGATTATGTATTATCTTAGATTAACTTGGGATAGATGAACTCATATGATTTTTATTATTGTAAAATATTAAGGTTTTTGTTATCGTTATGTGATAGAATTGAGTAGTAATCACTATATAAGTACTGATATAGTTCACTCATATTAAATAGTTTATTCCATTGTTTCTTTCTCGCTAACTAAATAGAGAAATTATCATCTCTGAATAAGATATTTATGTATGTACTTGGAACTTGACTATAATAACTATCATATATATTGTGGTAGCATATAAAAAACTCAGTCAATTTATTGTGAATGAACCTTCAGTATAATAATTCTGATCAATGTACAAGAATATATATGTCAAAATATTTTGTACTTCTTACATCTTACCTCTAGAGTCTATGTAGACAGCTAAATAATAAAGAGATAATATGGTGAAATAGTATTTTAAGTACTTATTATCATTTAACTGTCATGTCACTAAATATCGAGTTATATCTAAACTTTCTAAACATGTTAAATCGTGAGTGCAATGTAAATCGTGAGAATATAAACTGACGAATAAATACTTTGTGTCATAAAAAATTTTTAGAAATTTTATAAATAAAATTTTTGTATCCTAATTAGTATTATTAATAACTTTTTAAACATGTTTGGTAGTCTATTGACGTAGGCGAATATTATTTATTCGTATTCAACATATAACTTCAATATCATTTATGTGTAATTCTAATGGTATCTCATATTTATTTAGAATTTTTTATTCTTTAAACCTACATATAAAATAGACTACCAAATCTTTTGTTCTCTGCTAGAACATCTGATAATACTTTAGTGATTCATATATTTTTTCTAAAGTGGGGGAAAACAACATTCATACCCGCTTGTACTATGAGGTTAATGACATGACACATGTATCTAATACGAAATTTTTTTTATGATGGTCTATTTTTAATGTGATACTATATATTTTTATTTTGAATATTATATTTTTTAAAGACTTTGATCATACACTCATATATAATCGGGCCATCTTGAGGATTGATAATCTTTGAGAATTGTAAAATTTTTTTATTTAGTGTTCATTTAAAATCTACGTGGTGGGCGGTGATGTATGTATAAGATACATCATCATGTCTAGTTTAGATATCAGACATCATATATATTATGCTATTATATTTTTTAAATTTATTAGTTGTTATTTGTTTTTTTAATTTATAGTATTTTAATATGTTATTACTAGATGTGAATCTATAAATCCTATGATATATAGGCTGCAAATAGGTTTGTACGAAATTGATTACTCTTGAATTTTTCAAAAATTTAATCAGCAGACCTATCATTATAATTAGTTTGATTATGTATTCTTTTCCTAACTCTTTGTGTTATATGAAAGGAGTCAACATAGAAGTTAAACTAGATCTAACTTAGCAGATTTCACATTTTAGTTGTTTTTGTCTAAGATCTAATATAACATATTTTTTTGGTGTATTTTTTGGTATGTCTCTTTAGGTACCCATAATTACACGCACTCATATAAGTTGATATTTTATTATAATATTTGGATTCCTATTGATTCTTTATCGGCACCTCTAACAATTTTAATTTATACTATGTTAATGTGAGTCTATATTATAAATTTTCTTTTAGTTTTATATTTTTAGATGTTTGGGTTGAAATTACGAGAGAAATTATTATTTTATCCTGGACTTTTCTATATGCCTAGGGTTATTGTTAATCTCGTACTCGTCATAAAATTTACAATTTATCAATTTATATTTTATTAGTTTATTAATTTATAATTATATTTTAAAATTTAATTTTTAAATTAAAATATGTGATATTAAATTATTAATAAAAAATAAAATTTAAAAACTAAATAAAATTTAAAAAATAATAAATGTTTCGTCGTTTATGAAATGATGGAAGCTAATATTTGATATTTGTATTTTGCACCTGAGTCCCAAGATTCAGAGGAAAGTCAAAAGTTGAAGTGAACTAAATTTTAAGAAAAGAGAATCAGAGAGATGAGATGATAGAGAGAGAATGAGAATAATAATTATGATAGAGAAAGAGATGAGAGTGAGATAGATTTAGACATGATAAGTGATATTGAGATAAATAAAAAGTAAATATATATGTAGGTAAGGAAAAGTTTTTTTTTTAAATTATTTTTTTGAATTTTTAAATGATTTTTTATTGTTTTTTAAGGCAGAAACTTGATAGTCATCGAATTTTTGTCATTCTTTGGGGGTGCATCCAATGGGTAGATGCATCATGGTTTAATTTATTTATTTATTTTTTTGGTCCGTTGGGGTTGGGTTTGTTCAACCTTAAGGGTTCTAGAAGGTTTGGGCCTCGAGGTCGGGCTGATCGTCGGGGTTTGGGGCTGGCTTGGTCCAATGGGATCGTGCCAGAAATCCATCCTGAGTTGGTGCCACAGTACCAGATTGTTTTGGCTGGTTTGTGCATTTGGGCGAGGAATTGGGTCGTGCCTGTCTTGTGATGACACGAGCCGTGCCTCAAGCTAGCACGATATGTGCCTAGGAACAATTTTGGATTGTGTCATGCCGGGTCAGGCATGATTTAGTCGGTCCTTGCCTCATGTCGGGCCTTGACTGATTGGCCCACTTGACATCTTTATCTATAACACCTAGTTTGAAAGAAATAAAGATAAGCCAAAGCTTTTTCAAGATTTTAGTGAATATCCTTGCTTGTTATTTTACTGTCTAAATATATACTATAGTTTTGTTTTTACCTTGAATCTTTTTCATTAAAAAGTAATTCATCTCAATATGTTTTGTTTGTTTATTAAATATTAGATTTGAGATTGTCTTGTTGTATGATAATCTCTGTAATGGGTAACAGGAAAAAAGAATATATAAATGATTTTTTTGGGTAGATGTCATATTTAAAATATCTCACAAATAATTATTATTATCGCTTTAATTTTATATTTGCATTGAGTTTTAAAATTATTATCTATCTTGCATTGGATTTTAAAATAATTATCTATTTTTGCATTGCATTTTAAATAATTATCTATGTTTTCTTTTTCTATGTGATAAGGTTGCATCCTAGAAAAGTATAAAATTCTATCATAAATTTTTATTTAATGTATATTAATGTTAAACTCAAATCTAAATATTTAGCCAATTGCAAGTATCTAACATTATTGAAAGAGATTTGAAGTTCTGAAATTTGTTTAACATATTTGAATATATGAAGAGTTGGCAAAGGCAACTTGTTGTAAAGAATTTATGAAATGATTAATTATAGTAATTATGTATAGTTATCTAGAAAGATTGTATTATAAATAAAGTTACTACCTAGATTATAAAGAGTATATGCTAAGTATCACTCAAAATATTAGTCTCTATAATAATATCAAATGCATATCTATTTTGTAATAAAATAATATTCTTCATTAGAATAAGTTATCATCTCTATGATAATAAATTATTTGAGTTTTTAAAGTTGTTTCATTTGGAATTGTGTTTGAAGATATTTTGAGTTAATTAATTTATAATTTGTTATTTTCAGAATTAGAATATTATTTAAATAGACAAATAATAAAAATCTTCTTTAATTAGGATTCTTCTAGTAGAATAAAGAAAAGTTTGTTATACACACATGTAACCCAAATGAGATGATTGACATGATTCTAAAAATGGTAGCTTGACACAACCGGCTGGTTCATTGGTTGCATGAGTCATTTATGATTGTTCCGGACTGGGTTGTGTTGTGTCAAATCACCACAACCATGCACCAGTCATGACTCAAACCCAGGATAGCCTGGGTGAGGTCCATACTAGCTTGGGTTGTATAATTGGGCCAAAACTAGCTTATATGGACCAGTGTGTTGTGTTGTATCTTTGTAGTATGTAGATCTGAACTCCTAGTTGGACATGGCTGAACCATGTCATGGGAAGGCTCGACACTATTCCAGCATGGTTTTAGTCTTGCTATGTGCTAGTTTTTGTGGGTTGTATTATTTTTGGGCCTCTAGCTTATTTGGACCTATTTTCATGTCTAATTGATGTATTTTCTATTTGGGAAGACTGTTATCAGAGAAATATAAGTTGTATTAATATTATATTGGTTTTGAGTAAAAGCATCTTGATAGTTTATATTGAATGGTTGGGTGGATTTATTCACCGTGTTTTATTTTAAGATGATTTTAATTGGTCGTGTCTTCATAGTAAATACTCATCTATGACTAATAATAGTCTTTTTTAAAGTTTTTGGTTGTTTTTACGTCCCATTATAATGAAAGCTATATACCATTTTAATCATGGCCTAATATTATTCCGAGTGAAATAATATCGCAGTATGAGGATTGTGTATGCTAGTACCATCGAGAAAATAAATAAAATAAGAAACAAAACAAGATTACTTTAAAATCTATTAAATTAGGAGCTGAGTACATGTTCAACTCTTTTGTCCCATTTGGAGTGCAATCAGCTAGTACCATCGAGAAAATAAATAAAAGAAGAAACAAAACAAGATTACTTTAAAATCTATTAAATTAGGAGCTGAGTACATGTTCAACTCTTTTGTCCCATTTGGAGTGCAATCAATAGTGTAGTTGTCCAAATGGGCCGGCATCCTGTAGCACAACATGACACGATCTGCAAACACTTTATAGCATAATCAGACATTACTAGGACCATGTCTGTCTGGAAGAGTGTCTGGCTAGCATGTGGGACAGCTTAGGTTGTGCTATGTCATAGTTTTTGATTTGTGTGCTACAAAATATACGATATGACATGACACAGCATTCTGATTTGTGTGAGCTGATTTTGGCCCGATTAGTCAAGCCAAGTTAGCCCATTTCTGACTCTAGAATAGAGGTGTCAAATGGGCCGGGACGGGATGGCCCGCCCATTTTTTAAGGCATGGCGGGCTGTGCCGGGCCTTGCCTGGCCTGCTCGGGCTTGTCTGCCCGAGCGGTTCAGGATATGGGGGACCGCGGGTCGGGTCGAATCAGACCCGACCCGCGGTCTTTTTTTGCGGGAGGGGCATCGTGGGGTCGGGCTCACGGAACACCTGGCACGGAATAAACCCGTGCCGGTGTGCCATGCCGCGGGCCGAGCCATGCCGGGCCAGGCACGGCTGAACCGTGCCGTGCCTCATGCTGGGCCGGGCTGACCCGGCACGGTTGACACCTCTACTCTTTTCCGTGTCAAATGGGCTAGGTCGCCTTGGCCCTGACCAGAGCCTGGTCCGGTTCAGCCATGCCGGTCCAGCATGTCATGGTCTAGGACTGTGCCCATGCTTGTTATGGGCGGACTCTTGGCATGATTCATATCGTGCCATGCCGAGGGAAGTAGGTTTGCATGTTGTGCCAGGCATGACCCAGGTGCCTGGCACATGGGTACGGCATGGGGCAAGATCTAACACATGCTTTGGGGATCTGCCAGTTTGGCCTGGACTCTAGATCTCGCCTAACCTGATGCTCAACTTGGTAATGGCGTGATGCTTGACGTTCGACGTGACGAGCCCAGCGAGTTAGCGGGATACCCTCTCGTCTTTGGGGAGTGCCCATTCTCCAAATCTTGGCATTAACTGGCCCTAAACCTGGCTGACTTTGGGAGGTGGACTGTGTTGGGCTTGCCCTCCAGGGAATCATGTTGTGTTGGGCCTGCCCTCCAAAGAATTGTGCTGTTCCAGGCACGACATGGTTACTAAAGTATGCCGTGCCTGACACAACACGAGGACATGTATGGGTCTGAATAAAATGTGATGTGTCGGCCTGACACGGCTTGTTTGATACCTTTATTTAACCATGGCTAGCTTAGAATGAACCAGTTAGTTGAGGGTGAACCAGGCTACTTGGAAAGAACCAGAGTTGCCTGTTTGGGACATAGGCTAGCCTCGTACCAACTCAGACTATCTTTGGTTTGAGTCGTGCCTGGTGTGTTGATGTAGTGGTTTGATATGATCTGCCATGTCCTGACATGACCTTGGTAGCTGGCGGGGCAACATGTCATGTCGAGATGCCATCTTTTGGAATCATGTCTACATGACATGACATTTGCTATAATTTGTGTTGGCTCTATATTACTCATTTGATAGTTCTAATTACAAGGTCAACATCAATGAGATTGGTTGTAAGATTGTATGTCTTTTTGGCATGCTTATCTTTGACATGAAAAGGTTGGATATATATATATATATATATCTCTCTCTCTCTCTCTCTATTTTGGTATATTCTCTTAAATTTTGGATAATCATGTTTTTTAATTATTAATTATATGAGTCACTGCTGGTGAAAATTCATGAATTGCTATATTATTTAGGCTTGAATAAGATCTTCTTACTTAGGAGGTATTACATATCGATCTATGTCAAGCAGTCATTCAGGATGTTACTTTTTTTAAAAAAAATTTGATCGCCCATTTATGTCATTGTCCATTTTTTTTTAAATGTAGCCACGTGACATATTGTAATTGGTTGATCACGTGGCCATTTTTTTACACACGGCACGGTGGTTCTTACCGAGCCATGCTGGGTCGGTAGACCACGCACCATATCATTCCTGACATGATAAGACACAATGGCATAATTGTCTTGAGAAAAAATGGGCCTTGCCGGCAAGACACGACCCATTGATACCTCTAGTTTTACTCTTTTCAAACTCAATATGATTTTAATTTATTGGTAAATCTGATGACTCCATAATAGTAATATCATATTAAATATTAATATGCTCAGATGTAATTGATGTGTAACTTTGTATATTAGTTGGTGGTCAAGATAAGACTACAAGTAAAGGAGAGTGCAATGGATCTAAGTGTAATATTTAGAATGATATTCTTTCAAGGTTTATTAAAAAATAAATTATGATTAAAAATGATAATATCTACACTAACAAAAATATTATCAGTCTATGGTAAGAAAAAGCATTTATGATTTTTTGGGGTATTAGAATATCCAAGAAAAATATTTACAAAATTTTATGTTTTAATTTCTTTTATTTTGAATAGTAATTTAGGATAAAATAAACACATTCAAAATTTCTGTGAGACAAGCTAAATATTTTTTTTTGAGATACACAGTCTAAAAGGATGTCCACTTAAAAAGAGTAGAATAAGGTATCATATTGATAAGATGAATTGTGGTTATAATTGTCTCCAAAAATATTTCGAAATAAGTTTTCTAAGTAGGAGTGTTCAGTGTTCGAGTTATTTTAATATAGATAATTATTTTTTGTTTCAACGATCACATTTAGTGGAGTGTTAACACATAAAGTTTTGTTTATAATATTATGATCAATATAATATGTGCTAAATCAGTATGCTATATATTTTAATGTATTATTATTTTCTAATTTTTTTGATATTTTTATTGATTTAAATTTTTATTATTATGTGAAAAATTCAAAAAATATAAAAAATTTGTGATTTATCACAAAATAGATATATTACATATAGATCTTAAATAATCATCAATAAAGATGATTAGTTACTTAAATTTTTATTATTCATATGAGTATATAAGATCAAATAGGTCTGTATTCAATTCATATTGAAATATAAGATAGGAAGTTCTGGTAAATTTTTTAGTTGATATTTCACATTATATGGTTTGATACTCTTAAAAATAAGGTAGATTATTATCAGCTTCATAATTAATGAATGATAAAATTGAGAATGTACAAGTAAATGCACTAAAATATTTATATATCTCTAATGAGATTTTATCTTGAGAAAACATATATGAGGATTGATTCATATTTTTGAAAGTGCAATTGATATTTGATCTAGTTGGTAAAGTCATGATTTGAATGGTATTGCAACATTGTTTCTATGGTTATGATTGGAAGATTATTTGTTTAGTGTATTGACATTTATTGTGGAGACTCAATGTGAATGAAGTTGTGGTTTTGTTATTCTTTGCTCAATTAATGTTATAGTATGTTCTTTTAAGTTATGATTTGTATAATAAAATCATGACTCAATTGTAGTTGTAACATTTCTTTTAGAATTGCTATTTGTATTGTAAGGTCATTACTAAAACAAAGTTATAACATGTGTTGTGAATTGTGATCTGTATTGTGAAGTTGTGACTCAACTGAAACTGTAACATGTATCTTTGTATCACGATCCTATTATGTTGTGTGTGACATAAATAAAGTTTCATTCAATTTTTGTAATGCTGTGACATCATTGTAATTGTAATATGTCTTATGTTATTGTTATTGATCGACTTAATAATTAAAATCATGAATTTTCTAGAGGTGTCAAATGGGCCTGGCTGGGCTGACTCGGCCCGAGGCAAGGCATGGTTTGGCCGTGCCTGGCCCGGCATGGGAATGACCCGTGCTGTGCTGTGTCGTTGCTGAGGCCAACTGGGCCATGTGCCATGCTAGGCACGGCCCAATATCGAGGCATGTGGGCATGGTTTCTCGCCACGAACTGAGAAATGCTCCGTCCCACCTAGTACGATGCCCCCGACCCGACCCGAACCGACAAACCGAGGCTCGACGGATTCAAAAGTTCTATTGGGCCCGAACTCGACCTAGGTCTTTTTTGACCTGAGTTCAAGTCTTGAATTTTTGCCTTCATTCTACAAACTGAAGGCCCGAAGCTTTTGGAATGAGATTGTTCGGGCCGATTTGACGGTCGAACCCACCCAAACGAAAAAAAAAAATTTAATTTAAACCGTTGGATTTTGCCTCTAATGGCTATGGAGCAGAATCCGATGGTCCTAAGGATTTTATTTATTTTTTAATTATTAAAAATTTAAAAAATCAAAAAAATTACTTTTTATTAAAAAAATCATTTTTATAAGCTATAACCCCCTCCCCCCCCATTCTAAGATTTATATTTTTCAAAAACATAAATCTTCTTATCATTCTTGGCTCTCTCTTCTCTCTATAATTTTCTCTCTTGGGATTTTGGCATTCGGGACTCCCGACTTGCATTTTGGTTTACGCATTTGTGGTGCGCATGCAATGTGAATATAAAAAGTTAAAGTTTATGCATTTTGATTTATGAGTATTTTGTTTTTTTAATAGTAAACTAGTCTCTCTCTTTACTCTCTAGTCTAAAAATTTAAAAATGATAAATATTAATTTATATAATGATAATAGAATTAATTTTAATTTAGAAAATAAAAATTATATAGAAAGGTCTTAGATTATCGAAATTTTGGTTTCTCTTTTTATCTCGACTCAAACATCTAAAAATTTAAAAACTGAAAGGACTTCAGTAGTTTGGACTTCTTTAATATAATAAAATAAAATAAATTTAAGAGTGCTGAAGAAGAATCGTCATAGTGTAAATATTGTAAGAAAATTTTAAGTTGTACGAGTTCGTCTGTGACTGAACACCTTGAGAGACATGTCGAACTATGCATCAAAAAATATAGTGCATTAGATCTTCGACAAACCTAGCTTATCGGTAGGTTTTTTAAGGCTGAATCCAGTTTAATTTCAAAGTTTTTTTTCTTCATATACTGCAATAAATTAGGTTGGGATGACATGATTAAATTGTTCACCACGATGTGTCTTCCAATTAAATTTTTTGAGGATCTAAGGGTAGTCAGTCTTATGCTGACATATTTTTAGCCTGCATATCATATGATTTCTAAGTTCATATCTAGGAATAATATACTAAAATATTATAAGTTAAAAAAATAAATAATAATTAATGAATTTAGGGAATATAGTGGAGTGATATTTGTGACGTCCGATATCTGGATTAGTCACGATAATGCATCTTATGTCTTACTGCCCATTATTTAGATTTAAAATGAACTCAAAATAACAAAATATTAGAATTCTTTGAAATTCTTTATTTTCATGATGACTTAGTTATTTTTGAGTACATGATAAAGATTTTTAGAGAATATAAAATTTAAAATAAAATTTTTAGTATCATATTCAATAATGCAATTTATAATGGAGTAATGATTAATATATATGTTAGGAATATTAGAAATGAACTATTAGGAGAAAATTTTTATGTTAGATGATTGTGTCACATGATCAACCTGATTGTACCAACGGGGATAAATGTGTGTGTCTTCACTTTGAAAAATATATGTAACGTACTAAAATATTTTCGCATGCCACACATGCAATAGAAGTTTGACAATCTTTGTTTGTCTGTGAATCTTAAGAAGAAGAAATTTCAATTGGATGTGAGATACATTTGGAATTATATTTACCTAATATTGGAGTCATATGTTTGATATAAACACGTGATATTCGACTATATCAATAATAAGAGTGATAAATTTATTACTGACGATACTAATCAGGCTACGTCAATAGTAACACGACGAACATGTGTTCTTCAGTTTATACTTTCACGACTTGTATTGCACTCAGGTGCATATGTAATATTTGTAGTATGTTTAGGAAGTATCGAGATGACATAATACTTAGCAATATGGTTGTAGAGATGGAAATCAAGTACTTAAAGTACTGATTCACCATTTTATTTTTTCATTGTCTGGCTGTGTGCATGAATCCTAGGGTTAAGAAGGAAGTGGTAGAGAATTATAGGTGTCAATCGTGCCGGGCCGGCCCGGCACGAGGTACTGCACGGTTCGGCCGTGCCTGGGCCGGCCCGGCACGTTTTTAGACCGTGCCTGGGTTAGGCACGAGCCGTGCCGTGCCTGGCCCGGCACGGCAACACGGGTTCTTCCCGTGCCGGTTTCACGCGGGCATGCGTGGGCGTGACCTGGCCCCTCCCGAAAAAAAGACCGCGGGTCGGGTCTGATTGGATCCGGACCCGCGGTCCCGACTTCCGACCCTGCACGACACGGCCTGCCATGCCTGGATGTTTTTGAATCATGCCGGGCCGGGCACGGCAGCACGTTCGTGCCCTAAAAAAAGGGCCGGGCCGTGCTGGGCCGGCCCGTTTGACACATCTATAGAGAATATCTTGACTTATATTTTCTCGTGTATGAACCTGAAAGATCTACAAGAAGGGGTTCATTCACGAGAAATTGATTGAGCTGTTTATATACTATGATACTAGTTATAACAGTAGTAGTGATGTTCTGAGTACGAACATAAATAAAATATTTGAAGATTATGACTTTTCTATTCAGTTAGCGTGGGGGAAATGATGATGTGGAAATCATATCACATGTTGAGAAAGAGAGAGAGAAAACCTTTTTTTTAAGCGTCTTGATTCACATTCATTTTTAATCACCATTATATTCAACACTCCCCCTCAAGCTGGAGCATATACGTCATATGCACCAAGCTTGTTACAAATGTATTTAATTCTAGGACCTCTGAGAGATTTAGGGAAGATATCTGCTAGTTGATCATTTGAATTAACAAAACTTGTAGTAACACATCATGATGCGATCTTCTCTCTAATGAAGTGACAATCAACTTCAATATGCATGGTCCTTTCATGAAAGACTGGATTGGATGCAATATGTAATGCGGCCTGGTTATTACAGATGAGTTTTATCTTTTCATCCTTTTCATATCTCAACTCTCGAAGATGTTTCCACCATATGAGTTCACATGTTGCCAAAGCCATAGCTCGATACTCGGCTTCAGCACTAGATCTAGTCACTATATTTTGTTTTACTCTTTCAAGATATTAGATTACCTCCAATAAAAACACAGTACCCTGAAGTGGAACGTCTATCTGTGGGTGAACCAGCCCAATCTGCATATGTGTAACCAACAACCTGAGTATGACATCTGTTCTCGTACAACACACCTTGGCCTGGTGTATTTTTGATATATCGAAGAATGCGGATTACGGCATCCCAATGGCTATCACATGGTGACTGTAGGAATTGACTAACAACACTCACAGGAAAAGAAATGTCTGGACGAGTAATGGTGAGATAGTTCAATTTACCTACGAGTCATCGATATCTCGCAGGGTCTTCTAAAGGCTCCCCCTGTCCTGGTACAAGTTTGACATTCGGATCCATAGGTGTGTCTACCGGTTTACAATCTAACATTCCGGTATCTTCCAGGATGTCTAAAGCATACTTCCTTTGGAAAAGGACCACTCCGGAACTGGGTTGAGCTATCTCAATTCTCAAGAAATACTTGAGTTTCCCCAAATCTTTGGTCTAAAAGTGGGTAAAAAGATGTTGCTTTAGTTTCTGAATACCATCCTGATCACTGCCTGTAATGACAATGTCATCCACATAAACAACCAGATAAATACACTGTCCCGGGGAGTTATGATGATAGAAAACTGAATGGTCTGCTGTACTGCGAAACATGCCAAACTTTTGAACAACAGAACTAAAACGACCAAACCATGCTCGAGGAGATTGTTTCAAGCTATATAGAGAGCGGCGTAACTTGCACACTAAACCAGACTCCCCCTGAGCAACAAAACCAGGAGGTTGCTCCATATAAACTTCCTCGGCAAGATCACCATGAAGGAAAATATTTTTAATATCCAACTGATAAAGAGGCCAAGAACACATAGCAGCCATGGAGAGAAGCAGACGAACAGAAGCAATCTTGGCAACAAGGGAGAATGTGTCAGCATAATCAGAATCATAAATCTGAGTATAGCCTTTAGCAACTAAGCAGGCCTTAAGGTGGTCAACCTGACCATCATGACTAACCTTAATTGCATAGATCCAACGACAACCAACTGTAGATTTACCAGAGGGTAAAACAACAAGATCCCAAGTGCCATTAGAGTGTAGTGCATCCATTTCATCCACCATTGCCTGTTGCCAGCCTGGATGGGAAAGAACTTCATGGGTGCTCTTTGGAAGAGAAACATAGGATATAGTAGAGACAAAAGCAGGATAGGGTGAAGATAATCGATGATAACTTAAAAAAATTGTAAATAGGATGAGGATTACGAGTAGAGCGATTACCTTTCCGAGTAGCAATGGGTAAGTCATCAGGAGAGGGTGGAGCCGGGGCAGGAGAAGCCGAAGGGATAGGAAGTGAGTCAGCAGGTGCCTCAGCAAATGAGAGAGGAGCATTGACACGAGGGCGACAATGATAAACCTGAAGTGGTCGAGGAGGCACAACATCAGGTGAAGAGACAATGGGAATGGGCAAGACTGCAGGAAACAGGAAGAGACTCAGAAGTGGTGGAAAAGAATGGTGAGTTCTCATAGAAAGTAACATCAACGGAGATAAAGTAGCGATGAGTCTCAAGAGAATAACAATGATAACCCTTCTTAAGTCTGGAATATCCCAAGAAGATACACTTCATTACTTTGGCTGAAAGCTTGTCCTGTCCAGGAGTGAGAATATGAACAAAGCAAGTACAACCAAAGACACGAGGAGGAATGAAATAAAGTGGTTAGTCAGGGAAGAGAAAGGAATGAGGAATTTGATCATGTAAAACAGAGGAGGACATACGATTAATCAAATAACAAGCGGTAAGAACGTCCCCCCAAAAATGAAAAGGAACATTACTATGGAGGAGGATAGTACGAGCTGTCTCAACAAGATGTCGATTCTTGTGTTCAGTTACCCCATTTTGTTGAGGAGTATGAGCACAAGAAGACTGATGAAGAATTCTATGATGAGACATAAATGAAGTAAAGGGGGATGAAAAATATTCCCTGGCATTGTCACTGCGTAATACACGAATAGAAATATTGAATTGGGTCTGGATTTAGCATAAAATTTCTGAAAAATAGAAAATAACTTAGCTCGATTTTTCATAAAAAATAACAAAATACATCGAAAATAGTCATCAATAAAAGTGACAAAATACTGAAATCCTAAAGTAGACGCAGTCCGACAAGGACCCTAAACATCAGTGTGGACAAGCTCAAAAGGAGATTTTGCCCGATTATCCAAACGCTTTGGGAACGAGACATGAGTATGTTTCCCAAGCTGACATGACTCACACGAAAGCGACGACAAAGTGGAAAAACGAGGGACTATCTTCTGGAACTTGGAGAGACTAGGGCGGCCCAAACGACTGTGAATGAGGAGAGGAGCATCAGTGAAAATGCAAACTGCAGGAGATGAATCCGATGTGAGGTGATAGAGGCATTGAGACTCATGTCCTATGCCAATCGTCTTCCTCTTACTCCGGTCCTGCAAGGTCACAAATTTATCAGAAAAGGTAATAGATCAATTAAGAGTACGAGTGATTTTACTGATGGAAATAAGATTAAAAGGATATTCAGGAGTATAAAGGACAGAAGTGAGAGGTAGAGAAGGTAGAGGAAGGGCCAAATCAATACCTTTAGCTACAGTTTGAGAACCATTAGCTAAGGTAACAGTAGATAAAGCAGAGGTAGTAGTAATAGAGGAGAAAAGATTCTTATTACCAGATATGTGATCAGAAGCTTCAGAATCTAGAATCCAGGTTCCAAGAGAAGATGTGTGGGTAAGGCAGGCAGAGGCATTTCTAGGCTGGGCTACAAAGGCCTGAGATGCGGAGGAGCTCGGAGGCTGAGGCAGCTAAGAATCAGATGACTGGACCACATGAGCAGTGCGAGGAGGCCGTCCATATAACTGATAGCAACGATCACGAGTGTGGCCAAGTTTATTGCAATAGGTGCAATGAGGACGTTGGCCCCCACCTCGGTTATCACTGCGGCCTCCTTGAGTGGTTGTGTGAGAAACTAACACAGAAGAATCTGAAGTGCTATCAGATGGCAAAGTCTGAGTGAAGGAGATACGAAGGAGGCGAGCAAACACATAATCCAAGGACGGAACTGATGAACTGCCATGAATCTGATCGCGGACAGGCTCAAGATTCGGACGGAGGCCAATAAGAGTAAGGACCATGAAGAACTTATCAAGCTGTATTTGTTGAGCCCCAACATGAAGAACTCCTCCTTAAGAGAAGCAATCTGGCCAAAATAAATAGATAGATCCAAGTCCTGTTGGCTGAGATGGACAATAGCAGAAGCCACCTTATAAAGACACTGGATATTATTCATGTATAATTCTTTGGCCTGAGTCCAAAATTTAAAACAAGTTTTGTAGGCCCGAAGATGAAGAAGAATATTAGGATCAACTGATTGTCACAATACACTACATAACTGAGCATCTATCTTTCTCCACCGTATGCGGTCAATCTCAGAGATATCTGTCTCTTGTGTAATCAGGTGATCCTTATATCCTTGACCCATAAATCATAGTTCAACAGAAGCTGATCAGGAAAGATAATTATCACTGCCAACCAATTTCTCTAAAGTAATCATATGAGATCCAGATATAATAGAAGAAAAAATGGAAGTTTTAGCAGCCATATCTACTTCAGATTGAAGAGAGTCCTAGTACAACTTCAGATTGAGGCGTGACAGCACCCGAAAGGTAGAAGAACACTTCCGACGGCACGTGCAGGGATTTGGGTGGAGAAAAAGTAGTCGGAAATTGCTGAAAAGATTGTTCGGAGGGCTGGCGGAGACAAAAAATCCCTAAAAGAGGCACGTGCAGGGCTCGGATGGGGAGAACCAGGAATGTAGGGAGGCTGGTCGGCGTCAGGCGAGGCTGGAGGAGGAAGCGCGTGGACCATTTTTTGGCTCCGGCGCTTTGGGAAAAAATGGAGATCCCCTTCAGATGCTCCTTGTGGTGTGGGTTGTGTTGGAAAAAGACGTCGTCGCGGGCGTTCGCCGGAAAATTTTTTTTTTTTTCGGCCGATCGGAAAGCTTTGGGAGAGAATTAGGTTTTCTCCATTGGCTCTGATACCATGTTGAGAAAGAGTGAGAGAAAACCTTTTTTTAAGCGTCTTGATTCACATTCATTTTTAATCACCATTATATTCAACATCACATTCTGATATTAAGAATTTTAATATATTATAGTGATTAAAATTATATGAGTTCACATTTCCCGTACTATCTAAGATGATACGGGATCTACCAACTCCTTCGATATTGAGCTTAGCATTATAGTCTATTTTTTCTAATTGTAGTGAATGTGATTTTGGATAAGAGATCAAAATTACGTATAAATATTGTTGAAGCTTTAGCATGCATGAAAGATTAAGAGAATTCGAGCTTTGATATTCAGGATTGTGCTGAGACATTAATAAAAGTGGATGAGTTAATTGTTGATTATGATTTGTGTGATATTGATATTGAGGATGATACGAGAATTAATGATGTTGATAGTTGATAATTGTCAGATTGCGACACTTATGTCTGTCTGATTTTGATATTTGATTTTGATTTACTCATTTATATTGTATTTATGCTTGTTTATATTTTGGTTATGATATTACTTTGAGACTTGAGCTTGTGATTGTACCTTTGTGGATTGATACATTTGATACTTGAAAGTTGAAACTTAAATATTTTTTTAAATTTATTTTTATATTTAAATTTTAATATTTTATTTAATTATTTTGCGTACACTTATTCTGATAGTCTGATACACATTAACATATATAAATTATAAAGTATTAAAAATAACTAATATTAACTAATTACTAAAAATAATTAATAATAAAAACAATTTTTTAAAATAAAAAAAAACATTAAACATATTAAGTATAAACATAAATTAAATTATAAATACATAAATAACATAATCTGAAAAAAAAATTATTAAAAATTTAAAATTGGTTCTACGGGCCTCACCCAGTTAGGTTTCTTACTCAGTCAGCTGACGGGCATGCCGGGCCTGGCCTGAAGAAATGGTGCCATGCCAGGCACGACACGGTGGATTATTTAGGCCACTTAAAATTGTGCTTTGCTGGCCCTGTCAGATCCGTTTGACACTTTTAATTCTATCTTATGTTTTTTTTTTTAAATGATTTTGTCTTATGATTTTGCAACATGAGATTTGATATTGCAACTTAAATTTTAAGTTTTAAATAGTTTTTATTTTTATTTTTAATATTTTGTAAATGTAATAGAAATTAAAACAAAACTTGAAGAGTGTGTAAGAAAATATGTCCTATATAATCTTATAATATAGTGAGTTTTTTTAAATAATTGTGTGTTTTTTCTTTTCTCATTTTTGAGATTCTGAATCATCTCTTAGATACTAGAGTCTCTAAATTTGATATAGTGGTACACTTGAACTCGATATCAAGTGCAATCTAATATCTGATATCCAAGGAGGTTCGCCACTTGAGATTTGGTATTAGAACAAAATTGTAAACTATGTGGATATGATTCTCTTTTGACATTTGCTGGTGGAGGTTGGTTGAGGTCTGATTTATTTTTTTACACTTGGTATCAAAGCTAATGAGATATCATCGTTCTATCATTTAGTTTCAGAGTTAAGTGTCAGTTTTAATATTTTGTATAAGAGATACTCAATATAAATTATCCAAGCCTGAGAGATTGTCAATGATAATAGTATTTTGATGGAAGTCATCTTAGTTACAAAAATAAATTAGGTATTCTATGTTTCATTTTTTGGTGTAACTTCTCATGTTTGAGCATATTGAAATGTGATATTTTTTTTTCTTTTTGAATATTCTATATGGCTAATATTTATGTATGATTGTAGTTTTTTTAATGATGAGGAACACATATATCTTACTAGATTGAATGATATGATTTTCAATCTTTATGATTTGTGGTTAACTTAGATGAGATAACTTATCCAAAAGGGTTTTGCTTTTGCATGTAATAAGTGGGTTGCTTCATCCTCACCAATGAAGAGATACCTAAGATAAAAAAGAAAAGATGATATTTATTGTTGGATCTCTTGAGATGCAAGAATCTCGGAGAGATGGGGGTAGAAAACTATTTTTTTTTTGGAATTCTCAAATTCATGGAGATAATTCACATTAAAGGTCGTGCTTTCATGTGATAACAAGTTCCTCTTCCCAAGGATTGTATGCCTTAGATTTGAGATCTTTCAGATGTGGCCTATCTGATTTTTCAAGCGAGAGTAAGATTTGTTGTGATATTTATCTCTTTTAGACCTTGCGTAATGGGAACCGTGTGTATTGAGAATGTTTTTTTTTTCTTTATTTAGATAATACACACTACTTTTTGTATTATCTGATATGTGAAATGAGATCCAACCAACCAAAAAAAAGTGAAAATTACAAGCCCTATTATCATGGCAATTTCTGTAAAAAAAAACTTATTAATATAATAAACCTTGTATCGATTCAGAGGCAGACTTGTAGCTTATTGTTTAATAAAAATGATTTGCTGTTTTTTTGTTGTTGTCAGAACCGTTTGAGTTGTTCTGAACTGCTCGTGGACAAAGTTTCTTCAGTGAAGGTATCATCACATCTGCGAAAAGGAAGAGGGAGAGAGGCAAAAGCTCCGCCTAAAGGAATCCACTCTGATCCCAATTTAGTCCGGGAAAAATCTTCTAATGTCTCTGAGATGCTCAAGTCATTTTGCATTTGGTTTGTCCGGCTAAATGGGATTCTTTTCACTAGGACAAGGTATATTTTGTTGGTTATTTTTTGTTTGTTTCCTGCTATCTTTTTTACTTAGAAGATTATTTAAGATTTTTATTGGAGGCTATGCCTTGGTGTGATGGAAATTATGGTTGTCTAAGAACTGCTGCCAATAGGTCTTAGGTTCGAGATATACTGGGCGTAACTTCTCTAACTTTTGGGGGGTAATAATGCCTTCGAGATATTAGCTTCTTGCAGTCTTCGTGTGGTAATTAGGTAGCTCATTTCATGGATGTTGTTAAGTTAGTTTCTTACTTGCCTAGTAAGTGATATTCAACTTCTTCTAATGGTTCAGAAGCAATAGGAACCCAATTGAATACTACAAAAAAAAAAGACTTAATATTTAAGAAATAAGTTTAAACTTGTTGGTTTGAAAATTAGGGCACCTCCTATTTTATACATATCAATGGATGTATTTAGAACCTTGGAAGGTCGTAGATATTAATTACTACTCTAGAGTCTTGGAAGGTTCAATATATTTTAATCCTCTAGAACTTTCTACATATTGCTTGGAAAGAGATATCTCTCCATGTTGTGACAAGGCATTGTGACAACCCTCTCTATAATGGCTGTTGTGACAAGGTGTCTGGTGCACTGGGTACGATCTCCATTATTTTAGATTGTTATGGAGATGAAGATCGTACCAGCTGGAGAGGCTGTGTCTGGTATTAACCTCGTGTTGATTTTGCTTTAGATTATTACTTATCCTCTTTTTCTGTTTCTCATGCTGTTTCCTTTCCAGCCTGGAGACATTTGATGAAGTTCTTGTGTCAGTTATCAGTGGATTTTGTGGGTTGCTTTCTTTTGGTTCGGAAGAGATGATGAACTTTGGTGCAGACGTCGCTGAAAATGGACTCTTCATTGTCCGCGTGATCTCCATCCTCATATTCACTGTTCATAACGTGAACAGAGAAGCTGAAGGTGATGTGCACAGCGACACTGTGCGTCGAGGTGTTGTTCTTCAGAATGCAGTCACAGCAGCTTTCAACTTGATGGGACACATATTGGCAAGCTGCCTGCAGCTCAGCCGTCCCTCCTCCAGTTTCCTTCTACCTGGGATTCTCATCTTCGTGGAATGGCTGGCTTGTTGCCCTGATGTTGCAGCTGGCATGGATGTTGATCAGAAGCAGGCAGAGGCGACGTCAACTTTCTGGATGAACTATGTTTCTTTTCTGAACAAGATCTTGTTGTGTGGGTCGTCCTTCCTCGATGATAATGAAGACGAGGTCTGCTTCAACAGCCCGCATCATTACGAGGAGGGTGAGACAGGAAACAAACTTGCCCTGTGGGAGGACTTTGAACTGAGAGGATTCTCCCCGCTCGTTCCCTCCCATTCGATACTGGACTTCAGCAGGAAGCTGACAAAGTCCAGTGACGGAAGCAAGGAGGCGCATATTCGTCTGGGCAGGATCCTCGCGGCAGCTAAGGCCTCCATGAGTGTGGTGCGTGTTGATCAGAAAGTCATATCCTATGCTCCCAGGTCTAAGAAATTTGTGATTGGTGGGGTTGGATGCGAAAGCTCGGACGAAGATTGTCTGCCCTTCGCTTCTCCCATCCCAGAGATTGGCAGCACAGGCAGCGAACCCAAGTCAGATAAAGAAATGATGAAGTATGGAGTCTTGCGGCCCACTCAGCCTGCAGAGGGTGATGGGGAAGAAGATGACGAGGTGATTGTTTTCAAGCCGCAAGTTGCCCAGAAGCAGAATGATGTTGTGGCAGTGATGATGGGTCAGAATGCCGACCCTGTTTCTGCCCCGCCACTACTCCATATTGAGCTGCCAGGTGGCAGTGCAGCGGTCTTCTCCCACGACCAAAACGTGCTGCCAGTCAAGCCCTATGTTTCTAGTTGGCTGGAGAAAGATGCAGCTCTGCTGGCTCAGAGGCTGAGCTCTCATGGTCTGATGGAGAATGGGAATTCAAACGAATTGTGCTTGCCGCATATTTCTCAGCTCAACTCTAATGGTGCCGCTCCTGCACGGCACCACATCGGGCCTCCTCCTGGCTTCTCTCATGTTCCTGCTAAACAGGCCGTCGTGTCTGCTTCCTGTGTGGATTTGATCAGTGAGGATATATTGGCTGACGATTACACCTGGCTAGACGACTACACTCCCCCTTCGCCCACCAATGTTTCTGTTCCCTACGTGTCTACTTGGCTGGAGAAAGATGCTGGTTTTCTGGCCGACAGGCTAAGCGTCCTCGGTTTGGCCGGGAATGGGAATGCAAATGAAAACCTGATGCAAACTAACAGCTATGTTTCTCTGCCCTATGTTTCTACTGGACCTGCGCATGCAGTTGGCTTTCCCTTTCCTGGAAAATGTGTCCCCCCCAAGATGTATCGTTTGGAAAACCAGGGAAGCTTTCAGAACTACCCTCTTCTCGAATGCTTGAGCGAGAACAAGGAATATAATTCTTCTTCCGTGCAATTTCATCGACAACAGCAGCCTACCTGGAATAGTCGTTACATCGTGTGATTGACACTCGTGCCCCCGACCCCCACCCCAACTGGTAAAGAATTTTTTTTTTTGATTCTTCCTCCTCTCCAAATATGGAAGGAATGCTTGAGTGATTCTCTAACCTCTCCTCTTCGTCCAGATGATGTTTTGTGAATGATTCTTCTCTCCTGCCACACTATTCGACACTAAATCCTTGCAAATTCAATCACTGTTGGAATGTGGAGATCATCTTCCATCTTGGCAGCATATTTCTCTGAAACAAGTATTTTTCTCTGTTCTGGTTTGTGATGCTTGTAGAGCAGCGATGTCCCACCGTGCTGTTGTTTGTTGTTTTGTTGTTTTGTAGCCAACTTGCGGCCTCTTTTCTCAGTGCATAAAAGCCGTTCGAATCATCCCTTGATGACAAATTCTGATGCAACAAACAACTCTTTGGAGGCGTAGGGCGTAACTGTGGGAATCTGCCATCGTTTTTTTTTTTTGGAAACTAGTGATGGAATTAAAAGCCCGGGGTGCTGTTCATGCTGGGACCAAAGCTCAAGCAGATTTCTTTTAGAATAAATGGCTCCTCCTTCATGGTCACCTTCCTGCCTGGCTGGTTGTATGCTTCATCTTGGCGTTTGTTTCTACTGGAGAGTCGCCTCTTCTCTGGCCGAGGAACCTGCTTGCTATTGCTTTGTGAAGAGTTTTCAGTACTGCCTACTATTGTTCCTATTAAGTCTTCGTATTATTTTGTTTGTGTATTGACTGGATGTGTTTGTTTTATCTCAGCAACTTTGTTCAACTTTCCTCTTGTGAAAAAGTAACCTTTATTATAATGGGGCAGTATTTTTGTTGTTGTTGTTGTTGTTGTTGTTGTTGTTGGTGGTGTTGTTGATGGTGAGCATCTTCATTAGGCTGGGTAGTCTAATTGCTGGGGATGTTGAATGGGTGCTTCCTTGGGTGCGTGAGTTTGTTTATCATGGGCTACATCTCTGAGTGTTGATCTCACCTTGGGGTGCTGGTGACTATATGAGGTACCAATATGTTTCAAGGAAACACTAGGTTTTTATGAAATCCTAAATTTTGAGTTAAGAGTCATTGATGTGTAGGTGCTTTTGAAAATATTTAGTTTTACCTATTTTTTGTTCTTATTGTGAGTCGTGGTGTGGGCAGCTGTTTTTTTGGGAAAAAAAAAAGTTTTAAAATTTAAATATTTATGAATTTAGCTCCAGCGCACCTCATCATCAAATACTAAATCTCAAGTTTCTTAAAAAATGTATATCTTTAATGACTCTTAGTATTTGTTTTATAAGATAAAGTTTGTGAAGAATATAATAATGTAGGATTGCCACTAAGCGGTAAGAAGGCTACCTACCTTAAGAGAAGAATAAATGATGTTATGTCTTATGACATCATTTATAAAGATAGGGTTTGCCGCACCTCATCAAAAGCATGGGCATGTCAAAATGATGCTTGAAAATTCTATTTGAAAGAAAATCATTTCATGGGTTTATAAAGATAGGCTTCCCACTATGTGAGAACAATGTGTTAGGTGTGTTGGGGAAGACCTCTTTGGGTAGTGGTTATTCCGAAACTATTAAGTGTTTGATATAAAATTATTTGGCCGAATAAGCAGATGTTTTAATTTTCAAACTCAAATTGAGATATTTTTCTATTTTAAAAATTACCTACTTTTAATGAAAATGAATTATGACTGAAATTTAAATTTCATTAAAATCAATTTTATTAGATTTTATTTCTGAAAAATTCAAATTTATTTTAAATAATTTTGGCTGCGAGTTCATATATAAATTCTGTTTTAAAATTCAATATAATCTAACACTAAACTCAAATACATTTTTTAAGAATCAATCTAACGACCATAATTACAAAATAGAATTTTGGAATGGCAAATTACAACCGCCAATATGAATTAAAATGAATAATAAATACTTATTCAAACATAAAAATATTCATATATAATTTAAAACGCTAAAAGTCTTTTGAACAAAGAAGAAATATTTGTAGAATGTCAAATCTTAGAAAACAAAAAATCTTGAACAAAAAATATAACCTGAAATTTAAGGTGGAAATACTGGGAGAGAGGGAGGGGGTGAGGGAGGGAGGGTGGGAGGGAAAGGATGAGATGGAGGGAAATGATGGGAGGGAGGGGGGGAGGGAGAGGATGGGATGGAGGGAAAGGATGAGATGGAGGGAAATGATGGGAGGGAGGGAGGGTGGGAGGGAGAGGATGGGATGGAGGGAAAGGATGGGAGGGAGGGAAGGAAGGAGGGAGAGGATGGGATGGAGGGAAAGGATGAGAGAGAGAGAGAGAGGATGGGTTAGAGGGAGAGGATGGGAGGGAGGGAGAGGATGGGAGGGAGGGAGAGGATGGGTTTGAGGGAAAGGATGAGAAAGAGGGAGAGGATGGGTTGGAAGGAAAGGATGAGAGGGAGGGAGAGGATGTGACATACCGAAGGGATACATATGAGAGAACTAGCAGTGGGATTGACTTAATGGTGATAACTATTTTGTATGTCATTAGGGCAAAGAGTCATTGCACAACACTCAAATATTTATTTTGTATCCAAATATAATATAATTCGAGCTAATTTAAACATACATCACATAAATTAAATGAATATAGGTACTTGAGAACAACAAACAAGATTCCAATGTTATAGACTTATTGAGTCAAAAATATTAGAAATATTTGGGGTTCTCAACAAATAACTAAAGAACTTGCAATTTCAACTAGTAAGACTCTAAATCCATAGTGACAAGTCTAGAGTACCATCTAAACTTATAATAATTAGAGTGATATTCATTAACCAAAAAATTTAGGATTTCACCCAAAGACATTATATGTATGACTTCAATATTACTTTGTATAAAGAAGGTAGGAGAAGTAATTATCAATATTCAAAAAATCTAGATAGAAGATAACCTAATAGATATGTTAACATGGCTAATAAAAATAGAGAAGTTCATATGGTATCAATTCTCAACTGTTCTAATAGATACATAAGCTACATGAAGATAAAATGGATGATGACGCAATAACAACATGACTTTAAGTGAGGGAATGTTAAAATAAAGATTTTTTTCCTTTGCATAATTTGTGGTTTTATGGACATTTTTTTTAAACATAAAATAAATAAAGAAATTAACTCTACATACACAAATATTTTTGAGTTTCTCCTTTTAGTTTATGTTGTAGTTTTGTCATGATTCTTATGAAATCAAGAGAAATCAAAATTTTAAAAAAGGATGAAAGATAGAGGTGTCGAAATTTACTTTATTTTTTAAGGATAGAAGAACATGGTACATGTATGTTTTTTAGAGTTTTAAATAATTTTATAGGATTTCAAAATGAAGTTTCCTTATAATTTCTCTTAAGAATTATTTTTGTATGAGTCAAAAAATAAGTGATTTAACTTATGCATAAATTTGAGGTTTAATATAATTTAATGTCACAAAAATTATTTTTTGTAGTAATGGTAGAGGTGTCAACCGGGCCGGGCCGGGCCGGGCCAGCACGGCGCGAGGCACTTCAGGATTAGCCCGTGCCTGGCCCGACATGACACGAGAATTTTATAGAGGTGTCAAACGGGCCGGGCCCGTTTGACAAACAGACCCGACCCATCCCGTGCCCGGGCGAAGCAAGGCACGTATCGTGCCGTGCCTGGCCCAGCACGGCTCGTGCCTAGGCACGGCACACCGGCACGGGTCCATCCCGTGCCGGTCCCGTAGGCACGCGTGGCACTGGCGGCGTGCCACGCGTGCCGTGGCGTGAGTCGCGACTCACGGTCACGAGTCACGACTCACTGAGTCGTGACTCGACCCATCCGGGCCCCCGCGGTCTTTTCTGCCGAAAACCGAGAAATTCGAAATTTCTAACGGAAAAAAAAAAATTTCAAACTTTGAGCGATTTTCAGCCCTTGGATTCGACTCAAATGGCTAGGGGGCAGAATCCGACGGTCCTCGTGATTCTGCCCCTTAAATATAATAAAAAAATTCAAAAAAATAATAAAAAAATAATTTTTTTTTAAAAAAAAAACTTTATTTAGCCTATAAAATCTACCCCCCTCCCTATAAAATTTATGTTTTTCAAAAACATAAATCCTCTCAATATTTTCTCTCTCTCACATAAACCGTGCTTCTCTATCTCGGCCCTCGTGATTTTGATTTCGGCTTGGATTTTCGTGAAACTCAACTTGAGTTTTGAACATCAAAGCTTCCTGCGGTGAATCTTGCACGTGAGTGACCTCATTGCTTTTACCGGGTAATATAATTTACTTTTTTTTTATTTTCTCTCTCTAAAGCTTCTCTCTCTAGAAAAACGTACGAAAAATTAAAAATGACAAATTTACCTAACACATATTTAAATTTGGAAAATGAAAATGTTAGTGTTACACAAACGTCTGTGGCTCCTGAAACTTTGGTTTCTCCTGTCATCTCAGCCCAAAGTTCTAAAAAACAAAAAACTAGGAGGACTTCTGTAGTTTGGACACATTTTAAAATCATAACACAATTAGATGTTAGGGGTGAGGAACATGAAATGACACAGTGCAAATATTGTATGTGACTTTTAACATGCAAGAGTACATGTGGGACTGGGCACCTAAAGAGGCATGCTGAAATATGCTCCAAAAAACATGGACCGTTAGATCCTAGGCAAACCCAACTTGGCACTACATTTTTTGAGACTGGATCGAGTTCAGTCTCAAAGTTTACTCCCTTCGTATACTCCAGCGAGTTGGGTAGGGACGACATGGCCAGGCTCATCACATTGATGGGTCTTCCGATCAGATTTTCGGAAGATTCGAGGGTAGTCCGCATCATGCAGACTTATTTTCAGCCATCCTATCGTAGGATTCCTAGGTCCACATCTAGGAGTGACATACTAAAGATATATAAGTTAGAAAAACAAAAAATAATTAAGGAATTTTTGGCATTTAGTGGAGTGGTGTCCGTGACGTCCGATATATGGACATGTCACGATGATTCTTCTTATGCATGTATCACGAGTCATTATGTCAATATGTTTGTTAGAAATATTAGAGACGCACCTTTAGGAGAGATATTTCATGTCAGATGCATGTGTCATGTTATTAACCTGATAGTTCAAGCGGGTATGAAGGTGTGTTCCCCCGCGTTGGAAAATATACGCAATGCACTCAAGTATATTCGCACTCCTCGCAGACTACAAGAGTTTGGTAATCTCTGTTTGTCTGCGAATCTTAAGAAGAGAAATTCCAATCTGATGTGAGACATCGTTGGAATTACACGTACCTGATGTTGGAATCATGTGTTGGATACGAACACGTGATATCCGACTACGTGAATAGTAAGAGTGGCGAACTTATTGTTGACGACACTGACTGGGATTCAGGAATTTCATTTATGAAATTCCTGAAGATATTTTATGACACGACGAACATGTGTTCGTCGGTTTATACGCCCACCACTTGCATTGCACTCCGTTGCATATGCAACATTAGTAGCATGTTTAGGATGTATCGAGCGGACCCGACGCTCAGCCATATGGTTGCAGAGATGGAGACCAAGTACTTGAAGTACTGGTCCACCATTCCATCTCTTTATTGCCTCGCAGCATGCATGGACCCTAGGGCTAAGGTGGAAGGGGTTGAAAACACCCTGACTTTCATTTCCTCGTGCATGAACCTGGAAGAGCTACCTCAAGGGTTCATTTACGAGAAGTTGACAGACCTGTTCACATACTACGATACTAGGTATGGTGGTGGTGGTGTTGAGACTGTGAGTACGGACTCTGATACCTTGTTCGGAGATGACGCTTATTCCATTAACCTAGCGAGGGGGAAACGTAGGGGTGGACCTTCACATAGGAGCGAGCTGTCTCGGTACTTAGATACCGATTACTGCTCAATCCTATCACCTTCTGACAATAAGAATCTTGATTTATTACAGTGGTGGAAATCATATGAGTCCGCCTATCCCGTGCTATCTAGGATGGCACGGGATCTACTGACTCCTCCGGTGTCGAGCGTAGCATCGGAGTCTGCTTTTTCTGTTGCAGTGAACGTGATTTCGGATAGGAGATCGAGATTACGTCCAGATATGGTTGAGGCCTTGGCATGTTTGAAGGATTGGGAGGAATCGAGATTTAGCATCAGTGATCGTGCTGAAGCTGGGACTGTGACAGACACTGCAGTCGCATCCACATCCACTACGATGGCGGAGGAGCTGATTGCCGATGATGATGACCCATATGATACTGATCTTGATGTTGCGGCTGATGATTCTCATTATATGCCGCTTGACGATTGATGCTCATCTGCTCTTTTTTTTCGATATTTTTTTATTTTTTTTATTTATACGCTTTGTTTGTACTTTGTATTATACGTTGTGTTGAAGTTGAAACTTATACTTTTTTTTTCGGAGTATTGGTTTCAAAAGCATGAATGGTAATTTTTATTTGCGTAGTTTAAATTTTTTTTAATTAAAATTTTTACTAACTTAATGTATTTATTTATTATTTTAATATTTAAATTTTATTTTAAAATTTATTAACTTTAAATCTTAATATTTAATTAATACATTATAATATTAAAATATGCTAAACTTAATTGAAAAAAAAAATAAATTTTCTAATTTTTTTGTTACATACTTACATTTAATTTTAAATGTAATATTTTTTACAAAAAATTTTATTTTTTATTTATTACATAAACTTAAATACAGATAAACATAAACTTAATAAAAAAATAAAAAAAAAAAAATTTTTTATAATCTGCCAAGTGCCAAGTGCCAAGCACGGGCCGTGCCCGTGCTTGGCTGTTGGCTCCCGGGACCCGGACCCCGGTTGAGCCGGTCCAGGAGACCAGGTCCAAGCCAACCGTGCCCGAGCGGGCCGTGCCGGGCACGGTAGCACGGCGGGGCACGTGAAAAACGGGCCGTGACGTGCTGGGCCGGCCCGTTTGACACCTCTACCTGTACTCATGCTGTGCCTATTCACGACACTAAAGGTGCCGTGCCGTGCCGAGGCCAACCGGGCCTCGTATCGTGCCTGGCCCGACACAGTATCTTGGCTCGTTGGCACGGTACCTCGGCACTACCCGAGAAAACACCTCAGTGGCAGAAGCTGAGCCCGATGATTCCAGAAATTGCCCGGTTCCGAGTCCAAACCCACCGGCCTGCTCCCAATCCCCAATGGTTTGAAATTTTAAAAAAAATTAAAATAAAAAAAAATAAAAATTTTGAATTTTAGCCGTTAGATTTCGCCTCCAATAGCTATGTGGTAGAATCCAACTGCCCACATGATTCTGCCGCAAAAAAAAATCAATAAAAAATTAAAAAAAAATACTTTTTTTAAAAAAATTTAATAATTATATTCTATAAAAGCCCCCCATAATCTAATTTTTATGTTTTTCAAAAACATTAATTATTTATCTAAAACTCTTAACTTAACATGATAATTAATATTTAAAAATAATTAGTTTTTTACTCTCTCTCTCTCTCTCTACTATTTAATCTATCTTCTTGTCTAAAAAACCCAAAAAAATAACTAATACTAATGAAATTAATTTAGATTTAGAAAATAAAAATCTCACACAAAAGTTTGAGGATGCTGAAACTTTTGTTTCTCCGGTCATTTTAACCCAAACATCTAAAAAATAAAAAACTATGAGGATTTTTATAGTTTAGACTCATTTTAATATAATAAAATAAAAAAATATTAGGGGTGAGGAAGAAGAAATGATACTGTACAAATATTGTAAGAAAATTTTTACTTGAAAGAGTACGTTTGAGATTAGGCACCTTAAGAAGCATGCCGAAATATGCACTAAAAAATATAGTGTATTAGATTCTAGGCAAACCCAACTTAGGAGTGCATTTTTTGAGGCTGGATCCAGTTCAGTCTCAAAGTTTACCCACTTCATATACCGCAGCAAGTTGTGTAGGGAAGGCATGACCAAACTTATCACCTTGATGGGTCTTCCGATTAGATTTTCGGGAGATCAAAGGGTAGTGAGCATCATGCAAGGATATTTTCAGCCTGCTTATCACATGATTCCTAGGTTCACATCTAGGAACGATATACTAAAATTTTATCAGTTAGAAAAACAAATAATAATTAATTAATTTATGACATATAGTGGAGTGGTGTCCGTGATGTCGGGTGTCTGGACTAGTCATGATGATTCATCTTGTGCATGTCTCACCACCCACTATGTAGATTCTAAATGGACTACGAATAAAAAAATTTTAAGATTCTCTGAGATTTTCTATCCTCATGATGACCCAGCCATTTTTGAGTGTATGATGAAGATCTTTAGAGAATATAAAATTTAAAATAAAATTTTTAGTATCACATTTGATAACATATCTAATAATGAAGTAGTAATTAACATGTTTGTTAGTAATATTAGAGACGTACCAATAAAAAAAATTTTCTACGTCAGATGCATGTGTCACGTGATTAACTTGATTGTACAAGCAGGTATGAAGGTGTGTTCCCCAGCTTTTATTAACACACGTAACTCACTAAAATATATTTGTACATCTCACAGATAATATGAGTTCGGTAGTCTCTGTTTGTCTGCGAATCTTAAGAAGAAGAAATTCTAATCGGTTGTGAAATACCATTGAAATTACACGTAGCTAATGTTGGAGTCATGTGTTGGATACGAACACGTGATATCCGACTACCTCAATAGTAAGAGTGACAAACTTTTTATTGACGATACTGACTGGGCTACAGAAATTTCATTTATGAAATTCTTCAAGATTTTTTATGACACGATGAACATGTGTTCATCGGTTTATACTCCCACGACTTGCATTGTACTTAGGTGCTTGTGCAACATTAGTAGCATGTTTAAAAAATATCGAGCTAACTCGGTACTTAGCCATATGATTGCAGAGATGGAAACCAAGTACTTAAAGTAATGGTCCACAATTCCATCTCTTTATTGTCTTGTTGCATGCATGGACCCTAGGATTAAGGTGAAAGGGGTAGATAACATTTTAACTTATATTTCATCGTGAATGAACATGGAAGACCCACCTGAAAGGTTCATTCATGAGAAGCTGACTGATCTTTTCACATACTACAATACTAGGTAGGTGGTAGTAGTAGTAGTGAGACTGTGAGTACTGACATGGATATCATATTCGGAGATGATAATTTTTTCATTCAATTAGCAAGGGAAAAACAACGGGGTGGACCATCAAATAGGAGTGAGCTTTCTTGGTCCTTAGATATCGATTACTGCTCAATCCTATCACATTATGATACTAAGTATTTTGATATATTACAGTAGTAGAAATCATATGAGTCCACCTTTCCCGTGCTATCTAAGATGTCACGAAATCAAATGACTCCTCCGGTGTCGAGCGTAGTATCAGAATCTACTTTTTCTATTGTAGTGAATGTGATTTAGGATAAGAGATCAAGATTGTGTCCAAATATTGTTGAGGCTTTAGCATGCATGAAGGATTGGGAGGATTCGAGGTTTAGCATCCATGATCGTGCTGGGATAGGGACTGCATCGAAAGCGGAAGAGTTGATTGCTGATGATGATTCATATGATAGTGATTTTGATGTTGAGGTAGAGGATGATAATGATATGCCGATTGATGATTGATGAGGTTGCCACTTGATGCCTGACGGTTGATGATTGCAGGATTGCGACGCGCTGACAGCGACACTTATGTTACAGTTATGCTTATACTTATGAGTTTTGAGTTATGCTTGATTCTGATTTTTGATTTCGATGTTTTGTACTCATTTTTATTTTACATTGTATTTGATTTGGTTTGGACGCTTGGCTTTGTGGTTTTGTAATTTTTGTTAAATAAATTTTGTATTTATTTTTTTTTTGTGTTTAAGAATTTCATGAAAAATTCTAAAATTTAATTCTAATAAATTATAATCTAAATATATTAATCTAATTAAAACATAATCAAAACAAATAATATAAAAAAAATAAATTTTATAAATTTTCAAAAATTTTCAATTTACAGTTTAAATATTTGTAAACATTATCTAATATATATTTTATAATTACATAAATATTATAAACAATTTTTTTAAACTAACCGTACGGGCTTGACTTGGCACGGTAAAAAACTGGCCGTGCCGGCGGGCCATGTTGGGCCTAGCATGAAGAAATTGTGCCAAGCCATGCATGGCACGGTATAGTAACCGTGTCGTGCATGGCCCAACACTGAAGCACAGTTGGGTGGCCTAAAACCGTGTTGGGCCGGCCTAGCACAACCCGTTTGACACCTCTAAGTAACGTTTGTTACTCCTTTTTCCATTGAACACACAATAGATGAAACAATGATTTTTTGCTTTATTATTCACATTCAATTTTGATACCTATCTTATTTTATTTATTTTTAATTTTAATTTTTCAATACATATAAATCATATATTTTAATTTTGACATCTACCATGATTGGTGACCCAAAACTTTAAATAGTAAAATTTATTTGTTTCACAAATAGATACAATAAATTTGTTGTATAAAAATGTATCTATGTTTGAGATTTCTACTCAACTTAGAATCATGTTATCCTATCAAGTCAAATATACATTAGAAAAGATTAAATAAGATCTCATGAGATAATGAACCTCAAAATATTAAATGCTTATCATAAATATTCCAATCAATTCCAATAATAATTTATTTATATTTTAAAAAACATAATGGATTGAATTTAAGCAATACCACAAAAAAGGAGATAAATTTGTTTTAAATAACTGAATTAATTTTTTTTTCAATATTAGTTTATTAGAAAGTATTTTTAATTTGAAAAAATGAAAAAATATATTAAGAAATGGATATGCATGTATAAACAACTATTTCTTTTTTTTTTATTTTATGGAATAGTTTTGTGATCGTTATTATGAAATAAAATTGAGAAATCAAAATATAAAAAGTAACAAATAGGTCGAAGAAGAGAGGAGTAGATAGGCATTTTTTAAGGATAAAAGAAGTGCTATGTTCTAAAAAATTTCTAGTAATATTATAGCTTTTAAGAAAGAAGTTTTGTAGACAGTTGTTTAATGAGTTAGTTTTTATTAATAGTTATTTAAGAAAGCTAACAATAACTTCAAATTTACTAGATGCATGTCATCTTAATGTATTTGATCGTATAATAACTCCAAAGATAAATATTTTGGTCATGATCACTACTGAGATAGTTGACCAGTATGTAAGTTTTTCATATGCATTTACCTTGGAGTTTAAACCATCACTAATGTACTAGATCTCATAAGAATTTTAAAGTTAAATGTGCTTGGTCATGATTACTACTAAGATAATTGACGAGTGCCGAAGTTTATCATATGTATCTACCATAGGTTTGGTAAGAGGGGATTGGGGGGAGAGTGAAAAAAATTAAAAAAAACATTGAACTTATTAATTCACATATAAATTTTAGGGGAAATTATGTTTAGTGCGCTATTATGACTTTGTTAATCCATGTAATTTAATCAGTTAAGTGATATCCCAAAAATTTGTAAATAAGAGTATATTTTCAACTAAAATCTGCAAGTACTTGAGTTATACAATTAGTATAATAAAATCTTGTCAATATATCGATGCCACAAAGATTGTATTGGTAGTTTGGCTATTTAACTAGAGACAACTAATTTTTAGTTTAATGGTTACTTAGATTGTTAAACAATCTTAGATACAAGCTTTGTTTATTTAATTTATATGTTGCCATTAAATCATCTGACATATATTATATTGGACATATAATGAAGGTCGAGGTGTTGTGCAATGATCTCTTGCCCTAATGATATGTAAATTAATTATCACCATTGAGCTCTTCCCAGTGGTGGTCCCTCATAGATGCCTCCTTTGTACATCATCATCGAGACAATAATTTATCCCTACACAAAAGTCAGTTACAATCCCATATATTTAAGGAAACTTTATCAACTTCACTTGACGGTTGCTTCATATGCACACTCTTGTTCACCAACACATATTTTCATAAAATCAATGATTGACATGATATACATATATTTGTGCTTTCAGCTATGTAAGTGCTATATTCACATAATTAACATACACTTCCTTCAACTTTCACTAGTGGGAACCATACGAGTAAGAGAAACTCACAAAAGCTATCATCAACTTGTGAGTCAGCACACACTCATGTATATTCCAAAAAAACTCACACTAGTGCTATATTCACATATCACATCCTCCTCGATAATGATACGACTTCCACACTAAAGGTGAACCATTTATGAGAATGTTCTATATAATGTGCATCCCACTTAAGAACTATTCCTTCTAAGATATGTATAATAGATTGGCATGCAAGAACATTCACACTTTTGGCTTCATAAGCACCATACTCGTGATGATTAACATATACAAATTTTAGGGTTCAACATATATGTTTATCACATGCATCATAATTGAAAGGAATGTCACTACATTCTTATCATATGGATAAGTGAATCTCATTGTTTACTTGTCATCATCCACTACAACAACCTTTCACAAACCCACCATTAGTCGAAACCATAATTTAAGTTTTGTTTAGTCATCATCCATCAATACCCATAATATAAAATAAATTAAACCATATTCCATTAAATAATCCAAATCACATAATTCAAATTAAACAAATCCTGAATCTTGCTAATTTCATACAAATTCTCAAATTAATCCATAGAGAAGAAAGGTTTTGAGAGCTGCACCCTGCAACTCTAGGGATTTGCATAAGTCATGTGTCCCTTACTTGCTTGTGGAACCTCTAAGGAGTATGAAATTTGTCCCTAGGGTTTGTAGTTTATATGGTTTTGTTTGTTACATGAGAGAGAATGAGAAGAAATGGAGAGATCTCTCAAAAAAATTTTAACTATCTCTTTTATATTCGAGCGGCTTTATATTACTCAAGTAGGAAGTCATAACCCTTAAAAGAAAATCACAACTTTGGTATTCATCTCTTCAACTTAATGTTGCAACTCTAGAAAATGGCTGCAATATTTTTCAATATGTTGATCTTTCTGTAATACAAAGTGATGTTATTGGCAATTACCATGACTTGGGTCTAATCTCTATGAAATATAATTCATGGTGTTATGAAATAGTTGTGGCTTCATGATTTCATCTATTTGTAGTCCATAGAGAGCCATGGTGCTGTTAAGATATTATGACATTTACATTTGGCTTTCATGTACAAGTTGTGTTTATATTTTTTTAAGGGCAAGAGTTGTAGTATTGTAAATGATCATACTCGAGTAATATCTTCTATAATATTTAATATCTCAAAAGTCATGGCTTTGAATAATTACTATGGCTTTGACATGAGTACTTATGACTCTTTAATTTTTTATACCTCAAAAGTTACAGCTTTGTAAATCTACCATAACTCTAACATGAGGTTAATGATCCATATAAAGATAAAGTTATGATTTTGTGAAATTAGTCACGACCTTGAGTTCTAGTGGGGTACTTGGTTCCTACAAAAAAAAATTAATGTCATAGTCATTAAAATTTTCTTAGCTAAGTATGATTGTGATTCCATGATAATATCATATTCATTGAGAATGTATCGCATAATAGAAATATTATGTTAATGAGAGGGTAGGATCATAATGCATAAAAATAATCACTAACTATTTAAGTAGAGTTTTGACAAAGATTAAATGTCAAAAATACGAGAGACTCATAGATCCCACCTCATCTACTAAACACATCAAAAACTAATTGATTTAATGATTATTTATCAATATTCTCTAAAATACCAAAAATCATGAAATCAATACATATCCACCTCATTTCTACGTTTATACATCATTATCAACTACCAAAATATATAAGAATATTTAGTAATAACCACCAAACATGCACTCAAAATTGGAAACCTGATTTTGACCCACTACTAATGCATAAGCAATCTTTTTAATTTTTTTTAAATAATGATGATTTTTGAATTGGAAAACATCTTTTCAAATTTGAAAATTAGTTTTATTTTTTTAATTTAAAACTTATATTTATAGGTTGATATATATATATATACACACACATATTTTTATAAACCTATAAACTAATATATATATATATATATATATATATATATATATATATATATTATAGGTTTATATATAAACACACACACACACATATTAGATTAAAAACAAAACAAAACTGCTATTTGAATTCAAAAACTCTATTTTTTGATTTTTTTAAGCATATTGATGATGCGTGAGTGTGGGGGAAAAATTAGATTTCCAATTTTGAGTGTACCAAAACATATATGACACATGAGCTACTAAAATATTAGCTACTTTTTTATAAATATTTTTTATTCAGTGGCCAAAACATAATAAACATAAAAATTTTAACACTACCTTGAAATCATCACAAAACATGAACTACTAAAATATGACCCATTTTTTCATATATAAAATATTAGCTTCCTTCATCATATAATCATATATAACCAAATTAAAAAGCATGTTGTCATGAGTTAGGTGATAGAAAGTACACATAACATAACTATTGGGAACTTAATCTCTTATTGATACCTCATACAGATTGAGAACTCAAATTTAGAGATTACTAAAATCTTAGAGAAAAATTCATAGATTGTTTTTGCAGAATCAATTTTGCTTTTCTCTAGTTGATTTGTTTTTAGATCTTCTACCATATTTCTCCACACCAAGCAAGAGAAGAGTATGTGGATCTCTTCTCCCATTTGCCTACCTTGATTGCAACTGAGCACAAAAAAAAACAAAACTAAAGAGGAAGAAGAAGAGTCACACATCTTCTCTCTCCTTGTGTTTTTATATTTTCTTTTCAGTTTACTTTTTATAAAATCATCCAAAAGTGACTTGAAAGTTTTAATGAAACAAAATAATAATTTATTTTATTAAATAGTCATATATGGGCCTATGGCATTAGTATAGAATACGGTAGGGACTTAAAAGTTTTAAATAAAATTTTGGGCTCATTATATAAATAAATAAACCTATTTCTATTAATTATAATTCATTTCAACAAAGAATTATAATTGCATTCTTTCACTTATTTAAAATATTATTCTTGTATTTTATTATTAAATAATTTTTATCTTCTCATGCTAAGATTACATATACTCGTTGATTAAATTAAATCACAAATAATTTTATTTAATCAGCATAATTAAAAATCATAGATAATTTTATTTAATTAGCTTTTTTATTTTCACTTATTGATATGTCAGATTAATATTCACCTCTAGGGTTTGACATAATTAAAAATTATAAGTATCCTCAAGAGCATATCATCAATCTAATTTATAGGATATGAATTCAATCAATAATTACTATTCAACATATAATTAATGCAGTTATCCAACTCAGAGATTATTGATCTATATTTAATTCACATTCTTATATTAATTAAAACAACCAATAATAAATATGTGTTTATTAATTATCTCAAGCATTAGAGTAATAATATTCATAATAACCATGAGGTACTAAATATTTTATATGTCAGTATAAAATAATCACCTCACTTTGGTCCCATTCAATATACATAAGTGTACTAGTACAAGAAATTGAAACTTCACCATTCCCTATAGTCAAGACATACCTATTAAAATTTTATGTTACAATCTTACCAATAGTATGTCCAACTCCATTTAGACTATAAATAAATAGCTAATATTTAGATTATGTGTAAGCTAAACTCTTCACATCAAATCATTTACTTGTAGAATGAAAGACACATGCATTTACTTAAATGCAAACAAAGCTCATATAAATAATAGAATTTTAATAGAAATGAAATTAAATAAACATCAATGAAAATAAAATGGCTTCTAATTTATATAATTCTAACAATCTCCTACTTAGACTCAAAGTTATGATGTCACACATCTCAATCTCATTCCTTCCATTTGTTTATCAAATATCTTACCTAGTAAGCTCTTTGTAAAAGGATCTGTCAGGTTTTCTATTGATGCTTTCTTGGTCACTACTATATCTCATCTCTTCACAATATCTTTTATCAGATGATATTTGTACTCAATATGTTTTACCTTCTTTTGGGTTCTAGGTTCCTTTGAGTTAGCAACTACTCCACTATTATCAAAATAAAGTGAAATATGCAATTGTATTGAAGGAACCACTCCTAGATCTAATAAGAAATTTTTGAGCCACATTGTCTCATTTGTTGCCTCAGATGTTACCACATATTTGGATTTTATGGTGAAATCAGTAATAAGAGATTGTTTGATACTCCTCCAACTTATGACCTCATTCCCTAAAAAAAAATATAACCTAAGTTAACATTCTAAAATCATCATCCAAGTGGAAGTCTGAGAGGGCATTTGTTTTTTCGGCTTAGTGCTATTAAGTACCATTAAGCATTAAACTCAAAAAAGTTATATTAAGTATTAAGTAAAAAAAAACAAACACTCCCTGAGTATGTGTACCCTAATGGTATGAGACTTTTTTTCAAGTAAACTAACATATAACATCTAGTCCTTTTTAAGTATTTGATTATATTTTTTATTATTGTCCAATATTCTTGCCTAGGGTTAGACTGATATCTATTGGTCATGCCAATAACAAAGTAGATATTAGGTCTAGTGTAATGTATTGTATATAATAGGATTCCCATTGTAGATGCATAAGAATTTGCCTTCATCTTTTTTATCTGATTTTATATATTGGGATGCTATTTCTTTGATAGAGCGATTCTATGTCTGAAAGGAAGAAAATATTTTTTAGAATTTTACTTGCTTGAATGGTTTAGAATTTGATCAATATAATTAGCCTATGATAAGCACAACATTCTTTACTTCCACATCTTAGATAATGATGTGGGGAAGTATTATCTTTAGTTAAGATAACTATATCTTTACAAAAGATAATACTTCCACATCATTACCTATGAGCAAAATATCATTGAAATATAATACTAAGAACACCACCATGCACCTATCATACTTTTTATACACACAGGATTCATCCAGATATTGAACAAATCAAGTGCTCCAAGATCTTGATGCTTGCTTAAGTCCACAAATTGATTTCTTAAGCTTCCACAACATGTGTTCTTAGTCCCTTTTTATGAAATTATCCAATTGCATCATATAGATGTACTTCTAAAGATGTTCATTCAGAAATGTAATATTTACGTCTATTTATCAAATTTCATAGTTGAAACATATTATAATGGATAGAAAATCCAGATATACTTTAGCATTACTAGTGGCAAAAAAGTCCTCATAATTGATATATTCTTTCTGATTAAATCCTTTGCTACAAGTCTAGCCCTAAAGGTTTCAACTTTACCATCTATTCCTCTTTTTTTTTCTTATAGATTAGTGTACATAGATTATATTTCAGATTTCATAGTATTTTTTCAAAAATCTAAATCTTTATTCTAAAGTACTTTATCATAGTTACATAGATCAAGATCTAGCTCATTAGGAATTTTTTCATAAGACTTTTCTAAGAGTATATACTATAAAGTTTTTTGGATAACCCCCACTATGGCAAGATATTTTCTTTGACTATGTACTTTTATTGGTACACTATGCATATGTTGATTCTTATAAAATGTCACGTTCATGCTTTTCTAGATATGTAATCAGCATGTAAATGGTAGCACTACATGGTTCGATATCAATATCTTCCTCAATAATCTTCCCATTATGATGAGAGACTAAGATATTTGGAATATTTTTTGTAGTGTTTCTTCTTGCACTATTGGTATTAAAGAAGATTGTTTTGATTTATCTCCTCACATTTTTTCTAGAATAATTATACCTATAGGCTTGTGGTTCATTACATTGTTTTCTTTTAAAAACTAGACATTAGTGCTAATAATGAATTTCCGATCCTTTAGACTATAGAACAAGCCACCATTGATCCCTCTATGATATTCTACAAAGAAATAAATTTCTATTCTTGGTTTTAATTTATCTATTTTTTCCTTTCAACATATGTGTTGGACAACCCAAAGGGTGATGGTATTTGAAACTAGACTTGTGCCTTATCCATAATTCATTTGGAGTAGTAGGTGCCGACTTAGATGGCACCAAGTTTAGAACACAAGTTATTATTTATATTACATATCCAAAGGAATTAGGCATATCTGAATAAATCAATATTGATTTTACCATATTCAATAGAGTCATGCTCCTTCAAATCCTTCTTTCATCTACGTCATTTTGTTGAATAACACCATGTGCAGATATTTGAAATATATTTCATTATCCTAATAAGTAGTACCTAAACTCTCCAAAATGATACCTACTACCATAATCAAATTGTAATATTTTGAGATATTTATCGTGATACTTCTTCATTTCTATTAAATATTCTTTGAATTTCTTAAAGACTTTGAACTTATATTGTATCCATATCTTGAGTAATCATCGATGAAAGTGATGAAATACTTAAATATACCTCTAGCTTGGATAGTCATGAGTCGACACAAATTAAAATGAACCAAATCTAATTATTCTTCGTTCTATAAACTTTAATAATGAAAGGTCATCCGATCATCTCTCCTTCTAAATAAGAATCATAGGCTTGGAGTGCCTCCATTTCCAATGAACCCAAAGTTCCATTCTAAACTAATCTTGAGATTCATTTTTGATTTATATGACCAAGATGTAAGTACTAAGATATATTTAGTTTATCTGGGAAGGTTATTTTTTCTTACATGGTAAAATATTAGTATTGTGCAATTTATTTTAGTGTAGTGAAATGAATATCCATCCGCATATATGGATTGATTTAATACTATAAAGATTGTCTTTCAATGAACTAGAATAGATAAATCATTTATAAAAGTTGAATATAATAGAATTATTGAATAGAAATGAATATACATCCACATATATGGATTGATTTTAAGCAATACCACAAAAAAAAATATGTTTTTTTAAATAACTAATTTTTTTTTTCAATGTTAATTGGTTAGAAAGTATTTTTAATTTGAAAAACTAAAAAACAAATTATGAAATCAATCCACATATATAAACATATATTTTTATTTTCGTATTTTATTTTTGTTGAATAGTTTGGCTATGATTATGTTTTTTTTTCTTTTTTTTTATTTTTATTTTATTTTATTTTTATTTTATTTTTATTTTATTTTTCTTTTATTTTATTTTTATTTTATTTTTATTTTATTTTTCTTTATTTTTTTTCTTTATTTTTTTTTCTTTACTTTTTTTTTCTTTACTTTTTTTTTTAGTTTTACTATGATTATTGTGAAATAAAATTGAGAAATCAAAATATAAAAAGTAAAAAATAGGTTGAAGAAGAGAAGATTAGAGATGAGCTTTTTTTTAAGGATAAGAATGAAGTTTGGTAGAAAGTAGTTTAATGATTTAGTTTGTGTTAATAATTGTTTAAGAAAGCAAATAATAACTTTGCCTTCATTAATTTACATATAAATTTTAAGTGAAATTATGTTTTTGGTCACAAAATAGAAAATATTCACAAAAAATCCTAATATTTTCATAATTAACAAAATGCATGAAAAACTAAATTTTATATTTTGGGGTACTCAAAATTGGAAAGTCAATTTTGGCCCATTGCTCATGCATAAGCTATCTTTTTTTTTTATTATATATATTTTTTCAAAATAATGAATGTTTTTGTATTCAAAAACTATTTTTGGTTTTACACACACACACACACACAATATAGGTTTATATATAAACACACACACACACACAAAAACTGCTTTTCGAATTTGAAAACCTCTATTTTTTTTATTTTTTTTAAATAATTGGTGACTTGTAAATGCAGGGAAAAATTAGATTTTAAATTTTTAAGTATACCAAAACATAAATATGCTTTGATGCATTTTTTGAGATATAAAAATAATGGCTACTTTTTTGCAAATATTTTTTATTTAGTGACCAAAACATAATTACCATATAAATTTTAACACCTACCTTGAGTTTGAAGGCATCATAACACATAAGCTACTAAAATGCGACATGTTTTTTCATATATAAAATTGAATAAAATTGATATGTATTCAAAAATAATAAGGTTTCAAGAGCTTCCTTCATCGTATAATTTTATAAAACCAAATCAAAAACATATTGTCATGAGTTAATTGATAGAAAGTACACATAACATAACAACTCACATAACCAAATCATTCTCAATCTCAAAATCAAAGCCAAAATTAATGATTAGTATCTTTAACATGTTATTTTATTGGGGTTAGGTGAAAATCACCTAGCCCGCATCGAAAATCTCTTTAGAGATTTCCAAAATTGTTCCTATAAAATGACTTTTTCTATTCCTATGAAATTCCATTCCCATGTATTTTCAATTTCTCATTTTATTTTGAATGTATTTTATTTCATGGTGTAATTTATTGCTTTAGTTTTGAATTTGTTTATCTTTCAAATTATTGCGGGTTTAGTTTTCTTTTATAATAGTGGTATCTGAGGAGGTTAGTTAGTAACTATTGTAGTTAATGCATTTTAGAAAAGTTCTGTCAAAAGGGCGATAAGAGCCTCAATGTTTGTGGTTTTTAAGAGGGTAATTGTGCCTCTCCACTTACCATGAAACTTTTTTAGTATAATAACACAAATTTTTATTATTATTATTAGTTACTATTCACTATAAAAGTGAAACATGGCAGCAAAATTTGAAATAGAAAAATTTAATGGAAATAATTTTTCTTTGCGGAAAATGAAAATTAGGGTGATTTTGAGGAAGGATAATTGCTTAGATGCAATTGGAAAAAGGCTCACCGGAATTCTTGACAACAAGTGGAATGAGATGGATAGTAATGCAGTAGTTGACCTGTATTTGGCACTTGCTGATGGAGTATTGTCGAGTGTGGCAGAAAAGAATACATCAAAAGAAATTTGGGATACTCTCACAAGGTTGTACGAGGCAAAGTCACTTCACAACAAGATCTTCTTAAAAAGAAGACTTTACACTCTGCGAATGATGGAATTTGTTATGGTAACTGATCATATCAACACTCTGAATATTTTATTTTCACAACTTACTATGTTGGGTCATAAGATAGAAGAAATTGAACGTGCTGAGATTTTACTTCAGAGTTTACCTGATTCATATGATCAACTCGTCATCAATCTAATGAATGGTATATTAACTGATAGTTTAATTTTTAATAATATTGCCGATGCCATCTTAGGAGAAGAAAATAGAGGGAAAAATAAAGAGGATAAATATGTAAATGTACAACAAATAGATACTTTGACGATGATACGAGGGAGATCAACGGAGCGTGGCACCAGTGGGAGTCAGAAATATGGAAGATCAAAATCTAGAAGTAAGAAAATTATTAAATGTTATAACTGTGATAAGAAATGACACTTAAAAAGAGATTATTGGTTTAAGAAAAAAAATATGGATGATGAGTTATCTAAGACACAAGGGAATGTTGCAAGCATCAATGATGAAGGTAATACTTTATACAGTGAGGTAACAATAATAGTTAAAAGTAAATAATAGTTTAGTAGTGTATGGTTGCTAGAGTCAGGAGCATCGTGGCATATGATATATCGGAGAGATTGGTTTCACAAATATGAATTAATCTCAGGTGGGTCAGTGCACATGGGTGATGATCATACTTTGAAAATTGTTGGTATGGGTACTATCAAAATTAAAATGTTTGTTGGTATGATTCGTATCATTCAAGAGGTATGACATGTGATTGACTTGAAGAAAAATCTTTTATCTTTGGGATAAATAGATAGTCTTGGAAGCAAAACTGATATTGAAAATGGGATGATAAAGATTGTGAGAGGTTCACATGTGGTAATGAAGGGAGAAAAGATCACGAAAAATTTATTCATGCTTAAAGGATAAATAGTATAAGAAGCAGACACATGTATTGCATCAATTACTAAAGAAGAAGAATCAACGATGATATGACATCTCAAACTATGTCACATGTCAGAACAAGGTTAAAGATTCTCTCTAAAAAAAGTTACTTCTAAGGCTCAAAATGGTAAGTTTACCTTTTTGTGAGCATTGTGTTACTAGTAAGCAGAATATATTGACATTTAATAGATCAAATGTAAGAAGTATAAATACTCTAGACTTGATATATTTTGACGTATGAGAATCGCCTGAAATATCTTATGGAGGAGCAAAGCATTTTGTATCCTTCATTGATGATTATTCAAAGAGATGTTGGGTATATCCAATCAAGAAAAAGTCAGATGTGTTTTTACCTTTTAAAGAATTCAAAGCATGGGTGGAACTTGAATCTGAGAAAAGAATTAAGTGTTTGCGAACAGATAATGGAAGTGAGTATACAGTTGGTGGATCTTGTTTTTGTAAGCAAGAATGTATCAAACGACAGTTCATAGTTACATACACACCACAACAAAATGGAGTAGCAGAACGGTTCAACAGAACTCTTGCAAAAAGAATGAGAGCAATGTTAAGGACTGCAAGACTACTCAATTCCTTTTGGGCGGAAGCAGCAAAAATTGTATGCTATGCGATAAATCGATCGCCATCAACAACAAATGATTTGAAGACATCGATGGAGATGTAGGTGGGTAAGCCAGTAGATTACTATACTTTGCATTATTTTGGATCTCCTGCATATGTGATGTGCAACACAAAAGAAAGGACAAAACTATATCCAAAATCCAAAAAATACATATTCTTAGGGAATGCTAAAGGAGTGAAGGGGTATCGCATGTGAGAACCCACTGACCACACGGTAATTATCAGCAGAGATGTAATTTTTAAAGAAAGAATAGAAGATTATAGTATATTAAAAGAAGTTTTAGAAACTACCACTGTGCATGTAGAAAATGATCAGATACAAGATATTCCAAAATTAATGGAGAAAGAACTAGAGCATGAAGTACAAGAACAAGTCATGTCTGAGGCTCAAGAAGTTAGTCGGTCAACTCATAATAAAAGACTGCCAGCTTAGCACTTGAAGTATGTTACGGAGAGCAACATTGCATATTGTCTCCTAACAGAAGATGGAGAACCTTCAACATTCAAGAAGCTTCAGATAATTCAGATGCATCTCTGTGGATGATAGCAATGGTGGAAGAAATCGAAGCTCTACACAAGGACAAGACTTGGAAGCAAGTACTGTTACTAATTGGAAGAAAAGCTATTGGTAACAAATGGGTTTACAAGATAAAGTGGGATAGCAATGATTGAGTAGAATGGTATCATGCAAGATTGGCGATAAAGTGATATGCTCAAAAAGAAGGTATTGACTTCAATAAAATTTTTTCTCCGGTGGTTCGTCTTACAACAATTAGAGTAGTAATGACTCTATGTGTTACACTTGATTGTATTTGGAGCAGTTAGATGTTAAAACTACTCTTCTTCATGCAAAAATTGAAGAAGAAATTTATATGTTCCAGCTAGAAGAATTTGTTGAAATTGGTAAAGAGAACTTTGTTTGTAAGTTGAATAAATCTCTATACGATCTGAAACAAGCACCAAGGTGTTGGTATAAGAGATTTGATTCCTTCATCATGAGCCTTGGGTATAATAGACTCAGTTCAGACCATTGTACATACTACAAAAGGTTTGAAAAAAATGATTTCATCATTTTACTATTATAAGTGGATGACATGTTGGTAGCATACCCAAATAAATGTCAAATCCAAGAATTGAAGGCACGGTTAGCTAGGAAATTTGATATCAATGACTTGAGACTAGCAAACAAGATTCTAGGGATACAAATTTATTGAGATAGAAATAATAAGAAGAATTGGCTTTCTCAACAAAATTATTTTAACAAGATCTTGCGTAGTTTCAGCATGCAAGATAGTAAGCCAATTTCACCCCTCTTCCTGTTAATTTCAAATTATCCTCAAGCATGTGTTCTAGCTTGGAAAAAGAGAGGATAAAGATGTCTTGAGTACCATATGCATTAGCAGTGGGAAGTTTAATGTTTGCAATGATATGTACAAGACCAGATATTGTACAAGCAGTGAGAGTGGTTAGTCGATTCATGACAAATCCCGGCTTAGAACATTGGAGTACTATGAAGAGGATTTTAGATATCTGAAAGGAACCTCAAATACTACAATATTCTATGGAAGTTCAGATCTTATTGTCAGAGTTTATGTTGAAGCAGACTATGCTAGAAATATTGGTAATAGCAAGTCTACAATAGGTTGTGTATTTACTCTTACTGGAGGAGCTGTAAGTTGGGTTTCAAAATTATAGCCTATTGTATCTACTTCTATGACAGAAGCATAATATGTTGCAGCTACACAAGCCAATAAAGAGGTAATCTGGTTGTAAAAACTATTGGAAGAACTTGGATACAAACAAAATAAGGTTACTTTATTTTGTGATAGTCAAAGTGCTCTATACTTAGCAAAAAATCTAGTATTTCACTCAAAAACAAAACACATTAGGGTACAAAATCATTTTGTACGAGAGAAAGTAGAAGAATGAAGTGTGGATTTGTAGAAGCATAATATGTTTGCAAAAGATTTATACCGAAGAAAATATAGCGGATGTTTTGACCAAACCGATCAGTACTGACAAGTTTGAATGATGTAGAAGCATAATATGTTTGCAATGATATGTACCATATGCATTATATGTTGCAATGATTTATACTCTTACTGGAGGAGCTGTAAGTTGGGTTTCAAAATTATAGCCTATTGTATCTACTTCTATGACAGAAGCATAATATGTTGCAGCTACACAAGCCAATAAAGAGGTAATCTGGTTGTAAAAACTATTGGAAGAACTTGGATACAAACAAAATAATGTTACTTTATTTTGTGATAGTCAAAGTGCTCTATACTTAGCAAAAAATCTAGTATTTCACTCAAAAACAAAACACATTAGGGTACAAAATCATTTTGTACGAGAGAAAGTAGAAGAATGAAGTGTGGATTTGCAAAAGATTTATACCGAAGAAAATATAGCGGATGTTTTGACCAAACTGATCAGCACTGACAAGTTTGAATGATGTAGAACTTCATGTGGCTTAACAAGATTAGAAGTAAGCATTGACAAGCAAAGAAAGTAATTTTCAAGTGGGAGAATATTATTTTATTAGGGTTAGATGAAAATCACCTAGCTCACATCGGAAATCTCTTTGGAGATTTTCGAAATTTTTCCTATAAAATGACTTTTCCTATTCCTTTGAAATTTCATTCTTATGCATTTCCAATTTCTCATTTTTTTTGAATGTATTTTATTTCATGATGTAATTTATTACTTTAATTATGAATTTTTCTATCTTTCAAATTATCACAGGTTTAGTTTTATTTTAAACATAACAATCTAACAAAATATCACAGCTAATTTTTCTTGTATCAAGTTGTACCAAGGGTGGGCAAACCATGTTAGTTAAATTGGTTTGAATAATAAGTTTAAATACCATTAAATTTTGTTTAATTTAATATTAAATTATCTTAATTTTAGTAGGTTTAATTTAATATATAAGTTATTTTTTTTATTATGGATACTATTATATTCGTTTTATCTATGTGCAATATTTTTATTTGGAGTGCTACAACTAAAAGAGTGTAACACGGTAAAAAACAAGAAAATAGAAAAAAAAAGATTTAATGTTTTGTGTGTTATTTAATTTATAAGTTATTAAGAAATAAATTTTGAAATTTAGTTATTTAATTTAGGTTTGTATTTCTCATTTATTTGTATCTTTATTCTACCAAAAAAGTTTGGACAAAATATAATTTTGGGTTAGAATAAATTGAGATAAAGTTTTGAAAATATTCATGTTGTACAATATTTGTAGAATCTAAATAAAATTTTGCAATTTAAAAATATATTTTAGACCCAATTCAAAAATTAAAAATTTTGGGATAACAAAAAAAAACTTAATTTTGGGTAGAATTTGAATTATTAAAATTTTCATAGTAACAAAAAAAAAACGATAATTTCGGACAAAATTGGAATTTTTTTTTTCAAAATAATTAAAAAAATTTTAGTATGAAATTTAAAAAATTAAATTTTCGGCAGAATATAAAATTTATATTTCAATAAAATGAAACAAATATATATTTTCGAGATTAGAGAGATATATTTTAAGCAAAAATAAACTGTGTAGTATATATTTTATTTTGTGGCTGTAAAATTATCACAAAATTATCTTAGCATATCTCTTCATAATGTTGTTATATATATATATATATATATATAGTTTTTATGTATATGCATTTATTTGTACATAAAATTAATTCCATTGTGAGTCAATAAAATTTTCCCCAATATTAATTAATTAACTAAGTTTAGATTGCAATCTCCAATATTAATTAACTAAGTTTATGGGAATGGAAAAAGTTATGATATTGGATTTCTTAGTATTCGGGCTCTAGATTTTCCCCAACACCATGTATGTGTGTCTTTGTAAATATGAATGAAAGAAAAATAGTTCAATGCTAGAAGCATGTTGTTTCATCATTGTCTCATAGAGATCAAACGTAAATCTAGCTACTAATATATTTAGTCAACAATAGTATATTTACACACACACATACACACACACACACACACACAGAGTAAACTAGGAATGAAAGTAAAATGGCAGAATTATAAAAGTTTGTTGTTCTATCATTAATTCACTTCAAAAACAGATTGTTGTGATACAAAAATATTTCAATCAAATCCATAACAATTTTGTTGATATGAGGAGTTAGATTTGAATGCAAATTCTTCAATCATGGGGTCAAATTTTAATTCAATTATTTTTAGTGATCAAGTTTGGAATTAGTTGTCTTTAAATACCCATTTGTCCTTGTAAAAAAAATAAGAAAGATTAATTTACCAAAATTTATCATGGTTTTGGAGTTGGAGGGATAGAAATCTAGAAAGTGGAATCATGGCAATAAAGATTAATTACTTCCATTTCCCTCTATTTTAGTTTCCACCTTTTTTTGCCCCTCAAGCTCCATATTTCTTCTAAGTATAATTACAAGCACTTCTTCAAGTTTTTGTTTTAGTATCACTCGGTAGTTCTTTGATGCTCTTCCCTTTTACATATAATGTCAATTATATGATTTGATTCTTTATAATCATACTCATGTATTCTAACTTTATCTCAAGTCTCTTCATATAATTTCCTTGAAAATTATTTCTTCTTTTTATCTCGGTCAGTAATTTTCTCAATTTATCATTGATGAAAGATTTTTCTTCACCATTTGAATATTGATAATATGAGTTCAATCTTTCTTGAATGTTGTGTCCTATGGAATTATTCCCAAAATTCTTTGGGACTTGTCATCATTATACTACCTATTTTCATGACCTTTATGTGATTTTTTTACTTCTCATGTTTGAATGATAATGTATGGAGATATTAGTATTAGGTCAGAATACATACCATTTTCCTTATAAATTATTATTCTTCGCCACTTGATAAATGATGTTGAAGTTCACTATTTCTTGTAGTTACAAAAGAGTAATTTTTTTCTCATTCCTTTTTGCTTCTCCTCTTGAACTTTCAACTTTGTAAGAAATGTCTTTATCTCAATCATGGTAAATATCTCCAACTTTAACACTCCAACTTACTTTCTCCTAAAGATACAATCATTCTAAGTTAGATAGTTGTCTTTACTAATTTCTAAAATAAATAAATTTTTCTTTTGGGTGATTTGTTTATAATTCACCCACTCAATGTCGTATCAATTATGTACCTCATCATGTAATATATCCCATTGTAAAAGATTTGGGCTTGAAATAACAACTCAAACTGTGTTGAGGATATCTCATCAACAACTCGATAAAATAGACCCAAACATCATATAAAATTTCTAGCTTCTCTTGATAGATTTGGTTTATCTTATTTCATAACTATGCTATTATTTTAAGTTGGAAGAACTTTGTGAGAAAAAATTATACAAGTTCACCCCAACTCTCAACCGAGCCTCAATATAATTTGAATTTTGAACCAACTATGTATTTTATCTCTGAAAGAAAAGGGAACAAATATAACAAGATTATCTGGACTAACTCCATTCATTTTAACTATATTGAATAATTCCATTAACATTATGACGTACCAATTTTGATTCTATGGTATCTTTCTACTATATTTGATGTTTCTGATTCATTGCTATTAGACTTGACTTCAACTAAAATATTTGAATTCAATTGGTTGCATTTGAATCTCTGTGTAGTTATGATTTATGGTAAGGCCCCCAATAGTCTTCTAATGTGTGATGATAATTAGGCTGTTGGAAAACTTGCCCATCACATCTATAGGCTTCTATATTACAATAGTTCCTTCCCTTTGCTCTTTCTTAGCTCTATGTCTTAGAATAATTACTCTTGTTTTCTCAATCTCTAGGTCCAGTGATGTTAACTCCATTCTAGAGATTCTGCTCATAAATGTGGTGGCTACAAAAAAAAATAAAACTAAACTAAAAGATACAAAAAAATAACATAAGACAAATAATGAAAATCAAAATGCAAATAAGATATATTATTATCCAAACTACTAAAAACATAACTATAGTTTTTTAAAAATAGTTACATCAACTAGAGTTGACTAACAAATTCTAAATAATTCTAAGTAATAGTATCAAAAACTTATTGCGACATTATTATGATGCTCAATTTTTAGAAATAAGCTATGTCTCAAAAGCTCATTGAGTGAGGATCTATTGTCCAACTAGTTATGCACGTATATGAGTCATATAAGTAGTAAAGTATACTTTTGTCCATATATCATTCATTTAGAAATTGTATAAGTAGTTCAATCAACTATTAATAAATCAACTATGCTCTAGTCGAAAGGTTAAAACTAGATTTTTGGTAACTTTTAAATTTTAGGGTAGGTATACTTGATTAGGTATGATTGCCTATCTAAATTACCTAGTTATTATTATGCTTAGTTACATAATAAATATTGGGTTATCATAAAATACTCATGTCAATTTGGTATACAAAGTGATTGTTACCTATTGGGTCCTCCCCAATGATAGTCCTTTTATAGTTGTCCACTCAGTACTTTACCATAAAAATAACAAATCATTCATTCTCGAGGGTTATTCACAAGTCCATACCTTTTTGGCAACTCATCAACTACCCTTAATACTTGCTTCTGATATGCATTTTTATTCTCTAACATCATGTATCATAAAGATGTGAATTGATGTGTTATTAAAAGCATTTGTACTTTTAGCTTTATAAGTACCATACTCGTACAATTAATATATTCTTTCCATCAAATCTCATTATTATGAGTTATACAATATAAACTCTCGTAGGATTGTCATCATCTTATGAGTTACCTCTACTTATGTGTATCTCATGGCATATCTATCATCATCCACCACAATACTATGGGGCTCACACACCAAATGTGAAACCATTATGATTTTATTCTATAAAACTTACATTGTTACATATCAGTTGAGGGTTAATTAATTTAAAATATATATAATGGATTGACTTATAAAAGTGTTCATACTTTTAGTATAAGCATTAAACTCACATAATTAAACTTACCTCAATATCAAGTTTTAATGTATAAGTTTATCATGTGCATCTTGATCAAAAGAGATATTATTTTCTTTCCTCATACAAGTGAGCATGTTTCATGACTTACATATAACTATCCACTATGATAACACATACAAACCTATTAATAAAAAAATTCATAATTTTAGTTCTAAATAAATATCTCATCAATTAGTAATCAAAGTATAATACAATTCAAACATAAAATCCATACATTATTATTCTATCACACGAAATTAAATACACCAACCCTTGGCCTCAATTTAGTCTGATATTTGAGAGGAATTCACATGAGATAATTCAAAATATATCTCATGGAATTTTAGGTTCCCAATGATATCCCTAAAGAGTGTCTAGGAACCAAACTCTAAACCACAATTCTTATTTGTGTGCCTAGAATCTACCTTTTGGCGGGAGTTGAATCTACTAAATCTCATTTATGTCAACGAGGTGTTAGATTGATGATGTATGAAGATTGTGTCTACTAGTTGTATATAACCTCAAAATGCTATGACTTTATGTGATTTTTTTTATTCTTCTCAATAAATCTACTAAATCTTATATTTCACCCAAAAACCAACTGATTCTTCTACTATTCATTATAATGTTGCACATAATTGCTTATAACCAAGAATAATAAGTTATATACTAACATATTTTGCAAAATAATTTGCAAAATCTTTTTTTGAGATTTGCATCAATTGAATTATTATCAATATAAGGTTTTCTTTGCCTTTATTCCCGAGCAAATATTCTTCAAAACAAAATTGAAGGTATTTTGTATAATTAAAAATTTATATCGCATACAAAGAAAAATAAATGAGAATATGAAATCATTATAAATCTTACTCAGTATAAGGTGTAACATTTTCATAGTTCATCAAATTATATATGTACGCAGCATGAAACTCTAGGTCATCCAAAAAATATCTTGATATTGCTTTATCATATGATCTACTCGCATGTATACAAATAAAAAGCATATCAATTTTTTCTGATCCATCTCCCATGCCATATATATTTTTTGGTGATAATTTGTTATGCTGATTATATAATTGTGGCCTAAAGTAGGCATTTCATTTGCATATTGATCCTTTGACTTTGCATTTATTGTGAACATTGTTTTTTAATTTTCTAAGATATCTAAAATAGATATATATTAGAAAAAAAATATTCAATGGATACATTAATATTTTTAGATTAACAAATGATAAACATATTATCTTTCAAATGGATACATTCATATGTATCGTACAAGGCCTGCTATCATGGATTCATAAGGAAAGTGGACTAAGGGATATTCCTTGGAATCGAAGAAGCTAGGAGAAAAAATATACTCAAATTTGCATAAAATAATGGGGATATCATTTTGTAATTGTTTTATTCCTTCTTTTCTCACGATATTACAAGTGAGTTTCTTAAAAAATACTTATTCAGTCAATGCTTCCCAAACATTGTGTGGAAGTAATTAATGGAATGTTGTGTATTAGCCTTTGCATGTATACATGATAGTCATGACTTTTCATTCCAAATAACTTATGCTTCTTCACATCAATACATCTTCCCATATTAGATGCATATCCATCAAGGAGCCTGAGCTCCATTGGCAATTTTCACAAAGTTTTCATTGTATCTTTTTCAAGACTAGCCTTAGAAAATTTATTCGTTGATTCATCTATGTGTATCTCTAGGATGTGATCATAACTTTTTCAAATCCTCTCTTGATTTGGTATTAATTTTTGTTTTCCCTTCCATATTCATTATAGTATTAAAAATATTATCAAATAAACTTTTCTTAATATTCATCACATCTAAGTTGTGTCTAATAAGATTTATTTTCCAATAAGTTAAATCCTAAAAGATGCTTTTTTATTCCAACCACAGTGATAATTCTTAGTAATATTTGCATGAATGCAATCTGCATCAACGTCCATAATATTTTTGAACCCTTATCTTTCATTTATTTTTAATATTTCGTCACCTAACCTCAAAGGTTGTGTACTTTTAATAATTTTATGACCTTTCTTAAATGCATCAATATTTATCTAAAATGGATGTTCCACATGTAAGAATTTATAGTGATTATCAAACCAACAAGTCTTTCCTTCTTTGCTCAAATAAAAGCATCTAAGTCTTCTATATAATAAGGACAATTTAATTTTCCTGTAGTACTCTATATGGACAATATTGAATATGTAGGAAAGTCACTTATAGTTCACATAAGTGTTAATCATATTTTGAAGTTTTGCTTTTTAGATATATCATATATTTCAATATCATCCTCCCATTATTTTTTGAGCTCTACAATAAAGTAAGGGGCTACAGAAAAACATCTAATTTATCTTTTGGATTTCTTGGACCGGGCACAATAATACAAAAATATATATTTATCTTTCATGCATATCCATGGTGGTAAATTATAAGGTGTAACAATAATTGGCCATGAGAAATATTGTTGTCATGTTTATCCAAATGGCTAAAATCAATTTGTGACATGTAAATTATATTAATAATGATAACCTTAATGAAAGGTTTGATGTCAAAACCATATTTATTTCTCATGGCTTTGACTCAAACTCAAACATCTAAAAATAAAAAACTAAAAGAATAACCATAGTTTGGACTCACATTAACATAATACAAAAATAAAATTACTAGAGATGCCAACGAAGAATCAGCACAATATAAGTATTATAAAAATATATATACATACAGGAGTACGTGTGAGACTGGGCACCTAAAGAAGCATGTTGACTAAGTCGTGACTGACCCGGCACGACAATGTCCAAAACTATGTTTGGACCCAAGTTTTGATGGCCCGAAGCACGACTCTTACCATGCTGGGGGGTGTCAGGCCAGCCATGACCCATGCGCATGGCCTATAGGCACAGTCTGGTAGCATAGGAACCATGCCAAGGACCTCGAATCCGGTGGACCGCGCCTACCCCACCTAGTATACATGGTAGGTTTTTTTAATTAACCCACCACATGGTTGGCTGAGTACGTCCGCATGGTATGAATCATTTTGACATATATATCTACATGTAAGAACTAAAAACACTAACCTAAAGGGTTCGTTCATGAAAAATTGATTGAGTTTTTTATATATTATGACAATAAGTATGTTAGTATATGTAATCATGCTCTGAGTAAGGATATAGACACCATATTCGGGGATGATAACTTCTCGATTTAGTTAGCGAGGGAAAACCATCGAATATGAGCGAGCTATCTTGGTACTTAGATACTTATTATTACTCAATCCTATCACATAACAATAACAAGAACCTTATTATTTTATAATGATATTAATCAAATGAGTCCACATATCTTGTGTTGTATAAAGTGGCACGGGATCTACTGACTCATTTGGCATTGAGTGTAGTATCAGAGTCTATTTTTTCTGTTGCATACAATATCATTTCGGATAGGGGATCGAGATTATGGTCAAATATCAGAGGTACTATGTCACACCCTCACTCAAAGAATGCGGAATGTTCTAGAAGATTACGAAGAAGTCCACTCTTGTATGGAAGGAAAGAGATTATCCTAGATTATTTTAGAATTCTCTAGACTTATAGGTAACCTTCAAAGGTTCTAGACCATTCCCTATGCATGTATTTAAGGAGGAGGTGGTCTCATTTGCAACCCACCAAGTTGAGAGTTTCTTGTAAGATTTTTTTATTCAATAAAGTATTTTCTTTATTTTCAAGTGCTCTCTCAAATTCACTTTTCTTCCAAGTTGTGGGTAGTTGCCAAGTATAACAAGCAAGGTAAAAGTAAGGATAACTTAACAACATCCAAGGGTTAAGTTGTCTAAGTGCCGCATGGAAAATTAGCAAAATGACTAAGTCCATGACAGTTGGTATCAGAGTGAGGTTGCAACGTGTGAGAATAACTTGGTGGATATGATGTCGAGCTCTCGTTTGGAGGAAATTGCTGAGCAAGTTTGGGGAAGGGACCTTGACCCTCTCACTAAGGGAAGGGGAAAAAAGGACAAGTCTCATGATCCTCTCACAAGCTTGGACAATTGAGTGACCTGGTTAGAGGTCTCCATGGCAAACACCATGGAGGGGTTAGATCTCATTTAGCAAAGCATGGAGAAGGTAATGGAGGATTTCAAGATGCAGATCCTAGACATTCAAGAGGGGATGCAAGGCTCGTCGATCCCAGTGATGTCGCATGAGGAGTTTATGAAGGCCATGGACATGCTCACTAGCTTAGAATCAAGGGTGGAGGTCTTGACAAAGCATGAGAAAGAGCTGAAACAAGAAGTGACAATCTACAAGATGGCATTGTCAGCTCTGGTTATGTCCAGTCATGAGGCCCAAAGTGTGGTTGTGCCAAAGCCTCACACTTTCATGGGAAAATGAGATGCTAATGAGCTAGATAATTATTTGTGGCACATGAAAAGATAATTTGAGGTAATATCACTAACTAATGAGGCAACAAAGGTTTGCATTACTACTCTCTATCTCAATGATAATGCAACTCTATGGTGGCGTAGAAAATTTATGGAAATAGAAAGATGGATGTGCACCATAGACACGAAAATAGTTTTATCCAAAAGATACGGGATACATAGCTCGTAGAAAGATCATACATCTCAAGCACAAAGAATCGTTTCGGGACTATGCCAATGAGTTCTCTTCCTTGATGCTCGAGATTCTTGATATGAATGAGAAAGAACTTCTCTTCAATTTAATGGAGAACCTGCAAGGCTGCACCGAGCAAGAATTGAGGAGACGTAGTGTCTAAGACTTAGCCATGGTCATGATAGTAGTAGAGTCACTCATGAATTTCTGAAGGGGAGACTCTTCTCAAACCAAGCCATCCTTCAAGGGTAGTCATGCCAAAGGTGGGGGAGACAGGGGATACAAAAGCTATAATGCTAAGGAAGGATCAAGAGTAATTTCTACCAACAAAGAAGGTAATGGTAGGGATAATCATAGAAATTTTAAGCCAAAAACCAATTGCTTCCTATGCGATGGACCACACTGGGCACGTGAATGTCCTAAAAGAAAGGCCCTAAATGTCATGATCAAGAGGGAGATTGAACAAGAGGATGATGCCTCTCACATAGGGTCAATGCAACTATTGAATGCCCTCAAGACCAATCAAGCTAAGGAGAAGCCTTAGAGTAGGGGACTCATATGCGTGGAGACCAAGGTGAATGAGATGTCTACTAAGGCCATGATAAATATTGGTGTCACACATAACTTTATTTCAAAGGAGGAGACAATAATACTCAAGCTCCTAATATCCAATGAAGTAGGATGATTCAAGGTAGTAAACTTTACTGCCAAGCCATCACACGGAATAGCTGGTGGGGTGACCATGATGATTGGGCCTTGGGAAGGCAATGTCAACTTCACGGTGGCACCCATGGATGATTTTTAGATGGTGATCAGGATGGATTTTTTTCACCAGGTAAAAGCTGTGCCAATACATTTTCTACGATCGATGGCTATCTTAGAAGAGAGTGTTCCATGCATGGTTCCCACAATCATCGAAGGTTAAGCTAAAATGCTTATGCTATCGGCTATGCAATTGGAGAAGGGGTTGAAAAAGAATGAAGTGACCTACTTGGCAACCTTTAAGGAAGACCCTAGTGACACTATGAGAAATTTTATGCCCATGGAAGTCATGAAGGTGTTAGACGAATTCATAGATATAATACTACTGGAGCTACCCAAAAGGTTCCCACCCAGGAGGGAGGAAGATCAACAGGATCGAGTTGGAGCCAGGAGTAAAACCCCCTACCATGGGGCCCTACAAGATGACACCCCCAGAATTGGAGGAATTAAGAAGACAGCTGAAGGAATTATTGGAAACCAGATTCATCCAACTATCAAAGGCTTCATATGGTGTGCCGATCTTATTCCAAAAGAAGCATGATGGGTCACTACGGATGTGCATAGATTATAGGGCGCTCAACAAGGTAATGGTCAAAAACAAGTATCTCATTCCTCTTATTGCTTATTTATTTGACCAACTTTGTAAAGCACAATACTTCACTAAGTTAGACATTTGATCGTGATACTACCAAGTAAGGATAGTTGAAGGAGATGAGGCAGAGACCACGTGTGTAACAAAGTATGACTCTTATGAGTTCCTAGTGATGCCCTTTGGTCTTACTAATGCACATGCTATATTTTGCACTCTGATGAACAAGATATTCCATCATTTTTTGGATAAATTTATGGTGGTATATCTAGCTGATATTGTTATATATAGTAACACATTGGAAGAGCATGTTAATCATCTAAGGAAAGTGTTTCGGTTAGAGGTGTCAAACGGGCGGGGCCGGGCCAGCCCATTTTTTTGAGCACGAGCATGCCTTCGTGCTGGGTCAGGCATGGTTACTGTATCGTGTCGTGCCTGGCTCTGCACGGGTTAAAAAAGCCATGCCCGGCACGGCCCACTGGCATGGCAGGCCATGCCGTGCCGTACGGTTTGGGCCTCGTGGGACCGCTGGTCGAGTCCAATCAGACCCGTCCCATGATCTTTTTTGCGGAAGGGCGATCGCGGGGTCGGGCTCGAGGGACACCCGACACGGGACGAACCCGTACCGGTGTGCCGGGCCACGGGCCAAATCATGTAGGTCAGGCACAGCACGACACGACTCGTTCCTAACCAGGGCATGGGATTTTCCCGTGCCGAGCCAACCCAGGCACGGCCGAACCGTGCCGTGCCTCGTGCCGAGCCGGGCCGACCCGGCCCGGTTGATACCTCTAGTTTCGGCTACTACGACAAAATGAGTCATACATGAAGAAGGATAAATGTTCATTTTTTTCTTGAGGAGGTGGGCTTCTTGGGACACCGTATTAAGGGTGGCAAGCTCATGATGGATGAAATCAAGATCAAAGCCATTCAGGAATGTGATCCCCCTACTAAGGTCCCACAACTAAGGTCTTTCTTGGGCCTAATTAACTATCATCGGCAGTTCATCAAGGAATACTCAGCAAACGCAGCTCCATTAACAGACCTTCTCAAGAAGGGTAAAGCATGGACATGGGATGAAAAATGTCAGCGATCCTTTGAAATCTTGAAGAATGATATAATGAAGGAGTCGGTATTGACACTACCTGACCACACCAAGGTGTTCGAGATACACACTGATACTTCTGACATTGCCATTTGAGAGGTTCTTATGTAGGAGAAATGTCTCATAGCTTTTGAAAGTCACAAGCTCAATGACACAGAGAAGCAGTACAAGTCCAAGAGAAGGAGATGATGGCAATCATCCATTGCTTGTGGACGTGGAGATGCTATTTGTTAGGATCACACTTTGTAGTGAAGATAGATAATGTTGCTACTAGCTATTTCCAGACCCAAGAGAAACTAAGTCCCAAGCAAGCATGATGGCAAGACTTCCTAGCAGAGTTTGACTACACATTGAAGTACAAGCCAGGCATAGCCAATCAGATAGCTGATGCCTTGAGCCGCAAAGTAGAGCTAGCATCCATGACTAGCCAGCCTCAGGGAGAGATGGTATATCTCATAAAGGAGAGGTTGTAACATAGTGAAATGGCAAAAAGTATCATTACATTGGCTCACGAGAAAAAAACTAGGCGGTTTTGGGTAGAGGATGATTTGTTCTATACAAAAGGAAAATGACCCTATGTGCCAAAGTAGGAAAGCATTAGAAAGAATCTTATCAAGGAGTATCATGACTCCAAATGGGCTGGACACCCAGGGCAACGACGCACAAGGGCACTACTAGAGCCTGTCTACTACTGGCCACATATAAGGAATGATGTGGAGACTTATGTGAAGACTTGTCTTATGTGCTAACAAAATAAAGTGGAGCAACATTTGCCTAAGGGATTGTTGGAGCCACTACCAATAGCAGAGCAACCTTAGGAAAATGTCACTACGGACTTCATTATCAGCCTATCCAAGTTCAAAAGAAATGGATCTATCATAGTGGCAGTAGATTGATTTTCAAAGTAATCTACATTCATAGCAGCCCCTAAAGATTGTATAGTAGAAGAGATGACCAAACTATTCCTCAAGAACGTAGTAATATATTGGGGGCTACCGAAGGTTATCATTAGTGATTGAGACCCAGACATTACTGGAAAGTTTTGGACGGAACTCTTCAAACTCATGGGCACATAACTTTACTTCTCTACTAGCTTTTATCCTCAAACTAATGGGTAGCCAGAACGGGAAAATGCATTACTAGAGCTGTACTTGAGGCACTTTGTGAGTGCCAATCAGATTGACTAGGCCAAATTATTAGATGTGGCTCAGTTCTCCTATAATTTACAGAAAACTGAGACAACTAGGAGGAGTCCATTCGAGATAGTCATGAGACAACAACCAATGACTCCTCACACCCTAGCCAGATGATACACGGGGAGGGGGAGGAGTCCATCAGCCTACAAATTTGCTAAGGGATGACACGGGCAAGCTGATATAGCACGCTCATTCTTAAGAAAGAATGCTAAGGGGATAAAGAAATAGGTTGACAAGAAAAGAAGACATATAGAATTTCAAGTCAGAGACTTAGTGCTTGTCAAGCTTCTACCGCAATAATTCAAGTCCCTTCGAAAGGTGCACAAAGGACTTGTGAGGAAGTATGAAGGCCCATTTCCTATACTTGGACGAGTTTGTAAGATATCTTACAAAGTTGAGTTATCATCAAGGTTGAATATTCATCATGTATTCCATGTTAGCAATCTAAAGCCTTATCACGAAGATAAGAAAGATCCAGGCCGATGAGTCTCTATGAGGGCGCACACAGCAGTAGTGACCTCCTGTGATAAGAGGTTGGCTACATCATGGTGGATCAAGACCCAAGGAAAATCAACTTTCGGCCCAACAGGGAATACTTAGTAAAATGGAGGGGACTACCAGAAAGTGGAGCCAGTTGAGAGCCAGCTAATAATTTTTGGTAGTTTCAGGAACATATCGAGCAGGTCCAGACAGAAAAATTGACGAGGACATTTGTAGCATTGGTGGGGAAGAATATCACACCCTCACTCAAAGAATGCGAAACGTTCTAGAAGATTACGAAGAAGTTCACACTTATATGGAAAGAAGAAGATTATCCTAGATTATTCTAGAATTCTCTAGACTTATAGGAAACCTTCAAATGTTCAAGACCATTCCCTATGCATGTATTTAAGGAGGAGGTGACCTCATTTTGTAAACAACCCAGTTAAGAGTTTCTTGTAAGATTTCATTATTTAATAAAGTGTTTTCTTTATTTTCAAGTGTTCTCTCAAATTCTCTTTACTTCCAAGTTGTGGGTAGAGGCCAAGCATAACAAGCAATGCGAAAGTAAGTCTGACTTAACAACATCTAAAGGTTAAGTTGTCTAAGTGCCGCACGGGAACTTAGCAAAAAGACTAAGTCCGTGACAACTAGCATGAATGAATAATTTTAAAAATTCAAGGGTGGACATCCAAGATCAAGTTAGAACAAGAGCGGATGAGTTGCTAGCAAATGATGACTAATAAGACTTTGAGGATATTGAGCACGATGCTAGTAATACCATTATATGCTTACTTGATGATGATCAGTTATATACTTACACCAATTAATACTGAGATTGAGCTTAATTATGATTGATGATTATTATGTTGTGTATTTGTATTATTTTATTTTTAGTTAGATTGGATAGATTTTTTATTATTATCTTTTTTATTAAAATTTTGGTTAATGCTTTTTATATAGTGATTTATCATTTATTTGAAATTACTTTGTAACTCATAATTGATAACTTAAAATTTTGAATTTTAAAATTAATGTTTAGCATCATTAACTGGTGATCAGTCGATGGTTGATCAGACTTGCAGCTTCCAGGCACGACCCAGCATGATCCGATATGTCGCAGCATGATCCGACTCGATTCTACCGAGACCTAGGACAATTGGATCTTGCCAGGCCGGCATTAATCAAGCCATGTAATGCCCGTCACGGCAGAGCTGATTTACCAGGCCGTGCTCAGCATGATTGACTTACTGGGCCATGCCCAGCACGACTGACTTTTCGGGCAGTTAGGGCTGACTTACTGGGCTGTGGCCGGGACGGTTGTTGGGACACAAAAAAATGGTCATAGCCCGGATCATTTGATAATAACTTTAATAAATAACTACCTCCGGTCCCCGGTCCCCGGTCCCCGGTCCCCGGTCCCCCCCACTTATTCAAAATAACGAGAGGTACGTTTGGAAGGATTGGATGTAATGTATTACGTTGCATTCTGACAACACTGCTTGTACTATCATCTTCTTTCTTTATGGTTTCTGCTTCTTGTTCTTGTCTGGGGTGAGAAGAAAGGTGGAAACGAGATCCATTATTGTTCCAGATTGGTACTGTTCAGCTCATGCAGAAACCCAAAAATGTTCAGGAAAAAACTATCTTCTCTAGCCACAGCTATTCTTCTTCTACATCTTCTACTCCACACTCAAATCTGTGGAAACCCAATAAGAACCATTGTAATATTGGTAATGGAAAACCGATCCTTCGATCACATGCTAGGTTGGATGAAGAGAACAAACCCAGAAATCGACGGTGTAGATGGGTCAGAATATAATCTAGCAAACACAACTGACACACGATCCGCAAGATTCTTCTTCAAGAACACTGCGCATTACGTTGATCCAGATCCTGGCCATTCATTTCAAGCTATCAGAGAACAGATATTTGGGGGCGATAATGATACTTCTAAAAAGCCGCCCCCCATGAATGGCTTTGCTCAACAGGCTTTCTCCATGGATGCTTCTGGGAATTTGTCTGCAGATGTGATGAATGGGTTTCAGCCTGGTATGGTTGCTGTCTATCAAACCCTTGTTTCTGAATTTGCTGTCTTTGACAGGTAACACTTTATTTTCTTAATCTGTTCATTTCTCTCTTAATTTGGATTTAATAAAAGAATTAATCTAACTTTATACTTTTCAATATTCTTGTTTTCTCAGAACATACCATAATCTATCCAATTTATTAAGGGTAATTAAGACTTGTCACCGAGAACAATATTTTTTTAGTTTAATAATCAATTTTGAATTGATTAAAACTCTTGTTCAAATATTTATTGTATATTTAACCATAATCAAAAAATTGTATAAATATTGCTCCTGCAGGGTGATTCAGCTGGTAACAATGAAATCATGGTTGTATTGGTGTCTCAAGGTTGGAGTACAATTTCTACATCAATATTCGGAGAGTCGCTCACATGAACTTTGGTGGAAGTATAACTAGGAAAATAAGCTCACCTCCGCTAGAACCTAGTTGGGTTGTGCCCAGATTTTAACCAAAAAAAATTATATGAATACAAATATCCTCATCACACACAGAATATTTTGTCTCCCGGATAACCTGGTCAAAAATAAAGTTAGTTGTTAGGAAGGCAATCCCAAGTTCCACATCGACCAGACATAGAAATAAAATTAGACATATAAGGGTGTACGTGAAGCAGCCGCTGTAAAGTTTTTATCGTTATAATTAAAAGCGGCAAAGCGAGGGTCGAATTTTCCAAAATCACATTTACTGTTGATATCATGATCCATTAAGCCCAAAAAAAAATGCCTTCTAAGTTAAAATAATAAACACTTAAAGATTAACTATCATTTGAGTATTATGGATTTCAAAGATTGATTTAGATTGTTTATAATTTAAGTTTAAATATTAATTGCAAACTATGACTTAAAACACAAATTTATATCCATATTGCTCCCTCAAGATAGTTAAGTTTGTAATAATGAATCAAAAGTAGTTTTTTTTTGCAATTTTTTTGCATTATCACTATCCTACAAGCTTAAATCATTTTATCTTTTGACTAATATATATGACTCGGGGATTTGGGGTAATAGCAGGTAAGGCTCTCGTCTTATCAATACGATAGATTCAACTGACATATATCCTGGGGATATATCTGACGTCTTTGGGGATCAAATTCATATACACAGGATTATAACATATATATATATATTATTAATCAGACTATAATATTATTAGTAACTAGAAGCTGTAGTTGTTACTATACAAGTCATTTCCAGTGCATATGGCTCATACTTTGCTCATGGTCTACGAGTGGGTTATATATTGGTATTCTTATTCTTGAAAATCAAAAATATTGTATCTGGTATATCTTGAATTTGAGATCTATTGTCCCAGGACGAAGATGCTTGTAATCATACCAAGGTATGTCATCTATTTTTTAACTTGAGAGAATAGCTCATATAAGCTTACTTGAAATTGAATTAGAGGGAATTCCTACGTCCTCGTTACATTATGGGAATGTTTTTTGTATTTTGCATGTTTGGTCTAATATTTCCTCAAGCACTGTTGTCATTTTTTTTTTTTTTTTGATGATGACACTATTTTGTTGCCTTAGTATATCTTTCTTGTTTAGGTGGTTTGCATCTGTTCCATCATCAACACAGCCGAACCGTCTATATGTACATTCTGCAACATCTGCAGGAGCCACTAGTAATGCTCCGACAAAGCTCATAAAGGGTTATCCACAAAGAACAATTTTTGAGAACCTACATGATGCTGGAGTTTCATGGGGAATATACTATCAAAACATTCCGGCAACATTGTTCTATAGAAACTTAAGGAAGTTAAAATATATTAAGAAGTTTCATCCTTATGGGAAAAGTTTTATGAAACATGCACGACAAGGAAAGTTACCAATGTACGTTGTGGTGGAGCAACAATACATCGACTCTAAGATTGAGCCTGCAAATGATGATCATCCTTCACATGATGTGTATCAAGGGCAAATGTTTGTAAAAGAGGTATTCTCTTTGATATTCAACGCAGATTTTTCTTATGATCATCCTGTTTATGCCTTGGTGAACTAGTTGTGGCCTCAAGCATACTATCAAAATATTTATTCTAATGCATTCACCTTTAAATGATGTTAATGGTGGATAGATAGAAAACTCATTTTTTTTTTGTATTTTAATACTATTTTTCAATTTTTTTATAAAAAAAACCCCTTGTTTCTAGGGTAATTAGGCTTCACCTAGTGATGTGACACACCACATATAACCAAGTTAAGCTTAATTTCATTCATGTTAGCAACTCTTATTGGAAAGGGTGAGTTTAGAGGTGTCAACCGGGCCAGGCCGGCTCGGACTGGCACGAGGCACGGCATGATTCGACTGTGCCTAGTCCAGCCCAGCACGAAAATTTTCCGTGCTTGGGCTCGTGCCGTGCCGTGCCGAGGCCAACTGGATCTCATGCCCTACTTGGCCTGGCGCGGTACCTCAGTACGAGCTGAGAAATTAATTTTTTTTAAAAAAATAGGGTTTCAGGCAGGGCGGCGGCGCGATGGCCCGTGCCAAAATCCCAATTTTTTTTTTAAATTAGGGGTTTGGCACTCGGCGGCACAATGGCGCGCGACCGAACCCCTAATTTTTTTTATATTAGGGGTTCGGCCCGATCGGGCCGAACCCGACGGATTCGTGCCGGGCTGACCTCCATAGAACTGTGTTGGGCCAGGCACGACAGGGTACAGTAACCGTGCATGCCTGACCCGACACAAAAGCACGGTCAGGCCGGCTAAAAATGGGTCGTGACGGCCCGACTCGTCTTGTTTGACACCTCTAGGTGAGTTTTTGGAAAGTGGATGACACTGTGAAATTTTGAGTTGGGTTTGAACACTAGTTTTCAATTAGGAGAGTCATTCATAAAACATGATTATATAAATGAAGTTAATTCCATGAGTACATTCTAACATCAATTTAATTGTTTGCTTATTTAGTGATTTTTTTTTTATTAATGAGTCTTTTTTTTGTTAGTTTATGTGCATAAAAATTTTTTTAGGATATAGAATATATTTTGCTTGGTATAATGATTGTTTAAAAGTTTTGATTCTGATGTTAATATCAGGTATATGAAATACTAAGGACAAGTCCACAGTGGAATGAAACACTATTGGTGATCACATATGATGAGCATGGTGGCTTTTTTGATCATGTTGCCACACCAGTAAATGGAATCCCTAGTCCTGATGGGATTATGGGCCCCGAGCCATTCTTTTTCAAGTTTGATAGATTGGGAGTTAGGGTTCCAACTATCATGGTCTCTCCTTGGATACAGAAAGGATCAGGCAAGTTTTTTTTTTTTCAATTTATTTTATTTAATTTTTTTATGTAATTACACAATACTAATATATCAGATATTATAAGAACTATAAAGTAAAATATTATTAGGTGAGAATAATATTAGTATGGCTGATCATTTAGGATGTTCGTGTGTTACATGTATCTGTTGGAGGTCATGTCATATATTTGTGTGATGGCAATTTGGGGTATCAAACGAGTGGTACTATGCCTGGCATGATATGATTTGATTCTCATGTCGTGCTTGGCATGCCACGGTTGGTTGGCATAGTGCTTGGTCGTTTCAGGCCCATAGTAGGTTGTGCTAGTTTCGGTTAATTTGGACTAGCATGAACCACCCCTCCCTTGTCAACTGTTGTGGGGTGTAATGGGCAACAAGGGAGGTGTGACCGCTCAATTACAAACGGTCACATAAACAATATCTGGTTGTGTTGGGCTAGACACGGCTAAATCATGCCGTGTTGTGAGTTGTGCCCGAGCTACTCGGCTTGATTGACACCTCTAATGACAAGTTTTTTTGTCCAATGATGGTAGATATCAAATTCAAGACTTCATTGATATATCTTCAATTTTTCAGAATAAGATTGTCATGGATTACATTTTTCTTAGATCTCGTGCTACATGCAAGAGATATATGTGCATGGTCTTCATCTTCTTTAATCTCATTCTAGTTGGTTTTCCCCAACAAGCATATTTTCACTTTTTTCTCTATGGTTTCCTTCACACAAACATGCATGTTAAAGTTTTTTATTTTTGCCATCATAGAATAGTTTAATTGGCATAGATAAATTCATTATTGTGGTTCTCACTTTTTTTTTGCCATGAAAATTTTAGTCTGAGGATTACGAAGTTTTTTTGACTTATGTTCACATGATGAGAGAACTATGAGAAAAAGCTTACCTTTACTAAAATTTAGTTGGATAAACCATGAACACCTAAGTTTATCAAAAAATCTTACTTGTCTATAAAAAGTGTTTGCATTGTCATATTAATAAGGATTACTTTTTAAAATAATATTATTTATAAAGTTTGTATTGACTCACAAATTTCAATAACTAAAAAAATGTCATTTATTAATAAAATATATAAATTTCAAAATGTAGTTTATACTTTATGATATGGTTTTTTAAATAAATATGATTTATACACCTGATCTCAAATAATTAGAATAAAATTTAGTTGATGATGATAATTTATTTTAATTATTTATTAGTTTATTTTTATAGAAATATTAATTACAAAATAAATTATAAGCGAGACAAATATATTTTAAATAAATAATTTTTCATTTAAAAAATATATAATTATAAAAAGAAGTAAAAATTTAAAAATAAAAAATTATTATTTAGTAATATATTTTATTTTGATTATGAATTATTTTAGGTTTTACAATTATATTATAATTAATATCTATCATATTAATAATATTTTATTAAATTATTTTTTGATCATTATTATAATATCTATCAATAAAATTATTTATTTTGAATTTATATGCAATATAAATATTAAAATTATTATAACTAAATATTGTATTCACATTTGAAAAAAAAATTAAAAATTATTATATTTTCAAAGGTTTATAACTTTTGAAAATGAGAAAAAATCACAAAGAAATAATTTTTGTGTTATTTCATGGTTTATTTAAAATTTATAAACTACTAAATACCTAAATATTTAAATCACTAAACTCCTAAATCCTAAAACTCCTAAATACTTAAACCATTAAACTGGTATAACCTAAATAATAAATAATAAATCTCATTTTTATTCGTATTCATTATAATTTTTATTTGTATTCATAATAAAAAAACAACAAATATCTAAAAAATAGTGGATGATCCCCCATCATATGTGACTCATTAGATTTATCATTTTTTTTAAATATAGACAGAATAAAGGGATTTTGAGTCAATTTTTTTACTTCTTTTTAAATTATTTTGTAACTATTTGAACTCTTTTTTATTCCATTCATCTCCAAATTAAGTAGAAATACATTTACAATTTCAAAAAAGAATTTTTATTTGAGATCAAAATTAATCAATCTCTCTCGTTATAAAACAAAACTTCAACCTCATTCAATGATTAGATCAAAACTTGATTTAATCAAATTTACAAATTTGTATTAATTTTTTTTATTAAACACAATTATTAGTAAAGTTGAACTTTCTTGTGATTATGATTTATTATTACAAAATAATATATCCAATATTATTAGAATTTATTATATAAATAATTTCAAAATAACTATTAATTTTTATATAAATATTTTTTATTCATAATCATTGAAAAACAAAACATTATTAATTTTTTTTTTCACTAAATAATTTTTAAATAAATTTATAACAAGAGAATCATTTTTTTTTTAATATTACTAAATGATACATAGTGAATGCTAATTTTTTTTTATTTTTTTTTTTTGCCCACATATATAATATTAAATCACCATAATCATTAATTGATAGTTTAAATAAGCGACATCATTAAATAGAATAAGAATCTAATCCATCCACTTGAAAGATGTGCATCAACTCTTTCATACTTTTTTATATGTATTATTCAACTTATTTAATTATACTTTATTTTGATTTTCACTTGCAGTGGCATCATTGAAAAAAAAGTGTCACGCCACTAATATTGATCTCCATATATATATATATATATATATATATATATATTATTTTTAATCATGTATGCTATTATTTCTTTATTAAGATGTAGTGTACTAAGCATTTTAAATACTTATTAACATTACTAAATATCCTAATAAGTTGTTGATGCTTATATATATATATAAATAATACAAATCAATACTCTTTATAATAACACTACCCAATAATATAGTTTTAGAACCAAAGAACTGATTAATAATATAATGAGCTATGAAAAATATACTTATATAAAAAGACCATGTAAAAAATCTTAATTGTTTTATGAAGAAATTTAATCAAATAGTAATTATTAATAAGGGAACTAAATATATTATAAAAATTCAATTCTAGAGGAAAAAATTCTAATATGAAGTAAATACTGTTAAATAAACATTTAATGTCTGTTTTTAATGAGAAGTTTTGTTAAACATTAAATGTCTGTTTTTAATGAGCAAGATGAAATGTTAAGAATCTGTAGTTATTCTTATGGGTGATAATAATTTTTAATTTTCGGTTTTATCAGGACAAACTACTGTCTATAAATAAATCATTGTATTGATTGTAAAAAAAATAAGAATTAAAGAAAGAAAGCGTCTCTTTTTAGAAATATTTTTCTCCTCGGTTATAGTTTGTAGTTAATTTTTTTTACAACTTGGTATCGGAGGGATGGGAAGTATAATCAATAATGTCTCAAAATAAGGTGTTGAAAGAGATGCGATCAAAAGATAAGATGGTATTGTGCATCATGTTCCGAGTTGTTGATGAGTTGGACTTTGAGAAGATTGCGAGTGCAAAAACTTCAAAAGAAGCATGGGGCATCTTGGAGACTACTTACAAAGAAGCTGACCGAGTTAAACAAGTTCGTCTTCAAACTTTTCGCAACGAGTTTGAAAGCATAAAAATGAAGGAGGCAGAAGGTGTGTTCGATTACAACACACGTGTTCAACCAGTGGTGAATCAACTCAACCGAGACGGAGAAAAATCGTCCGATGCGCGAGTCGTGGAAAAGATTCTGAGGTCGTTAGCTGACAGTTTCAAGAATGTGGTATGTGTCATAGAAGAGTCAAAGGATCTGGCAACGTTCATAGTTGACAAGATTGCAGGTTCCCTAATGGCACATGAATATCGTAAGAAAAAGGAGGAGGAGACACTTGAGCAGACACTTCAAACCAAAGCATCGTTCAATGACAAAAAGATATTTTATTCTCAAAATATTCGAGATAAATGGCGTGGTCGTGGTGGTCGAGGAAATAGTCGCGGTGGGAAAAGTCGCAGTCAAGAAGGGTATCATGAGGAGAATGGGCAATCAAACCAACAAAATTGGCATGGAAGAGGACATGATGGTGGAAGAGACGGTCGATCAAATTATTCCAACTTCGAGTACTACAAGTGTGGCAAATATGATCCATACGCGAAGGATTGTAATTTTGATAAATATTACAATTGTGAAAAGGTAGAGCATTTTGCAAAAGAATGTCGAGTCGAAAATAAGATGGAAGAGACAACCGACATAGCCATGAATGATGAGGTGGAAGAAGGCTTTCTCTTAATGTCATATAACAAAGTTAACACCGACAACGACACGGTGTAGTACCTTGACACAACAACAAGCAATCATATGTGTGGGCACAAGCATTATTTCAAATAGATGTGAAAGGTTGAAGCTGTATCTGTATCATTTGGAGATGACTCAAAGGTTGAGGTAAAATGTCAAGGTACGATTTATTATGTACAAAATGATGGTTTCATTGGGTCAATCCAAGATGTGTATTATGTACCAGACCTCAAGAGTAATATTTTAAGTATGGGGCAACTCTTGAAGAAAAGATATTCGGTTTTTATGAAAGACCGGATATTACTATTGAAAGACAAGCAAGGGCATTTACTCGCACAAGTTGAAATGGGAAGGAATTGGATGTACAAACTGAATTTGAGAAGTGTACGAGAAAAATATTTGCAAGTCAATGTGGAAGACAATGCGTCACCGTGGCATCTCCATTTTGGTCACCTACATCATGAATGCCTAAACGAGTTGGTAAAGAAGAACATGATGCACGGACTACCAGAAATGAAATACGAGGAAAAATTTTGCAAAAAATGTGTGCTCGGAAATCATGCAAGAATGTTATTTCAAAAGAAGGCAGTATATCGGGCTAAATAATCTCTCGAGTTGATTTATTCCGACATATATTGACCAATCATCCCTGAATCTTTCAGTGGAAAAAGGTATTTCATTTCCTTTATTGATGATTTCTCACGAAAAACTTGGGTTTATTTAAAGAAAGAAAAATCCAAGGCATTTGAGTTGAGGTGTTCAAAAAATTCAAAGTGCTGGTGGAAAAGGCAACCGATAGATATATTAAATCTATAAGATCAGATAGAGGCAGTTAATATACTTCGATGATTTTCATAGAGTATTGTAAGGAGCAAGGCATAAGGCACTTTTTAACTGCACCGTACTCTCCACAGCAAAAAGGTGTAGCCGAGAGGAAGAACCGGACCATTCTTGACATGGTTCGGTCAATGCTCAAAAGTAAGAAAATGCCGAAGGAATTTTGGGCGGAAGCCGTGCAATGCACCGTCTATGTTCAAAATTGATATCCACATGCAAAGTTATATGATCAAACACCACAAGAGACATGGAGTGGACAAAAACCGATAGTCTCTCATCTCAAAGTATTCGGTAGTTTGGCCTACGCATATGTGCAGGATCAGCGAAGAACGAAACTCGAAGACAAAAGCAAAAGATATATTTTTATTGGGTATGATGAGAAAACAAAAGTATACAAGTTATTCGACCCAATAAGCAAGAAGATTCTAGTGAGCCGTGATGTACGAGTTCATGAAGCAAATGAATGAGATTGGTATAAAGCAATAGAGGATATCATTGATATTGGAGAATCATCAATTGCTATGCCAACAATTATACCGAAAAATTCTCAAACCATTGATGATGAAGATGAACCTCGACAACCCAAAATGCGAAGCTTACAAGATTTCTATGATTCGACAAATGAGGTACACCTTGTATGTCTTTTGGTAGATTCCAAAAATTTAAGATTTGAATAGGCGGGGCAAGAAAAGAAGTGGCAAACTGCCATTGATGAGAAGATTAAAGCAATAGATCGCAACAACACATGAGAGTTAGTAGAATTGTCAAAAGGAATTCAACTTATTGATGTCAAGTTGGTATTTAAGAGAGATGAATACTCAATGGGAGATAGAACGGTATAAGGTGAGACTTGTAGCAAAAGGATACAAGCAAAAGGTGGGAATCAATTATGACGAGGTGTTTGCTCCCGTTGCAAGAATGGAGACAATCAAATTGCTCATTTCACAAGCGACTCAATTCAATTGGATGATATTACAAATTAATGTCAAATCGGCATTCCTGAATGGTGTGCTTGAAGAATAAGTTTATATTAGACAATCACCCAGGTACATGAAAATTAGAGAAGAAAAGAAGGTATTGAAATTGAAGAATGCACTTTATGGGTTAAAGCAAGCATTGCGGGCGTGGAATACTCGTATCAATATATACATCAAAAAGAACGGGTTCGAACAATGTCCCTATGAACATGTCCTTTATGTGAAGAAGAGTAGAGGTAATATGTTATTTGTTGCTCTTTATATTGATAATCTCATTTTTATGGGGAATAATAATGAAATGATACAAAAGTTTGAGAGCACAATGATACGAGAATTCGAGAAAATAGACTTGGGCTTGATGAAGTTTTTCTTTGGTCTAGAGGTAAGACAAGAAAAACTCTCTAAAATAGATTTTAAAGAAGTACAGGATGTAGTCTTGCAATCTTGTTTCAACACCAATGGAACTAGGTGCAAAACTCTAGAGTTTAGTGAGAAGCCTTCACTATCTCACATGCACAAGGCTGAACCTTGCATTAAGTGTCGGTATTGTAAGTCGGTTCATGAAGGAACCAGTCTATTCACATTGGAAGGTGTTAATGTGAATCCTTCGATACATCAAAGGAACAATATCACTCGGGTTATTTTATACAAATGCGACAGATTACAAGTTGGTCGGGTATTCTAACAGTGATTGGTGTAGATACTTAGACGATTAGAAAAGTACATCGGGTTATATATTTTTTATGGGTGACACGATGTTTACTTGGCTTTCAAAGAAGTAACCAATCATGACACTCTCGACATGTGAAGGTGAATATGTGACAACATCTTTGTGTGTACGTTAAGCGATATGGCTCAGAAATTTGCTGGGCAAGATGGAGCAAGAACAACTCGGTGTAATTGAGATACGAGTTGACAATAAATCAGTAATTGAGTTGAGCAAGAACCCGGTGAATTATGAGAGAAGCAAGCATATTGACGTTCATTTTTATTTTATCCTTGATTAAGTGAAGGAATGAAATATAAAACTAATATACGTGGCAAGTCGGGACCAAATCGCAGATATCTTCATCAAACCGCTACCTACGATACTACTCGACAACTTCAAAAGATTACTCAGTATAAAAGATGGTAGAATCATTTAAGTTTATGGGGGAGTTTTGTTAAATAAACATTATATATCCATTTTTAATGGAGAGTTTTGTTAAATATTAAATGTATGTTTTTAATGAGGAAGATGAAATGTCAAGAGTCAGTAGTTACTTTTATGGGTGATAATGAATTTTAATTTTTGGTTTTATTAGGGCAAACTTCTGCCTATAAATAAATCATTGTATTGATTGTAAAAAAAATAAGAATTAAAGAAAGAAAGAGTCTCTTTTTAGAAATATTTTTCTCTTCAGTTATAGTTTGCAGCCAATTTTTTTTTTTACAAATACGAAGTCAGGAAATTATAGACAAAAAAAATCAAAGCAACAATTTCTCATAATTATGAATATCCTAGAAAATAAAAGGGTCGCCTATAAAAATGACTCAAAACTAAATTTTACAAAAAAGATCATCACGAAATGGGCCTTGTTTTTAGGAAAAAAAAAACACATTATTATTTTGTAAAAAAAAATATTTTTGGTCTAAATTTACTGATAATTAAGTTTTATTTATAAAGAACTTAATTACTGTTAAGTTGGTTAAAATATCCAAAAAATATCATTCTTCATATAAAATAATGGCCTAATTTTAAAAAAAAAAAATTGGAGCCTTTGAGGTCACTAGTCCAAATATTGCTAAATAAAATTAGCAGAATTTATTTTTCATATGAAATATTCAAAAGAGCTAGTCACTTGGAAATATATTATTAGTTTAGAAAAAATTCAAGATGTGAAAATTATGAGAAATATGGGCATATGGAAAACATATCATTACAAATAAAAAATCATTATGCTAATTTTTCTCAAGATTGGGAAGATGATTTTACTCTTACATCTTATAATGTTAAGCCTAGTTTTGATATGAATTGAGCAATTTGAATGGTGATAGCACTTGAAGCAATCATGTGACTTATGATGTATTCAATCACATTATTTTTAAGTAAAAATAATAAAAGGAAATGGGTTTATTAACACGAAGAATTAAAACAAAGCTTATTCAAAATATCTTACTATTTCCAATTTAAAGTAAAACACACTCATTGTAGGACAAATGATAGGGAATAATTATTCTCTTGACATTGAAAGAGATATGTGTATAATCTATGATAACTAAAATTTGCTAATTATCATTGTAAAATTAAATAATATAAGTTTGCTCCAACATTGGAGAGATTATGAAGATGTTGCTATGAAGATATAAAATGATGTTTCATGGTTCTAATACTAAAGATGTGAGCAAATTCATTTTCAATGCTTAGAGTATCTCTATCATTTAAATATGATGGAAGATTTGTGAAAGATAAAAGAAAAAACAATGAGGCATATAAAACTTATTTACTTAGCAATTAATATCACAAATTATTTCTGTCTAATGGAGCTTGGAGAGTTATGAGTTAGTTAGAATTGTTACATATAGATGTATGCACTAATAGTATGGTAGTTCAGTTGGCAAAGGGGATAGATATTGTTATCTGAGAGTCATAAGTTTAATTCTTAGGAATGTTGGATATGATTCCTAAGATATTAGTTAGTTGGATATATCAAGTTGTTGGGACATGAGCCCGAGGCCTAACCTACTTCGATCGTGGGTCCTAATGCCCATATATGAGCAAATGGATAATATGAGTTGGATTTGGGGGATACAAGGAATATATATAGATGTTTATTGATTGATAAAAAATTATATCCTTAATTAGAATACATATTTTATACTTTTTATTGATGACTAAAGGATGACTTAAGTATATTTTTTTTTAAAAAAATAAGTTTTTATAATTTTCAAAAAAATAAAAAATTATGTACAAAATTAAATTGAATGGAATATTAACATTTTAAGAAGAAATTGAGTGTTAAAATCAAACAAAGCTATGATACAAACTGCAAGGGACGAACTAACTTTTGATACCATATGTTGGAGAACCATTTTCTCGTGCTTACCCACTTAGGTATGATAGTAGATGATAGATTCTGCTTGATACCGAATACACCTTGATACCAAACACAAGGGTTCCACAAGTATCCAAGAGATGGTGATTCAGGATCTTGGAGAATGTGAAGAATAAACTATTAAAACTAAAGCACATGTATTAGAAAAGAATGGAGAGTGAAGAAAGAACATGCAAATTTGCAAGAGAGAAATTTTTCATTAGAAATTGATCACATCCATGTATTGAGATTATATTTACAAATGCTTAAACATAAAATTAAAAAAAAAACAAATCTTTAAATAAGGCATAAGTCACAATATCAAATCTTTTATCATGATTATATTCATGTCGAAATATCATAGAATAGACTTTATTCTTTAAATTAACAACACAAGACAGGTTGTGAATGTATTCAAGTTCCAACTTCATCCAAGTTGTAACACCAAAGAACATAGTTGTGATTTCATTTGGATCATGATTTCACAAATCAAGTCATGATATTGAATATATAATTTTAATTTTGTTTAAGTCATCACACTAAAAAATAAGATTTTGATGTTATCCGGTTCATGACTTCATAATTCAAGTAGCGATATCAAAAATTTATTAGCTTTTTAAAAATATGAATAAATCCTAACATACAGGCATGAAGTAAAACTCTAAGCACTTTAATAAATTTTGTGAATATGAGAGTAGAATACCAACTTACTATTGAATATGCTCTTGAATGAGATGATAGTATGGAAAGGAAAAAAATGACACATGCTAAAGATAACAAATGTTATATTGAAAGAAAATGGTGTTCCAAAATCCTTCTAAGGAGAAGCAACCATTTGCTGAATAGTTTCCCAATAGACACTATGTAATATCCTCGATAAGGTATAACTCTAAGCACATTGGTTGCATAGGCAATGCACACATACCAAGAAAAAGATCATTGAATTTTCTTAATTGATGAGAACAATTTAGTCATCAATTAGGATATCTATACTTCACCGATTAAAGAAGAAGAAAATGAAGCTCCTCAACATGAAGAAGTTTCTCCATTAACCACTTAGCAAGTTGTGATTCTTAGTCGATATCTATGAAACATGAAATTACTCATCTATGAATCTAGTTGATTTGGAAGTAAATTATAAACAAAAGGTCTAGATATGAGCAATGAAACAAGATATTAATATGACCTAAACGAATAAAACTAGGACACGGTACTCTCCAAAAAAAAAAATAAAGAAATTACTAGAGAATATAATTTAATATGTCTTCATGTTAATAAATCATTTGATCTTGTTGCGTGATTGGATACCATTAGAATTTTAATAGCTCTACCTGCCCTGCACACAAGAAATGATAAAGCTACTCATTGGATGTAAACTCTACTTCCTTATATTATCATCATATCTTCATAATTTTTTTATATGTGGATGATCTTATTATATTTAACAAAGAATTAAATAATGATTAAAAAATTCAAAGATATGGTGAAGGAAAAATTATTTGGGGTGGCTTGGTCACAACTCACATCAACGCAGACATGAGAAATATGAGACTATTCAAGTGAAAAAAGAAACAAGAATTAGATATAGGCTTAAGGGGGATTAAATAGAAATTCTAAATAAAGAATTAACAATTAAAGTGTTGAGTGTTGACATAATATTTAATAAAATTTTTAGAAAAAATAGGATTCATACAATCAATCTTAAATAATTGTGATATAGGCCTAAATTGATACGATGATAATAATGTTACTAAAAGAAAGATAATGTTTTTATATCTCAAAAAAAAAAATACTAATATTACTTAAGAAAAAAAAATAGTTTAGAATAAATAATTATGATATTTTTACAACCTTGCTTATTACAAATTAGAAGTTAAGAGTTAATGAATGCTCTTAATGAATGAAAGCAAGCAACTCGAGTCGAGTATGATCAAACAAATTTGATAACTAAAACTTCACTAAGCATAATTTCAAGAGTAGGGGCAAGCTAACTATATGTATATTAAAAATCAAGGCAAGGATATCATCATGACTTTTTTTAATGTGGATGATCTTAGACAAGCAAGATGATCTTAGATATATGGCATTTGAACTTTGGACACTAGTATCTTTGAATAGAATTTTATCAAAAAGAAGATATTTTTTATTAATCAAAAGAAAAATTTAGAATGAATGATTCCAACACCACTTCAACCTTACCCATCTCAAGGAAAGAAGATTCAAATATGCTTAACTCATCACTTTTTTAAGAAAATTTTGTACTAAAAACTGCAGATTTTCTTTGATATTTGTAAAAATTGCCAAACCCATCATTTTTTTAAGGATACACTTTTTGGGATATTTTACCCAACCTAACTATAATTAATTTCTCATAAATGACATTTTACTTCCATTAAGTTTGTAATAAAAGAGTTATTTCTAATAAAAACAAGCTCCATTTCGTGAAAAAAGATTAATTTTACAAAATTGAGTATAAAAAGAATTATATATTTGGAATTAATTACAGTTAAGTCGAGATTTTACTTATGGGCAACAATAATTGTCATCACATAAATATATGATTTTTTTTTTTTTTTTTTTGCAAATAAAACATTGCATATTAATGTCAATGAACTATTACTTAACTACAGAATGTAAAATATCATTTCCAAGGTAGCCAAAATCAATCAGTAATTGATATTTTTTTTTTACTGTGTTAAGATTGGGGTAAAAAAATGACTTTTAAGGAGAAGCAATAAAAAGATATTTTCTATTTAAAAAAAAGACGGTTGAATGTTGAGGAAGCTCAGAGAAATGTATTTATGATTGGATGCAGTTGTACATGGGCCAAATGGGTTGTCACCATTTCCAACATCAGAATACGAGCATTCCTCCATTCCTGCAACTGTGAAGAAGCTGTTCAACCTTCCATACTCTTTCCTGACAAAAAGAGATGAATGGGCTGCAACTTTCGAGCACATTGTCCAAAACCGAGCAGAACCCAGAACTGATTGCCCTGGTAATCAAATCTCTCTCTCTTTCAAACACACATACGCGCGCGCGCACAAACACACAATTAGAGTATTTCTTCTCTCTTATCGACCATTCAAACAGAGCGACTCCCAACTCCACCAAAAATTAGAGACAGAGAAGCAAATGAAGAAGCCAAGCTTAGTGTATTCCAGCAGGAGCTGCTGCAATTAGCAGCAGCGTTGGAGGGAGAGGATCTGTTTTCAAGATACTGGACTGCGATGGGCAAAAAAATGACGGCTAAGCAGGGGAAGCAGTACATGGAGGACGCAGTGAAACGTTTCTTTCAAGCTGGTCTCTACGCTAGGAAATTGGGTGTTTCTGAAGAACAGATTGTTCATATGAGACCCTCTCTCACCACCAGATATAATAGATCTACAACTAACAATCCATGATAATTAATATTGTCTACAAATCATATTTTTATGTGGTCTTTTTTGAAAAAAAAAATCACCATGAACTAGTTGAGAATTCAAAAAAAATTCAACTTGGAAAGAAATCAAATCATGCACCAAGATTAGGGTAAAGCGTAACAACCCCTGTTTGGCTCATGCACTCGAAGGAGAAACATGTGTGCAACCTTTTATTTTTATTTATTTTTCTATGTAAAGGAGTCTTAGCTTCCTATTTGCGTTGCGTGTCAGGGTATTGCTGTGTACCAGTAGTTAGAAAGTACGTTGCCTGGAAGACGCCAATCCACAAAGCTTTTGTCACTGCTGCGGTAGGGTCGCCATGTCCCAGTTAGGAATGTTTGCTGTGGCCTCATTCACCATCTCTACCAGTCTCACCTGCAAAAAAGATACCCAAGAGTCAACATGCATTCTTGTGCAGAGATACAAACAAATATGGAACACACACATATATGCAGATATTTTTGCAATCAGTATTGATGCAATTAGATTCAGACAACATTTGAATATAAACACTTATACATACAATACTTATGCATTCTTGTGACATTTTTTTTTCATATTTTGATGTGTGTGTGTGTGGAATGGATGGACCATGCGAATAAGCTTCATTAGATTGAGCAAGATGGACGGTGTACTTGTTTTTCTCCATCTACAAGAGTCCCTCCCTGTTCATGACTACTAATGATTTTGACAGTAAACTCTCGACTTTAACATTCATTATTTTATCAGATAAAAAATTTTGGAATATTTCATATTTCTTCAGCATTGTTAGCTCCAGTGGGGAAATTCCTACGTATACAATTCTTTATTCTCGTCATCTCACTTCGAACTCATATATTATAGATACAAGAGCCAATACTTACACAATAAGAATAGATATATGATGTTGGTTTTATTTGTAGAGTCTAGAATGAATGATGTTATGACGAATGACACAGTCATACTAGCTACGAGGCATAATAATATCAATTTTGAGTCCTTAATTTTTAAGAGTTCTATTAATTCCAAAATTTCATCACAATTTTTTTTTCAGCTAATTATCTTACAAAACAACTAGATTGTGATATTTTTTTACCTCATAATATTTTTTGTATGAGAACGAAAGACCAAACAAATGATTCACATTGGGATTGAACAAGATGAACTCAACTTGTTATTCTTCATCCATACACTATCATCATAAATATTTATTATTTGATAATCTAAAAATTTTGAAGTCAAACAATAATATCATGACTTTTATAGTTTCATATCCAGGACATCAGAAATGTAATAGAAGTGAATTATTCATTTTTATTCATCCAAACATTTGAAAATCTGATAAGAATATCACATGTGATAACCTAGGATTAGGGGTGTCAAACGGCACGGGCCGGGCCGGGCAGGCCCATTTTTTGAGCACGGGCGTGCTTTCGAGCCGGGCCAGGCAAGGTTTAAAATAGCCTGGCCCAGCACGGCCCGCAGGCACGGCGGGCCGTGCCGTGCCCGCTCGGGGCTGGCCGTTCGGGCCTGTAAATTTTTTTTTTTTATTTTTATTTTATTTATATAAATTATTAAATTATATATAAAATTTTAGATAATGTATAATATTATATATCTATAATATGAAAAATATTAAAATTTATTAAAATAACAAAGTTTAAAATTTTTTTTATAATGGTATATAAAATTAGTTTAAAATTTATTAAAATTATATAATATATAGTTATAAATTTTTAAACGAAAAATTAAAACAAAAAAATAAATAAATCAATATATTTTGTTTAAATATATAAGAATTAAAAAAAACATAAGCAACTCAAATGAAAAATAACCAATAAGTCATTTGATACCAAAGGTCCGAACCAAACAAATTACAGTTTCAACATAACGTATAAATAAATCGTACAATCAATAAAAAATAAAACATCAAAATTAAAAAATAATAGATCATCATCAATCGTCAATCGGCATATCATGAGCATCATTAGCCGCAACATCAAGATCAGTATCATATGAAGCATTATCATCAGCAATCAACTCCTCCGCTATCACAGTAGATGCGGCTGCAGTCTCTGTCTCAGTCCCTGTCCTAGTCCCAGCTCCAGCACGATCAAGGATGCTAAACCTCGAATTCTTTCAATCCTTCAAACAAGCCAATGGCTCAACAATATCTGAACGTAATCTCAATATCCTATCCGAAATCACGTTCACTGCAATAGAAAAAACAAACTCCGATGCTACGCTCGATACCGGAGGAGTCAATAGATCCCGTGTCATCCTAGATAGCACGGGAAAGGTGGACTCATATGATTTCCACCACTGTAATATATCAAAATTATTAGTATCAGAATGTGATAGGATTGAGCAGTAATCGGTATCTAAGTACCGAGAAAGCTCACTCCTATGTGATGGTCTATCCCTACGTTTCCACCTCGCTAGCTGAATGAAAAAATCATCTCCAAACAAGGTATCAATGTCCGTAATCACAGTCTCACTACTACTACCACAATACCTAGTATTGTAGTATGTGAACATGTCAATCAACTTCTCGTGAATGAATTATTAAAGTGGCTCTTCCAAGTTCATGCATGATAAAATGTAGGTCAGGATATTTTCTACCCCTTCCACCTTAATCTTATGGTCCATGCATGCAGTGAGGCAATAAAAAGATGGAACGGTAGACCAGTACTTCAAGTAGTTGGTTTCCATCTCTGCAACCATATGACTAAGTGTCTGGTCAGCTCGATACTTCCTAAACATGCTACTAATATTATATATGCACCGGAGTGCAATGCAAGTAGTGTGAGTATAAATTGACGAACACATATTCATCGTGTCATAAAAAATATTCAAGAATTTCATAAATGAAATTCCTGAAACCCAGTCAGTGTCGTCAATAATAAATTCGTCACTCTTACTATTGACATAGTCGGATATCACGTGTTCATATCCAACACATGATTCTAACATCAGGTACGTGTAATTCCAACGATGTCTCACATCTGATTGAAATTTTTTTTTCTTAAGATTCACAGACAAACAGTGACTACCAAACTCTTGTTGTTTGCGAGGAGTACGAATATATTTTAGTGTATTGCGTATATTATCCAACGCGGGGGAACACACCTTCATACCCGCTTGAACAATCAGATTAATCATGTGACACATGCATCTGACATGAAAATTCTCTCCTAATGTTGCGTCTCTAATATTCATAACAAACATGTTGATCACTACTCCATTATTAGATACGTTATCAAATGTGACACTAAAAATTTTATTTTGAATTTTATATTCCCTAAAAATTTTCATCATACACTCAAAAATGGCCAAGCCATCATGAGGATGAAAAATCTCAGAAAATCCTAAAAATTTTTTATTTATAATCCAGTTAGAATCTATATAGTGACTGGTGAGACATGCATAAGATGATTCATCGTGACTTGTCCAGATATCGGACGTCACGGACACCACTTCACTATATGTTATAAATTCATTAATTATTTTTTGTTTTCCTAACTTATATATCTTTAGTATGTCATTCCTAGAAGTGGACCTAGGAATCATACGATAAGCAGGCTAAAAATATGTATGAATGATGCGCACAACCCTTGGATCTTCCGAAAATCTGATCGGAAGAGCTATCAATGTAATAAGTATGGTCATGCCATCCCTACCCAACTCGCCGGAGTATATGAAGGGAGTAAACTTTGAGACTGAACTCGATCCAGTCTCAAAAAATGCAGTGGCAAGTTGGATTTGCCTAGGATCTAATGGACCATGTTTTTTAGTGCATAATTTGGCATACATCTTAAGGTGTCCGGTCCCAAACGAACTCTTACATGTTAAAAGTCTCATATAATATTTGCACTGTGATATTTCTTCTTCCTCGCCCCTAACATTTTTTTTTGTTTTATTATATTAAAATAAGTCCAAACGACAGAAGTCCTAGTTTTTTATTTTTAGAAGTTTGGTTGAAACGACTGGAGAAAGTAAAATTTCAGCAGCCTCAAATTTCTGTGTAATATTTTTATTTTCTAAATTTAAATATGTTACATTAATATTTGTCATTTTTTAGAATTTTTGTTATTCAGAATAGTTATTTAGAGACTAGATGATAAATTTTTGATTTAACTATTTTAGGACTAGAAAGAGAGGCTAGAGAGAGAGAGTAAAAAAAACTTAAAATAAATTACTCGATAAAGCAGTCAGGTCGATCACGTGCACGGTGCACCACAGTCTAGCTCAAAATCCAAAACCCAATTTGAGATTCCCAAAAAACCAAGCCAAATGACGAAATCCCGACTTCCCAAGAGATAAGAGCAAGAGTTTTGAGAGAGAAAAAATGTGAGATTTGAGAGAATAAATATTTATGAAAAACATAAATATTATAGAGAGGAGATGAGGATTTTATAGATTAAAAAAATTCATTTTTTTTGTATTTTTTTTGATTTTTTTTAATTTTTTAGGGGGAAAAATCATGTAGGCCGTTGGAGGCGAGATCCAACGGCAACATTTTAAAATTTTTTTTTGCCCGTTGGGTGGGGGGGAATCGTGTCGGGTCTGATTGGACCCAACCTGCGTTCTTTTTTTGCGGGAAGGGGAAGCTTGGCTTGGCCCAACTCCCATGTCCCACCCGTGACCCGTGACTCGTGAGGGAAGCCAGGTCTGCGAGTCAGTGGGTGCGGGACGTCGAGGCTAGGTGTGAATGATGACCCTGACCGTGCCTACGGGCCGTGCCACGGGCCACCGAACCATGCCGGGTCAGGGACGGCACGAGGCCCAGTTGGCCTCGGCATGGTACGGCACAGGTTGTGCCTTACCAGGGGCACGGCCCGGGCCCGGGCCCGGGCCCGGGATATTCCCGTGCCGGGCCGGCCCAGGCACGGTCGAACTGTGTCGTGCCGTGCCTCGTGCCGGGCCAAGCTGGCCCGGCCCGATAGGCACCTCTAGATTGTATCATCAATTCGATCAGCCAACAATTAGACAATATAATTCTAGAAAAAAAGAGATATTTAAGGATACGAATATGACTCTTAGATCATAGAATTTATCCACTTGATTCATGTGATGCATATTCAAAATATTTCAATTTATGTTAATGAGGATACAAAACAAATATTAGATTATTGTAAAATGATTTTTTTCCCTAATAACATTTAAATGATTATTATCATTAAACTTGTCTCAATAATAATCTCTTAATATTTGTCTCATAAGTACTTTATCACGGAAATAATAAATCTTTCTACACAAGGTTCAATTATAAATTCATACTTTTTATTCAACTCATCAAATTTTCTTGATAATTATTTCGTATACATATTCATATTTTTCAATCTTAACTATTATAAAGACTAAGAACAAATATGATTTATGAGCATTTATACTTTTAACTCCATGAGTATCACATTCGCACAACTAATATATACTTTTCTCAAATCACATCAGTGAAAACCATACGAAAAAAAAATAACACAAAGAACTATATATACCTTGTAAGTTGCCATACAAGAAAAAATGAAAATCTCATATACTAAAGATAAAATACTTAGAACAAAATTTTATTGAATATCGCCATTAATTAAAAACTAATTCTTCTAAGACATGTATAATGAAGTAACATATAAAATTATTAGTACTTTCAACTTTGAGAATATCATACACATAATGATTGATATACCTCAATATTGAGTTTTAACTTGTAGATCTATCTAATGCATCACAGTTGAAAAGATTATCATTTCTTTCTAATATATATGTGAATGAGCCTCATGATTTGCCTGTTATTATCCGCCACAACAACATGCATACTCTCGTCGGTGACCGGGTTCTAATTTTAAATTGATCTATTTAATCACCATATATATCAATTTTTATTTTACAACATAAATTAAACATATCCATTATTTATAAAACTATTTATATTTCACATAAATCATAACTACACAAACTCTAGAACTCAATTTAACCTGACATTTAGGAGGGATTCAATGAAAAAAAAACTTACAAAACTCAAATTCTCAAAATAGCCCTCACAAAAACCTACAACACAGATCTTAATCACATGCATCCCTTGTTTGTGGTGGATCCCTTGCGGCATGCAAAAATCATCTTTAGGATTATTTGTCTCTATTACACAAAATTGTGACACTAAAAAATATTTACAACTTTGAGCATATTGTATCTGTAATACAAAATCATGAGAGTGAGATTGATCACGATTTTGGGAATGATCCCTCTTATGCATAATATGATTACGATATTAGAAAGTCTCTTTTATGCCTTATATGGTCTTGAAATCAAGAATAACTATGGCACAAAGAATAACCACAATACTAAAAATAACTACAACGCTAGGAATAGTCTCTCTTGTATATAAAATGAACATGATACAAGAAATTATCTCTCTTATGCATCAAATGACAGCAATGTTAGGAATAATTATGACTTTGACCTTAACTATTCTAGCATATCATATGACTACGATGCTAGGAATGACTGTACTTTTAGCCTTATCTGTCTCATATATCACAAGATTGTGATGCTGAAAACAATCACGATATTGACAATTAGCCTGTACTTAAAAATTATGATGTTGTCTTCTTTAAAGGTAAGAGTTATGACATTGAAAAATGATCATACTCAAATAAATATCATTTATAATATTTTGTATCCAAAATTCATAATGCTAGAAAATTACTGTAGCTTTGGCTTGGATAGTTTTGCCTTTTAATTTTTTTCTAGCTCAAAAATTACATCTTTATAAAAAAAGTATGACTCTGATTTAAAAATACAAATTTTTGATAAAAATAAAATTATAATGCTAAAAAATAATCATAACTTTTAGCACCAATAAGATACTTGATTACTATAATATAAAATTAATATAACGATTATTTAATTATTATAAGATAAATATAATTAAGATTTCATAATAATATCACAACCAAAAAATATATATTCAACAATTAAAAAATTATATAGATGAAATGATAAAATTATAACATACAAAGATTACCAAGACTAATTAAATAAAATTTCAGACTAAATAAATATTAAAACTATTTGATGATCCATACATCTCCAAGTCGCCAAATGTATCCAAAAACATATTAATTTCTTTACTATTTATGAAAATTCACCAAAATTTTAAAATCATGAAATCGATCTAATTATTATATTCTATGCTTATACATCATCTAATAACACTATAAAATATATAAGAATATTTGATAATTTAAATATCAAATAATAAATAAAAAAAATAAAAAAAACAAGACAAAAACAAAGCAAAACTTATAAAATTGAATATTTAATACAACTCATTTATATCCTATAGAAAGTAATTGAAACTTAAAAGATCAATGTCAAAGGAGCTGACTGTTAAATCATTGGCTCCTCGATAAACTCATCTCTAATATGAGCAAGTTGAGCATATCTATCAATCTCTTTCTATTTCTCTCTCTTTATCTAGTTTATCAATATTTTTAAAAAATAAAAAAAATTTAATATATATGATACAATTATAGATAACATTATTGTTAGCACATGTTAATAATCTAGTAATCTGGATAAAAAACTTAAGAAAATAACTTGAAAAAAGAAAATAATTTATTACTATTTTTGTGAAACAAATTTTATATTCCTCTCTTATATGTATCTCGGTGGATGAACTATATGAGAACTTTTAGAAAGCTCTAATAATTAATTTGCACTCTTAATATTGTGTAACGCTTTCAATCATATCTTGGAAAATAATATATAAACAATAATTATCTTTGATGAAATAAATTTTTATATAACGTGTATATTGAATTGAGACTATTCTCTATCTACATCTATTAAGATAAAATTTTTCCATGTTAATTTCTCCAAAAATAAAAGCTTACTTACACCAACTCCCTTTTTTATAATACAATAAATTATCAAAACCCAAATTAGGGTTTATAACACGGATATATCACCACTATCACCACCACCAACACTGCCACCATTGCCTGACAGTTGTTTGACAATCACCGAACTGACACCTTGCATGTCGCATCTGACACACCTAATGCATCAGATTTGACATGCTTATAATGTTCTGCAATGAGATTCGACGACCTCTATCATCGTGCTTCCTGTCACACATGTGCTTATATTGGGAAATTACTATCACCGACACTGTCACCACCTCTGTATGACATGCTTGTATTGTTCTGCCACCATTGCCACTGCCTGATAGTTGCCTGACGATAACTTAACTGGCACCTTTCCTAGCATGTCTGCCACACCTAATGCATTGCATATGACATGCTGGTATTGTTCTACAATGAACATCAACAACCTCCTCTGTCATCGTGCTTTTGTAGCACACATGCTTATATTGAAAAATTACTAATGACACAATGTAATTTAGAGTTTTCTAGCCCTTACCAACACGTGCCATAGAATTTATTTTTTCCTTGAGAATCATTTTGACACCATATTACAAGTTAATACAAAAAATAATTAAAAAATCAATAAAGCTAAATAAATAAAATCAAATAAATACACCCTTTGAAAGTGGGCAAAATGTATTGGGATAGACCACAAATTGAGTACTATCATTAAAAATATAAAAGAAAAATAAATAAGCAAGTTGCAATATGAAGCTAAGTATTTTGGGTTTTTGTAATATCTTGATAGTCAATGAACTCCGATACCCTTTATGGGACACTAAGTTATTCAGGATAATGACAAACTATGTTAGATACAATCACATACAATTATACTTAAAATCTTATTATGAAACCTTCAGATAAATTAGTATTAGAATGCAAATAGGTGTATAGGATAAAAATCAAATATGAGAAGAATATTGATTCTCAAAGTCAAGATGATAGCTAAAAGATTTATACAGGCTTATAATATAAATTTTTAAAATATTTTTTTTCTTGCAATCAAGATGATCCCATTTGGTTGTTGCTATGATACAACCCACACAACAAATATATATCAATTGAATATAAAAAATACATTCCTTCATTACAATCCTAAGAAATAGATGCTTATGTGGTCATAGGTTTTAAAGATATTTTTTAAGACTTGACATGCACCTCAAGGCAAGGAGTTAAAAAAATGTCGGCTCGACGGAGCTTCACACGAGCTTCGTTGAGCTAGACAAAGCTCATTGAGCTCCATCATGAAGCTTGCTAAGCTCCACGATGGAGCTTGTGCAACTCCAACGAGCTCCATCTAGCTCCACAATGGAGCTTGTTGGAGCTCCATCGAGCTTTCCGTAGAACAGAGAAGAGGGGGGAGGTTAAAGAGAGACATGCGAGGGAGAGTGGCGAGGGAGAGAGGCAAGGACAAATTTTAAAAAATTATTTATTAAATTATCAAAATTTATTAAAATTTGATAATAATATTAATTAATAAATAATATTAAATTAATAAATATTATTAAATTAAAAATAATATAAAAGTAGAGAATTTAATAAATTTAAAAATTATTAGATTTACACCTTGCACCATATCAAAAAACTCATGTCTTAACGCATCAAAGCTTACGCCTCACCTCACGAACACAAAAATATCTCTCCTTACGCTTTCACCTTTTAAAAATTTATATACAGTAACCATCAAATTAAATTTTCATGAGACTAGAAGTACAAACATATAATATAGATTATAGAAAAATCTTAATGACTTATAGTAATTTCTTGGAGAATGACCTATAATAATCTTAATGAATTATTAAACATTATCATAAGATATACATGTTGGATTATGCATGTTTCTAACAAATGAATCAGAGAAATAATATTTGATATTAGTAATATAAGTTGATAATATTCTGATTATATCAGATAATTAATTAGATACATTACAATTAAAATTATTTTTTACAAATTAAGTTTCAAACGAAGAACTTAAAACATCATAAACATCTGGGTATTAAGATTGAATACTCATGAGTTATACCTTTTTTTTCTGAGATGAGATATACTTTCAATATATATCTAATCTTAGTATGACATAATATGCACTGGTTGACTCACCACTTGATCTAAGAATAAACATGTCCACAAGTAATAATTTCTCATTTTATTCAAAAAACATATAAAAAATCATAGAAAAACTAAATTATTTAATAATGACCAAACTAGATATTATATATGATATTAATATAATTAAATATTTCTTATATTCTTTTAGACATTCATATACTCAAGTTTTTAGGATTCTCATATATATGAAAAAAACTCAATGAAGTAGAAATTTTTTTCATTTATGAGAGACATTATAGGGTAGAGGCTTACTCAAATTATAATTGGGCTTCGTAAATTATAAAAAATAGTTCTCGAACAAGATTTTGTAATTTTCTAGGAGATAATCTTATCTCCTATATAAGTATGAGATATTATTTAATCTAAATATAGTGCATAGATAGAGCATTAAATTATGATATCGATTATTTCTGAATTTTAGATTAACCACTTATTGGAAGAAAGCTAGTTACTAATTCTAAAATCGATGATATTTTATTATGATAATCAGACAATTCAATACATTATTATCAACCCAATATTCTTTAAGCAGGTAAAATATATCAAAATTGATTATTATTTCATACGAGCAAATATATAAAACAATTTGATAGTAACTACCTACAAACATGCTAGCAAACATATTACATATATCTTCAGAAATATGTTCAAATGATCACAAGTTTTTTTCCTCACTTTTAAGTTGAATATTTGTGACGTATATGTACCAAGTTGAAGGAGATGTTGAGGTTTGTTTTTGTGTATAGATTAATTTCTTGTTGTTTGTTGATTTTTTTATTACATTATTTAGAGATATCAGACATGAGAGTTACCCTAAATTTTATATATATATATATATATATATATATATATATATTTGTAATTCTCATTTTCAAATTTAATAATATAAAATTTGTTTTTCTCCTTTTTTTTATTCTCTCTCTTCTCTCCTCCTTCCATCTTTGCGATTCACATAGAAATCCTAATGGGTTCCACAACAAATGTAACCTAAGAGAAATCAAGAAACTTGCATACCCGAGTAAATACCAACTAACAAGGAATATGGCTTTATAAATGCATGACAAGTACACGCCAGTCTTGTGTACATTCTCAAGTTGGAGAATTAAGTCTACCAACTCCAAACTGCCTATGAAACAGTTATAAGTATAAGCTAAGTGGGGAACTCTTATGCAGCTTTTGTTAAACGACTGCATTTCTTTGTGCCTAACATACCATGCACAGCACGCGACCCGTGCTACCCTAGCACATCACATGAGGCAGATCTAGATATGACTCTAGATTGTGCCATGTCAGGCTTGACATTTTTGTTTCAATGCCTCAGGTCGGGCTTGGATCACCCAGCCCACTTGACACCTCTAATTAGTAGTAGTATGCAAGTCAAAATATAATATAATCATACACACACACACACACATATATAATGTTTAAGAATTTATAAAATCATATATACCTAATATCATATCCATGTAATCATGAAATAAATCTAAGTAAAATATTTTTCAAATTTTTAATATTTTCTAAAATATTTCTCATGAAAAAATTATAAAATCATAAAAAACTAAAAATAATATTTTATATAGTAACACTTGCAATATTAGGCATGTAGAATCATATCTTACTTTTATGTCTAATATAAATTTTTTATGTTTTAAATTTTCGATTTTGAAATATCTTTGAAATTTAGCTTCATATTATTTTGAATATTTTTTTAAGTTATCATATTCAAAAATTTTTTATGAATCATTATTGAGTTTCATTCCTGATTTTACAATTAAATTAATTACATAACATACATGCATTTGTTGCAAAAACAGTTCACTAATATTGTATGGTTCATTACCTATGTTGATAGAAATTTTTTAATTGCTAATGCCTTGTTCTTGTAAGACATCAATGATATGATTTGACATATTTTCTCTAGTTTATTTATTTTTAAATAATTTAGTTTTTATTTTTATTTTTTTTTTGAATTAATTTTTTAAAGTATAAATATGTGCATTCATGCTTAAATGATTTTCATATCCCTTGCTGCTCAAAAATATTGGATGTCTAGACAAATAAAAGCTGAGAACTACTTGCATTACTTATTAGAACAACTCACGTTTTATTATGTTGAATCTTTTCTAATAATGTTTCTATATATTTTATTTGTTATACTGAGAATATAATGATAATCTTATATGTCCTCATAATGAGACTTCATAAACAATGAAATCATGATTAAAATTAGTTACTAAAGTATTTTATTAATTCTTGATTGTTTTTTTATCTATATCATCATTTTTTTACTATTGAAATTTAATTTTATTTTGTTATACTTAATCTTATTTATTTTATTTGTAAGAAAGCACCCGGAAAATGAGTTGTCCTAACTTATTTTGTTGTACTTAATATATAAGTGTCATGTTGTCATTTTTAATGGTAGCGAAATAGGACTTTACATCTCGCTTTTCTTTCCTTTTCTCTCTCCAAGATTTCTCTCTCCTTGAATTTCTACAAACCTCAATTTAATATTGGAGGGTTCTACAAACCTTTGCATGCACCATCCATGAATATCAATGACAATGAGTGCCATCACTTGGCACAAGCCAACACCGTCTTCTATGGTTGTGCTATATAGTTTTAATACATGTCTACTTTCGTGGTAGTGTGAACACTATGCCATGGTGGTGTAGTGAATTCTTGTGATGGTGCCATGGTGGTGCAGTAAATTCTTGCAATGGGGTCATGGTGGTGAGTGATTGTGCCGTTGTGGTATAATGGTGCCATGATGGTGTAGTAGTGTCGTGGAGGTGTTTGGCTACCGTGAAGGTGTTTGATTTCCATGGTGGTGTATATCCACATATTATGATGTGATTTCTCTTTTTCATTGAGGAAGAATGATAGTAATCAATGTGGGATCATTGGAGATCACCCAATATAAATTAAATACGAATATTTATTTGTTGAGTCACTTTAGTAAGAGTTTGTTATTAGGTCAATGATATGTGACATATTTAATGGATAAAAATCCCAAGATATAGTCAGATGACTAGTTGGTGATCGATGACAATTAGTTTATTTTTAATAGTTGATTGATCCGAGTATGATCAGTATATTATGTTATTGTCACACATGCAAGAAGGTATGCAACTTAGCTAGATCAATATTTTTTTTAAAATGTTAATTATATAATAATATTACTCAAATGTTAGCATATGAACTATTTGATCTGAATATATCAACTTACTATATGACTAGGATACAATTGTATGAAAAGATTAATGGAGTGATACATGTATTAACAAACGTAACTAGGCCGAGGAGAATGTATAACAAGATTATTCATATTTTGTACTTGAATTTATTGAGGAAATAATATATTATTTAGTAAACATACATCCTTAGTGATATGACAATTTTAGTTTTCTCAAAAATTTAGCATACGATGATTCAAACATCTATAAACTATCTTTAGATTGAACATAATTATGATAATCAATGAAACTATTACCATGATTTCTATGCACAATAATTGTGAGAGAGCTAAGACGGATGCTTTTAGAGAATAGAAATTGATAAAATTTTTTTTTTTTTTGTAAGACATTAAGACACACTTAAGAGATATGTTAAGTTTTGCATACTCACTTATGGTAGATGTTTTGGACTTCAAATGTTGTAATACATATTATTGGACATACTCAAGCTGAATCTTTTATTTGTACACCTTTTAATCTGGTTGTACTTATGAGAAGTATTTCATAATTATTTTCTCATGAGTTGCTAGCACCTGCCAAGAAACTTCTACCTCCAATGTCCATTTTTCATACAACATTATTTTGAATTACTAAGTTTTAGACTTTAAGACTAGAGTATTTGATAATATTGTGAATTTGTGATTAATGATACTATTATATGAGTCAGGAATCATAACATTAATATTAGGTTTATTATTTTGACACATTCTTTTTTTACTCAATTTCAGCATAATTAATTTTTAATCATTAGTATGCCAAATAACTTAACTATGATGTTTTTTTTTTAATGTTTCTATGAACAATAAGTGAGTGACTTCCCGTGTAATTAAGCACAAAGAAGTGTATTTATTTTTATTTATGTTGAACTTAGAAATTCAACATTAAAATAAATTAAAAAATTATGGAATCAATTATCAAATAAACAACTTTTTATTGATTATAAGACATAATAGTTAAGAAAACATACAAGAATTTCCTCTTTGACCCATCTGTAGTGCATTAGTAGAGACTACTTCTATTTTATTCATCTAGATATTTGAAAACCTTGTAAAACAATCTCACACAACAATGTAATATATTTTATTATTTTTATTAAATATACAAGATTTTCTCTTTTTAAATAAAAATATTAAATTTTGTTTGTTATTATAAAATTTTATCAAATGATAAAAATATAATTTACATGTAAATAATAAATATTCAGAAATAATAATATTTTGAAATATATTTCTTATTATTTTTTTTATTTATTTGAAAATATTGTGATGATTCAGCAAATATATTGTAATTACATTAAAGTATAAAATAAAATAATTAAAATAAAAATTAATATTTGATTAAAATAACTAGAATGCTTTTATCATAAAAAAATATTTATAGATACTTTTGTAAAAAAATAATATTAACTATAAGTTATTTAACAAACCAAATGTTATTATCCTTTAAAATCATATCTCATATCAGCTTAAATTTTTAGAAGAAATTTTTTTCAATTTTTATCTGAAATTTTTAGAAGATAATTGCATATATCATCAAGTATGCTTTTCTTGGAAACTCCATCACTCAAAATAAATATATGCACTACTCACCATTAATCAAGAAGATAACTATGGGTGTAGATAAGACACTCTTGAAGGATGTATTTTTTAAAAAAATTTCATCCAAGAAGATGCACCATTGGACATTATAGATATAACAACTGAATTTACTCCTATATCTAATAATTTTAGTAGAAATGGCATTGAGAAGAGTTGTAGAACATATCATGGTACCTCATCAAAACATGTTTTTTCTAGGGCTTCTGATGGTATGATACAAGAGCATAGTATGAATCTCACATGATATGAAATATGAATCTCCCCATTAGGGGTGGATAGAAATAAGTTGAGAAACTTGATAGCAACCTAAAAGTGCATGCAAGATGGATAAATCTATGATTTTTCCCAATTGAATCACTTGTTATGTCAGCTGATATAATTCAAAATATCAATCTACATATTTTAATTGTTCTATAAAATAATCAATAAAATATTCTATTCAATAGTCACTATCACATATATTTTCTTAATTTCATTTTAGTATTATATATTTTATTTTTTTTATTCCCTCTTAATAGGATTGTCAATATTTTTTTGAAATATTTAGTCATACAGTAACAACAAGCTATGTTACACGGGCAAAATTCAAACACTTCAAATTATTCATTAGTTCTTATTCCAAGATCTATGGATAAGGTTGTAATATGAGGTAAATAAGTATATATAAAAAAATAATATACTTGAAAAAAAGTTGAACTGCTTGAAGTCAAATTGGTAACCAAATGATTTACACAAATTTACAATATTTATTATAAAGATATTATTTCTCTTATGGCTAAGATGACCTTTATCAAATTATTAATTTATATTATTATTTGTCATATTTAGATTATATATTAGCAGAACATTAGAAATATATTCTTGCACAACAATCTTGAGAATGAAATATTTATATAACAATAATAAAATGTTACTATTCCAAAGAATACATATATAATATATAGATTAAATAACATTTTTTTATGACCTAAAACAAGCTTCTGATAAATAGTTCCGCATATTTTATTTAGTATTTACAACTTTTAGTCTTATGAGTAAAATTATTCTTATTTCTATTGATGTAAATTTTAAGGATAATATATGATATTAATAATATATTTTAAAAATATTTTGATTATAAGATCACTAAATTGACTTATTTTATCTAAAATTATTCTTGTAGACCTGATTTCAGATTAATAATTTGAGACTTTAGACTATTTGAATTCCATATTCAGAAAATATATATTTGATATTTTATCTGATTTGGATATGATAAAATTCATATTGATCAACTCATCACTTGATTTGAGAACAAATTGTCCAAATATAATAGTATTTCAATTAATTCTTTCACATATAGAATAATTATATAAAAGCTTAATTATCTTATAAAAATATGACCAAAATCACTTAGTCTGCTATCATAGAATTCTTAAGTTGACTAGTATAAATGATAATAAAAAATTTTAAATTAAAAAAATAATTTATAATTAACAAAGTTAAGAAACATAATAGAGTGGTACTTGTGATATCCGACATCTATACTAATCATGATGATACTTCATTTGCATGCATCACAGCCTACTATGTTGATTTAAAGTAGAAACTAAATAAAAAAATATTATAATTTTCTAAAATTCTCTAACTCATAACGAATCTGCCATATCACAAAAATTTTTATGAAATATGATATTCATGAATAAAATATTTAATATTATATTCAATAATATTTCAAATAACTATTATTATTAACAAGTTTGTCAAAATCATTAGAAATATACACTTAGTTAATATTTTTTATATTATATGTATATGTCACATAATTAATTTAATAATGCAAACAAGAATACAAAATATTTCTCTTACATTAAAAAATAAAATAAATTCATTAAAAATATCTTAAGATATCTAACAATCAATAAGAATTTAACTTTACATTTGTCAACAAGCCTAAAAAAATTAGAATAAATATCAGCCATTGTTAGAATTATAAGTACTTAGTATTATGGATATATATTAGCTACTAACATATAATATGCAACTAAATCAAAAATAAAAATAAAAATTTACCAACAATTCAAACTATAGACAAGAATGAGTGTGTATACGGGCGAATACTTGTTTGTCATATTATAAAAATTTTTTATAATATGACAAGCAAGTATTCACCTGTATACATACTCATTAATTATATTGCATTTAGGTGCATATATAATATTATTAATATATTTAACAAGTATATGGACACTTATTTTAGTGACATGGTTATTAAAATAAAAAATCAAGTATTTAACTATTGATTATTCTTTATATTTTTTATTATTTGACTATATGTATAAATCATATGATTGAGATAAAAGAATTATAAAACATATTAAAATATATATTTATCTACATTAATTAAATAAAATAATTAGATGGTTGGATTCACAAGAAATTGAACAACATATCTATAGTGAGACTCTGAAAACAAATATAAATATTATATTCAAAAATAATTATTTTTTTATTCAACTAATGAAAAGCAGATGACAAAGTAGATTATCAAATAATAACAAATTATTTTGATACTTAAATATTAATTATTATTTATCATATTATATGAAAATAATAAGAATTTAAATATATTAAATTTATAAAAAATATATGAATCCACATATTTTGTACTATTTAAAATGATATGTAATCTATTAACTCATTTAATATCTAATATAATACCAAAATTTATTTTTTCTATGACTACAAACATTATTTCAAAAAAAAATCAAATTGTAATCAAATATCTTAAAAATACTTTCATACTAAAAAAATTATGATCATTAAATAATAAGTATTCATGATAAAGTAAAAGAACTATTAATTAATAATGACTAACATAATATCAAGGATATTAAGACTACATCTAACATTAGTTTCAGAATTAAAAATAATAACTTGAATCATATTATAAACACATACTGATCATGAATACTACAGTAGTGTGGATATTACTGTTATTGTATTTTTAAATTTTTTTAATTTATTATTACATATCATACCACAAAATAAAAAATCAAAATAAATATTTTTTTTGATTGACTTCTGAAATTTATTTATTTTATTTTATAGCACAGTACAGTTTAATTTCAATACATTAATTTATAGAAATTAAAATCTTACTTTAAAATTTAAAATTAAAGATGAAAATCAGTGCTTCAGCAGCACCACCATCGCCACTCAACCACTGGCCAGTTGAGCAGTGGCTTGTTTCCACTGGCGACTGGGTTGGCCAGTGCCCACTCCAATGCCACTCAGCCACTGGCCAGTTGAGCAGAGGCCTGTGGCCACTAACCATTGCAATATTGCACTGGCCAGTGCCAGGTTCCCACTGCCAAGTGGGCACTGCAGTGTGCACTAAGCATTCTGCACTAGCCTGGCTACTGACAACTGGCAGTGCCATCGTGCAACAGCCAGCCCAACCCGACACACCCTGGTACATTCAATTGAGTAAGGTGGGCCATCAGACCGTTCCAGGCCAGCCTCCCATGAAGATGTGCTGGCATGACACAGTGACCCAGCCAGACCACCAAAATTGTATTGTGTGAGTTTCATTATTATGATGTTTGAGTTTTTTTCATTTATTTTGGAATTTTGTTTTATCTTTTTCAACATGATATCAGAGCTAGGGTTTGTGCACCCTAGATAGAGTCGATGTGTGTTTTATGATGCAATGTGCAAGGAACAATATACATGCAACAGCATGTGATTTGATGCACAACAGCACACAATTATGTGACCTGCTGACTAAACTTAAGCATGTGACAGCGTGTAATGTTCATCAATGTTAAATGGCATGGTGCAAAACATAAGTGTGGTGGTGCAGTGCAACGTGTGTAATAACACAGTGATGTGTGAAAATGTTGCTGGCATGGTTTCTAATGTGTAGAGCAGTGTGTAGTGGAGTGACATTATTACCAGCATCGTGCAATTGTGATGCAACCAGTATGGTATAGCGCCAACCTTTTGTAATGGACAAACAGTGGTCATGATATTTTCGTATTGCTGCAATGGTCACGACAGTCCAGTAATTAACATCTTACTTAAGATGACTTTTTTGAGTTTGTGTTTTTGAGGATACTATTTCTTCCTTTTTTGAGGTTTTTTTTTTGTTTTACTTAGAAACTGTCGCTGTTTATTCTTGTTGTACTGCTATAGAGTGCTTTCATTGCTTCTGACAATATTACTTTGCTGTGCTGCTACTATGATCATCAGACTGTCCAATACTTGGTTGGATGGACTAGAGAGACCTAGTAAAAGAGGCATTTCGTAGAGTTGTCAAACGGCCTGAGAGGGCTCGGATAAAGCCAATGGCCCGGCCCAATTCAGCAGTGCCAGGCTGGGTACGGCACAGTCCAGAACCTTGTCTTGGGTCGGGCCAGGCCACCGCATGACATGGTTCGTGTCATGCTAGGCCAGCATGAGCCGTGCCTCTTGAAGGGGCAGGAATGACCCCTGTGTCTGGCCCAACGGCATGGTTAACCAACTCAGGTGACCGCCCGCCCTGTCACATGTCTAATTAAAAAAAAAATCAAGCTTTTTAAAAAAGTAATGGGCCATGTGGCCCATTGTAATCGGCCGGCCCATTAGCCGGCTACCTATCAGCCATGCACTCATGGTTGTGCAACCATAAGCCATTCAGCACGGTCGGGCACGACCGTGCCACCGTTTGTTGTTCTGCACAATCAGGCATGACTAGGCCAGTGGACAGCGCCACAATGTCATGCAGTGCACGGCACGATGCCATGGCCATACCTTGAAAAAACATGCCTTAACCAAGATACAAAATGAATCACTCAAGGTAGAAAGGGCAATAGAAGAAATCCTTCATACGATGAACATAATACAAAATAAGAAGTCATATCAGATGGAGTTATTCAAAATTATTTCCAACATAAAGACCAAGAGTACCACACATTATTAAGAAAGATAGACTAACTATTAGATCTATTTGGAAGTTCTCACAGAGTTCCCCAATATGAAGTATCTTACTAAATGTGAAAAATGAAAGCATATAAAAATTATCTTTACAAAGACTCAAAATATTTACAATAGAACCTCCTATAAATAATAATTAACTTAGATTTGGATAGATACTACACCTCTCACCATTCTATGTCTTACTCATGACTCAAATAAATGAATCATAAGCAAATAATTACATGATAAATAATTATTCATTGTGTTATAGTTTCTCTTTACTTTTTTGATATTGTTTAAAGTCTTTGGTTATAATTATCAACCTAAATATTTTATTTTTGTATGTAGTTCTATTTATTATTGGGTGTTCTAATTGTGATTTATTTTGCTTAATATAAAAAATGAAAACATATAAAAATAAGATTCATAAAAACTCATCGAAATGTGTCCAAAAGAATCCCGTGTAAATATAACTAAATTGGATTTGAGCAACTCATATCGGTTGTTCTCATCCATTTAAAAAAATGATAAAATAAAATAAAAACCATAATTAATATAAATATCTAGAAGGGTTTTTTAAAAAAATTAAAATTATAATATAATATTTTCTACAACATTTATCAATCATTTGAAGTTATTATAATTTAACTAATCTTACTATCAATAAGATATAATAGTACAATTTAGATAACTAATTTCTCCATCAACAGACAATTAATTTTTGAAAAAAAAAACAAAATTACGATATTATGTTTTTCCATATTATTTATCATTCATTTAAAATCATTAAAATATCATTAATCTTACTATTAATAAAATATGATTGTATGTTTTGATATCATATACAAGATTTTTATATTAGATAAAAAGAATTGCAATAATATTAGACATTATAATAAATTTTTTTACAAACCATAATTTATATAATGTAACAAAATCTTATGATTTATTAGAAGAATAAAAAAATTTAATAGAATCTCAAATAATTATTCTTACAATTATTATTATATGAAAACCACATGAAAATTTTTCTTAGTAAACTATATATACCAGCATTATTATTTTAAATATTATTAAAATTAATACTAAAAATTTTAATTTATATCAAATTTTAAAATTATTAATCATAAATAATATATAAAGATCCACAACGATGATAAAATATTTACTAAAAACTAAATATTTTTTTATATCAAATTTAAATTAGTATATTGGAGAGTCGCACATATGAATAATATTACTTATATATATATATATATATTACAAATAAAATATCATAATCTTTTAAATTTTTGACTTAATAATTATTTTTTATTTAGATGGTTAGGAATCATTTTTAATTTTAGGAAAAAAAAACCTAAAGCATAGATGGGTTGTGAAAAGAATTATTATTTATATAAAAATAATAAAATATATATACATCAATTTTATAATAATAATCACTTGTGTCATTATTCATTATTAGATATATTCTTTACTTAAAAATAATTTAAATTTAAGAAAAATAAAAAATATGAATGAAAAAATAGAGAAACAATAAAAAATTATATGAGAAAAATTAAAATGAAAGGTATTTTTAGAAATTTGGTAGGAATAAAAAAATATTAATTTTTTGTCGATATAACTATGTTGATACAATAGTTCATATTGTCATACAAGCATTTTAATAAAACAACTTTTTATGACCAGTTTGTTCTATTGTGTCACCCTACCATCACCTCGTCCTCAACATAGCCCAAATCAAACCAAGCCACTAGCTATATAGGGTGCTCCAACCCATAGAAGTGCCTCTTAGGTCGAACATATAAATTTTAGTTCCCTTAATAATATGACAATCACACAAATTCTCATACCCAAAAAACAAGCACAAGTAATTATATCTTTCTGAAAAGTAATTTTATCTAAGGAAAAAATAAAATATAACTATATTTAGATAAAGTGCAAAGACATTGAAAAGTTGTGATCAATAATACCTCAATTTTTTTGAAATGTCCACTTGTTTAAGGAAAATAGTTTTTTAGTTTCTAGTTTGATAATCTTATGTAATAATAATCATGTTATGAAATATAAATCTTTTAACTTAAAATTTCAAAAGAAAAAATAAAGCAACGAGATTGATTATCAGTTATTTAAAAAAAATTAGGTTATGTTCAACAAAGATTAATTTGGTAATATATTCTCTAAGGACTTGAATATGGTTAGCATGCATCTTTCGTTCTCAACCTTGGTATACATTAGCTTGAGGAGGTATTAAGAATATGATTCTACAAGATGATTTTATAGAGTTCTTGTAGCATGCAAGGGTGACCGGTGATCCAATCACACATGTTACATTATTCATTCTTGCTTATGCATCAGTAAAAATTATGTTTTTTATCTTGATCCTTCTAACACGAATGATTGCCAAATTGCAATCCCAAAAAAAGCCAGTAAATAAAGCAGTCACAATCATACCACAGTCTCTGGAACTTTTGAAGGTGGTAAAGAGAGATTCCTAGGCATAGGGCCTGAAAGATGGGATCTCTTGTCAAACCGCCATTCACCTATCTTTCCATATGTCAATTCTCCCTGGATAATTGCCAAGTTGAAAACAAAATTAAGAACAAATATTGGATAAATAGCAAGACAGATTGACATGCAAAGGCAAAAACTAAGGATAAACAGACTAATAGTTGGAGAAGTTAATATGTAACATTACTGATTACTGGCTCTCATATTAGCATATGATTTAGGAGGTTAATATCGCAATAACCTTATCCCCAAAAATCAAAGAGAATGTATTAGATGAGTCTCGAACCCAAGACCTACCGCCCTTAGACAAACTACGAATACACTTATCATCATATCAAGGCATGACCTCTAACACACACATACAACACAAGAATTTTTCAAGTATCGATCATCACAATATTATTCTCAACCAAACATATTTACCATCGAAATTCTTATAAACTTCAATATGTTAATATTTATGTAATTACATACACAAACTAGCAAAATAGTAACTGAATTTATAAAAATTATAGTCCCGGTTGAGTGAAAAAAACAATCTAATTCTAAAATGGGACAAGTGTTTGACATTAAAGTCGGGTTTGGGGCATTTTTTTTTTGTTCCTTCACATCAAAACAGATTTCCTTACCTTCATATTGTAGTCGCAACCATATGTATAATGGATAATGTATGTATTTCCAAGTTGGAGATCCCATGGAGGCTGAAATACAAAGATATCATTTTTTTCATGTCTAATACTACATGCAAGAAGCTTGATCAAGATTTAGGAGTACACCAACCTGAACCATGAAATCTTTGTAAAGTATATGCTGCATGCCATGCAATGCTGATGCAATAGCATATGCATACCTTGGCCGAGCAAACAAAAAGTCAGGAGTAGCACAGAAGATAGTTTAATTGCAATGCCTAAATTCATTCTGCAAATAGAAACATTTTTTTTTGTTTGGGAACACTCACATTTCTAGAACCCAGCCAAATTCCTTATCAGTCTCTGAATCATGTTTCATTAATAATGAAACATTCATCCATGTAGGTGCAACCTCCGCCAGCTTCGACTGAGATAGACCGATCATTGGCCAATTTATAACACACACACACACACATAAAATCAGTCCAGTGGCTACTACTATTATATGTAAAAGAACGTATTATTATAGCCAAGCCCATAAATACAAGCAATATAATTTAAGGGTGTAGTAGAAGAGGTGTTCAATCACAAAGAACTTTCAGGCTCATGTAAAAGAATAGAACAAGAACTAAAACTCAATTCGATCAATCTGTTGATTTTGGGGCATTCATGACTATCAAAACGGATTATCTAAAAACCAACGCAAAGAAAGACCATATTTTTTCACTATAATTGCTTTTTGTCATGCCAGAATTTATCTTTGAAAGAGACATTCATTAATTTTTTGAAAAAATAATCAATCATTATTAGCTCAAAACACCACATATTAATCTAATATTTAGAAATAAGAGAACAAGCTGCAATGCCTTGGAAATCTATGTTATAATTTTGTTATTTAGCAAAATAATTCACCAATAATTCACCACTTATTAATCTAAATTACAATTGTCATAATTTAGAAATAAATCAATATTAATGATACTATGCCCTATGGGCCAAGAAATGATGATTATTATTATAATTTCAGTCTTTTTTTATTTATGATTTTTTGTTTGTTTATTTATTTTATTTCATTATGAATAGAAACACCCGACAAATGATTAGTCCCAATTCATTTTGTTCTCATATAAGAGCATCTAGTTGTACTACTTTTGTAAGAAGTTTCAGTTGATTTAATGAAGATTTTTGACATTATTATTGACATGGTATCAAAGTCAAAACCATAAAAAATATGAACCTAAAAGTTTGCAGAGAGAGAACACAAGCATTGTACCAGAAAAGTGCATGTACGTGCACAACTAGTGTGTGAGGATGACACATGTCTCCAATGTAAACCACTAACTCCATCATCGCACGCCTATTGTGTGTGACAAGCATCCACCCACACCCACTACGTTGAGGTTAATGGTGTATAGAAAAGTGCATCGTGTGACATGTGTATGTTGTAAGGTGCAATTATGGATTTGCTGGTGTGAGCGAATTGGAGTTTCAGTATAGTACGGATCTATTTGCAGCATCATGGGGCAACTAACGTTTGTAGTACAAATCCCCCCTTATTATCTTTTGGTACAATAATGCATATTGTGGTGCGACTATGGTTTTTTGTGCAAACCCTCTTTGGTTTTTGGTACAATAGTATACATCATGAGGGTGTGGAGGTTAAAATATTTGTTATTACTTTATAAAAGTTTGAAAACTAAAATTATTCACAATTGCCAATGAGAAATTAGACAAAAATTTATAATCAATAAATAATAAAATATCAAACAAATAAATCACCAAGTCATGAGACGGATGATCAGGTAACCATAAATATATTCTCAGATTTTAATTGTAATATAGCAGTTCAGTCCAACAAGTTGAAATTGACATATATTTTTTCATCTTGAATAAGATTCAAGATCCCATGAAAAGTAGTAGTACCATCATTCTCATCTCATACGACACAAATAAATGATATAGTCACCATAGTTTTAAAAGACGAAAGCATAAGACGAGATATTTTTGTGTTCATAAGATGTGACGTAATCTTCAGAACGTTAAAGAGAGTTTTTTTAGCATCACAATATATAATTAATTAATATTTTAAAATATATAAAATAAAATAACATTAAAAAAAACATGAAAAATCAAAATTTTAAAAAATATTTTTAAGATACATCTTGATCATAAATATAATTAATAAATATTTTATAATATATTAAAAATTAAATAAAATAGTATGAAATACTTTAATAAATATTTTATACTATATAAAATTTTATTATATTTTAATATAATTTTATCATTATTAAATTTAAATTTATCTTTTTATTAATAAATAGTATGAAATACTATTTTTTCATTAATAAATAGAATAAAATATTTTATAATTTATAATTTTTATTACTTTGATAATTTTACCAAATTATCAAATTAAAATTCTATTTTAAATTTTAATAAGTTTAAAATAAAATGATGCCTCTCACCTTTCCCTCGCCCCTCGCCCCACACACCTCTCCCCTCTACCCTACCCTACAAAAAGCTTGATGGAGCTTCCTAGAGGTTCTCGTTGGAGCTCATAGAGCTACATCAAGCTCCATGATGGAGCTCTGTAGAGCTCCAACGAGCTTCATCGTGGAGCTCAAGGATCTCAATCAAGCTTCATGCTTTTTTTTAATGCCTTGAGGTATTTTACGAACACCTCGCATTAAGATGCACGTAAAGGCACATCTTAAAAATGCATTTAAAAACTCAAATAGTTACTAAACTTCTTAAACTGAGATTGATAGAGATTTGAGAGTTTGAGTTAATTATTATTCTCTTTCTAGCATATACAAATTGTAGCTTTTATCAACTAGATATTGGGTGATAAGGACTTTTCCATCATACAAGCCCACTAAGCTTATATCACTAAGCAATTATATTTTTACAAAGCAAACTGAAAGATAATAGAGAGATATATCATTCTACATATGTTGGTAGCTGAAAGCAATGATAGGAAAACCTCAGTTCAATACATACATTACAACATGATGAGTCACACTAGAAATAATTATTGAGAATTATTTTAAGAAAAAAAATTAAAAAAACAACAAACAATTTCTAGACAAATTAACTACCGGATCCATCTGAGAATTCTCACAAAGTTATCTCAAAATAATTTCTACTAAAATAACTGATTCAAGATTTTTTCCTAGTATGGCAACAAGAAATTATCCTTACTATTCAAGTACCACTATAATTCTTATAACTCATTTTACTATTTCAGACTTGATGATTGACTCATGAGTCAATATTAATATTATAAATTATTTTTTTTATCATATTTCTTTCTTGTTCATTAAATATTATATGATAGTTACTAATATATTCTCAAAAATTATTAGAAATAATAATATTTAACTTAGTATCTTATTTCTTTCTTGTATGTTATTTATTATTAATTATCTTGTTAGCTTTATTTTAATGAATTATATTTTTAGGTAACTCAATTTTTTTATATATTTATCTGTGTGATCAAAATATCTTGATGAAGAGTTTCGTTTGAATTGAACAATAAAAATTATAAGTTTTTTTCTTCTAAGATAAAACATCATACTAGATATTTAAGCATAATTAATTTAATACTTGTACATTCTCAACTTAGCAACTCATCATTAGCAAAGTTGAGTATATTATTTATATGAAATGAGTCAGTGTATGTGATGTATCAATTTAGAAAGTAAAACAAAGCTTCATATCCTGCACATTAGAATAGTATGAGTAATGACATTTAATCTTATACACTTAGATGTTAGGAACCTAGTTGAGATAGATCTAAGAGAAGTTTAAATATTTTATTATTTGAATTGATGATTATTCATGAATTATATGGTTATTTCTTTTCCCCTTCTAATCATTATTTTTTTCTATTTTTCAATTTTTTCATAAAAATAATAAAATATTAATTTAATAAAAATATTAAAAAAATAAAATAACAATGCACATTATATATCAGATAATTTAAATACTTATGATATAAATTATGGAATCAAATATCATACTTCTTGTGCCATCACACTTGCACAAAATAAATTGGTAAAAAGAAAAAACAAACATTTGATTAGGATAGCTAAAACATCATCTTCAATAAGAATATTTTAAAATATTTTCTGCGGGACAGTATTAATTACAAAATTATCTCATCAACCAGAATTCTACTTCAATCCTTTATCATCATATGCATTTTCAGATTTTATATCCTTTAAAAAATTATTTAACTGGTCTCATTAGGTCTTTGATAGTAATTATTTTATTTATGACTTCTCTTTGTGATAACATAAAATAACATCTTTAGTCTTGACCATGTGTTTTTCTTAGTTATTTCGATATCTAAAAATAATACAAATATTTTTCACACGAATCTTATAAAATTTTACTGGGTATTGATATCATTTTTTTAGTATGACTCTTTTTTTAGTATATCTAAAAAAAGTGAGAGTGAAACAAATACATCTGTCACCATTACTTTTTCTTGCTCCTTAGTTATCCCACCCGTATTTCCAATTAGAAAATAAAATTATACGTTGACCACACCTAGCCTTGTTGATCTGTATTATAATGATATTCCTGTAGAATTATAATATATACTAACAAGTATAAATCACATGAATCTACTGCATAATAAAATTTTAGTTTCCTAGAAATGAAAATCTACCTCAAATCTAGACAACACAATACAATAATAACCCACAAGTTTACCCAAGTTCAGACTCATAATAAGTTAGAGACTACCAAACTTTAATCACCAATAACTTATAGTCTATATTAAGAAAACAGAACACACACAACTAGCTCATATCACAGGCAAAACACCAATGAGTCGGATAATCCTATAATAAGCACCTTAGAGGTGTCAGCTGGGTATAGCAACCCAAGCACAGCCAGATTTAAACATGTCGGGCCTAATTTGATGAATACTTAATATATATTTATTTTTTACAATTAATTTATAAACTATTCTCATTTATTATATTATCAGTGCTCTCAAATTAAAATTATGTTCAATATTTTATAATTTGTTTAAATAATCTCACTTTAATTTTGTGTAGCGGATTGCAGAGTGCCACTGATATATTGATATGCTCATTACAGTAAGCATTATGGTTTAATTTAATTAATTTATTTTATTTAGAATCTAAAATTAATAAATAAAAAAAATAAGTCAAACATTAAAAAATAATTTTCCTCTTATAAGTTACAATTCAACTTTCAATCTTGTCTCATACTCATACATTGGGGGGTGATGGGTAATAAATTTGATAAAAAAAAATTAAACACAAACATAAATTATAACAATAATCCAACTCAAAAATTCAAGACTAAAAAATAAATTCTCTTATGATCTCGAAACATTTGCCTAAACAACTTAAATAGATAAATTTTAGTAATATAAACATAATTTAGCATAATTAAAAATAAAAAAAAAATAAGAATATCAAAGAAAAATTCAACACAATATTTACATTATAAAAATATATATATTTATAGAAATATTTGTGACATTAATCATATTAAGAGACATGTCAATCAATTTACTAAAAATATGATGCATTAGATCATAAATAAATTCAACTTTATAGTGAGATCTTTTAAGTTAGAGCAAATTCATGTTCATTGACTTATTTCATTTACTATAATAAATTTATGAGGAGACATAATAAAATAATTTAAATTAAAAAATAATTAATAATTAATAAACTTAAAAAATATAATAAATAATATTCTTGATGCATATAACATTAACTAGTCACAATAATATATCATTAGCATAATTCATTGCTCATTATGTTGATTCTAAGTAAAAACTAAATAAAAATATTTTTAGATTTCCTAAAATCCGTCCTTTTCATGATTACCCCCTATGTTGCACGGACACGGATACAGACACGGGGATACGACACGGCAAGATACGGGGACACGGCAAATTCTAAAAAACTAGGATACAGATACGGCAAGGATACGTCATGATAAAAAAAAAATTAAAAAAAAATTATTAATTATAAATATTATGTATTTTAAAATAATTAAAAATACTGTATTTTAAAATAATTTAAAATTCTGTATTTTAAAATAATATAAAAAAAAATTTAAACCCTCTAACACCCTCCCCCTCCCGAGCCTTCCCCCCCTCCCGAACCTTTTCCCCCCCTCCAAAACCCCACCCCCCTCTCGAAACCCCACCCCCCCAGACCCCCCCCAGACCCCCCTCCCGAAACCCCCTCCCCCCCCCTCCCAAACCCAACCCCCCACCTGAATTTCGAATTTAGAATTTCGATTTTCAAACTCTCCCCCTCCCGATGCAGATTCCAAAACCCACCCCTGGCCTATCGGACACGTGTCCGACCCGTGTCGCCGTATCCACGTGTCGGACACATAGACACGGCAGCACTTAGGCGTATCCATGCAACACAGATTACCCCAACATATACGAGTGTGACAAAAATCTTTGAAAAATATAATATTTAAAATAATATTTTAAATATTAGAAAATATAAAAAATCTATATTTTATAAGTTATCCTCAATATCCTATTCACATATATATATATATATATATATATATATATGATCATGTTTAGATTATTTATCTTCCTTTATTTCTTTTACAAATTTTCTTGATAGTTCAAAAATACACATCTATGACATTATTGTTATAGCCTAAAAGTCAATCATTAGATGATTCTTTTAGGACTTTTATATCATATCATATTTATTTATATTTGTGCAAATATTAGATGAATATAATAATGTTCTAGTGTTAGATGTGTCAAATGGGCTGGTCTGCCAAAACCCAGCCCAAGGCATGGCCTAACTCGGCAATACCTGGCTCGGCATGACACGGAAATGACCTCGTGCCTATGCTGGGCCTGCTCACGACATGTCTCATGTTGTGTCGTGGCATGCCTAGGCCAACCAATCCACGTGCCAAGCCAGGCATGGCCCAGTAGAATGGCCTATGGGCATGATATCTCGGCACGAGCCGAGCAGTGCCCCGACCCAACCCCACGCCCCCAACCCAAAACCAACACACGACGAATCCAATATTTCCATCAGGCTCGTAACCCTACCCGTGATCTTTTTCTAAATCCCCCAGACCCGAGCCTATTAGTTCTAGAAGCCGAAGCTTTTGGAAATTAGACCGTTCGGATCGATTCGACAATCGAACTGACCCAACGATCAAAAAAAATATTAAAATCCAAATCTAAGCAATTAGATTTTACCTACAAAGGCTATGGGACAGAATCCAATGGCCCTAAGGATTCCACCCATTTTTAAATAATAAAAAATTAAAAAATCAAAAAAAATATTTTTTTAAAATTATTTTTTAAAAAAATATTAAGTTTTTTTATCTATAAAATTATCTCCCCATCATTCTAAAAATTATATTTTCAAAACATAAATTCTCTCTCTTTCTAATTTTCTCTCTCTCGAGTTCTTGATTTTGCTTTTAAACTTTACGCTTTTAGCATTTTACTTTTCAGGACTCGGGTGTGTTGTGGCGTGGAATGCGGTGCACGTGCAGTACGGATATTAAAAGCTAAAGTTTACACATTACGATTTACAGGTATTTTTTTTATTAATTAGTTTTTTAGTTTTGAAATTTTAAATCTAAAATCTTCTTCCCTCTAGTCTAGTCTCTCTCTCTTCTAATCCTAACTCTTAAGTTGAATCTAAAAAAATGATTAATAATAAAAATAAAAGTAATTATAATTTAGATAATAAAAATCCAAGACAACCAAAACTTTTATTTCTCCGGTCACCTTGACCTAAACATCTAAAAAATAAAAAACTAAGATAATTTTAATAATTTGGACTCACTTTAATATAATAAAATAAAAAAATATTAGAGATACCAAAGAAGAATTGGCATAGTACAAATATTATAAAAAAAATATTAATATGTAAGAGTTAATGTGAGACTGAACGCCTTAATCGGCATGCTGAACTATGCACCAAAAAATATGATACATTAAATCCTAGGTAAACCCAACTTAACGGTAGATTTTTTGAAACTAAATCCAGTTCAGCCTTAAAGTGTACCCCATTCATATACCACAACAAGTTATGAAGAGAAAGCATGGTCAAACTAATCAACAAAATGAATCTTCCGATTAGATTTTCAAAGAATCCAAAGGTAGCTAGAATCATGCAGACATATTTTCAACCTGCATAACATAAGATTCCTAAGTCCACATCTAGGAATGACATGCAAAAATAATATAAGTTAAAAGATAAATAATAATTAATAAATTTAGAAAATATAGTGGAGTGATATCTGTGATATCCGATATCTGGACTAGTCACGATAATACATCTTATGCATACCTTACCGCCCACTAAATGAATTCTAAATGAACATTAAATAAAAAAATATTAAGATTCTCTGAGATCCTTTATCTTCATTATGACCCGACCATTTTTGAATGTATGATGAAAATCTTTAGAGAATATAAAATTCAAAATAAAATATTTAATATCACATTAGATAATACATCTAATAATGAAATAGCGATTAACATGTTAGTTAGGAATATTAGAGATAAACCATTAGAAAATTTTTTCCACGTTAGATGCATGTGTTACTTCATTAACATGATAGTACAACCGGGGATGAATGTGTATACTCATGCTTTAGAAAACATACGTAATTCACTAAAATATATTTGCACACCTTGCAGATAATAGGAGTTCGTTAGTCCATATAGAGGTGTCGAATGGGCCGGCCCATTTTTTTGAGCACGGGCATGCTTTCGTGTCGGGCCAGGCACGGTTACTGTACCGTGTCGTGTCTGGCACGACACGGTTTAAAAAAGCCGGGCCCAGCACGGCCCACAGGCACGACAGGTCGTGCCATGCCGTGTCAGGCCAGCTCGGGCCTGGCCAGGCCATACGGGCCAGTAAAATTTTTTTTTATTTTTTTTTATTTTTTTTTATTTTTTATTTTATTTATATAAATTATTAAATTATATATAAAATTATAGATAATGTATAATATTATATATTTATAATATGAAAAATGTAAAATTTTATTAAAATAATTAAGTTTAAAATTTTTTTTATAATGTAATATAAAATTAGTTTAAATTTTATTAGAATTATATAAAATATAGTTATAAATTTTTAAATGAAAAATTAAAACAAAAAAAATAAATAAATCAATACATTTTGTTAAAAAAAAATTAAAAAAACATAAGCAACTCAAATGAAAAATGACAAATCAACCATTTGATACCGAATGTCCGAACCAAACAAATTACAGTTTCAATATAATATATAAATAAAGCGTACAATCAATAAAAAACAAAATATCAAAATCAAAAAATAGTAGATCATCATCAATCGTCAATCGACATAGCATAAGCATCATCAGCCGCAACATCAAGATCAATATCATATGAATCATCATCATCAGCAATCAACTCCCCCGCTATCACAATGAATGTGGCTGCAGTCCATGTCCCAGTCTCAGCTCCAGCACGATCTTGAATGTTAAACCTCGAATCCTCTCAATCCTTCAAACAAGCCAAGACCTCAACAATATCTGGACGTAATCTCGATTTCCTATCCGAAATCACGTTCAATGCAACGGAAAAAGCAGACTCCGATGCTACGCACAACACCGGAGGAGTCAGTAGATCTCGTGTCATCCTAGATAGCACGGGAAAGGTGGACTAATATGATTTTCACCACTATAATATATCAAGATTCTTAATATCAGAATGTAATAGGATTGAGCAGTAATCAGTATCTAAGTACCGAGAAAGCTCGCTCATATGTGATGGTCCACCCCTACGTTTCCCTCTCGCTAGCTGAATGGAAAAATCATCATCTCCAAACAAGGTATCAATGTTCGTAATCACAGTCTCACTACTACCACCACCATACCTAGTATCGTAGTATGTGAACGGATCAATCAACTTCTCGTGAATGAACCATTCAGGTGGGTCTTCCAGGTTCATACACGAGAAAATGTAAGTCAGGATATTTTCTACACCTTCCACATTAACTCTAGGGTCCATGCATGCAGCGAGGCAATAAAGAGATGGAACGGTGGACAAGTACATCAAGTACTTGGTTTCCATCTCTGCAACCATATGGCTAAGTGTCGGGTCAGCTCGATACTTCCCAAACATGCTACTAATGTTACAAATGCACCAGAGTACAATGCAAGTCGTGGGCGAATAAATCGACGAACACATGTTCGTCGTGTCATAAAAAATTTTCAGAAATTTCATAAATAAAATTCCTGAAGCCCAGTCAGTGTAGTCAATAATAAATTCGTCACTCTTACTATTGACGCAGTCAGATATCACGTGTTTGTATCCAACACATGATTCCAACATCATGTACGTGTAATTCCAGCGATGTCTCACATCCGATTGGAATTTCTTCTTCTTAAGATTCGCAGACAAACAGAGACTACCAAACTCTTGTTGTCTGCGAGTACAAATATATTTTAGTGTATTACGTATATTATCTAACGCTGCAGAACACACCTTCATACTCATTTGAATAATCAGGTTAATCACGTGACACATGTATCTGACATAAAAAATTTCTCCTGATGATGCGTATCTAATATTCCTAACAAACATGTTAATCGTTATTCCATTATTAGATGCGTTATCAAATGTAATACTATAAATTTTATTTTGAATTTTATATTCCCTAAAGATTTTCGTCATATACTTAAAAATGGTCGGGTCATGATGAGGATGAAAATTCTCAGAGAATCCTAAAATTTTTTTATTCATAGTATAGTTAGAATCTATATAGTGGCTGGTGAGACATGTATAAGATAATTCATCGTGACTTGTCCAGATATCGAACGTCATGGACACCACTCCACTATATGCCATAAATTCATTAATTATTTTTTTGTTTTTCTAACTTTTATAATTTTAGTATGTCATTCCTAGATGTGGACCTAGGAATCCTACGATAAGCAAATCGAAAATATGTCTGCATGATGCGCACTACCCGTGAATATTCTGAAAATCTAATCGGAAGACTCATCAATGTGATAAGTCTGGTCATGCCATCCCTACCCAACTCGCTGGAGTATATGAAAGGAGTAAACTTTGAGACTGGACTCGATTCAGTCTCAAAAAATACAGTGTCAAGTTGGATTTGCCTAATATCTAATTGGTCATGTTTTTTGGTGCATAATTCGACATGCATCTTAAGGTGTCCAGTCCCAAACGAACTCTTACATGTTAAAAATCTCATACAATATTTGCACTATGACATTTCAACTTTCTCGACCCTAGCATTTTTTTGTTTTATTATATTAAAATGAGTCCAAACGACAAAAATCCTAATTTTTTGTTTTTTAGAAGTTTAGATTAAGACGACTGAAGAAACCAAAATTTCAGCAACCTCAAATCTCTGAGTAATATTTTTATTTTCTAAATTTAAATATGTTTCATTAGTATTTGTCATTTTTTTAGAATTTTTATTATTCAAAATAATTATTTAGAGACTAGAAGACTGTATTTTAATATTTTTTTATTTTTGGTCTAGAGAGAGAATGAGAGAGAAAGTAAAAAAAAAAACTTAAAATAAATTACCCGATAAAAGCAGTGAGGTCGGTCAAGTGCACGGTGCACCATAGTCAAGCTCAAAATTCAAAACTCAAGTTAAGATTCCCGAAAATTCAAACCGAATGTCAAAATCCTGAGTCCCGAGAGAGATGAGCAAGATTTTGAGAGAGAAAATGAGCGATTAGAGATAAAATATGTTTATAAAAACATGAATGTCAAAGAGAGTGGGGGTGGAATTTATAGATTAAAGAAAATAATTTTTTTTAAAAGGTAATTTTTTTTTAATTTTTAGGGGGCATAATCATGACGGCCGTTGGATTCTGCCCCCTAGCCGTTGGAGGCGAGATCCAACGGCTGAAATTTAAATTTTTTATTAATTTTTTTTACCGTTGCGAGGGGGGGGGGGGGGGGGGTTCGGGTCCAATCAGACCCGACCCACAATCTTTTTTGCGGGAGGGGAGAAGCAAGGGGGTCGGGCTCGGGGGACACCCGACATGAGAAGAACCCGTGCAGGTGTGTCGTGCCACGGGCACCGAACCGTGCCGGGTCAGGCACGGCACAGCTCGTGCCTTACCCTGGCCCGAGCATGGGATTTTCCAGTGCCGGCCGGCCCAAGCACAGCCAAACCATGTCGTGCCTCGTGCCGGGCCAGCCTGGCCCGGTTGACACCTCTAAGTCTATATTTGTCTGTGAGTCAATTAAATAAAAATTCTAATCAAACGTGAGATACCATTAGAATTACACATATATAATGTTAGAGCCATATATTGAATACGAATACGTAATATTAGACTACATTAATAGTAAGTGTGACAAACTTATTATTGACGACACTGACTAGGCAATTAAAATTTTATTTATGAAATTCCTAAAATTTGTTTATTACACAATGAACATATATTCATCAATTTATACTCACGTGACTTGCATTGTACTCAGGTGCATATGCAACATTAGTAGTATGTTTATGAAATATCAAAATGACCCAATACTTAGCGATATGGTTCTAGAGATAAAAACTAAGTACTTAAAGTAATAGTCCATCATTTTATCTATTTACTGTCTGACTACTTACATGAACCCTATGGTTAAAGTGGAAAAAATAGAGAATATTTTGACATATATTTTTATGTAAATGAACCAGGAAGACCTACCTGAAAGGTTCATTCAAGAGAAGTCGACTGAGCACTTTACATACTATAATACTAAGAATGATAGTAGTAGTAGTGAGGCTCCAAGCATGGACATAGATATCATATTCAGAGATGATAACTTTTTCATTTAGTTAGCGCGAAATAAACAATAGAGTAGACATTTAAATAAGATTGAGCTGTATCGATACTTAGATACCGATTACTACTTAATCCTATCACATTCTAATACTAAAAATCTTGATATATTACCATGATAAAAATCATACGAGTTCACATTTCTCGTGCTATCTAAATTGGTATGATATCTACTGACTCCTCCGGTGTCGAGAGCATAGCATTGATGTCTGATTTTTCTGTTGCATTAAATATTATTTCAAATAAGAAATCAAGATTATGATCAGATATTATTAAAATTTTAGCATGCATGAAAAATTGGAAAAATTCGAACTTAAACATCTAGGACGATACTAAGACTACAGGAAAAGCATGAGTTAATTGCTGATAAATAATTCATGTAATATTGAGAATGATTTGATGATTGATGACATTGACGATTGACGAATTGAGACATAAATATTTGATATTGAATTTCAATTTACTCATTTATATTATCTTTTTGTTTGTTTATTTTTTGTTTGTGATATTACTTTGAGTTAGTGGATTGATGTTTTAATATTAATTTTGTGTGAATTTTCATTTTAATTCGGTTTTTATTCATATTTAAGTTTTAATGTTTTATTAATTCATACACTGATACACATTTAGTTTTAAAATTTTAGTTTTTATTATAATAAATAAACTTAATGTTTTATTAAATTTAATAAAATAAACATTTAAAAATTTATTATTTATTCAAGTTAACAATTACCTATTAACTGTTAACATTAACTAAAAACAAAAACTTTTAAAGTATATAATTAAATAATTTTAAATTAATTTTTAAAATTTAAATTTTATAATTTTTTAAATATTCTGAATTAAAAAATTAAAATATTTTAAAAATTAAAACCCGGCTAGGACGGGCCAGAACTGGCCTGTCCAAGTCCGAACTTGCAAGGTTTCATCACTGTCGGGCCAACGGGCCATGCTGGGCCTGGTCTAATGAAACCATGTCGGGCTAGACACAATACGGTTAGTATACTATGTCATGCCAAGCACTATCTGGTCTGATGAAACCATGTCGAGTCAGGCACAACAGGGTTAGTGTACCATGTCGTGCCAAGAACTACCTGGTGGCCCAGTTGGGCCACCTAAAACTGGGTCGGACCAGCCTAGCCCAGCCTATTTGACACCTCTGCCTAAAGTGATATAATCATGAAATACTATAACTTTTCCCTAGTCATGTATTAATATTCAAAGATAATATTAATAAATTAAGACTTACTTATAAGTAAACTATTATAAAATAAAGTTAACACATGAATATATATTGAAATACATATAATGAACTAATCCACAGTGATTATATGGATTATTATATAAGTGTCACACATTATCATAGTAATGAAAGTAATATAATTTGATCCGTTAATTGAGTAGGAATACTAAAATGCATAGTAATGCTCAAATAAATCAATATGAGATATTGAACTTATTTTAATCTATTCAAAGATTAAGAAACATATAGATTAATATGCGAATGACACAATCAGTACCTCATAAATCAATTTAAATATCATAAACAAAAAAACTAAGTCGTATAATAAAATAAGTTACGAAATTAGGTTACGTCGAATCTATTATATTTTCGTCACTTAGATAGCAATGATGTATTACTAAATGATGCTCATTAATTATTTCTTTAGAATGAAATTTTAAAGTCACTATCAACGTTATAAGAACATATTGGGCCACACACATAAAACATATATATATTTGGAGTTAGTTTTATTTTAGTTAGACTAAAATAAACTGGACTCAACCTTAAGTCTAAAATTCATTTCAAATCATAAGCTAATTGGATTAAAGAATTTAATCCAATTAGTAGATGATTGGACCTTTAAACCAAGTCCAAACTTAAAACACATGTTTCAAATCCTATTGGGTCACACAACCTTTTGAAAAGATATGTCATTAATGATATATCCTTTTAATTAATGACACATCCTTTTAGAAATATGTGTGAAAAACTAAAAACTTTAAAAAAATGAGAAAGATATAAAATGAATTTACAACAAAAATACATTTGTGTAGATATCGATGGAGGCAAGGATACTTGATTGTGCTAGGATTCAACCTAACCATACAGAATCAAAAGGTAACATTCTTGTCTAACATTTAATTGTATTTAATTTGATCAATGATGGATTCTTAGTTCACTACAAATTTCTGATCTTAAATTCACCAAAACCCAACAATTATCTCGCTCAAGGTGACTTTTAGCCGGGTAGGAAGAAATGAATATATTTCACTCCAATGAGACTTGAAACTAATAACTCAATATTCGAGAATATCTATTATTAATTACAGATAAATATTCATTCTACAGGCAAGTTAAGATGAGAAAGCATATCAACTTAAGTAAGACTCATTATAAGAGAGTTCACTTAGACATTTAGCATATTGATTAACAAAATATGTTTTTTCCAGCAACCAAAATAATCTTTGTACGAGTTATTATTTTACTGACACACCACACAAATAGAGAATAAACCAACTAGATGTGAAAAATAAATTCTTATCAGATGACCCTGAGGAAGCGACGTATATGGAGTAATATAAATTTCAAGGAACACAATTAGATATAATTTAGAAAATGTTAAATAATAATTCAACTAGAGCTTTGCTTATGAGATTTTCACCAACGATTAAGAATGAGAAGATTATTTTTCGTTTAATTATATTATGGATTTCTTGTTATTTTTCAAGTAATAATAAATAAATTATTTTTCTTAGTGTACACAGATGAATAATGATATATTGATTATGAAAGATAAAAAATTAAGAATCATTTAACTTAATAAATATTTTCAATCATAATTTCAGATGAATATAACTTGGGGAGATTAGAGAATTTGGATTTTGTTCCAATGAATACTCCAATTAAACCAATTACTAAATTCTTATCAAATACAACTATTTTAATTAGCTATACTATTTTCAAGAGAATTATAAGAAAGATTAACAATATAATTATAAATTGATTATATTTAACTTATATTATTAGTATAATTAGTTATTTTAAATTTTTTCTTTACAAATTTACTTAGGCCCAACTCTTAGAAGACTAAAATATATGAAATTAAATTTCTAAAACTTAAGATCTCTTTCCGCAATTACAAGTACTTATACCTAACATTATTTAGGTTAAAACTGAGCATTAATTTGTACTAAGATGAGGTGTACTACAAATTTTTATATTTTTCTTAAAGTTAATTCTTAAAAAAAATTAATAATCAAATAATCATAACAAAATTTAGTATAAAATAAAATTTAAGACAATTACATGCAAGATTCTTTATATATGATACCTACTTGAAGAGATGATATATCTATTTTCCCCCCTCATTACTATTTATCATAATAGTTAGGGTGATTAGGCATATGACCTTATAATTTATATTTCATAAGTGAATGAAACACAAAAATAAATTATTTATTTTTCATAAAGATAATTCAAAATATAGTTATTGTTATAACTTATATTCAAATAATATATTAGTCAACAAACATTCTCACAAATACATTTTAAATTTGTTGGCTTATCTTTCTTTTCTTTAAACCTAATAATCTAAATCTTTATGCACCCACTTGAGAAAAAGTGTTACAGTTTTACTTTTTTTATTTATTTTATTTATTTATTTATTATATTTCATTATGGACAAGAACACCTAACATATGTGTTCAAATCTATTTTTCTCATATATAAGGGCATCTAGTTGTAATAGTTTTGTGTTAAATTCTATTAATTTATTAAAGATTTTTGACTTTATTGTTAACATAAATAATTAGCATGAGAAAAAAAATTATAAACTCAAATAAACAAAATAAAAATGAATACTTGTTATACCTAGACCACTAGAAATACCCAATGATCATTAGTAAAGCAATGGAAAAATTAGCCAAATGCCTGGGGTGAAAACCCTAAGGTACTCCTCTTTGGAAATCAATATTAAGAAAGTGAATATAATATATGATTACTTAAAGTAATTCTAATAATATGTTGTAAGTTTTTTCCATGTAAAATAAAATTTGTTGAAAATCAAAATTCAGAACTACAATTCTCATAAGTATGTCTCCAATCTCAACTAAAGTAGTCGATATAATGTTATTTTCTCTTTCTATCATATGGATTAAATCTAGCAGTCAAACTAGTTATTTAACATCATTTTTTCTCTTTCTAAATCATGCTATATCATCAAACTATCATCTTTTCTCTATCAACTAGAGTAGTATAAAAATTATAACAAGGCGATTGACCAATTTCATCTTCCACATCTAGCTAATGTTATTTAAGCAGCATCCATGCTAAGGTACAAGTAACTTGAAATTATCAACATCAAAATATAATCTCAATATAATTAAAATCAAATGCATGAATTATAATTTTTCAAACAATATGACCCTCATACAATTATTAAAATAAATCAAACTAGTTTATATCACCTCTCATTATCATCCATGTTTTTAGCATATATTTTCTTTTGAATCATCTATAAGCTTGTTAATTTATATAATTTGTACTTAGAATTGTGTATCATAATTTCTTCATGTATTCAAATACATTAATTTATATTTTCTGATTTTGTATATCTAATTTTATACTTCAAAATTTCATACATATTTATCTTATTTACTAATAATTATCTTATAATAATTATCTTATTATATTTTGTAACAATGTAATATTATGAACTATAAATTATAAACAATCTAATAAGTATCTTATAATATTTTTTGACATTTTTAATATTCTTTTATCAAATAAAATTTTTAAGATTGTTTTTTATTTTTATTTTTATCTAACCAACTTTCAATATTTAGTTTATATCTTCTTTTAAAATTAAAAATCCTAAATATATAAAAAATAATCACCAACATATCTTAATACTTTCAATCTCATTTAAATCATTGTTCCCTCTCAATTCAAACTAAAGTCATAAACTATTTGCAAAACATTTATTCTCAATTATAACTCAAAAAACACATGAAAAAAAAATTACAAACAAATTGATTCTTTAAAATTAAGTATTGATCTCCAAGTGTATGAAAGTTTAAAAAATATTATCAACTAAATGCTCTATCTAGTTAAACAAGATATACAATGATGTAATCTTTCAGAAAATTTTAAATAAAAAATAGTTTCATTTTGATCTATAAGCTTGCAACAAAATAGTTGAGCTATTATCTCATAGAACAAAAAGCCACTAACAAAAACAAAAAAAAAAATTGTTCCCTCTAAACCTTCTTGCATATGATTTAAGAAATAAATACTTTAGAAACATTACACTCAATAGTTTTTCACAAGAGCCAAAGGTCATGAATCTATGACAATCCACTCCTTATTTTCATCACTCACTACTCAGTACTCACTCTAATGAAAAATGGTCAAGCTTTTGTTGACCAACAAATCAACTTTCGCTATATGTCAGTGCAGAATTTAAAATCAAAACCAAGAAAATCATCAGTCATAATCAACAAAAAATTAAAAAACTCATCATTATTTTCAATCAAGTTTATCCTGACCAAAAACTATCGCTTAAAAATTATTGTAACATAATCATTAGAAATCTAAAAAAAATGACAGCTCAGTAGGATTTAGGAACCCAAAAAATATAGAAAAAAAAGAAATACCAAAATGTTATCTAGCCAATCCAACCTAATTGAATATGGGTCAACCACTAATATCACTATAGGTCGTGCCTTCAAAGTACATATAATAGAACTTCAAAACAGCAATCAAAGGCAAGTTTCTTAAAAAAAATTCTGATTGAAAAAAAAAAACTATCACCAACAATAACAGTGACAAGAAACACACAGACCTCAGTCATCAACTGCAGTAGTCTGCAATGTCAATAAGGGCATTAGTTATAACTGATAAGTTATTGTTACTATCCTAAAATCATGTTAGATTATTACAAAATAATTTGAAAAACAAGTTTAATTAATTCATGTGAAAAAAAAAATACAATTGAAAAGATATATATTATAAAAAAAAATATTGGATCACATTAAAATATATATATCCAATACACAGATACACATACACAAACACACACATATATATGTATATGTATCATTATCATCAATCAAATCTTAATCTCAACTACTTGGGGATTTGAATATATATATATATATATATATATATATATATATATATATATATATATAACTCTAATCGATGACCTATTCTTAATTTTGAAGTATCATCGTTGCACAAACATTAATCAATAAGCCATTCTCTAGTTTGACTATAATTATTTTTTAAGTAATATATAGTTATTAACTTCAATCAATAGATCCTTTGCAGAATATGATGATTCTTAGCTTTACAAAAAAAGTATGCATCCAAAGTGTGCCAGACTTAGATATGGTTGTTATTAAGTAGATAACACTTTGGAAATCATAAGTCAAAACAGAAAAGAACATCAACTAGGTACATTAATCAAATCCATAGATCATATCACTTCAAACCCACTTTTGACCTTTCAGGTATGTGACAGCATCTACACTGAGCTTTGTCATATTTACTTACCTGTATGCTGATATCAAAATTTAGCTCCTTATGAATCTATAATATGATATTGTAGAAAAGCAAAAGAAAAGTGCAACAAGCTCCACAATCAATGTTAGGCCTCAGGCTGATCCATCACAATCAATGTTATGAATCTATACAAAGTTTTACCTTTTTGATTATCACGGGAGAATTTCCTACTGGATCAACATTGCTCAACGGACCTAACTCCTCGGGATAAAATTTTCTGATAATTTTTGATTTTTCGGTTGGTTTAATATAGAAAAATGGATAGCCTGCAGGATAATCATTATGTGCCAAGTTGGGCAGAGGTTTAACAAAAATATGGTCCGGCTCAGCCATTAGAATATATCTGCACTGACCATAACATACACCAGCTGCTAATCATATTAGAAAATAAGAAATATAAGCAGTCAGACAAATTCTAATGTCTTACTCCTCAACAATTGTTGCTTTGGAAACCCATTGCACAAAAGCCCATGGCCGATGTAATACAATATAGCCCTGAAAAGAACATGAACCTACAACATCGTTAATTCAAAATAAAAATAAATTACATTGCTTCAATTATATGAATAGATGTATACAAGGATGAGGATAAGTGACGAAGTGTCTATAAATTCCTTTTTTAACTTAAGCTTATCTGCCTCATCACCAAAACCAGTATCAAATAAAACCTTAGATGCAATTGTTAACATTAATCTATCAGGCAGCCCAAGCACAACAGAGAAACCCAAACATATCTGGGCTGGGCCATAACTAGTCTCGAAGCATATGTGGGGAAGACCAGCCTAACCTAGGATACCTAAAGATGGGACCCAGACTAGTTAAGTTTGGGCTGGGTTGAATTGCCACCACTATAAATTAAAAAAGAACCAGATTGAAAAATCCTTAGATTGTTGATAATTTAGTACACATCAAATGTAATTGTTGAATTGCAAGCAAATTTTAAAATATGAAATGTATGAGCTCAATATAAAATATGTACAAGAAAATCTATAATCTAAAGGGCAAATTGAATTGAGACATACCACAAGTTAGTTGAACTCATTCATAATGTAGTAAAATAAAATAAATAAATAAATATTACAAATTGTAATATCCCCTTACAAGAAAAAAAATAAGTTTATGCCTCTTGAAGCCCTTCATCAAAATACCTGATTGTTGACATGATGTTTGAATAAATATTTTAACAATCATCATATTCTATATACTCCCTAAGAAAAATAACAAGAAATAATTCACCTTTGTATATATCTTGCTACCTAGCTATAATAATAAAAAATAATAGAAACAAAAATGAATATTCAATCATCTCAAGTAAATATTTAATCTAAAATATCTTATAGATCACTATCATTATCACATAAACTATCTTTATATTAAATATTAAAATAATTATTTCTCTTACTTTTTTAAAAGATATAATTAAATTGTATTTAAAAAATATATAGTATATATCATTTCTCTCATTAATATGATGCCTAGCAAAAAATTTAATATTTTTAATCTTGAAGACTTATTCCCATATATCAATATGTGAAGAATTGCACATAAGTAAACCTGCTGAGAAATATATAGGAGAAGATTAACCATATTAATATCATAAGTTAAATATAACCTAATAATTATCAAATAATTATTTAAAGTCACATTAGAAAATAAATCAATAATATATTATCACAGAAAAAATATATAATTAATACTCTTATAAATATTAATATTCTATATTATGGTCAAAAAAATATTTATATTGATTCAGATATTAAATTATTATTTGATGTGATTCCTTTAATTAACTATTTAAGTATTATCAAACTATATTTAGCTTATTCAATTAATATGGTTAGTCAAACTTATGAATAATCTCTATAACACGAATATATATGAGTCTTCTATGATTATTCATTTAAAATTATAATTATAAATACTCTTTAAATTATATGATTCTCAACTTATTTTATATGAATATATATATATATATATATATCCATATATATAACACTATTAGTGGAGTAAAAATTCATATCACACTAATTAGCATATCATACATCTATATAACACTATTAGTGAAATAAAAATCCATATAAAAATCATCTTAAATCACTTAACAAAAAGTATCATGATAATTTATACCAATATCTAAGAAAACTCTCTTAGCTATCACAATAAACATTATCTTTAAGTGATCTAACTTCTCACCTAGATAAGTCTGTATCATGAACACCACCTACAACCAACAACATACCTTCCCACAGGTTGAGATATTAGTTATCAATTCTCATTGAAGTGGAAAATTTTTATATTTTACAATATGATATGGAGCAATCATAAATAAGTTAATATCTCAAAAGAAGATAACCTAAAATATTACTATCAACAAAAATAATAATAATAATAATAATAATAATAAAAACAAGTACAAACAAAACCTATATGATTTACTATTAAATATAATTTATTTATTTTGTAATGATCAAAAAGTCAATATTAGATGGGATAGTTGTAGGATAATCTAACTCAGTGAACTTGTCTATGATCTAAACAAATTATGTCTGTCTCATTCTACAAGCATAAACTCTAAATCTTAAATAATCAAATCTCTCACACCAAGACTCATCATGGGTATAAACTAAAGTAGATTCATCAATAATTATGTCAATTTGAACATGGAAAATTTACTCTACTAAGAAACCTCACTCTCGCTTAAATTAATATAGTATATACTTATTGATACATATGATGACTCAATAAAAATGTGAAAATAATATAAATCAACAAATTCAAATATAATCAACATGTAAATCTCCCTCCTAGCTGGAAGGCTAAGTGGGACTACATATGTATAAAAAAAATAATGATTGATTATATTATTTGAACTCACTCTTCCTAGACACACAAAAATATTATTAGTCTCTTTTAAAAAATGCTTATAACACCTTGTACTAGCATATCCAAAAAATGCACATCTCAAAGTTTTATGTGTTAACTTGTCCTATCATTTAAGGAGATCAAGAATAAAACAATCCTACCAAAAAACTCTGAGACAAATTAAACATGTTTCTCTAAGATATAAGATATTAAAATCTAAAACAATACATGTGAATAAATGATAATTAAAGAAATTCACTAAAGTATCTAAGTGTATCAAGATCAAATGAATCTTTACTTATATAATCTAATGGGTAGTATAAGAATTATTGTTGTATTTTTATAATCAATACATCTCACACTTTAGAATAGAAATATCTTCAAGACTCTAATAAAATATTTTCAATTTAATCAATAACGAATAACCAAGTTAAAAATGTACAATCAAAGTGTCTAACACACTCTAATACATATCAAGAGATCAGATCTTTAAAAAAAATACACAAAGTTAGAATTGAATTGTATAATAGGTAACTCACATGAAGAAGCCTAATATGATAATCAAAAATAAGTAAATACACAAAAAAATAAGAAATCAAATAATATTATATCTAATAACCTTTGAATACTTATCATTGATATAATAATATTCAAATAATATATACAAAAAAACATAATAAAGAATTATCAATTATAATATGAGTATTAACTCTTAAGTCAATAATCCAATAACGTGAAGAAAAGTATTAGGTCACAAAAGTTATAATACCTAAAGAAAAAAAAACATATTCCCCCCTAGATGGATATGAACTCCCAACAAGGTTATGATAGAAAGACTTTGTGATGACCCCTAGATAGGTTTGGCAATTGGTATACCTCTATTAACAGTAGATTCTATTCTCAAATTTCTCTTTAAAAAAACTCTCAACAAGTCATCAAAATTCCTTTATTAGAATAATCATCTTTGATTTTTATTTATTTCATGTGTTTGAATTATTTCGTGTTTCTTATTTTTTTTATGAATTTTTTTTAAATAATTTAATTCTAATTTTATTCTTTTTTACTAATATTTATTTATAGAATCAAAAAATAAAAAAAAATTATTTAGGACTAAACATAACAAACTATATGTTTTTACTTGTATGACATAATATCTCATTAGATATCTAAACATTATTAATTCATTATTTATTCACCCTCAACTCTATTATTTATCATTGGACAAGTTGAGAATGTTAAATCCTGATATAAGAAATATTTCTACTCTGAAGCATGAGGCATGTTAGTCATAAAAACATACCAAAGTTTTATATCTTTCCCACCAAAACTGGTGTAAACAAGAAATCATTTTACCTAATACACTCAAACATATGTGAACTAGATATCTGAATATTATTAATTTATTATTTATTCATTCTTAATTTTATTACTCATTACTAGTCAAGTTAAGAATGTTAGATTCTAATATAAGAAATAATTCTACACTAGAATATGAGGCATGTTAGACAATAAAGCATACCAAAATTATATATCTTTCCTACCAAAACTTGTGAGAGAAAATACTCAATAAATCTAATACACTAAGACATGTGAACTAATAAAAATGAAATTTGGGATAAATTTAAAAATTTTATATTAGTTATTAATAATTATATATTTTTTATCTAGTTAGTTTTTTTTTATTTTATGTCAAATTATTTCTATTTTTCCATTATTTCATTACTAATATAAAATTAATTTAACAAAAATATTAAAAAATATTAAAAAATAATAAAAATTGTAATACATTTGCATACATGTCTAATAATTTCAATACTTACTATATTAATTATGAAATCATATACATTTCTTTATGTACCAATACAAATCACAAAATAGAATAGTTTAAAAGAAAAATAAAAGATCTCACAAAATAGGATAGTAGAAAAGAAAAATAAAAGACCTCACAAAATAAAATATTTCAATATATTTTTAGAAATATATAATTTTAACCATATATTATCTCAAAAAATCAAATATCATTTTATATTATCGCACTATGTGCCCTTTCATATCTTATATCCTAAGAGACAATATTCAGCTAATCTTTTAGAATATTGTTGAAAATACTTATTTTATTTCAAATATCTCTTTGCTAATAGCACCCTAGTATTTGGTGTCTAGTGGCATTTGGGTGAGTCATGAGTCAGCTCATGGACCAAATATCAAACATCACACCAATAAATTTTATCATGTATTTATATTTTTCTTAATGCCCGTGCAAACTTCTAATAATTATCTTTTTTAGTTTAACTTATAATTTTATAAAAGTATTTCATTGATATTTGTTTTTTTTCTATCAATCAACCAAAGAACACAAGCAATAAGGCACGACACCTTTAAATAAAAGCCAATTATATTCAAAATCAACATCACATTATGTCATGCTTGAACTTTATCTATGATCACACATAAGCATGGCAGAGATGTGTCTTTCAAGGCTATGGTTGGATGGGTGCCAAGTAAGAAATGGGGACTACAATGCTCATGGGTATGTATGTAATATTATGGCAATTAAAATCAAAAACCTAAAGCATGCGGAACTAGGAAGTGTCAAAAAATGTGATAACCAAGAAACTAGAAGCTTTGGTACATGTGGAATTTTGGCTTGCAAAAGAAAAGAGATAGCCTTTCCTGTGTAGCATGCCAAAATGGTGCAGAGGATAGTCATAAAGTGAGTAGCAATGGAAGAAATTCTCAATAAGGTAGAAATATAGAAAGTTGTGGCTTAGAAATAGGGATAGGAATACTAGCCTACTAGTTTGTTTTCAAAAAGTGATTAATGCTCATAAAAGATGGATGGAGCTTTTTGGATAAAGTGAAAGTCAATCATACTGTTCTGAAGCGTGAAAATAACATTAAGGGTGGCTACAGATTTTCAGCTGATGCTTATGATGATATGGGAGTGAAGGTTGGGTCTTAAAGGAATGAAGTTCAATTTACAGTAATCAGAAGATGCAGCAGCTTTGAAGTAGGATGCTGCTGCTTTGTCCAGCTTACATGGGGCAAGTCCAGATAATTTTTTTTTCTTGGTCTTTTGGCAAGGCATCTAGGAGGCGATGAAGAAAGAGATTCTGGATTTGTTCTGTAAATTTCACAGGTCATGATGCTTTGAAAGAAGTATTAATTCTTGGCAGGATTAAATGCTGGTCAAAGTTTTTCTGACAGAGTCAAGAAAGTGAAGGGTACCTGTAAGTTAACCTCTGGGTTTCAAATTGCTTTTGTTGGGAGATGGCAGATTCTAGATGTTGTGCTCATAGCTAATGAAGCTATGGACTGCTATGTCAAAGAAAATCAGAGATTCAGAAGAGAGTAGTGTTATGTGAGTTGGATGCCAGAAAGATATGATGATATGACCTGGAATTGTCTTAAGCAGTTCCAGAGGATTGAAGCAAGGGCAAACAATTGTGCCTTATTATCAGGATTTCAGGTCAAATGTAGGCACGAGGCAGGAGCAGAGGCTTCCACATCTGTTCTTTTCAGATGGCACTCCTCGTCCTCATTTTATGTGATACAACTAATGATAATCTTAAGTATCCGAGGTTTAGGCCCGTCCTTCGGTTGATTCCCGATACCTGTTTAAACCTTCCCATGGGTTGATTCCTAATACCTAGTCAGGCCTGCCCTTGGATGCTAGCAACAATTCCTCTTTAGAACGGGAAGAGGATAGGTTTCAAAGAAAGTTAGCCTCTTGTAAAAGGCAATAATTTGTAAGGGAGGCAGACATCGATCAGGAGCAACCCCATTTCCTACCCATCTACTTAGTTCCTTTTTTGTGATTCAAAAGAGAGCGACAACTGCACCGGAAAATAAACCTCACTTTGTTTGGATCAACTCAAAAATCAGATTGGATGGAGGCTACTTAATAGATACTATTTTTGTCAGACAAAAAAGAAATAGGAAGGATCATATTCTTCTTCATTGTCAGAAGGAAACTTAATTATGATTCATGAATGATGGATGGTCCTGTTAGAGGCATGCCCTTAATTGGTGTGGCACCATTGTAGGCAACAAAAGAGAGCAAATCTGAGGTATGGCTGTGATATGATCCACATCGAATATTCATGAGGGTATATATGAGAATTTAAGTCTGTGAACAAACCTCTACCTAGGTGGCTTGTACTCTGGGTACATTTCACTCCAAGCCCAAATCAGTACATCAGGCATCCCTCTCCCAATTAGTCTTTTCCCAGGTAGCACTTTTCCAAATAGCCCATTCCCATTGATGGACAACCTCCCCCTAGCACCAGAATGATCGATACTTCAGGATCAAGTACCTAATTCCATTTAAAAATTAGCTCGAAGGTGGAAGTTTGCCCCCAGACTTCGGTGTGGATTTACACCCCCATGAATATTCGATGTCGGTAGTATAAGGCTCCGTGGAGAGCTTTCAAGGATATATAGCATTCAAGTCAACCTTTCAAAATGTATTTTTTGCTTCTTTCAAGGTTTGTATAACTTTCTTTTACCTAATAAAACAGAAGAACTGATGCCATTAAATTCAGAAACAAGCTCTAAAACTAAACGAGCTAAGGATCATGGAATATGCTTCCAACACAGAAGAGATATGATGGAGTGTATTAAAAACACATGAATTCTTTAATCAGATGGAACAAATGTTCCTTAAACAGGAAAATTGTTTCAGTTTGATGAAGCCAATCAAATTTAAGTAAGCGTAAAAGCACACCTGATCTAAACCAGGTTCAAGAGGATCAACTACAAAGGTGGGAATCTCATCCATCAAGCTATCGGGCTTCCCCGAATGCAATACACGAGTAAACTCTCCCATATCAGATCCCGGCATGTCTTTCACTTTCCTATACCAATAATACATAATCCGGCATTGCCATTGACTATAAGGTGTATCCGTTGCAGTAACAGCAACATGAAATCTTAAATCGAACTTCGAAATTTTCCTTCCAGCTTTAGGCCGTTTTACAACCGGATCGGGCATCTCCCAACCAGCATAGCGTTCTGCCAAGAATAACAAATTATATATTGCCAAGAACGTCCCTGCCGCAATAACCGCCAAAAGTGGTGGCGACATACGGCATTTGAGTTTTCTCCCTGCCATGCTTCAACAGCCAGGACAAAAATAGAATTTTCCAGCTTAATGCTGATCGCAGTGTTTAAGCAAAAATTAAAGATTTAGCAGACAATATGCACTGCCAGACTAAGCATCTGCAAGCCCTTCGCAAGAGAGATAGATTGCACAGCTAGAGTTTTAACATAAATTACTGGAGATGCTTAACGTCAAAGAACGGTAGCGCAGAAAAAACTAATTCACTATCGCACAGCAAAAGGAGTGTCAGACTGTCAGTAAATGTTGAATTTGTGAGTTTTTCGGAGACTATGTCCGCTCTTGAAAGTGATAATTTGAACAGGAATGACCATGTACGGTGGTTAGTTGGTGAGAAGTGCGGAAGCGACTTACACTCTTCAAAGTAGTAGTTTCCCATTTCAGCATAAATAAAATATAGCCTTTGACATGAAAAGTGCTTATATTAAAAAAAACATGATTTATTATAGGTTTCAAAAAATAACCAAATTAATGCGTTTAGCCAATTGGAATCTAAGTTGAGTTTTGTACATAACTAAAATATTTAAAAATAAAAAATATAAAATCAATTCACTTAAAAATTATTCACCACATTAGTACACAATGAGGTAACATTTAAATGACGATGCAACATCTTTTGATTTAAATCAAATACCATCAAGCACAACGGCAGCATTTGAATTAAATCAAAATCTACCATTGTGCTCGACGGTATTATTTTAAATAATTCACATGTTGTCGTCTACAATGATTATTTTTGGCTGAATTTAATTTGTGTGCTGAGAATATCCTTTCCTCATTTTTCTTTTCCTCCCTCACTCCCTCTTTGCCCAAGTGTTAATCGAATCAATCACTAACTAGCTTGATGTATATCTAGCCCGAAAGGTATATGATGTTTTCTAAATGAAAGTGGAGTGCAATCTTCTATATCATAATTTTTAGTATTTCTTATATGGCCTTTCAGTATTATTTTATATGTCGATGCTGAGTAATGCATGGTGACTAGCATGATAGTGCATACTGTGTGAGTACTGGCAACAATTAATGCTAGTGTTTTCCACATATAATGGCAACCCTATTATTATGTAGTGGTGTAGGCATGATTTTTATGTATTATTATTTTAGTGGTGGCATGAATAGTGTGTTGTGAATGCGTAATGGTGGTGTCTAGTGGTACAATTACTATGTGGTGGTTTATATGGTGGTTCTAATGTTAGAATTGTTATAGTGAAGTGGTGTTCCATGGTGGTGCTATTATAGTGTTGTAGTTTGTTTTGGTAGTGCTTGGGTGGGTAGTGCATTGTTGTTATGCCATGGTGTTGTGAGGGTGTTGTGGTGGTGCTTGGCTATTATGGTGTTGTGTACACATGTATTATGTTTTTCTTTTTGTGATGTTTGTTGATGATACGTGTTAAGCCAATCAAAATGGTAATAAATAATTTCTAAGTATATAAATATCAATACACAAATATGAAGCAAAAAGTCTCATATAAGTGGCTAGTCAAATTGGGGTAGTCACATGTTGTATACTCTTATCCATGATATAATAAAATAAAATAAAAATTCAAAGTTATACATTGCAAAGTTGTAAACCATTAACATCTTTCTTTATCTTGGTGCATAAAAATATAGAATATTATGCTTAAATAAAATAGATATATTGAGGTCTCTTCAAGTCCTTCATAAAGATACATGCTGTCTGCTTTGAGTTATATACGAAAATAGTTTGTCATAAAATTAAAAAGATAAAATTAGTTCGCTTAAAAAATTATTCACCAAAATAGTGCGCAATACTGACAACAAGGACGACATATAAGTATGTTTACTTATATATGTATAAGTATGATTACTTATATATGTATAAGTACGTTTACTTATAAATGTATGAGTATGTTTACTTATAAATGTAAAGTATGTTTACTTATATATGTATAAGTATGTTTACTTTTATGTATTATGTTTACTTATATATCTATCAATATGTTTACTTTATATATATATATTAAAAATACTTATGTATTCTTTTTTATAGGATCATAATCTTTAACATGAAAGATACAATTGAATATGATGAGACAAACAGGTATATGAAGGCCGAGGGGTCATAAGTTGTAAATATACTTAAGGGGGTATTACTAAAAAATAAGATAAGTATCCATTTATCATGTTTAAAACATATTTATAATTTTTTTTGTGTAACTTATGTTTTCATACCCTAATCATAAAATATTTATAAAAAAACTCAAATTTTCATAAATATAAAAAAATGTATCAAAATATAAAGTATTTATGTTAAAGTACATTTTAAATGTGAAACATAATATTATGTTGTTCATGTATACATTATCATTAAAAAAATAATTTTGTTTTTTTTATTTATGGGTATAGACATCTTGGTAATTTCGAGTTTCTTCTTTTTTTGATTTATGGGTATAGACATGGGTACACACACACACACACACACATATTTGTTTATTTATTAATTTATCAAGTTAACATTGGCTATAAAGGTAACATCAAAAAGTTTTGTATGAATTATCCTCAATAATTCTGAGTAAAATATATATGCATTAGGATATAGTTGGATGATGAAGTAATTATCAAAAAAGAATTTTTTATCAATGATATATTTATAAATATTTTGCATTAATGTTGGTCAGTAGAATAGTTTTCACCAACACTTAAAGTTGCTGGTTTTCACCAATACTTATTTTGAGTGCATCTTGATTATTGAAACACTAAAACTCTAAAGCCTTAGTGCCTTTAATTATTTTGATACACTTTATCCAATGTGTTATATTAATATGTATAGTGTCTTTTAGATATCCAGGTTATATATATGATGTTTAGAGGGCTTAATGATGCTAATCCACTGGATCCGTTTGTCTTGTTATTGCAAGACAAACACAAGTCACACTTGTTGACACTGAGCATGTTAGTATTTTATTATTCATAAATTAATATTTGATTTTTACTCTCTAATCTATATATATTCAATTATAAACATGGTTATTTCGTTAATTATAGTTACAAAAAGTTCTTCATCCTCGGTAGTAGATGAGAGCCTTCCTCGGCCTATGGAGGATGGATCCACACATTCGTCCATACGTTATCCGTGCAGGATTATAATGTGTATACCACTTAGGCAACATCATCATAGATTGGCTGCTTATTACTTGTCTTGTCGAGAGATAGTGGCCTGAGACACACACATTCCATGTCCTAGTCGGAGAGATGATGATCACGTTATAGGATGTTGCTATCATCCTTGGCCTTCGTATCGACGGACCTACCATCATAGGGACATGTGTGCTTGATGTTCCAGAGTTATGTGATGAGTTGCTCAGAGTCACCCCACCCTCTGATGCTCTTAGAGAATTTGCTATCTCCATCCGATGGTTATGTCAACAGTTATCGACCACATGACCTGATGCTGATGAGATCGATTTAGAGCGGAGTGCACTTAGGTTCATATTAGCGCTGATGAGATTCTTCTTGTTTGCGGACAAGAATGGGATCCATGTTTACTTGTGCTTTCTCCCACTACTATAAGATTTGACACAAACTTTGCCTTTTAGTTGCGGTGGTGCAATACTTGCACATACATATCGAGAGTTATGTCATGCTAGCTTGGAATATAGATGCAGTATTAGTGGTTGTATTACACTAATACAAATATGTAAATTTATTTTTTTTGTAATTTCATACACTTTTAGCTATGCAATTAGATTACTTAATTTATGTTTATTTTGTATCCATGCAAGGTCTTGGGAAAGGCTTCACATGGGTCGACCTAATTTTGGGCGATCAGTGCCATATCCAGCACCACCATTGCCGCATGCCTTACATGATGACAATGTCAATTGTATCGTAGCTTTGGGTATGGACAATGGATTACTAGTTGAGCATTGCACTCAACTCAAGCCATAGCCAGAGTCAGCTCTTCCATTGGGGTGTATGTGGAGAGTACCTTTGACATGAGTGCTTGACCAATCCCATACATTGTTTCCCATGGATGATACCATTCTTGAACTTTTACCTTTGTGGGGTAAGCTTCCAGTTAATCGACCTCATACTCAATGTGTACATCAATTATTTCATACATTAGTTACCTCGGCTCCATCAACTCTCTTGGTTCCATCAACTCCCTTGGCTTTGTCTCATACACCATCGGATCCTATTGCTTAGCAAGCTGTTTATTCTATGTGCCATCCTAAGAGAACTATTAAGGTGAAATCTTGTGGAACTCATTGATACATGTTATTAGTTTTATATATGATTTTTATTTTAATACATGTAGTGATTTTTATAAAACATAATTCTAAATTGTTTGTAAAATAATTTGGAGTTTTTAACAATGCGTGCAATAAAAAATAAAAAAATTACAATAAGAGGAAATCCAAATGTTCAAACCATAATTAATAAGAATTTTATAATGCATGAAAAACATACCCGAGTGTTAGACACAATATTTAGTGAAGCTAAAAATGTAACACTAGGATAAAGATAAGGACAAGATAAAATTCATTGTCAGTCTTATTAGTCATGGTCACATCCTCTCTTTGAGCATTATATTCAAATAACTAGTGAACTTAGCATCATATCCGCATCATCATAGCTTCTTGCTGTGGCATCATGTTCAAATATAATTTATCGCTTATAGTATTATAATTATAAAAGCAGAAAAGAGGCTTTAAAGAGCTCGAGAGGTATACAAAGTAACACAACTACATCTACCAATCTGTAAAGGTGGTAAAGGCCTACACAACAAGGACATAAAATTAAAAATAAGCACATATCAAAACCTCTTACAACACATACACAAATAAATGAAAATATATAAAATTTAAAATAAAATAAAGGACAAGAAAACCAAAACATATATTTTGCATTAATGTCGACCAACAGGGGTCTTGGTAAAATAACTAACAATGATGCCATAAATATATGTGGAAGGACTGACGCTTCAACTGCAAAAAATTGAACACCCTTTGATGCATCATTGTCATACCATTTCATATATAAAACAAAAAATAATGAAGAGTGAGGGTGGGGTCAAGTCTCATAAGGACTAAGAAAAAACATACCTCTCCTTCATCTTTTAGCTTAATGTAGGTATTGAACGCAACAATGAGAAATAAAGCATAAATAATGGGAATAACTACATTCATATATTTGTACATATTCATTTTACTAAACTTGATTTCTATTCTTACAAGAATGATGATTGTGACCTAGTTGTTTGCACAACCCACATGTGATTGGGGTTTTTCCTTCCCTAACCTCCATCTCATTATGCAACTGGGTTGATCTAGGACATCTACTTCTCATGTGTTGCATTGAATCATGTGGTATAATTGTCGGACTACCATAAAAAGGCCACTCTTCTTCATTGAATATTAGATGAAAAAGGCTTGCCCATGTGTCATAGTATGACCGAGTAGTGAAGTAGTCTTCCACAAACAAATGAAAATCAACACAGTGATGCTGACATGCTGCTACCATATGGCTACATGGGAACCCTTATATTAGTATCTTTCTACATGTACATTTTTTTTCAATTAAGCTGAGTGATGAGTTTGACGTCTCCTTGACTTTATATGAAATAAGTCCTATACGTGGTCATAAAGCATAATTTCCATCAAACCAGCCTTGATAACACAAGCCTAGATCTGTGCATCAACATACGTGGTGAACTACTTAGCAGATGCTAATCTATTAGCATCTAGTTCCCTTCTTGCAACAAAGTAACCATTGAGGTGGAAAAAGATCAATTGTCCTAATGCAATTAATGGTAGGCTACGAGCTCTTTTTAGGTGCTATTAAATATTTCTGAAATGTTAGTTGTCATTAACCCATATCTTCGACCTTTAACATGTGAAAGAGCCCATAATTGGAGTGGGATAGCCTCTAGCTAGCCATTGCAGTACTTCGGAATTAATTCTTCCATTGTATTCATATGCTTATTGAATTTGAGTTTTGTACTCGCTAAAGCTACTCTTCATACTAAATTCTTCAAAATGTTGTCTTTGAACTAGGTCATAAAATTTCTTGCAAAATGATGCATGCAAATCTTATGATAGGTAGATGGTGCAATCCAACCAAGATGAGGATCAGACATTGCTGCCATGATACTTAGATGTTGATTAGATATAATGTAAATTCCCATCATTTGAGTCACTGTTATTCTATTCTATTTCAAGAACCATTCCAACTTTTAGTATTCTCACCTTCTATAATTACAAATGTCAATGGAAATAACTGGTTATTTTCATCACACCATAGTAATCAATAACTTTTTTTTAATACTTCCCATATAAAAGTGTAATATCAATATTCATTATGAAAAGATAATGTTTGAACCCTTCAATAGATGGCTTGAATGACCAGAACATATGTTAGAATATCTCAGTGTTTGGCTTATTAATTTCATGTGCTTTCCAAATAACCATACATCTAGGATTTGCTTGTTCTATGGCCAAGAACAAACATGACAGCTCTGTATATGACTGAAAGAAATCACCAAATAATTGTCTAATTACTTTATGTTTTCCATTCAATGCCTTTTTGTATAATATTTGATATCTCCATTTCTCTATCACACTTACTTGGAAAGCAGCCATAGACAATGTGAATTATATTTTAATTAATGCCTTAATATAACTAGCAACTAATTACAAGTCTAGTTGGTGAATGTCCTAGTTCAATCAAGGATTAACATAAGTATGCAGCCTAGTATATTTGTTGATAACAAATAATTAAGTATTTTTCGCAACCATTGCACAAAGCTTTTAAGGACATTGACATTCTTCTGCCTTCTTACATCTTAAAATGAACAATTTTTTTGAGGATACAACAATGACATACTTTTGTTGTGCTATAATTGAGTATATATTTACTGCCTCTTGCAAATCAAATTTCAAATTAAAAACTTGTCCAATAATAAAATTTCTACTCAAATCACCGGTAGTACACTACACCCATGGAGTCCAATAACTTGCAACAATATTATCCAGGTTTTCAACATATTGAAATTGAGTTGTTAGTGGTAAGTGATATTTAACAGGGGATGGCTCATTCAATGTCTCATCATATGGGTGATTTGATACATTACAAGAGGGTGCTTGTGCTGAGACATATATCCCTTGTTCATTTTCCAAAACTTGGTTAAAAGTTTGAAAGTAGGATGCATGTCCATCAACTTCAACATCTTCATCATCTCTATCACATTAATCACTAACATCTTCATCATACTCATCATTACCTTCTTCATCTGTATTATCTTCATCATCTTCATTTAGTCCAATATCAAATACTACTCCGGTACTAGGCCATAATCATAGTCAGATTTTGCAACACTGTGATTATCATGAACAAATAAATCTTCATGGTCACTCACAGATTGGTTCATTTATGCCTTGACTCGTACAAATTAAATAAATAGTTCAATTTCCTTAATGGTTGTCATGTTAACCAGATTCAACATTTGGCACACGCTAATGTCATCCCATATTGGAAAAGGTTGAAACCTTTTTCCACTTCTAAGGGGATACTTATAATTGAAGTACTAATTTGAACATTCGTTTGTCAATGTTTTTCCTTGAGCATATCATATCTTTCAAATTTTAAAATGTGAATTCAATTGGTATATTTATAGGCACAATAACAGCTATTCTCTCCTTATATGTGACATTTGTTTCAGACCTCAATATTTGTTCATTATAATAACATATCACATGAATTGTTGAAACAAACATATTTGACCTGTAAAAAATGGTACCAACTTAATTAAATAATATGAGATGCCATTAGACATATTTAAGCACTTTCTTAATTTTTTAAGGGGATGTTTGATAATGCACTAAAAATCTTCAAACCATTGAAAATTAAAAGTTTCAATTATTTGAAATTTTAAGTGCATTTGATAAAAAAATGTTGGGGGCTGAAAATTAAAAATTTTAAGTGAAAATTCATAAAAAATTATAAGTAGGTAGAGACCTACTTAATACTGAATGTTGAAATTTTTCAATAATTTATTTTAAATTACTATTTTGTCATTTTTTTCATTTTTTTTTCATTTTTTTTCATTTTTTTTTCATTTTCTCATTCACGCTTTAGTTTAGTTTGTGAATTTGTCTTCTTCTCCTCCTTTCTACGCCATCACAAACCTTAACCCTAACTCTATTTCATGATTAATTTAAAAGAGAAAATAGCAAATCAACTAGTTGTTTATTAATTTTTATTTTTATATTAAAAATTTAGAAAGTTTTAAAGAATTTAAACTTTATTTGTTATTTTTTGAATATTTTGATTTCGCTTTTGGATTTATAATTTATTTATGAATATGTTTTTAGGGATTTTGTTTTTTTTATAAAAAATAATTGTAGTGAAAAAAATTTTCATTTGAAATTCTATTTTATGTTGGATAATATGTAATACAATAATAATAAGGATAAATATATAAAATATTTCATTTTTAGCATTCAACATTTACAGTTATCAAACAATATATTTATATTCAGTATTCAATTAACAGTAATTTATCAAAACAGTTTTTCAATACAAATTCAACACTTATAAAATTTAGCCTTAATTTTTCAGTACTTATTTTTCATCACTTAATTTTTTTAGTTTTATCAAACGAGCCCCAACTCCATAAATAATAATCATATTCAATCAATTTCTTACAATGTTTAAGCGCATTCAATTATAAAGGTCATCTATTCATCTTTTTTTCCAATATGATTGTTTCCTTAGAAAATTTATCCTAACCACCTTCAAAGATAAAAAATTAGAATCTATAGCTATAAATTCCACCAAAAACCAAAAAACATAGATCATTTTCTAACATTGCGCATTTCATACACCATTGGATAGAAACAAATAAAAAAATAAATGAAATATAACCTGAGTTGGGATGAACAAAAGGGATGAGAAGAGGAGGAGGTGACCACTAGAGAGGAGCAGATCAGAGCTTGGAGAAGGATAGTCTAATTCTGATAGGAGTAGAGAAGAAGAGAAGGGATTATTTAAAATGCATTCAAGTTTAATTTAGTTATTTTCCACCATTGTGGATAATGACATTTGAATTTCAGTCAAATGCCACCGTTGTGGATGATGACATTTGAATTTCAGTCAAATACCACTATTGTTGATAACAACATTTGAATTAATTAAAATAATGCCATTGTGTGAATGATAGCATTTGATTAACTCAAATATCATTGTTGTGGTCAATAGAATTTTCTTTAAATAAAATGTCATCATCTTCATTGCTGGCATTAATTCTATGCTACACAACTTCTTAAATTAGAAGTTTAGGTAATGAAATCAAAAAGTAGATCATCCAAATAGATTTTAACATTTAATTATGCATCAACCTTACGATATATAAATTAACCTTAATCAATAAGAACTCGAGCAAGCAGATTGAAAGTTCAATGCACACATTATTATTCAATATCAAGTTGAGAATGAAATATGGAACACAAAATTAAATAGTAAAGACATGCAGGCTTCGAATGAAAAAAAAATGATTACAAAAAGGTATGATGAAAACAAAAATCTTTAGAATTTACTTTAACACAAGGCATACACAATGATAGAAAAAAAAAGAAAGATAAACAAGTGAAATAGTTTCAACGGAAACCCTTATAAGCATTTTCCCCCCTTATTTACATTTTATTCATTTTTTGTGTTTTGTCATTTTATTCATAATATTAAGCTAACACACACACGCGCGCATAGAGACATATATAATTATATATAAATATAGATAGATATACAAACACACACACATATAAATATCTAAATATATACATATATACACATCTATATATACTTATATATATATATATATATATATATATATATATATATAAACAAATATATATATATATATATATATATATAACTATACAAATATAATTATATATAATTATATTAATATATTTATTTATACATCCTTATATATATATATTTATTTATATATATTTATATATATGTTAATATATATGCTTATACTTATATATATATATATATATATATATATATATATATATATATATATATATATATAGGTTTATATGTATATATATAGACACTACAAGAAAGAATGCAATTAGAACTATAAAATAGCTATGCTCAATTTTATTTATAAAATTAGAAACGAAATTGAAATGAATTAGAAATGAAAATGATATTTTTTTTTACAAATATTAGAAACAGAAAAATACTTCATCCCTATTAAAATGTGAGAATTATTTTGCATTTTATAGAAACAAAATTAGAAATGGAAAGTAGAAATGGAAATTGAAATGGAAATATTCGTAGCCTTTAATATGATGCAGGTCTTGGGTGGATTAACTTGCGTGACATTTAGTGATGAAAAATTCTATTTTTACATGTAATTATTATTTAAAAATGATAACTTATTTAAAAATTGCAATGAAAATTAATTCTGTTTAAATTATTTTAGAAATGGATTGCAGATCCACTTCTAAATTAGGGATATAATTTATTTTTGTCACTAATTTCAAAACAGCATGTGAGTCCGTTGCTATTAAACTTTAAAATTTTATGCGATGAAATATAATTTTATCTCTACTTTATAAATGGAAACTTATTCCATCGCTATTTTATGTTATTTATGTTTTTGAAGAATATTTTATTCATTCAAAATTTCTTAGGGTTTGGGGTACATTTCCATTAATCTCTCATTGTTCATCCACCATTTCGAGCTTGAATTCATCTATTTTTGTGTTTGCCACCCTAATCATCTATCATTAAGATATTCAATTTAATTTTTTGTAAAGTTCAAGTTGTAGTTTTGCATTATATTATGCAATTTTTAAGTGCTTTGTTATAAGCAAGATAAAGTTGTTTGTTTTGGTTGATTAGTGTATTATTTCTATGAAAATATTATGAACATAAACTTTTCATAGTAAATACAAATTGATATATTTTTTGAATTAATATAACTCTAGATACATTTGATTGGATCTTCTTAGGATTACATTAATGACATTAATATAATTCTAAAAGTTGCATTGGATTGCAAGATACATTAATGACATCCATTTGAATTAATTCGCTATAATTAATTCATTTGAATTAATGTAATTGAACATCATCACCCATCCACTAATCTATTTGAATTAATTCCCAAGATACATATACAAATCTTAGGATTACATTAAAGACATCTACATCTAAATAAGTTTGATTGGAGTTTCTCAAAAAATCAAAAATAAATAATTTGAAATGAGTATACAAGATACATTGTCTAATTTTCTTCGTTTTCAATTAATGTACCTCAAAGAATGATATTTTTTTTATCAAAATCCAGACATACTTTGAAAATTATCAATCAGTTTAAAATGAATTCATGTAAATACAAATTGATATGCATGTCTATTAACATTAGTTTGAAAAAAATATTAATACTAAATACAAATTAATATGCATGTCTATAGCTAATGATATGCCCTGAATATTTTAAAGTTTGTATGATTATGTGAACAAATCCCACACACTATATATTATTCTTGAAATATATTATCATGTTGCATTTAAGTGATTTTTGCTTTTTATGTGATTGATTTTTGTTTTGTTTTTTGCCAAAAAAATTGTTTTATTTATTTGGAATGTATTATTATATTTTGGTTGTATGTGATTTTTGCTTAATTTTTGTGATTTTATTCTTTATATATAATATGAAATATTTAGTTCACTGCCTATTTAAAAATTACAAAACTCATTACTATTTTCTCATGAAATTAAAATAAAAATAAACATAGGAACACGCATAGAGAGAGAGAGAGATGTTTGTTTGGTATGGTGCTTCGAAATGACACTATGCCGACACTGTGTTCTGAGAGACGAACGGTGTGAGAAGGGACAAACCTAATTAGGTAGAGACGGGTGAAAGACGGAACAAAGCTAATTGGAAAACAAAAGAATTTTTTTTAACCATAAATGATATTATTTCATAAATAAATAAATCTATGGCTAATAGTTTATGAAATTGTTATGGTTATTTTTTGTAATATTATTTATAAATTAATGAAATAAATTGCAGAAATAACAAAATTTATTTATGGTTATAACAAAGGATTAAAAAAAATAATATTACGAATAACCATGAAAACAATTAATTGGTAATCAAATTTTCATATTATTTTAATTATTAAAAAAACATATTATTTCATATAACCATAAATAAATTGTATAAATGTATAACCATACAAAATTTATAACATTTCATAGTTTTTATAATTTATGGATAAATTTATAATATTAATTAATAAATAAAAATAATACTATGAAATTATAAAAAAAGTATTTCATATACATGTGTGTGTGTGTGTGCGCGCGCGCGCGGTTATAAATTTTTATTAATGGATAATATTTTTATGAATATAATATAAAATAAATTTATAGGCATATAAATTCATATTATTTGTTATAATTTATAATTTATAAAAATCACAAAATAACTTAACGTGAGAAGAATATCATAAAAAAGATATATTTATTATTTTAATAAGAACGAAATATAAAAAGCTAATATTAAAGATCTTACTCAATGGTTTAATTCTTATAAATTTCAGCAGGGGCAACAATAAAACATAAATTTAAATCAACTTAGGGTCAATTTGGTTGTGCTTTTCAAAAGTATTAATAGGGCTAAAAATAATTTTAAATATTTTTAGGATAAAAAAAATATCATTAGTAACATTTTAAAAAACTTTTTTGAAACCATAAAAAAATACTTGAAGTGTTTTTTTAATAAGCACTTTGAGATATTTTTTTATAACTCGTCAAAAGTTCTTGGATGTAATTAAAACATCTATTTATTTATCCTTAAATATCAATTTATTTTATTCAAAATTTTTGAAAAATATGATTTTAAAAAAAAAATTCAAATAATTTAAATCTTATAGTAAATGTTTTTTTAAAAGATTCCTATAAACATAAAAATAATTTTTTTAAGTTTTATTAATATAAATATTTACTTGTTTATTTGTTAATTCATATTTTTTGTCTATATATTTTTTATAATCATACAAATAATTATTTAGATTTTTATTAATGCAAATGTTTATGTATGTTCATTTATTAATTCAAATATTTTAAAAAATGTTTATAATTATATAATTAATTATTTTATGTTTTTATTAATACAAATATTTAAATATTTTTTTTAATTATTTTGTAAATATTTTTAAAATTTTATAATCATAATAATAGTTATTTTAGTCTTTTTAATATAAATTTTTATTTTTATTTATATATTTTTATAATTATTTATTTATAATATCCTATTTTTATAATTAAATGAGGAGATAGTATCTTTCAAGGATCCCTCATCCATAGACCATGACAGACCTTTAATATATAAAATTATATCAAATATTATAACAAATATAATATAAAATAAAACAAAAATAATTCAGTATAGACTTAATGACAGAATAATCTCGAGCTAAATAGTTAGGGAAAAATCACTAGTTAAATGTATATATTTTGTGAAAATAATAATTTAAGGACTAATCTCTTACTATAAATATAAAATTGTAAAAAAATATTTCTAGATCATGATTTAGCGATGAATTTTTTCTTGAGCAAATTAGCAATGGAAAATTCGTCTCTAAAGTTGTTGCTAAATTCCCGCTAATCTTTGCATCAAAATCAGCGACAATATTAGCTAGAGACTTTTTTTCATCACAAATTTCTATTTTTAATCTATCACAAATCCTCCAAAAATTTGTCATTTAATCTAGAATCAAACATCTCTTGCTATTCCATTGCTCATCCCTCGCAAATTAACTAGAGGTTATTTCCCTAGCTAATTTTTATAGCTAAACTGATAATTTCTGGTAGTGTGTGGCTAGTATTAGATACAATGACAAACTTTGAAAATAGAAAAAAAATATGGTAAATATGCAAAGCCAAATAGTATTCTTTTTTATATTTGGATAAAATAGTGGGAATAATAAAATAGTAACGAGTTCAAAGCCTTGTACTAGATAGTGTCACAAAATCATCGATTAAAGAAAGTAGGTGAAGTATCACGACCTTCCAAATATATTGGCGAATTTAATATGATCTACCTATATTCAATAGATTTGATAAAATTATCTTTGCTAATTTATTATGATTTTAACTTTGTGAATACAAATATACTAAATTTATGATAATGAATCATGTACATTATTAGCAAATATTTTTTATTTTTAGGAGGCTGAGTTAGGATGCCCACCAACAACATTTGAGGTGTTCAAGTGAATGCATAAGATGAATGATGAATCATTTGTAGACAAGAGGCCACATGATATTAATATGTGTTTCTTAATTTCTACTGTTAGTTTTTCATGTAAATAACAATATATATAAAATAAATTGTAAAAAAATATATATTTTTGGCATTCACAATAATTAATATCCAAAGTCAATTATTTTTTTGTTTACCATTACTAATAAGTATTATATATGGACTCCTTAAATGTAATGACTCACGTTATTTTTATTTTTAGTATGATGTTGGCAGTTTGATGTGCTAGTATAAATTTTATCTGAATATAGTAGTACTAATGAGTTATTTTGTATTGTAATAATTATAAAAAGCTATGGAAATATAGTTGCCATTGCTTTATAATTGACAAATCCTTCTATAGAGACTCTAGAGATTGCTGTTGCACATATTTACCTTTAGGCTATTGGAGTGAAGCTGAAAAAATGGCAAGTATATGGTCTTGGTACCTATGCATCTACATTTTATCTAGATTCTATTTAGAACTCTTCATCTTCATCTTCTAATTATAATAATTTGTTTGATTAGTGGTTGCAAAAAGAGATATAAAAAATTCAAGATAATTTGCAAAGAAAAAATGAGGAGATATAACAAAATAATGAAGAGATATAAAAATAAATTAAAGAAATGAAAAAAAGAGAGGAAGAAATAATAAAAAGAGGGGAAGAAATGCAATAGAAAATTTTGAAGATAGTGAAAATTATGTTCAAGTTGGCATAGACATCATTTATATTTCATCATAAATAAGTAACTATAATTTTCATACATATAAATCATTATCTACATTATTATTATTAAATATACATTGATAATAACATGAATAAAAAATATTAAATGAACTAATCGTGAATAGATGAATGTTAGATTAAGAGATGAGTTTTTGATTGATGAGTTTATAGTATGAATTGAGGAGTTTGTTGGTTTTACTAAAAAGCACAATCAATTAATGAATGGAAGGAAAAATAAAATGTCCATGTAATGACCATAAATATTAGAATCGAAGTTTTCAAGATGTGGACACTATGTGATTCTATCTTACAAAAAATAAATTTATTAAAGACTATTATGGTATGGGGGGTGGATTTACTTTATATTTTCACTCATGTGAGTCGATCATATAGTAGAGCAAAATCAAGATATTTTTTGGATGATCATGAGTATCAAGTTATTCACACATATATCTTATTGGACTATGAGGAAGCTAAAGCTTATATTGAGTAAGATTTATAATCATTTTACATTGTCATTTCTTTGTCATGGTATATAATATACCTTTTTTAATATTCAAAATAACTTTAATCTTGTTTGTATAGAATTTATGCTGAAGGTATTAAGGCAACAAGAACTGCACATTAATGATGTTGTGATTGATGCTAAGCTTCATAAAGATTTTGCATATTGGTTTAATAAATTTGTCAATATATAACTTATTATGTTTAATTTTAATAAATAACATTCCAAGATATATAAGTTTGATATTATTTTTAATCATTTTTTAGGTATATTTTTTGTCATCAAATATTTGTAATAGACAAATAAAGGATATTGTAAAAGGGTCATTATGAAGTTTACAGACATACTTCATACATTATGTAAATGGATATAAATTTCATACTTTGAAATATAGTTCAAATAGAGCCGCAATGAACATGCTGTATGCATTAAGGGGCATAACTCTACTACATCTAGTAATGAATTTCATGATCAATTGATTGAAATTCTATACTTGCAGTATCCTTCATTACCAATTAAAAGGATAATTTTGTTGAAGTGTGAATATTTTAATCTCATTCCAAATTTGGGTACAACAATTCATCATCAATATAATTTTGTGGATGTGCACCATAAAAAAATATTATCATAAGTATGAGCCATTTATTATTGTAGTACAAGCAAAATAAGTATGTTACACATCTTATCCAACCATATGAAGAAATATTGGTGACTGGTAGGCTATTTATAAAATAAAACCTAGATCAATTGTGAAAGTTCTTGATGTCATCATCGCATGTATCCATATTTTAAAAAAATATTGTTAAATTTCATCCAATCAATCCTGTGGAAGATGATGAGCTTGAAATATTGATTGATGAAAATGAAAACTATTTAGACATTGATGATGCACATGTTGAAAAAGATAATGAAGAATAATTAATTATACAATTAGATGAGAATGAATATTTAGATGAAGATGATTTGTTTGAAATTTACAATGATGATACATGAGTTGATATTTTTTATTTTTAATAAAGTTTTATTACTTTTTTTAACTATTACAATTTGGATGTTCAATTAAAAAATTTGTATCACAAATATAAATGTGAATGAGTTTGTCATGATGTTTTTGTAGTATGACACATTATATTTATTTATTATCTTTGCATGTTTGATGGTTATTTTGTTTATTTGTATCTTTGCAATTTGCAAAGATACATTTTTGAAGAAATAGTTATCTTTGCATGACATATGTAAAGACTAAGGCAATTTATTAGTATGACATTTGCAAAGATGTATTTCATTTCTTTACAAATTGCATGTTTTTAATTATTATCTTTGCATGTATGACATATGTTTTTATTTCGTAGTATGACATACATTTATTTGTTACATACCGAAAAAATGAATTAGGTATGAGAGGAGACCATTTAGGTGGCCGAGGTACTCAATCTCTATTGAGGGGTAGAGGAAGTCAATAAATAGTTCATGGAGAAAGAATTTAATAATTATTCAGCGACAATAATGCTAAAAATATTTCACCACATTCAACTACTTGTACAGCGGATATGTTGGCACCACCACATCTTGACACACATATTGTTTACCATTGATATTCCATATTCGTCATATTATACACTAGCTAGTAATATTAGCTCCAGGGTTTGCAAGCAAAGTTATGATAAAGTTTTCATTCAGCCCACTCTTGACAATAAATAGTATGTAGATTACATAAATTTACTACTTCATGCATGATTAATTTTTCTTATTTTCATTTGTAATTAATTAATTTTAACTATGCATAACATTTCAAATGTTTTTCTTTGTTTAAATTTATGTAATTTTTATGAATAACTAACTATTATTTTGTTATTGATCCAACATTATCATTGAGATTAAAATTATGTTTGCAGAATTTAGCTTTAGATAAATAATATAAATGAATAAAACATCAACTTTAGTAACAAAAGTATGAGTATTTTTCATTTATATGTATATGTATGTGCTAATGTTCAATTGTTTATAGGTTTATTTCTTATGCTTCTCATATCATCGAAGAGATTTTTAATGATAAACTAGTTGAGAAGAAATAACGTGGAATAAAGTGCCCTCAAATATGAAGAAATATTATTAGTAAGAATTTGAAGTACTATTTTATGCATATATCAAATTGTCAAATTGTTTCATTATTAAAAACTATACTAAGAAAATGCATTAAAATATATCATTTATCTTTTGTTTTTTGTAGAAAAAATATAAATAGAATAATACTTTGTTGATCTCTATGAAAAATACACGAAAAGATGTAGCCAGTGTCAGATACAATGACAAACTTGGAAAATAAAGAAGAAAAATGTGGTAGAGATGCAAAGTAAAATAGTATTCTTCTAGATTTTTGGATAAAATATTGGGAATACAAGAATAATGAAGAGTCCAAAGTCTCATCCTAGATGGCATCACAAAATCATCGATCAAAAAAAGTAGGTGAATTATCAGGATCTTTCAAACATATTGGTGGTTCCAAAATGACTACCAATATTCTTTAGATTTGGTAAGACTCTTGTTCCTATTTTATTTTGATGTTAACATTGTGAATGTAAATGATACTAAATTAATGATACTGTTTCATGTATATTATTGGTTAATATAATTTATTTTTAGGAGGCTGAATTAGGATGTCCACCAACACCACCATTTGAGGTGTTCAAGCCATTGCACAAGAAATATGATAGATCATTTGTAGACAAGCGGTCAAATGCTATTAATGTGAGTTTTCTCATTTTCTACTTTCATTACTTTATGTGAATTGTAATATGTTGAAGAAAAAAATGTTACAAAATTAAATCTTTGGCAACCACAAAAATTAGTTTTCCAAGTAAAGTATCTTTTTTTTATTATTAGTATTGATGAGTTATTATATATGGACTCCATTACTATAATAACTCACATCAATTTTATTTTAATATTCAGTAGGTTGTTTAGGGTTTGATTTGTTTGTTTCAATTTTATCTCAAAATAGCACCGATGAGTTATATTGTATTATATAATTGTAGTAAGTTGTAAATAAAATACTTTTTATTACTTCCCAAGTGACAGATCATTCTATAGAGTCTCTAGAGATTGATGTTGCATATATTTACCTTCGTGCAATTTAAATGGAGCCATACAAATGGTGAGTGTATGGTATTGGTTCCCATGTATCTACAATTTATCTAGGTTCTATTCGGAGCTCTTTATTTTCATCTTTAAATTACAATAATTTCATTTATAAGTGAATGCAGGATGAGTTTTTGGAAATTCAAAATAGTTTCTAAAGATAAAAAAATGAAAAGATATAATAACAAGAATGAAGATATAAAAACAAATTAAAGAGATGAAAAAAAAGAGAAAAAGAAAGACTAAAAAGAGGGGATAAGGTACAACATAATATTTTGAAGATGAAGAAAATTATGTACAAGTTGGGAGAGGCTTCATCTCTTTTTCAAAATTTTAAAGAAGATCTATCCAAATCTACAAAGAAGAATACTCATATCAACAATGAGTGGTAGCTGTTTATAATATTGTTTATGGTATTTTTGCAAGGAATTTCATTGTGTTAGACTTTTTGTCATCATCTTCTTATTATTGTATGTAATATATATTCAATGGAGATGGTTGAAGTTTGATTTTTGTTATTGGATTTTATTTATTTCAGTATATCTTATGTGACATGGGTATGCTTTAAATTGTTTTTGTATGAAGTATATATATTTAAAAAATACTAGATTGTAGGGTATATTATTTATGAATGCATTTTTCAATGTTAAATAGGATACATAAATAGAAATATATGGAATATGTCCTTGTTGCTAAAATTAGAAATGGAAAATGGTTTTCAATTCCTAAACTAATTTAGAAATGGAAATTGCATTTCTATTTCATCACTATATTTTAGTATCAGATTAGAAATGAGATTATGGAAATGGAGAATCCGATTATGTCGCTATGTTTAGAAATGTTACACTAATTAGAAATGCACACCCAAATTCCATTTCTAAAAAGTTAGAAATGAAAAATTTTCATTTCTAAGTAGATGTGTCAAATGAGCCGGACAGCCAACACGACACACTATAGTACTGTGCTCGGGGTTCATGCCGAGCAAACCCTCGTCATGAATCATGTCATGTTGTGCTAAGTGTATTCAGCCTGCGTGCTATGCTAGGCACGACATGGGTGACCACGTATCGAGCGATGCTTGACGGGGGGATGAAGCTGCGACGCCCGACGGGTGACGATGGCACGATACCTAAAACCCTATTTTTTTTAAAAAAAATGCTCAACCCAACACAACCCAACCCAAACTAGCCCTAACCGGCCTGAACCCGAGTGGATTTTGAGCTACATGTCATATCGGGCTTTCCCTCCAAGAAACCGTGTCATGCTAGGCATGACATGGTACTATAGCGTGCCGTGCCATGCACTGCACGCCAACCCATGTGGGTCTAAAAAAATTATGTCGGCTCGACCATTTGACACATCTTTTCTAAGTCGGTAGTAAAATGCATATTGCAACAAAATTAGAAATGAATTTGACCATTTCTAATTTGCTTCTTTCTTGTAGTGGACACACACACACACACACACACTTAATATATATATATATATATATATGTTTATATGTGTATACATATATGTCTATAGATATTTATATTTGTATAGACACACACACACACACACACACACATATAATATATAGATATGTATAATCATATATAAATATTTATATCTATACATGTATAAATATCAATATCTATATATATACATATATAGATATCTATATACACACACACATATAAATATCTATAAGTATAATATATAAATATATATTTATATTTATATGTCTATTTAAATATAATTATACATTATTATATACAAATGTATGTAGATATATGAAGACACACACACACACACACGTGTGTGTGTGTGTGTTATATATAATCAGATATGTGTTTCTATTCATAAGTGTATATGTAGATTCATTAAATGTTTCATTTAACAATTGATTTGATACTTAAGATCAAATGATAGTGTGAGCCATTTTTTTTATGAAGGTTAATGGTTCAAATTCAAAACCTTATTATGCTTTACTTGACTTGAAATATTATTTAAAATTTGAATAACAACCTTTTGAATAGATGTAGTTTCCAAATTCAAAATGGCAATTTTTGAATTTGGAATAATTGTTTTGAATTCAAAAAATGAGATTTTTTTTATTTCATAGGGTATAATCTAGTTTATGAATTTCAGTGCACTAAAGCTTCATTATTATCGAGTTTGATATTTTTTATTATGACAATTTCGGTTCCTTTTTTTTAATAATTTATATTTAGCGTACTAAAATACACATCTCCCTTATTTAATAATATGATGTTTGGACTTTCATAGCACAAAAACTAAAATTATTTACACATGGGAGACTTACATTTAGGGCACAATTAGAAAATATTTAAAAAATACCTAAATTTGTAATATTTAAAAAAATACATCAAAATATCAAATATTTATGTTCTAGAATACAAAAAATCATAAACTTGTTTTTCATGATACACCTCTTGAATGTGCATGTAACTAACCAACTACAGGTATTAAATTGTTTAATAAATGAAAATATTTGTATATATATATATATATATATATATATATATATATATATAAACACATAAATTGACTGAGGGCTTTGGAAGAGCTAATATATTGTTACCCGGAGGAACAAAAATTAATATTGATGATGCATTATATTCTACAAAGTAAAGAAATTTATTGAGTTTTAAAGATATTCGATGAAATGAATATCATATTAAGACTATGAATAAAGATAATACTGAGTATTTATATATTACCAACGTTGTCTTAGGTAAGAAAAATATAATGGAAAAATTACCTAATTTTTCCTCAGGTTTTTACTACACAAACATAAGCACAGTTGAGGCACATGCCATAGTAAACCAAAAGTTTACTGATGAAAATAATTTTATTATTTGGCATGACCGATTGGGACATCCCGGGTCTATAATGATGTGGAGAATCATTAAAAATTTAAGTGGGCATTCACTGAAAAATCAAAAGATTTTTCTATCCAATGAATTTTCATGTGCTTTCTATTCTCAAGGGAAATTAATTATAAGGACATCACTAACAAAAATAAGAACAAAACCCCTTACATTTTTGCAAGTATACAAGGTGATATATGTGGGCCTATTCATCCACCATGTGGATCATTTCAATATTTTATGATTCAGATTGATGCATCAATGAGATGGTCACATGTTTGTTTGTTATCAACAAGTAACCAAGCATTTGCTAGATTGATTGCTCAAATAATTCAGTTACGGGCTCATTTTTTAGATTATCTAATTTAGTCAATTCGTCTTGACAATGCTGGAGAATTTACTTCCCAAGCTTTTAATGATCAGTATATGTCTATTGGAATAACTGTTAAACATCTTGTAGCATATGTTCATACACAAAATAGTATTGCAGAATCGTTTATTAAATGCCTTCAATTGATTGTAAGGTTATTACTAACAAGGACGAAGTTCTCAACTTTTGCTTGGGGCCATGCTATTTTGCATACAGTAGCATTGATTTATATTAAACCAACAAATTATCATGAGTTATCTCCTTTACAATTGGTTTTGGTCGAGAACCAAATATTTCTCATTTAAGGATTTTTGGGTGTGTGGTATATGTTCCGATTACTCCACCACAATTCACTAAGACGTGTCCCCAAAGAAGATTGGGAATACATGTTGGATATGAATCTTTATCGATAATTAAATATTTAGAGCTATCAATTGGAGATTTATTTTCGGCTCATTTTGCTGATTATCATTTTGATGAATCAGATTTTCTAATTTTAAAGAAAGAAAATAAATAGTTGGAAAAAGCTATTTGTTGGAATCAATTGTCATTGTATCATCATGACCCTCGCACAAAGGAATGTGATCTGAAAGTTTGAAAGATTATTCATTTGCAAAATTTAGCAAATCAATTACCTGATGCATTTACTAATCATAAGATAGTAATTGCATCTTACATACTAGCTGCTAATGCTCTAATTAGAATTGAAGTCCCTTTAGAACAATATGTTGTTAATGACCTAAAGCATTAGTGAAACATGGTCGACTAATTGATTCCAAATATATAAATCTTTGGAAAAAAAAGGATCAAATGATTGAGTTGAGGAATTGATGGCTCTAGAAGAGTCCCCATTTGTAATTCTAGAAGAAATTTAGGTATTTGAAACTTGTGACAATCATGAGATCTTAATAAACTATGTCACAACTAACCAAAGTTGGAATCAGAATAAAATCGACATCGATGATATATTTGCCTATAATGTGACACTCAATATTATTAATGATAATAAGGACCTTGAGCCAAAATCTATTAATGAATGTAGAAAGATAAATGATTGGAAAAAATGGAAAGATGTAATTGAAGCATAATTGAATTCTCTTTCAAAACATAAAGTTTTGGGTCATATTGTACGTACACCTGATGGTGTCAAACTTGCAGGATACAAATGGGTATTTGTGTGAAAATGAGATGCAAAAAATAAAGTTGTCAAATATAATGCATGATTAGTTGCACAAGAATTCTCTCAAAGACTTGACATTGATTATGAAAAGATGTATTCCTCTATAGTAGATGCAACTACTTTTTGATATTTAATTAGGTCAATACATGAAAAACTTGGTATGTGTTTAATGGATATAGTTACGACATATTTATATGGACCACTTGATAGTGGCATTTACATGAAAATACTAAAAGGATTAAAATTGCTTGCAACACATAATTCAGGTCCTCAAGTACATTACTCGATAAAATTATGCAGATCTTTATATGGGTCGAACCAATCTAGATGCATGTGGTATAATTGTCGTAGTTAATATTTATTACAAAAAGGGTATAAGAATGATCTACCCAGGTGTATTTATTAAGAGATCTGGATCCAAGTTCCTTATAATTGTATTTTATGTTGATGATCTAAATATTATTGAAACTATGAATAAGCTTTCAGAAGTAGTAGGCAACTTAAATAAAGAATTTGAGATGAAAAATCTCAGAAAAACAAAACTTTACCTTAGTTTGCAGATTGAACACTTAGAGAATGAAATTTTTGTTCATCAATCAGCTTATATATCAAAGGTGTTGAAACAATTCTATATGGATGCCCATACATAAAGCACTCCAATGGTTGTAAGATCATTAGATGTGAATAAAGATCCTTTCCGACCTCGGATGGATGATGAAGAGCTTGGCCCTGAAATACCATATCTTAGTTCTATTAGAGCTCAAATGTATCTTGCAAATCATACACGACATGATATATCATTTTCTATAAATTTGTTAGCAAGATATAGTTCTTGTCCAACAAGAAGACATTGGAATGGAATTAAACATATAGTAAATTATTTTCAAGATACGATGGATATGGGCCTATAGTGCCCCAATGTACCCAATGTAGAATTAATTGCATTCTACGAAATTATCAATTACTGCCACATCTTCTAATCATGTAGAGATCTTAGTAATTCATGAAGTAAGTCAGTAATATTTTTGGTTAAGATTTATAATACATCATATTTGAGGGTCACGTGATTTGTCTTTTAGCAAGGAGGTCTCGACGACCTTGTATGAAGATAATGTTGCATGCATTGTTCAATTAAAAAATTGGTACATTAAAGGGGATAAAACAAAACATATATCACCAAAATTTTTTTTCACTCATGATTTATAAAAGAATGGTGATATTGATGTTCAATCAATTCTTTCAACTACTAATCTAATAGATTTATTCACCAAGGCTCTACCTACTGCAACATTTGAAAGACTAGTTCATAGCATTAGAATACGTAGACTTAGAGATTTAAAGTGATGTTGAGAAGGGGGGGGAGTAAATTTTTTATACTGTACTTTTTTTCCCTTTACGATGCATGGTTTTGTTTCATTGGGTTTTCCTGATCAGATTTTTAATGAGGCAGTATCATGAACATCCAAGGGGGAGTATTCTGAATAATATTATGGATGTCCATAAACTCTCCATTAATCTCATGACTATTGATATTCTTATGACTCTTATTATTCATAGATTAATGTGTATTAAGTAGTATAGATTGAGATGTATTCATTGGTACATATAATATGTATTCATGTATTAAACCCTATAAATAGGAAGCATTTGTATGAGTTACAATATACTTGAAGGAATAAGAAATCTCTCCACTATTTCTCATATATCTCTTGCTCTCTTGTCCTTCTATTTTATAATATATATATATATATATATTCTTTATTTGGTATGGTGGCTTATAATTGATTGGTCAAAGATGTAATTGTGGATATCTAGGCCGCTGGTTAGTGTTAAACCCGTATCGTATCATTTTCAAGGTGTATCCTTTGGGTAAATCACAATTTGTAAAGTTGATTTTAATTTATTTTTAAATTCACTGTCATGTCACGTCAAGTCATGGTGAATGAATAGTCAACACCTTCAATTTTTAGTGCACTCAAAATATAAATATTTTATATTTTTAGTGCACTTTTTTATCAAATATTAAAAATTTGAAGACTTATTTGTAATTATTTTTTTACTATTACCCAAAAACATCAAAAACCCTAAAAACATTAATGGAAAATTATTTAAAATTGATCCAAAATAAAAATATTTATGTTTTAATATACCACTCAAAAACTTATAACCAAATAAACTATGAGTCTCAAACATAAAATATTTAGTTATTTTTGTTTTGCTTTGTTTTTTTGTATTTCCAAAAATTTTCCCACATAATTAAAAAAAATTATATTTCATTAAATTATAATCATAAACACTATTGAAATAGTGTTTTCCTTTTGTGAACAACATTTTCATTTCATGATTAGTAGTCTCAAAAATACTATTCAAGAAAAATATTTATGTTAAAAGTATATTATTATAAATATAATTTAAAACAATATAGTTGTATATTGACAACTATATACAATAACCTATACATGTTAAAACTAATATATTTATATATAAGATGTATATATATTTCTAAATTGTATACCACACACACACACACATAATGATATATAAACTATATGTTAAAAATAATATATGTATGTATATTTAAATTATATGTTATAGTTTAAAATAATTATATGCGTATATAGTTTAATGTACTACATACATATATGTATAGGTAAAAAATATTTGTTAACTAATATATATGTACATACATATACGTATATATGTATATGTAAAAAATATATGCTCATCAATTTATATGTATTCATATATATAGTTTAATATATAAATAAATAAAAATATAAATATAAATATAAATATAAATATAAATAAATAAATAAATAAATAAATAAATATAAATATAAATAAATAAATATAAATATAAATATAAATAAATAAATAAATATATATATATTTATGTGTGCGTGTGTGTGAGTGTTTGTTTGTTTGTTTGTGTGTTGTGTGTGTGTTAGAGTAGGCCAATCAAATCATGGTTAATTTAAAACCTCTAAAATTGAGAATAATCGTGTTTGATTATGCAATGAAATTTTTAATTATAATTAAAACCCAAAAATAATAATAACCACAAACAAAAACATTGAAAATCCAACACATTGAAAAATCTAAAATTCAAATACAACATTATCAACACGAACAATGTATGTTAAAGATTTATTCATATGAATAGTATATCCATAAAATACACATACTCAAAAATTATGTATTAGACCAAAATATATATTTTAAAGATATAAAACTATAAAAATCACAAATCCAGAATATATAAACCTGATATTTTAGGAAAGATACTTAGGAAGTTGTTCCATGTTATTCTTTAGGTGAAAAGGAATACCATTCATAGGTTTATTGGCATCATAACAAGAAAATGATAATGTAATGACATCTTTAATTTTTGGACAGAAAAAAAAATTTCTGTCTAGTTGCTCTTCATTTTCAGCTACCTTCCTAGCTCCAAAACATAGTAACACCGCAATCTACACATGTATACACAAAAAATACAGCAACACGCATACTACACAACACAATAATCACAGTAGTACACATTGCACTAAAGCCTAAACTATAAACCTTAAACCCTAAACTCATGCCCGCCTCTTATAAAAAAAGGGAGCAACTAGAAAAATAATAATTCTATATTAAAAATAAAATAAAAAAATAAAATCATAATTGAATAAAACTTAGTCTATGCAATTATGGTTGACCCAACAAATCTCCACTTCTACCTTGAGTGGGGAGACACATCTTCATGTGACTTAAAAAAAAGTAGATTTCGTTAATGACAATGGTTTGGAAGCCATATCGGTGATACTTTTATATATATATATTTTTTCAAGTATAAATGACTTTTCATCTAACCTATTTCATAACCAATGATATTACATTTTAATGTGTTTTGACCTATTATGGAAGGTTGAATTTTTCAAGAAATAGATAACACTTTGATTATCACACCATGTAACGTATGTATTATATCACACATCTAAGTCTACAAAAAATATTTTTATTTATAAAGTTTCATTAAAAGCTTTAGTAGCTATTCAATAAACTCAACCTCAATGTGGACCTATGTGAATCCAAATCAATAACCATATAAAAATTAGTATACCTAAAAAAATATGCATTTTAACTAGCCTTAGAGCATCTCCAACCCGCTCTCTATTTATTCACTTTTGCTCTTTTAGCTAGCCAAACAATAAAAATCCTTTCCAACCCACTCTCTATTCCACTTTCTATTTTCTAGTTTACTCAAATTGCTCAACAAATTTGAGAGATATTTGAGCACTCTAAATTTTTTCTCCCTTATTTTCTCTCTATATATAGTTGACTTTTTTAAAATTATTGGAAGTTAGGTATAAAATAGAGAGTGTGGTCGGAGTGTATTCTAAAAACTTGCTAGCTAAATTAGTAAATTTAATATTTAAATATATTTTGAGTAGCTATTTTGTTAAGTGTGATTGGAGATGCTCTAAGAACAAAGATAGCTGATAGGACCCCTATTGATAGCTTAAGATAGATTTTATAATATCTCATTGATATCTACCTGGATTCAAAAGAAAATTACTAATAATATCAACAATTTCTGTAATATTTGATCAGTATAGACCATAGCATACATAATATTATTGAAAATTGAGACATATGAGATTTGACTCATGTCTCTTCTTTCCTCATTAATCTTGAGATTATGCTTAGTGCTCAGTTTAAAATATTTAGCTAAGGGGGTTGAGACTAGCTTAACCTCTTTGATGAAATATGTCCCAAGAACTTTATCAATGTATCATTCATAAGATTATAAGATATGCCTAAAAGGCTTATTGTAGATGATACTTATTCATAGAATTTTCATGATGGGGTAAGTATTTCAAAGATAAGACTTTTTCCATCCCCTCAGAAGCATGCCAATATGTGTGCAATTACAATCAAGGATTTGCATATCATCAATATACAATAAAAGTATAAGTTGGTCATTACCCAACAAATAACTAATAAACATATATTGGCCACAAGAAGTATGCTAAAACTTAGGAAACTTTATAAATGAATAGTTTTTTTTGTACCATTATCTAGGAGGGTTTTTAAGACCATACAAATTCTTGTTCAATTTGCTAACATGACATTCCTTCCTTTCTACAATGAATACCTCAAGCTAATCCATGTAGAAAATCTCATAAAGTTTGCCATGAAGAAATTTAGTCTTCACATCAAGTTGACTAATTCCTAAGTCTAAGCTGGTAGATGAACTTAAAACTATTCAAATAGAAGACATATTCAGCATAAAAAAAATACATCATAAAAATTAAATTTTTTTTTGACTAAACTACTTGACTACTAATTGAGTCTTATATCTCAGATGGGAATCATCATCTCTTTATGTATGGGTGCTAGATCACAAGTCTAGTTGACATAAAGAGAATTCATCTCTTCTTGCATAGCCTAAAGTCATTACTTTTTATTCTTAAGAGAGATGACCTTTTGAAATGTCTTGGGCTCACTTACATCTGTGAATAATATGTAATCATAGATTCTAGAGAATAACTTGTAGGACCTAGATGATTTTCTTAGCATAGATTGAGATGCATCATTATGAAAACTAGGCCCTGCTCAAATTCAGTAGGAATATGATCTTTAACCTCCTCAATAGATATATCAAATATATCATGGGGCTTTTCAATTCCTATCTCTTGATTAGGCCAATCTCTAGAAACAAGCAACATTGAATATATGCAACTAGGATCTCTGAGGAATCACTCTCTTCTTTGTTCTAAAGAGTGTCATCCACTAATTTTTCTTCCATAAAAGTGATATCTTTATTTTAAACAATATTTTTTTCAATTCAGTCTCATAGTCTGTACTCGAATACCTCATGTCCATAGCCATTAAAGATGTATGAACATGCAATATCATTGAGTTTTGGTAATTCATATTTTGGGATATGAACGAAGGTTTTACTACCAAAACCTAGCAAGTGATTATATGAGATATCTTTCTTAATCTAGGTTTTATTAGAAACACCTCCATCTAGTTCGAAAGTGGGATACATATTGATCACATCAATAGCAATGTGCATAACTTCTCCTCAAAATTCATTGGGAAGATGCACATGAGAAAGTATGTACTAGTCTCTTATCTTAATAGTCTAGTTCAATATCTCAGCCATGTTATTTTAATTGAAGCATATTAGTAGGTATCTTTTCATGTCAAATGTCACGAGATATAAAATAGTTATCAAACAGGCTTTTATATTCTCCCCCAATATTAGAATATATGATGATTAGTTTTTTATTGGTTTATCTATCTCCCAAATCTATTGTGGAAATCCTTAAAAATAGAAAAAAATTGATATTTTATTTTCAGGGAATATGCCCACACTTTGCTAGAGTGATTGTCAAGTATTATGACAAAATAAAGTGTCAATCAAGTATTTTGATGTGCATAGAATAGAAATCAATATGAATAATATCTAGGATTTTTGATCTCATTGAGGGTGGAAGAGAGTGAAAAATGACAACTAAGTATTCTCGGTTCATGTTGAATTACCAATTAGCAACCTCAACTAAGTATTTCTAAAAGGCTCCTTTCTAAATTTTAGAAATGAAAATTGCCCGAGCATTTCTAATATGTTCGATAGAAATATGTTGTTTCTAACTAAGTGACAGAAATGAGATCTTAGTTTCCATTTATATTCCAATACTAAAATAGTGATGGAATAGAATAAAAATACAAAATCCATTTCTAAATTAAAATGTCATTTTCCATTTCTATTTTATGCAATAAGAACATGTTTTATTTTTATATGCTATATACCTTGTAATCTAGTAAGTGCATGCACATTATTCATCCAATAACATTTACAAAATATCCACTAAAAAGTATAAAATCAAATAACAAACATCAAATTTTAACCATTTTAGTACACATTAATAACATTAAACAATAGGAATACCAAAAACAAAAGGTTAGCACAACAAATTTCATTGCAAAAAATGCAACAACACAACATAACAAATAGCTATGAGTCCTTATTGAGATGATTATTCTCTTCTGGAGATCTGTATGGATCTTGTTTAGAATGATGAAAAATAGATGAAGTATTTTCCAAACTGGCACATAACTTTCTCCCTCTTCAAAATCTTTTATTATATTTCTTCATCTCTTTTCATTCTTTCCTCCTCTATTTTCTTTCTTTCTTCCCCTCTTTTTTTTACTTCTTCAATTTGCTTTTGCATCTCTTCATATTTTTGTTGTATTTGTTTATTTTTTTTACAAATTATTATTAATCTCATGCATTTAATCTAACGACCACATATGAAACAAATTATTGTAATTGGAAGAGGAAGATAAAGAGCTCCAAATATAACCTAGATAAAATGTAGATGCATGAGTACCAAGATTATATACTCGCCATTTTTTTTGGCTCTACTCAATAGCCTAAAGGTAAATATGTGCAACATTAATCTTTGGAGCCTCTATAGAAGGATTTGTCAATTGGGAAGTAATGACAACCATGTTCTCCACAACTTCCTACAATTATTATAATACAACATAACTCATCAGTATTATATTCAGATACAATTTATACAAGCACATCAAACTTTTAACACCCTACTAAAAATTAATATAAAAATAAAGGCATTACATTTAAGGAGTTCATAATTAATAACATATCAGTAATGGTAACTAAATATTATTTATTTCTTGATATTAATTCATGTGAATGCCAAAAATTATATTTTTGTACACCTTTATGTTTCTTATATTGCAATTTACATAACACGCTGAAAATATAATTTGAGAAACTCACATTAATATCATTTGACCACTTGTCTACAAATGCTCCATTCTACTTCTTATACATTTGCTTGAATACTTCAAATGGTGTTGGTGTATCTCCCAACTAAGAGTCTAAAAAATAAATAATATTTACTAATGATGTACATGATATATTATCATAAATTTAGTATTGTTTGTATTTACAAAGTTAAAATCATAATAAATTAGCAAAGATAATTTATCAAATTTACTGAATGTTGGTAGGTAATCTATGAATTTCTACTATGTTTGGAAGGTCTCAATCCTTTGCCTAGTTTCTCTGATTGATGATTTTATGATGCCATATAGGAAAACACCTTGAACTAATCACTATTCTAGTATTCCCACTATTGTATCCAAACATGAAGAAGAACACTAGTTAGTTTTGCATTTTTACCATACTTTTTTCTCCTTTTTCTAAACTTTTCATTATATCTAACACTAGTCACATGTTTCGATGTATCCTTCATAAAGATTAACAAAATATTATTCCATTTATATTTTTTATACAAAAAACAAAAAAATAATAATACATTGTGATGCATTTTTTATAGTATTTCATATAAAAATAATTTCACATATGGATAAATACAATAAAATTGTACTTGAAATTCTTCCCAATAATTTTATTTCATATTTGAGGGCATTTTACTCAACTTTATACCCTCTACATCTAGTTTCTCTTTAAATATCTTTCTTATTGTATGAGAAGCAGAAAGAATAAATATGTAAGTAATTTAACATTAGCACATACATATACATATAAATGAAATATACTAATTTTTTTTGTTACTAAGTTAATATTTGTATTCATTTTTATTATTTATATAAAACTTCATAAAGCAAAAATCATTTTAATTAACAATGATAATGTTGGATTAGTAACAACAATATAGTATGTTATTAATTAAAATTTCCATATTTTAACAATAATAATTTTTAATATTTTTATGCATGGCAGTAATTTAAATATTTTACAAACAAAAAGAATAAAAAATGATAATATATGCATATAAAAATTTCATAATATGAGATATTTAGCTAATTGTGAATTTTTTTTTACCCCATGATAATGGTAAACAAATCTAAAACTATAATTACTTGTGTTATTGATGCGTTAGTGCATCTTACTAGTGGAGCAAGATCGGGTATAAAACCCCCTATTGGCTAGGGACATGAAGACATGATTTTTTTATTGGTGCAAGTGCATTTAATTGTCCTTGATTGATTATTATCCATCTTTAATAAATAACTAGTTTCATTTTGTTTTATTTGGAAAGTTCAAAGTCAAAGTTGATTACAAATGTAGATACTAGACATTTGTTCGATTCACATAAATTGTAATCAGAAATACTTTATTGTTTTTTGAGTATGAATTCCAAATCTAATGATACCCACACTAACTTGGAGGTAGAGCTAGTGAATGAGGTCTATCTCTCCATGTGAATACACATAAATTAGCCTAAACACCTGCTTGTATCATAAAAAAAAAGACTTTATTTAAATAATGTGGTAGTATTATATTTATATCCAAGTATTATATTTATATCCAAGTATTATATTTATATCCAAGTATTTAACAAAAAAAAAACATGCTACAAATAATTTTTAAAATTATTATGAAATATTCGATTATTTACATAACACTATCTTGTTAAATATTTAGTGCACCATATAAGAAAAATATGTGATGTTTCATTCATCATAAAAGTCCAATGATATATTTTGAAGATTAAGTACTTTGTATCGCTCAACTCAAGAGATGTTATACTTAATAATGAGATAAAGTGGTGTATGTTTCATAGAAATTGGTTTTCACTTGAACATTAAAAAAAAGAAATAAACATCTATCAAATTAAATTTTGCAACAAATGCATATCACTTGGAAGAAAATATGTCAACATGAGAGGGATATTTACATGTTGGACTTTTTTTTATCCTCTTAGCATTTTTTATTTTCCCTAAGTTGTATTGACAATGTTTTAAATTATATAATCTCAAGCATAAATTTTATATAAGTTAAGTAGTTTTTGTTTCTTTGCTATGAAAATTTTAATGTATTTTCTTAGTATGGTTTTAATGAGACATGTTGTTTGTAAGTCAATGAATCATGAATCCTAAGATGGAAGAGAGCCAGAGCATGGTGAATTTGAGTATTTGAGATTTCATAACCTTTTCTTTGGTGGATCAATTAGGAACTGATCAAAAACTATTTTGGATGATGAAAATTAATTTTTTTGATATACAACAATAAAAATTATTTTAAAAATTTGTTTTTATTTATTACATACACGTGTAAATTTTTATCTTCAAAGATATCTTCTATGAAACTTAGAATCCTCCCCATACTATATTTAGCCGATGTCTTAAAAATCCATCAAAAAAAATGTTAGTTTTTCACCTCTAATAATAGTTTTTTTAATGTGCCAAATGAGGATAAACTCATCTATTTTCAAAAAAAAAAAAAAAAAAAAATCTTCTCTTAGAATTTAATATTATATCTTAAAAAAAGTATCACTTTGTACATGAATTATTAAAGTGAAATGGATTAATTCGGTGTGATATAATTATAATTGAAAATAAATGGTAGCAAGCCCGGGATGCAAGCTGTGATTGTTTCTCGAAATATTTTTTTTTCAATCTTTCCTTTTTTGCTTTTAATTTTGTATATAACTTATTTGTATATTAAAATAAAGTTAAAACATAGCATGCTAGGGCACCATTTGTTAGTTATCCTCCACCTTTTTTCATGGTATCAAAGCTCCAAATTAAATGACTCTTTCAGATCCATACTTATTTTGCTACAAACACACACATGAAAAAAAAACAATGATCTATGTTTTGAATCCTCTCATTTTGCATCGCTCTAATCATTTGAGAATCATTTTAGTCTCTAAACTTCTTGAATGCCACAACTTAGAAATAGAGTCATGTCATTCATTTAATTATCACTTCAAAGAATAAAATCAAATTTATCAATGGATCCATTGATACACCAGCATATATTGATCCAAAGTTTCCCATTTGGAAATGATGCAATGACATGGTGTTGTTATGGATCATAAATTGAGTTCTTTTTGGCATTGTAAATAACATTATTTATGTCAAAATAATTATTGAAGCTTGAAATGATATCAAAGAGAAATTCTAACAAGGAAATGACTACGAAATTATTTAGTTCCAACAAGAAATTTTTAAGCATCGAAAGAAACAACAAAATGTCTCTACATATTACACCAAGTTAAGAGTAATTTGTGATGAACTCGTCTCATACTATGATCCTTTGACTTGCACTTATGGTTGCTTGAAGAATCTCGCCAAGCAAAAATAAAATGAAAGAGTTATGTAGTTCAATATGGGATAGAATGAATCCTATGTCATTGTATGAGGATCAATTATATTGATTAATCATATGCCAAAACATGTGTAAGTCCCATACCTTAGTGCTTCAAAAAGAATATTTGCGTAGCTCACCCAATCATGCCAGCCTTTCACGATGCAAGAAAATATGTCATCAAGGAAGCAACTTAAATGTAGTTATTGTCAAACATATTTTATTTGTTTGGGTTGGGTTCCCAATCGGTCACAAAATTGCATTCTAAAACTCTTTAGTTGAAGAAACTAGATGCCACAATATCCACACCAATGTAGTCGACCCGATCAACTGGGCAACAATATTTATCACTAAGGAGCATGATCAACTTATGGACATGCTTCAAAAGAGAATGTTAGGAATCAACCCTTCATGAGCACTATAAGTATAATCACACCAACTTGATGATTTGCATTCATCATGATCCACATTCAACATTATATTGAATTGTGCATAGTTGCACAACCAAACACATATCTAAGTCATCATTGTCACAAAATAAATTAATTTTGAATAATGATATAGTAAAATTACTTGATGGTTTTCAAGCTAAAGACAAATTAACTGGGTTTGTTAAGTTATCATCTGATTTGATTCTTTGATGGGATGTTACATGTTCCAAAATTTTAAGTTAACTTTTTATTAATTAGCAACCTCACTCAAGCATTAAAATGTAATTCGACATTTTTTGTGTGGTACATGACATATCTATGAAGAAGATGATGGGCCTCATCAATTAACATAATGGAAGTGTTTGATTCTCAACATATTTGTGACATTTGTCTTTTCGGCAAAGAAACATATTCACCTTTTTCCCATAGTTCAACTTTTTTAAATGCATCCTCTGATTCAATTCACTATTGTGAATGTTTGTTGACTATTGTAAATATTTTTTCTCACTTTAGGTCGAGTCATTTCATATATTTTAATTCTAATTCATAGTCTATTTAAATTATATTTCTCATGAGTAAAGATTCAATTTCATTATGATGTCAAGGCCATATATATTGGCAATGTGAATGAATTCATCTCAGTGCACCTTTTTTATGATATTAATGACTACTTTTCAACATTCTTGCACTTACACCCCTCAATAAAATGAGGTTGTTCATCAAAATTGTCATCATCTTTTTAAATGTGGAATGTATCATTTGCTTTCAAGCAAATTTACACTGAATTTTGAAGATATTGTATCTAGATAACTTGCTATCTCATTAATCATCTACCAACAACTAGGACATCTAGGCATCACATTCAAATTTTTGGATGTTTATGCTATGATATTGTATGTATCATTATGACGCCACAAAGATAGTCTTCACCTCTCAAGATATAATTTTTCATGGATACATCTTATTTTTCACAATGTCACTACCTTAAAATGAATCTGCTTATCTTATTTTACCCATGTTAGTTGAATAAGTTAAGACCATAACACTCTGAACTATGGTCGACACTTTAGATATTTGTCATTGCCTTCCTAACTTAAAAACACATCCTCCATCAAAACTTACATTCTTATCGAACTTGCACAATTTCTACCACAATATCAATCCCCTCTTCATCATTCCAATCAATCCACTAAGGCACTGATTCATCTCAGAGAGTACCAAGTTAACCATACCTTCTTGCTTGCCCATGCAATAATCTTTTCTTCATGTCAAGTAGGTTGTACTTTCAATATGTGTGTCACTTAATGCACATTATAAATTCATGCATAATATTTCTTAATTAATATAACCAACATCTTATGAGTAAACTTTCCTTAATCCAAAATAGTTTGAAGTAGTGCAAGAAAAACTTTGAGCTCTTATAGACAATAATACATGGGCTATTGTTTATCTTCCCCTAATCATCATCCTATCAACTACAAATTGAGATATAAAATTAAATATAACTCTCATAAAACTATCAAGCATTACAAGGCCCATCTAGTTTCCAAAGGGTTTACACCACGTGAAGACACAAAAATTTTTGCTCTAAATACCAAACTAATATATATGTTCTTCCATGCACATGATTTTAATAGACATGAGAAGCACGTTATTTGTTGATGAAACAAATTTCTAAATGGCCTCGAGCAAGCTTCTCAAAGTTGGTTTCATAAGTTCTTCCATGCAATTCAAAATAATGGTTTCAAGTAATCATGGCTAGATTATTCTTTATTCATCTAGGTTCATGATGATTCTTTCATGTCACAGTACTATCTATCAATGACAAGATTATAGCATTAAATAATGAAAAGGTTATTTGTGATCTTAAGAAGTATCTACATTCTTATTCTCAAATCAAAGACCTTGGATCATTTAAGTTTTTCTTAGGGATCAAAGTTTTAAACAAAAATATACCTTGGAATATACTATAAAAACTAGTTTTCTTGATGTAAAGCCTATCACATTCCCAACAAATCAAAATTTAAAGCTAATTCCAACTAATGTTTAACTTCGCAAGGGCCTAACCCATTACCACTAGTTGAAAAATTGATCTATCTTACCATTATATGAAAACAAACCACATATTCAGTTTATAATATTAGTTAGTTCATGCAAAACCCAAGAAGACCACAACTCAATGTTATAATGCCTTTTGGTAGTTAAAAGATGCACTAGGATAGTGACTATTCTTCCTATTACATAGTCAATTAAAATTACGTGGCTATTGTGATGTTTATTAGACTAAATGCACAAGCACATGAATGACAGTGATAAGGTATTGCATATTTTTTGGCAAGACGCTAGTCTTGAGATAAAGCAAAAAAGAAAATGAAAGAATCAAGATTTTTAGTTGAAAGCTAAATATAAATCAATGGTGATGATCATGTGTGAACCCACTTGGCAAAGGTACTTGATCCAAGATTTACATGTGTATCATCATAAAGCTATAACATTATTTTGTGACAATCAAGTAGCCATATACATCACATCAAATCTTATATAATACAAACACATAAAACACATTGAACTAGATTGTCACACAGTTCATGAGAGAATTCAAGATAGTAAAATTATAATGATTTATGTTCAAATGGGAAAATAAGTTGCCAACATATTCACAAAACTATTGGGAAAAGTAGCCTTCAAGTTTCATCTTAATAAGTTGGGAGTTCAAGACATTCTCATTCCAACTCCAAGTAGAGTATTAAAGTGAAATGAATTAATTTGGTATGCTATAAATATATTTGAAATTAAATGGTAGAAATCTCAAGATGCAAGCAAGATGTGATCATTTTTTAGAATATTTTTAAAAATTTCTTTTCTTTTTCATTCTATATATAACCCCTTTGTATATTAAAATAAAGAGAATATATAATGCACTAGGGCACAATTTTTAAAATTTAAGCTTATTCCACTACAAACAAACACATGAAAGAGATGTTGATTACAAAAATAATAATTGATGTTTAAGATTCTCTCATTTTGCATTACTCTAATCATTCATGATTCATTTATACCTCAATCTTCTTCAAGGCCACAATTATAGTTGTGTAGTCACACCATGCAGAAAAGTCTAAGAACAGAGAGTGAAATTAGATTCATCAATGAATTCATTGATGCACCAACATTTATAGATCCAAAGTTTACATTTGGCAATGATGCAATGAAAAGGCGTTGTCATGGATCCTAAACAAAAGTCCAACACAATCTAGCCAACATTGTAATTTTTTTGAGGCAACTATTGATGTTTGTAATGGTCTCAAAGAGGGATTCTTATAAGGAAATAACTCCATAATGTTTAAACTATAACTTAAAAAGATTTAATCACAATGAAATTAATTAACCTATTTGCTGGACTAAGAAATTATCTCAAAATTATTCTTTAGTTTTTAGGATTCATCTTGGTATGTCCCAATAAGTGGTATCAGAGAGAGGTTTATTGATGTTTAGGTGATATAATATTTTATTTATCTAGACTCAAATATTAAATTATTTTTTTAGGAAAGAAACAAATAAGTAACTTGAACTTTCTAGGAAATAGAATATTAATCTTTTATGTTGTTGAACTTCAAAATAAAGTTAGAAAAATGATCAATTGGAAGATTTGGTGGTCATCTTATATAACACTTGAGTTTTCACTAGATTGCAATGTTTATGCATGAGGACTATGATTAATTAAGATGGACATTGATGAGACATCGAGTTTTTTTCGCATCAAAATGTTTGTTGGAGACAAATAATATAATGACATTTAAATCTAGTTGTCTTTGATATTCGGATGAACTTGTTACCTATGTGGATGTTGGATAGTATAAGTTATGTGTAAGGTGTCAAACAGGCTGGGCCGGGCTGACCCGTCCAATTTTAGGCTGCCCAACCGGGCTACCATGTCAGGCTAGGCACGACACGGTACAATAACCATATCATGCCTGGCCTAGCATGGTACTGTGGAGGTCAGGCAAGGCATGAGCCCATGGCCCTAAATCCACCCAGTTTGGCCCGGTTCAGGTCGGGTCGGCGGGCTGCCGCCTGTCTTCGCCATTTCGGGGCTCAATGAGCCTCGCTCATCGAGCATTGGCTCGTCGTGACCATGCTTGGTGCGTGATCATGAATGTAGTGCCTGGCACGACATGACGGTCCGATCCCTAGGCCCAGCATGGCTTGACCGGTGCCGAGGTGCGACTGGCACGGTCTCGGGCGCGGCACTATAGCATGCCATGCCGAACCTAGGCCGAGCCCGGGCTCGGATCGGCCCAGCCCATTTTACACCTTTAGTTATGTGAGAAGACTGATGGAATTAATCAAATGGTCATTGACTAAAGTGAAGGGTAAAATGGTAAATTCCAAGTATACTACCCAATCTATGATTAGTTCAGATGAGATATGTGCCTTGTGGAAAATTGTAAGCACTGATTTTGAGCTGCATAGATCTGGATATATTTATAGGAATGATCCACTTTCCATAGTAAATTGATCCACACTTATTATCTCAAAGTCACCTAGTAATGGAATGACATTTGGTATGAATATGTTACTTTTACCCTCTCATTCAAGGAGATCAAGATTGGTCGATCTAGATTTCTCTTGTGCTTATTTCGAGACAAGCAAGATTATCGAAAAAAAAAATTTATTACTTTTATTCCAATTACTTTTAGGGATCAGACAAATCATAGAAAGCATTTTTAATTAAAAGTAAAAGTTGACTAATTTATTCCATTTGCTTTAAGGGAGCAGGCTGACAGGGGGGGGGGGGGGGGGGGCGTAGTTCATAATAGGACAGACAAGCCATGTTATGTTTGAAAAAGGGGGTAGCCCATAATTTGGAATTAGGATGTCCCCATGTTATGCATCTATCTATAGAAATCTCCAAAAAATCTTTTATAAGATTTTATGTTCTTATTAAAAGAAAAGCAAAAAAAAAAATTAGAGAGGAAAAAAAGAGTTTTTGGAAAGGGTTTGGTTTTCATAAACTCTTAAGGGTATTAAGATTTTTTTTTATTATTTCTTTCTCCTTGATTTTCTTATTTTATTGGTGTGATATTCATAATTCATGTTGTGTTTAAGCATGATCGTGTGAAGTTCTAGTGGAGGATCATGTAAGGTTAATGCAATGATCATGAGGTGGTTTGTGCAGTGGTTGTGTTGTGATTGTGCCATGTTTGATGCTTGGAATTACCCCAAAAATACTATAAGAAATCATCCAATTATCAGATCTTCTATTTCAATTTATTGTTTTATAAATTTATGGACTGTTGTTGTAAATAATTGAATTTTATTATTTTGATGATATTTTTGTATGTATATATTTTACTAAAATCAGGCATAATTTATAAATGGTAATTTGGGTATATTTTGGCAAAAATAAGTAGAATATGTAAAGCGTGTTCAAATATATATTCTGCAAATTTAGACAAAATATTTATTTGATTTTTATTTTGGAGCAAAAATTAATTTCTGTATGAGAAACCATTGAAAATTGGAACGATATTTAATATTTTTTTATGTTAGGACAGTTTGAAATATAACTTAAAAAGATTTAATCACAAAGAAATTAAGTATCCTATTTGTCAAACTTAGAAATAGTCTCGAAACCATTTTTGGTTTTTGGGTTTCATTTTATTACCCCAACAAACCATACCTATAAGAAACCATTGATATTCATCTCTTTATTTCTAAAAAGGAGGTGGGCATATGTACAAAATGTATAAAAAATATGTCACATCAAATTAACTGACATAATATTCTCAAGCACATTTGAGCAATCCGATGCTTTAACTATTTTGAAACATATTTATAGAAAAGTTTGCTAAAATGGATTTAAATAAATTTATTAGACTATTTTATACCACTTCTAGAATACATCATTTGAACATATTCAAATGATACTGAACAAAATGTTTTGGACCACTTCAAAAACTCATCTCATTTAAACACTTCAAAAACCACCCTTGAAACACATCACATTCAGACACATTTGAATGAAGAATACCAAACTATTTTATTTCACTCATGGAACTTTTTTTTTTTTCAAATATGAATGAGAATGAGAAACAAAAAACTCATGTCATTCGAACACATACAAATTAGGAAAAAAAAATTATTCTACATCATATTTGAAACTCATCTCATTTAGATACATTAAAATGAGGAACACTTTGGGCATTCAAAATCACTTCTAGAATTCTTCTTATTTGCAGTTAGTCAAATAATTAACAATAAGTTGTTCCATACAACTTTGATAATTCAAAAAAACTATTTCAAACACTTGTGGAACTCATTTCAGTTGAATTTATTCGAATGAAGAACAAACCTCAAGGACATATAAACATTATTTTTAAGCAAGTAAAAATAAATTATTTTGTGTTTTTAAAAAAATTAATTTTAAAGATATTATGATAAATATAAACAAGAAGATCAAGATTATCTTTCAAACAAAATAGGTGTGTCTCAAACAAAACTAGCCAACATAAAATTATAGGATGAGCAATGTCTCCACTTGGTTATTTTATGAAAGTCATAATGGATATCATGTATCCTAGATGCTAACGACATAACCATGACTCAAAACCAAGCTAACTTACTAGACTCACATGCATATGTAATAATCTCCAAAGTCATTAATCTTTGTACTTGTACAACCATGACAAGAAGAAAAAAAAATAAAGGTCATATTAAAAATAAAAAAATATATAAGGAAAAAAGAAATCTCTCCCCTCATCTCAAATCTATAAAAAAACATTTCCCTTTTTTCATAATAATTACCTAAGAAAAATAATATTACTTTTAAAATGTGACAAATAGGAAAAAGTGGAATTCTCGATAAAAAAGAGAAAAAATGTCAAAATATACCTCATAAAATTAGATATACAAAATAATAAGCATCATACATCTCAAACAATACTCAAGCAGACACACATTTCTCAAATAATAATCATGATACACACACATACATATTATGAAATATAATAAAAACTAGCTAAGATGCTTCGACAAATATCTATTGTATCTATATTCGACTATCTATCCCATAACCTCTCATTTATGTGAAATAAAAACTCCTCAATTACTGCGACTTTAGAACCTAGTTTTTCAATATGCTAATTAATTATATGCTCTAAGGATGAGATTATCTTCTCTAGTTAGCATAGTACCAGCAAACACATACTAGTATACCTATAAGTGCTCAAATTCTTATGAACTCTAACATATGGTTGAAGATCTCTTTCATAGGTGCTCGCTCTATAATACATGTCTAGAAGTAATATTTATATGAGACATACTCTAGTTTGTTGCAATAGAGCAAAGTTTTCACTATATAGAGATATAATTATTTAAGAAAGCTACCATAATGTTAATGAAAACTTGTGTAAGGGGAATAAAAATGGAAAAGGGTGAAAGCTAGTAGAGGATGTGCTTGGCCCATTATCTAAAATATATTAGAAAATTATATGAGAGAAATTTGATTCCATGTGATAACCTAGAAGTAAAATACACAACTAGTTCACCAAAAGGCAAATGATCCTTTATGAGAAGCATGTTATGACATAAAATAAAGTATATAAATGAAAACTCCAATATAACATCTCATTGCTTAAATAGTATCAATGAGATAATGATTTTGACTACGAACAAAGTAGAATCACAATCAGTTAGATGCTAAGGACAAATACTAGGTGCCTAGAATTCAACATAAGGTTTGCTAAATATGGCAAAATTAAGTACTAAAGTAACAAAAAAGAGATATAATTAATCTTGAGTGAAACTAATTCCCATACATTCTTTAATAGAAAGGCATGAACAAGACTCTCTAACCAATATTGAGAAACCAAGATGCACAAATGTTAGAAGAGGATTCCATCTTCTAGGCTGGATTGAAGTATGAACAAGGTCATAAAAATAAGATTTTATTATAGAAAAAGTGATTATTTTTTTAATATAAGAATAGATAAGAAAACATCTTATGATATACATTAAGGGCTTGACTAATAGGTTTTGGAGGAGGCATAGCTTGTGTAGAGGTATGATATAATGAAAAATATGATGCACTACCATGAGAATAGTTTATCAAGTAGGCAATAAATTATTTATTTTGATTATACATAGTGATAATCTATTATATCCATAATACATTGAAAAATAATCTAACTACTTGCAAATTCATCTAACTACTTGCAAAAGCATCTAACTACGAAGAGACTAATCAATAAATTAAGCATTAAACTCTAAGATGAAAAACATAAACTATTTCATGCTAATGAAAATCTGAAGTCTATAAATTACATTGAGCATTAGTAGTGATCCAAGAAAAGTTTGTGTGTTAAGGATCCTCATCACTAGAGGCTTCGTCACTTTCACTAGAATAAGACTCAACAACTTATATTGTTGTTTGAATACATGAAAGATGTGAAGTAGAAACATTTTAATATTATGACCAATAGTCTTGAAAGTTGATATTGAAGAAGAAACATATTTATTATAACTCATATAAAAGTCCATGTTAAATCTAAAATATACTAAGTATTCTATGTATTTTCTATCACTATAATTTGATATAGAACTATGAAGAAAGATTCACTATCAAAAAATATAATAATAGTATTAATAATGATTTAACCTATTATAGATGAGTAATATTTGTACTCTCTTTAAATAATAAAACATCAGCAAATACACACCTAGTTGTGTTAGATATAACTTCTTCATATCCTACATAAAGATCCTACATATAAAAAGTATATTTGAATACTCAAAATGATAAGTTGAAAATCTTTTATATTGGATATGGGATCTAATTGGCATTATTCCTAATTGAATAGAAAAAAATATCTATTGAATCAAATAATTTTTATTTAGAAACACATCTTCCTAAACTACTTAGATAAACATCTTTGCTTAAGACGTATGTATGTAGCTTTAACTAGCTATTTTTATTTATTTTGGCTAACCTATTTTTTTGGGAGTATGCTAGCATATGAAGATTTATGTAATATTTCATGGTCATGTAATATAAACTAAATTGTCCAAATGTATCACAATGCATTGTAGCTTCTCAATAATTTAATATTATAATTAAATTGCTTTTTTATTATTTTATGAAAATATAAAAACATAAAGAAAATGTTAATCTTTTCTTAACAAAATATATCAACATAATTTGAAAATAAACATTATTAAGAAAATTAACAAAATATTTACATCCATCCCATGTGACAAACTTACAATGTCTTAAGATGCGTTGTTGACATGCCTATTATTCTTGTTGACATGCCTATTATTCTTGTTGACATGTCTCACATTGAAGAGTAAAAACTCCCTTCATGATTGAATACATCATTCTCATGTGTTGGATAGAATGATTCCCTTCTCAAATAGAAAGAAAGCTAGTAGAGGATCAATAGTAGCCAAGAAAATTGGTTGTCTACGCTAAATTGTGAAATACAATAGAAATCATGTCATTTAGTCTTATAGAAGGTCGTTATGGATGTCAACTAATCATATAAAATAATATCAATAAAAAATTTAATAATAATAAAATTGAGTCATTTTGTATTATAATTCATTGACAATATACAAAAAAGAAATCACATATATTTAAAATATGTGACAAAGTAAAATGATTTAAATTGATATCTTCATAGCTAATTGTTTAAAAAAAAATTTCACTAGTTATGGTAACATATTTACAAGAATACTAAATAGAATGTTTCACACAACTTATAGAATATATTGTTTAGACATATTTGATTGATAATTTGTTGTGACTTTGTTACAACTCCTAATTTTATTGAATATGTGATGTCCCAGATACTTATTAATGATTATTATCTTATCAACAAAGATTTGTAAGTATATGGGTCTTACAAGTAATAAAGTGAAATTTAGCCTAGATATTGATCTCACAGAGATTATATCGATTATTTAGTTATTTAACAGTGACAACTTTTTTTAGTAAAATGGATATTCAGATTATTAGATAATCTTGGGTCTATGGTTTATTTATTTAATCTATGTAATGATATTTAAGTTATTTGACATATATTATATTGGATACTGAACAAATGTTTGGGTATTGTGTAATGACTCCTTGTCCTAATGGCATACAATATAGTTGTCATCATTGAGTCTATCCCAATAGTGATCCCCTCATTTTTGTTCCATTTATACATTACCACAAAGATAATAATACATTTATTCTCAAGAGTCATTCATAATCTCATATCTTTTAGGCAACTTATCAACTACATTTGATAGTTTTTCCATATATGCATCTAATTCTCTAGCCTCTATTGTTATAAAGACTCAAGATTGATATGATTTGTAAGCATTTGTACTTTTGGCTTCGTAAGTGTCATATTCTCACAATTAATATATATTTTCTTTAAGTTTTAATAAGGAGAACCATGTCAGCAAAAGTAACTTTCAAGAATTATCACCACCTTACAAGTCACCACACACTTATGCATACCCTAAGGATTGCTTGTCACAAACCTCCTTAGTAATAATGCAACTCACATCCTAAAAGTAAATCCTTTAGGAGAATACTCTATATAAGATTCATCTCAATTGAAAATCAATTTTTTTAAGACAAGTATAATGGATTGACATGTAAAAACACCTATACTTTTCTTCTTTATAAGCACAATGATTGTAATGATTAACATACTCAAATTTTGGGTTTCAATATATAGATCTATATCATATATCACAATTATAAGGGCTATTACTATATTCCTTTCATATGCATGAGTGAACCTAGTGGTTTATCTATCATCGCCCACCATGACAATCTCGCTCAAACCTACTAATAATCAAAATCATAGTTCAAGTTATATTTAATCATCATCTATCAAGGTCTATAATACAAAATAAATTAAACACATTCATTCATAAATAATCGAGTGTACATCACATATAGTCAAATTACTAAACCCTAGATTCATACTATATTGGTAAAAATTTTTGAATCCACCCTTCAGATTGAGGGATTGAGAGACATGCCCACCAACTTTTGGGATTGCATTAAGTCTTGCATCCCTTTCTTGCTAGTGGAACTCTTAGGGAGTGCAAAATTATTTCATAGGGTTTGGTAATTGTCATAGTTATGTTTGTATCATGAAGGGAGAGAAAAAAGAATAGGAGATTTTTCATTGAATTTTTTTATCTTTTGCATACATACTCAGGTACTTCTATATAATTCCTTCCAACTTTCAAAAGAAAGTCATAAATTTAGTATTAATCACTTAAACTTGATGTCGTGACTCTAGGAGGCGACCATGACTCTAGACTACATCTTAATCTTTCTATAATACCAAGTCATAATATTGGCAACTACATTGACTTCGGCCTAAGGTCTCAGTAACACAAAGTTATAGTGTTTTGTAGTGGTCTTGGCTTAGAGTATTTATCTTATTGACTTTAATAAAGGGTCATGTCACTAGGGAATGATCACAATGTGGTGAATAGCTTCTCATATTGATATATGGTAGTGGCATTGTGATAAAGTAGTGACATTTAAATTGGTTATTCTTTATGATTATATGGCTATGGTACTGAGAAATAGTCATGACACTGAGAAGGTCATGTGTATGTGTGTATCCTATGGCTATGACATTAGAAAATGGTCATGACAAAATTTTCCCTTATATGTCTTCAAGTGTCTTTGGTGCTATAGGTAGTCACAACATTGGCCTTATCTTCTATCATATATTATTTTGTTGTGACTCTACATGAATGTTGGGTATTAAAAATTAGCTCGAGCATATAAGTGATAACTTTGTCTCCACGAGGACAATATTCATGACCTTGGGATATGACTATGCTCAAGTAATGTTCTCTATATCTTTTAGTGTTCCAAAAGTCATTGCTCTAAATAATGGTCATGACTTTGGTCTAAGTAGTATTAGCTTTGTAACTTTTTCTAGCTCAAAAGTAATAACTTTGTAAAAATATCATAGCTCAAACATGAGACTACTAAGTCATATTAATGATAAGGTCATGATGCTAGAACTTGGTCATGACCTTAAGTCTTAATGGAGTAATTGATTACTATGATGTAGAATTAATATTATAATCATTTAAATTACATGAGATATGTATGATTGTAACTTCATGATAGCATCATGGCTACTAATAATGTGTCACAAAATAGAAGAATTATGTTAAAAAGTTGGTAGATTCATGACATACAAGGATTGCCACAACTAATTAGATAGAGTTTCAACCAAGAATTGATGTCAAAACTTAACAAGACTTAATATTCTATCTTATCTACTAAACACCTCTAAAAACTTATTAATTTTATGACTATTCATCAAAACTCACCAAAACTCAAAACCTATGAAACCAATCCATAATTTCACTTATTTCATACCTACATAATATCATAAAGAACAAAAAATAGCTAAAATTATTCGGTTGTTCAAATACCAAACACACTTATTGAAATATTTTAGATTACTTGAAGACTTATCTTAAGCAAATACATTCAAATGACACCAAATATAATATTCCATAATATTTTTGAAACTCTTATAATTGGAATACATTTAACCAAGGAACACATAAATCTTCCAAACAACATCTGGAACTTATTTTATCCGAACACATTCAAATGAGGAATAAAAAAATATTTTAGATGACATTTAAAACTCAACTCCTCCAAATACATTTAAATGACAAACTTTATGGACACTCCAAACAACTTATAAAATTATTCTTGTTTGAACTAACCTCAATTGATTGTTTTAAAAAACAAAATGAGGATTAAAAACTTATTCGAGATAACTTCTATAATGGAAGTATAAAGGAAGTAGCCCCAATCATTTTGGAACCCACCTCAATTGAATGTTTTAAAATAAAGAATTAACCCCGGATTTGAAAAAAAAAATTATTTTTAAGCAAGTCAAGAAACAATTTATTTTATGTTTTTGGAAATTTTCATCTAAGATATAATGATCAACAACTCGATCAAGATTTTCTTAAATACAAAATGTGTGTTTAACACAAACATGCGAACATAAAATCATAGGACCATCAATCTCTCTCTTTGCTTATTTTTTTTATTGAAGCATACACGTGCTACTATATCACTTATTTTCACATATGTGTATCCTATATGCTAAAAATACACTGTCAATGAGTCAAAACAAAACAAACTCTCATAATTCACACATGCATCTTTAATGATCTTCAAAGTTTTTCATCTTTGTTCTCGCACAATGCCACAAAATAAAAAAACAAGTATAATACTATTGGTAAATAATATAGATAAGGAAAAAAAACTCATTCCTTTTATCTTAAATTTAATTTCTCCAAGTTTATAAGGAAATATTCTTCCCCTTTCAAGAAAATTTTCTTCCAATATCATGTAAGTATTCTCCCACTTTTTCATACTAATTGCCCAAGAAAAATAATTTTGTTTCAAAATGTGATAGAAAGATAAATGTGATAATCAATGAACAATAATAGAAATAAGATCAAATTATACGTCATTAAAATAAATATACAAAATAAAACACATCTCAAATAATACTCAAGAAGGCACACATCATAATAAACAAGTAAAAAACAAGCTCAAGAATCATGATATATTTGAAAATAGAGTACATTTTTTTAAAGAGTATCATATAAAAAAAATTAAATACAACAATACTAAAATTTTATGTAAAACATATTATCTACCAAACTATAGAACAAGTTACATCATATTAAGTAAAATAAATACCAGAGAAACAATGAAATACATATTATGAAGTTTAATAAAAATTATCAAGGTTTTCCCACTACAATTAATATATTATGAATTTAATCATAAATCTTGTCGCCTTTCATCTTTTTGAAAAAAATAACTTTTTAATTACATGTACATTGGAAACAAGTTTGTTGATATGCTCACTAACTATTTCTCTAAGGGTGAGTTTACTTGTACCATAGAATGTAGAATATTGGCAACCATATACTATCATACATTTATGCACCCAATGTCTTGTGAACTCTCAATCATAGTTGAAGATCAATCCCCCAGGGGCATGTTTTACAAAACATGTCTAGAAGTAGTTTTAATATGAAACATACTCCAACTAACTAAAATAAAGTAAAGTTTTGACAATATAAACATCGAATCATCTAAGAAAGATGGTATAATGCTAATGAAAAATAGCATATGTGAAATGAAAATGGGAAGGGTAAACTATTAGTGGATGATATGATTACCATAGTTTCTTGAATATAGTGGTAAATGACATAGAAAGAATTATAAAGATTTCATGAGATAAAGAAGTCATAAAATATGCAATCCCAAAAGGTCAAATTATTTTTATGAAAGGCACACCGTGACATAAAAAAAGAACATAAATCAAAACTTTAGTATAATATCTAGTTTCTTTAAAAGTATCAGAATCATAGAGGTGTCTAGCACAAAGATAGCACATCCACAAATAGCTAGATGATGAGGACCAAGACTAGATAACAGGTGTTCAACATGTAGAATAATGAATATGGTAAAATAAGGTCTAGAGTGAAATAAAATGAGATTCGTCTAATCTTGTGTCCAACTCTCTGACCATCAATGAGTTAACTAGAATGCATGGATGTCATAAAAGGATACCATCTTCTAGAGTTTGATAAAGTATGAATGATGTCATAAAAAAAGATTGCATGCTAAAAAAATGATAATCTTTTTAATATGTAAGAATCAATGAGAAACCAACTTATCATATATAACTCTTGGATATGACTAATAGTTTTTTGAGGAGGAATATCTTGTGTAGAGCTAATTTGTGATTGTGAATACAATAGACATACATGACATTGTGCTCTAAAGTAAGTGATACATTATTTCTTATGCTTATACATAATGATTGTCAATTACATCCATAAAATAATAAGAATTACACAAAAATCAAAAGATAGATCATTATAAAATAACAATCCCACCCAATGAGAAAATATAAAAAAATATGACAAAAATATCATAACTAGTGTATAATCGATTATCATTTAGGAATGAGGTACAATAGAAGAAAAATATTTAACAAGCACTTATCAAGATAAAATCCAGTTACAACTATTGAAATCAAATGAGAAATAGTGAGAATTGGTAAGAAAAATTAGATTTCAGAATTTTTAGATGGAATAGTGGATACATGATATATAAAAATATAGTGTCATTAAATCTAGTTCCAATGATATTCAATATCAAATATGAGGTAATTTTATTTGATTTAAATATGTTTAAGAGAAAGATAGTTCTTTTGTATTTAAATCATAGAACATTCTTAAGTATTTTTTGTGATATTAGATAATGTGTAAGCATGAAAGATGACAATAATTGGATCGATTTTATTATTTTGGAGTCTTAGTGGATTTTGATGAATAGTCATGAAATTAGTAATATTTTGAAGGTATTTGACGACTTGATGATTTATGGGTCTTCGAATAGTTTTAGTATTCATTCTTAGCCAAAACTCTACTTAATTAGTTATGATAATCTTTGTAAATTATGACTCTATCACCTCATTAGTATAATCCTTCAACTATGTAATATATTATTTGTGGCTATAATATTATCATTGTTTCTCATCCATGCTTATCTCATAATAATTAGATAGTTGTAATATTAATTTTATATCACAGTAACCAAATATTCTACTATTGCTAAAAGTCACTATCACTACCTAGTACCACAACATTATCTTTACCAAGACTTTTTATTCTCAAGTTAAAGTCGAAACATTATGTGTCCAAAAGTTATTGCCATGACACTTACCCTCAAGAGAAGAAAAAGTTATGACATAGCTAATTACCTAGGACTATGATAATTTCTAGCACTATGTCCATGTTATATATGAAAAAGATTAAGAGAAAGTTATGGCCATTTTTAAGGTCAAGACCATGTTATATTTAAGAAAAACAATATTCAGTATCATGACCATTCCTAAGTGATGTAGCCACTACATATAGAAGAAATATTAAGGTCAATCCATGGCCATTCCATGACCATGGCCATTTGATGCCCAAGAACAACAATTTCAAGCACTGTGACCATTCACATTACCATAAATATTTGATACACAAGAGAGATCATTTCTAGTAACATAACTATCCTTAGTGTCATGACCATATCATGTACTAGAGAAATCATTCTTAGTATTGTGGACACATTATGCATAAGAGAGACCATTTCAACAACATGGTCATTCTCAGCATTATAGCTATACTATGTAGAAGAAAGATCAAAGCCAAAATTAGCATTTTCAGTACTATGACTTTTGTGTTACAGAGACAAAAATCATGAGTTGTGGATATTTTTAACATTGTGACTTTGTGATTATAGAAATATTATCATCTAAACTCATGACCAATTTTCATGGTCAAAACCTCAAGCTAAAGAGACCAAAGTCAAAGTCATGGAATCTTTTAAAAGTTACAACTTTATACTTAGATAAATCTATAAATATTAGAGTTGAAGTTGAGTCTTTGCTTTTGTATTTTGCTTATTTTTTCACTTTTCATTTTTTAGCCACACTTTATGAGGATAAGCTTTGAGTTTGAGCTAACACCTTTGGACCTAGAAATTGAGAGAACTAGAAGAATGAGAGACATTTCAAAATAGAGAGCTGAGAGAAGCATTTGGAGAGAACTAATAGCAATGGAGATCCACAAGTTGGTGATGGGCAAGCTGTAAAATAGATCAACCACCACTGCACATTGGGAGATTATTGATTGCCAGTGATGATGAATAATTATTTGGGTATTCAAATGCAACCAGTGAAAGCAATTTTTTTGAGTTGAAGCTGAGACTAATAGCAATGATTCAGTAGCACCAGTATAGAGGAAGGATATCGAAGGATCCTAATAGAGATATCATGATATTTTTGGAGTTATGCAATATGGTAAAAATAATTAGAATTAGTTCTGATGCAATAAGATTACATCAATTCCTATTCTTATTTATGGATAATGCATGAAGTTGGTTGCAATGTTTATCTCGTGGTTTATTGAGTATTTGGATGAACTTGTGAGGGCCTTTCTCACTAAGTTTTTTCTACCTCAAATTATTTCTCAGTTATATAGTGAGATAAGCCAATTTTGATATGATGAAAATAAGACTCTATATAATGCTTAGGACCCTTTTAAGGAGTTGTTGATGAGGTATCCTCAACATGAGTTTGAGTTATAGTTATAAGCTCAAATATACACAAATAAAGTGAATTATTTGAGTGGCTCTTTTGTGAATAAATTATTAAAGGTAATATATTATTTATTTAAGGGGCTAGCAAAGAATAACTTTCAAACTTCAATTGATTACTCATTTGGGAGAAAACAAGTTGAAGTATTGGAGTTGGATTTGTTCACATTAATTGATGGATTGGTTTTAACCTAAGAGGAGATGAGAAAAAGATTAGAAAAAGTTATTTTTTTGTAACTATACAAAATAGAGAATTTAGATCTCATTTATCAAATAGAGAAAGTTAATGGATTGCAAAACAAACATTATGTATATTGACCTAATAATAATGTCTTAACTAGAGGTGTCAACTAGGTTGAGCAAGCCAGACACAACATAAGACACAACATGATTCACCCATGCCTAGCACAACATGAACTAGTTCAAAGTCATGCTTGGACATGTCGCTGGCCAGCCTACAATATGGCTCAGGCCATACCGAGCCAAAGTTTTAGTTTGTGAGGCATAACATGGTATGATCGTGCATGATGGATCATGCTAGCTAGTTTTGGCCTAGCTGGCCAAACAAGCTAGCCTAGCCTAGAACAAACCAAGCTAGCTTGGAAAAATAGGGCTAGCCTTATTAGGCCTAACCCAACTTGGCATGACCCATCATGATTCGGCATGACCTAGTCAAAAGGCATTCCAATGAAACATGCTTGGCTACCCAATTTTAGGGTTGTACTGACACAACACATCCCAAGCTAAAAAATTATGTCATTCCAAGTATAGCATGGTGACCCAAATGGGCCTAAAAAATAGGTAATGTTGGCACATTATGAGCCATTTGACACCTTTGATCCTAATATGCTATCATTCAAATATGAGAAATCATGAAAAAAAATTATATGAAGACTATGTGAGTAAGTTGTAGAATATTGAGCAAGATTCAAAAAATTTTTAGAATAATTTAGTGAACTATAATATAATATTCAATGTGGATCAATCATGAATTCTCAACCTTTAATAACAGAAGAGAAGTCAAATCTAGAAGATAGTTTACATGCTATATTAATAAAACTACAAAATAGAAATGATTACCAAGACACTTAGATGGAGAACCTTAAAGCAAGATTGGATCACATGAGTTTGACATTAAAATATATAGAGAATCAAATTAAACAATTGGAATTTTCTATGAAGAGAAAAAAAATTAATAAACTACCAAGTGATACTAAGCTAAGGTATAATAAGTGCTTATCTATATTATTTCAAAATAAATAATATCTAGAGGAGATACATTGAGCAAGAAGATTTTAGAAATTTTAAAGATAATAGTATCATGACTTTCTCAAAAGACACAGTCCCACTAAGAATTTCTTAAAAGTCATGGTCTTGCTGAAATTTTTTTCATAAATGAAAGCTTCAGTGTGATGGCACCTTACAAAGCCATGACTTCAATGGAAGTACACGCCCATCTGTTATTCCTAAATGTGAATGAAGGAAAAAAAAACAAATGATGAAATGAAAGTTACCCAAAACTATGGAGAGAGAAAAGAATTGGAATTAAGTTAAAGGTAAGTTTATAATTAAATTTCATTTCCACAAATTTTACAAAGGGGATATTGGAAGAGTAGTTTGAGAAATTTCTCCACATATTTTGGAAACTAGAAGTAAATATACTATTTGCTGAAGCTCTAGCTTAAATAATGAATTATATAAAATTAATAAAAGATATCATATGGAGTTAAAGGGATTTGGAGATGTAGTGGATCATGAATATGATCGATAAGTGAAGTGTAATTATTCAATGAACACTTTTAAGAAAATTGATGGTTCCCAAAATTTTTACTATACCTTATACAATAGGGATAACATATTTCAAAAGGTATTATATGACTTAGGATCAAGTTTCAACTTGATGCTCGTGATGATTGTGTGAAGGTTAAATCTTGGAAAAATTACTCTAATATCTCTTTAACTCCAAATGGTTGATTAGCAATCAAGTGCCCAAATAGTATTATTTAGAATATTTTTATTTAAGGTTGGTGTTTTTATTTTTCCAATAGAATTTGTTGTATTATATATAGAGAAAGATAAATATGCACCATTAATTTTAGGATAATCATTTTTGGTCACTTGACAAGCCCTTATTGATAGCAAGAAAGAGGTGTTCACTTTTGATGGAAGGATTATGGGGTATGGGGTCTATATGATGATAAGATAGGGTAATGAAGAATAGATAATCTCCTCTATATGGAAATACAACAAAAATTTGACTTTTGATAAAAGGATTTTGTAGAGAACTACTAGCCAGATGAAGATGAAAGAGATGACATGGAGAAATAACTTTGGAGCTATGAAAGTGATGAAGATGATAAAGATGATGAGTAATAACTACTTTGGAGTTGTGAAAGTAAGGAAAATGAGGTAGATGACTACCATGAGATCATGGTATTCTTCAAAGGCATGACTTCGAATGAATCTAACAGACAACTTCAAGGAAGCTGAGAAAATAAGTGAGGAAGAATAAGCTGAGAAAAAATTAAGAAAGATTTAATCAATGAAAAAGTCATGAGAGTGTATGACTTTGGAGTTAAGAAATAAAAGTTCTCATCAAAAGATTAATGACAAAGCCACAACATAACATTATGACTTTGGAGTTACATAAAGAAATAGGCCATGAGAAGTGGAAAAAAAAGTCACAACCAATCATAATGTCACAACTTTGGAGTTATGAAAAGAAATAGGTCATGAGAAGCTAAAAGATAGTTTCCAATGCTATGACTTTGGGGTTATAAAAGAAAATGGACAAAGAGGGGATGAAAGACAAATATGCAGTTATGCTTAGTACCATGACTTTGGGGATACATTGAGAAAAGTATCATGCTAGAAATGATGAAAAATTCATAATTTCACCAAAGTCAAAGTATCCAAGTAAGGAAAGAACAAAGAAGGAAGTGCATCTAATTTTAAGATAGATGAAAAAAATAAGAAAGAAACTATAATTTGAAAAACTACCATGGACATTAGAGATTACTAATGGAGGTGAGGAGTTATTGAAGATCTAGCTATGGATGTTGAGCATAACATTGTTTGAGATGCAACCGAAGAATTTTTTTTGTATGTATGATGAGTTATCATATACACATCACATGAATAATTAAACACACCCAATTTACCATAAATATAGTTGTGGAACTTAAACCCCACCATGACTATCAACATGTCCAAAAAAAAGTTGCCCTACTATTTTTAGAACTAGACACTCAAACCAAGTTGTAAAGAAAAAATATTTTTTTGAAATAATGTAGAATTTTATTTTTATTAAGGGCAAAGTCATTACTCAAATATGAATAATAGTTCTAGTATGTGAATTTGTTTAGTATTTAAATTACTTGATATTTTTGACTATTTTTGGTGATATTATATGATATGTAAGTATGATAAGGAGTGTTGGTAAATTTTGATGAATTATGAAATCAGTATATTTTTGAAGGTATTTCATAACTTGGTGATTTATGGGTCATCAAGCAATTTCAGTATCCATTCTTAGTTGAAACTCTATTTAATTTGTCATAGAAATTAAGTACCTCAATAGTGCTAAAAGTCATAGTAATTTTCTAGTATCATTATTTTATCTTTACTAAGGTTTTGTATTCTCAAGTTAGTCACAGCATTTTCTCAAAGTTATTGATTTTGAGTTACAAAAAGTTACAAATCTAAAGATACCCAGGTCAAAGCTATGATAATTATCAAACACCATTAATTTTGGACATGAAATGTTATAAAGAGAATTACTCAAGCATAATCAGTTCTCAAGGCTGTGACTCTTTTCCTCATAAGAAAACAAAGCCATGACTTTTATGTATGAGCTAATTATCTAAGGTGAAAACCATTCCTAACATCATGACCATGTTATATACGAGAAAGGATAAGAGAAAGTTAGCCATTTTTAGCACTATGGCCATGTTATATATAAGAAATACCATTCTCGGTAGTGCATACATTCCTAAGCATTTAGGCTATTTCACGTAGTAATAAGATTAAGGCAAAGTAGTGGTCATTCTTAGTGTTATGGCCATTTGTTGCATGAGAGAGACCATTCCTAATACTGCAACCATTTTTAGTGTCATAGCCACATTATGCACTAGCAAGACCATTCTCCATGTCATGGTCATATTATGCACAAGAATAACCATTCTAAATGTCACAATCATTCTCACCACCATGGCCATATTATACATAATAAAGACCAAGACCAAAGTCATAACTTATTTTGATGTCATAACTTTTGTTTATTTTGTGGAATATAAATTGATAGATATGATGATTTAATAGAACTAAAATTAGGGATTTAACTATCAGTGGGTTTGTACATGTTGTGGTGGTAGTCAGTGGTAGGTAAATCATGAGTCTCACTCATGCATATGGTAAAAAAGGAAGTGATAGATCTTCTGATTGAGATATGTGAGACAAACTTAATCAATAAATCCTAAAATTGAGATATGATAGTTATTATAAAAATAGCACTCATGAAGCTGGAAGTATGAATAATTTTATATGTCACTAAATTGTACATATCTTAGAAGAATTAGTTCTTGATTGATATGATTTTTTGATAGAATATTCTTCTAAGGATTTCACCTTTAGTGTGGGAGTCACATCATTAATGCAAATTATGGTGATAAGTAATTCATAAGACATGCATGAGTGTAAGATGACTCAGAAGATGTTGATAGCATTTTGAGTTGTATTTCCTCATATAGTTCTCACCATAAGATTTGAAGGAAGTATATGTTAATTGTGTGCATATGGTACTTATGAAGCCAAAAGTATAAACATTTATACACCAATATCAATTCTTGGTATTTGTGATACCTAAAATCGAAGAATAAAAATGTACATATTAAACAATCATTGTGAGTAGTTGATTAGTTGCCAAAAAGGTATGGACTTGTGAATGAACCTCATGCAGAGATGATTTGTTATCTCATTTGTAAATACCAAGGTGATAACTATGAGTGGACCATCATTGAGATGAGCTTAATAGTGATGACTATTATATATATCATTAGGCCAAATGGTCATTAAATAACAATTTAACTTTTATTATATATCCTCACTCAACATAAATTGAACTATTTAAACATCCAACATACTAATCAATTAGATAAATCTTAGGATCTAAGAGTCTTACCTACATACCTAAATATCTTCCCTAATAGGAATATTATATCTCATTGTTGTTTGACATAACTATTGATACAATCCATGTAAGTTTGATATCTACATGAGAGTCTTATTTATTATTTATATAACTTGTATGCTTGTTGATCTTTATTGATGAAATACTTTCACTAATAAGTTTTTAGGATATTATTTATCCAAAAAAATTGGGTAGCATACCAAAGTCATTATAATAGTCACCTTATTATGTGAAGAATTCTCCACAATTTGTTGGAACATATTGAAGAAAAGAAGGTCAAGTTGGTTTTCATTCAAATGAGTTTGAGAAAATAACGTGTAGACAACAAAGAAAAAAAGGCTTATTTCATTTGAATTAGTTCAAATGAAAATCTATATTCAATTCATTGACAAAAAAATATCAAATTCATTGGAATAATTATTATCCACATGAAGTCTAATCTTCGCTATGAAAATTCCATAGGAAAATAACAACAAACTTTCTTAAAAGTCTATGTAAAAATCCTCAACTTCTCTTAAAGTGAACATCATATAACAAGGCTTGTCACCATATGGTATATTCATATTATCATGTAAAGGCAACTGAAAAATGAAACAATAAGATAGTATGGAATAAGATAAAACCTATTAAATCAACTAGTGAGTGTAACTCTTCTATTTTCTTCAAAGAGCAATTAAAAGATTAAGTTTTAGGAAATCAATTGGAAATTCATTTTACTACTAGAAGAATATTCTTTATATAGAGAAATATACATCTCATAGTATAAACTCTAGGATGAGGGGCATCAAATATTTCATGCTCATGATTATCTAAACTATATAAATTAGCTTGAGCATTAGTAAGTGGTCCAAAAATTTTTTTTGATAAAGTATCCTCATCATTGGAGCCTTTTTCACTCTCACTATAATAAGACTCAATAGCTTATAGTGTTGTTAGAATACATGAAGGATACAAAGTAAAAACTACCTAATATTATGAACAATGGTCACAAACCCCACAAAGGGAGGATGAGCATATTTAAGTACAACTTCTATAGGAGTCCTTATAAAACATGAAATGGTATAATTACTCTCTCTCTCTCTCCCCTCGACCACTATAACCTAAGAGAGAATTATAAATAAAGAATCACTCTCAAAGAAAATAATATATGTGCTAATAATTATCTTACCTATTGTATATGATTAATATTTGTTCTCTCTCTGAATTCTATGGAAAGAAATAAATACACACTTAGCTGTCTAAGATATAGTGTTTTATGTTTGATACTATGGAAACCCCTGAACCTGGCCCAACCCGATTGGAAGATCCCATCCAAAACCATAGATGCATGGCCGAAGCTAATACATTTGATTCTAAGATCTTTATAGAAGAAATTTTAATTTGGGACGCATCTATAAACATTTATGAATTCAAAAGCAATGTACTATAAAGACATATATCAAACTTTTTCAAAATGATTTACAAAATAGATGTTCAGAGTTTAAATTGTGTTTACAAAATATCAATATCACAAAACAATGTCATGCTCAAAATGATGAGGATGCAGGTGATAGAGCATTCTCTGTAAACTTTTTGAATGACTTTAAACTTATCAACCATGGGTCTACTTTCAACCACTAACCATTTTCATGCTTATTGGTTCTATACAATTCTATTCTCAGTTTTAGTTTAAATCAAATCATGCAATTTTAGTAAACAAGACTTTCAAATCTTTGGGATGATCAATTTCAATACGATACATATACTTATTTAATACACGATCATTTAGGTTTCATTGATCCATCCCAATATACACTTTCATATGCAATAATTTATTTATAAACAAATCATGCATTTCACATTGCTCTTTTTATTTCAAATTTTCAATTATGTTCTTCAATTCCAATTTGTCATAATCTCATAGTCAAATGAATTCTATTATGCCCTTAACAAATTTAACCTATGTTTTCAATATACAAAATATTAAAAATACTAGCATTGTCCTGTAGGGCTACAGCCTGGTATAAAAATAATTTTCTAACACAAGATAGTCCCACTTGGCTGCTACTAGTTATTAAAAATTAATTAGTCAACATTACTGATATGGTCTCATTGAGTTGCTAATCAAAGTGATACATCAATATAATTATTTGCAGTATTGTTATTTTGTTCTTATTGATATACTAATCTACCCTTAATGCGAAATGAATGGTTAACATTATATTTAGTGCATCAATATAGTATTATATATATATATATATATATATTCATATAGACATTTTATTTTCAATAATCATTCAATTTTCATGTGCAAACATTTAAAAATCACCTTTCCTTAAATCAATTAAGACCAATCAATATGCTTTTCTTTTGCATTTAGAATTAATAGTTCAAATCTTGAAACAAGGATAGGAAATAATGTAAACAAACCAAAATTATCACTTTGATTCCGATCGTTTCCTCTTCATAATTTTCTTCGAAAATATTATGAAATCAAACTAAATTTCAAATGAAACTCTCCTAACAACCATGAGTAAAACCTATGGATTTATTAGGGTTTTCCTAACCCAAACATCATTTAAAACAAAATTAGTGTTTGTGTTCTTACCTTGAATCACTTATTCTCCAAGCCTTAGCTCATTTCTTCTTCTTCCTTTCTAGAACTTGAGCAAACTGAAGAGATTTTGATCAATTTCTTTTCTTCTCTCTAAAACCATATTTTCCCCACTCCCAAGCTCTCAAATATGAGTTTGCTCAAAATGTGCAAAAGTGATCTTCTATGATCAATTATGACTTAAGTTATTTAATCTTATAAGGCCTTGTTTGATTCTAATTCATTTGTGGTCTTTTAATCTATTTTTGACTTAAGTCCCTTTGTTTGCACTATCACTTTTCATTATTCATACTTAAACATTTATTCTTTATTACTTATGACCCTTAGGTCCTGATTTTGTGAAATTCCTATTTTTCCCTTTTTAAATCGTGATAATTTCTTGGGTTCTATCATTTAACATTTAATTATTTTGGTATTTAGAACTCATTTTACTTTTGATCATTAGGACCTTATTTTATAAATTTTCAGATTTGCGCTGGACACTTGGACAAATTTCCATGTTCAATCTTTTAAATCACTTATCAAATAACAATCAATATTCATTTAACAATTTTTAGAAATACCCAAATTTAGCTCAATTTATACATGAATATATAATAAAATTATTATAAAAATTTTAAGCTATTTTTGGGATGTTACAGATACAAAGTTCTTTCACTGAGAAATTATACTTGAATTCATGAGATGACACAATTTTAATCCTTTTAAATTGGATATTAGATATGAATAGCCATTATTCTTAATCGAATTAATGAAAATATCTAATTGATCAAATAATTTATAGTTACATCTATGTGTACCCAAAGTTACTTAGGGAAAACTCAATGTTTAACTAGTGTTCTTATAGTTTTAACTAGATTGTGTTCATCTTAACTACTCTATTTTTTGAATGTAGTGTAAGAAATCTTATATATATTCCAAGCTCTAAAAATATAAGCTAAATTGTCCAAATGTGTATCCCAATGCATTACTATGTTTCAATATTTTATATCATTATTAAAGTATGTTTTTATTATATTATAAAAATATAAAAATATAAAGTAATTGTTTCTATTTCTTAAAACAATTACATCAAAATAGATTTATAATAAGCATATTCAAATGTAAGAATATATTTGCTTTTTTTATATATAGAAAACCAACATCCTAAAATGTCTATATAGATTAGATGAAATGAGTATTTACTAGTACCAAAATAATATGTGGATAAAAAACTCTACTATGTCTTTCTTGTTGTCATCACTCATAATGAAGAGTAGAGACTTAGATCATAATTGAATCCATCATTATCAATTTGACCAATGAAGAATGATTAAACATATGCATATAAGGATCAACAATAGCCGAGCAAGTATGAGAGCTAAACTTAGTAGATAAATACTATAGTGTCATCTTTTTTAGTTTTAAAGGCCTCTAAAGATAAGCTATGACCCTTCAAAATAACATTTAATGGAAAAACATAATAATACAATTAAGTTATTTTGTCATGCAACTAATTGAAACTATGGTATAAAAAATTCTGATATATTTAAAACATATGATAAAGTAATTAGATCTAAATTGATATTCTCATAACTAATTGATATATAAATCTTTACATTAGCTATGATAACTTCAATTATATTAGTAAGAAAAGTAGAGTGAAGAGAATAATTAAATATAATATGATTATTTGACCCTGAGTCAATCAACTTGGAGTTGAGAGTAAGCCTATGTCCATAAAGCAATTGTGTAAGTTTATTATTAGTCTAGATGAGAGTTTATCATATTTCTTTATGGATATAATAGCTATGGTGATGAACAAACTATGTGTATGTCTTTTTTGGGAAAGGGTACCTGACCCTTAGCTACAAAATGATTATGCATCCGTCTTTACTTCTCACTTCTTAGGATATAATACCCTATATGTCTTTTGATTGGGTCTAATCCTTCTACATTGAGTACACTTTAAGAAAGATTTCCTTAATTTCTCCCATCTCTACTACTATCACCTCTCCCAATTTATATGTACTCTCATTCTCTCATTTTCACAATAAAACCAAGCTAATAAAGAATTTAAGAAGTCAAATAAAACTAGGCATAAAGAAAATTTAATAAGTTGTATGTAGTCAATAAGAAATTCTAGATATACTAAAAATTTGCACCATCATTGTGCAGTTGGGTTGACTAACCCAACCTAGAATTGTATTGAACTAGATTACAACAAATGAGTATCAACAAGGCCACATCTTGCTTCTCTACAATAGTTTGTCTTCACCAAGATGAATTGGTCAACTAATTTTTCTAGATTTGATAATTAAGGTATTTGGCACTAGTTTATAAAAATTCAAAAATTTTCTTTGAAACAACCACAAATTAATTTTTTTTCAAGAGAAAGATGATTACAATAAAAAATTATACCTATTGATATAATTATCAATATCTATCACCATCATCATTTTCCCTACTAACTACAATTTTATGACTATCTCAAGAAGTGTAATGATTATAAGTCATTGTCTAGGTTTGAACGCCATGTTTAGATGAAGATGATAAAGATTAATATATATACATAAAATATGATTGGAACATCTGATCACTATGGACACATCACTACCTGCACCATATATAGATTAAATGAAAATATATAAAATGAAAAAGCATGATAATTACAAGAAATATTATATATATCATTAGTCATGTAAGCTTCTCTTGATAATTGATAACTTACTTGATTCCCTATTTTAGTTTGAGCATAAAGAACTCATTACTTCCTTCATATCTACCTCTTATTTATGATGATCACCTATATGACATGCCTCATTATAACATTCAATGTCTCCTCAATTTGTGTGTTATAAAGAAAATGTATTTTATTTTAGGCATTGTAATTTATTTATTTTGTTTTAACTAAGAATGACATAGATAGCTAGGGGGAATGTCCTTCTCCACATGGGATTAATCAAGATTTGTATAAGATTGATCAGATACCCACCTTATTCAAAAAAAAACAAAGAAAACTATACACTTACCAATTGTTTAAAAAATATGTTTGTTTGATCTAAGTCACTCACTACTCTTTGTGATTATTTCAAGCTTAAACTAGAAATTTTCAAATTCTTGGGCATTGTATTCCTATTTTAATAAATAGCTGTCTTAACTTCTCATTGAATATTCTATATTTTTTTATAATAACCTTACATTGATCATTGCATACGTGTAGATGAGGCCACATCATTCATATGTAATAACATGTATTTTTTAAGAATATTTCATCAAGTTTATTTCTAGATCGATCATTGGTATGTACATATTAAACACAATTGAAAACTTTCAAATGAGAGAAATTCATGCTATTTTTTGGACCATACTTTCTCTTTTATTTGTGTTATGAGTGTACTAATGATCTTCATATCAATGAAGTAAAGTACAATCTTGACTACCTACACCCAATGTTTTGTGAAGGAAATCTTACTTGGAACCTCATGCTATTGGACTTCCATATAAATGTTTTGTTTATCCATTTTGTTTTCATTTCCTATTATTTTATATTTTGCATAATTTTTTCAAGTTATAGTTACTCTCTTCGTGCAACACATCTTATTCACAATAAATTTTGTAAATACATCTTTTTGTTCTTTAATCATCTCGTTTTATATCATGATTTTCCACTTTTTGAAACCCAAAAATCTTTGATCTTTTGTTAAACAAAATCAAGATACACCATTATTAAGTATTCATTGATAAAGATGAAAGAAATGTCTTTCATCAAAAATGAAAAGTGGAATTGCTCCCCATCTATGATTCGAACAAAGGAATTCACAATCAAGCATAAGCTCTTCAAGAATGATTGTTGGCATGCCTTCCAATACTTAAAGGCTCTAAGAGGCTACTACACGAGAGTGTGATGCTTCTCAACATATACAATTTCTTGTTGATTTGACTCTTCAAGGTGTTAATATTAATGGGAACGCACTTATTTTTTTATATGCTCTATCAAAGTTTGAAGGAGACCAATTTTTATCATAATTTTTTGAGTTAAGGTACCTTCTTCGAGTAACTTATGTTATGATGAATCTTTGGTTGCTAATTTCTATAATGAGAACTAGATCTCTTGTTTTTGTGTTTGATCCAACTAGTGATTCCCACATCAATGCATTCTAGTTTTTGTTTTGGGATAATTAAATTAAGGGGTCCCAAAAAGAAAATATTTTTGTTTGGACTCCCAAATTTTCTAATTTAAAGTTTAGGGACCCAAATCAAAATATTTACGATTTGGGTCATTTTTGAGAGTTAAAAGTATGAAACCCATTATTACCACTCTCTTATTTAAAACAAAAAAAATGGTTATGCATAAACATATTTTTATGCATAACATGTTGTTTATGCATACCATGTTGTTTCTGCATAACATTATGTATAAACATTATGCATAACATGTTGGCTGGTGATAATTCTCTATAGCCTTGGAAATTGCTTGCTATTTCTTTATGTGCTTAGGTTTTGTAGCAATGCACCTCTTATACACTTATTGGTGGTGACCCATTCTGCCATGTTGAGGTTCAAATTGATAGTACAAAGCCTAGAAATCACCAATATCATGAACAAGAGTGATTGCTTGGCCAAGCCAATTTTTGGTCTTGTCAACCTTCCATTCTTGCCAAAATAGCTTTGTGATAGCAGAGATGAAATAAGACTGTGATCAAATTTCTTGATATTATCCATGCACTTGCTTTAGTGTTGGGAGTGAGGAACCATCAATATCGATACGACCCCATGGTATACCATTGCTAGGGCATTCATGCATTACCTAGGCCATGAGTATATTATCTTTTTTCTTGTTGCAATGCCTAGATTCAATATGAATTGCGATATGCCACAACTCAGTATTGAGGAAATTCTGATTTCTTGCCATGGTGAGAACTACATTTGCTCAGCCCATTGATTCTCTCCTTGAGATTGGAAAGTGAGAGCTAGATTTGCATTGAATTTGGGCCATTATTTGATACCTACTCATAGTAACCTTTGATTATTCCTTGTAGGATGGCTAATCATTCTTCAAGCTGATCCAACATCAACCCTAGCCTGAAGGAGGGAAATGGTTCAACCCCTCTTCAAGTAGCCTCTTTTCTTCTTCATGATTTCTTAGTTCTCGCTCAACAATGGCATATTTCATCTACACACTCTTTGTGCAACCTTTTTCTCTAGCCTTGCCCAACATCATTCTAGCTTGTTCTAGTTCATTGTTCTCAAACTCAAGCTTAAAAAAATCCAGCAAGATCTCCTTAGAGTTAGGTGATAGAAGATTGTGGATGAATTTTATTATTGATGAATGAAAACTAGGAAATCATAAAGAAGTTAACTAGGAAATATACATAGACATCACTCGTTTTTATGCATAAACAACACTTTTGACTTGTTTATGCATAAACAACAAATCGTGTTATTTATAAATAACATGTTTGACTTATTTATGCATAACAAGTTGTTTATGCAAAAATAACATGTCATGTTATGCATAACATTATGTGTAACATTATGCATAACATGACTTGTTGATTTTGCATTTTGTTATTGATAACATTATGCATGACATAACTTATTGTTTATGCATAACTCTTATTCATAAACAACATGTTATGCATTATGTTCATGTATAACTATTATGCATAATACGTTATGTATGATAAATGTGTTTATGTAAATCTATTTTTTTAATAATAGAAGGATAATTATAGGTTTCATATTTTTAGTGCTCAAAAATGGCGTAAATAATAAATATTTTTTATTTTGGTCATCAAACCTTAAATTAGAAAAGACAGGGGGTCCTAAAATGTAATTGTTTTTATTTTGGGACCCATTAACATAATTATCCATTTTTTTCAATGGTACTTTGCCTCACTTTTTTGTAATTGACTTTTTGTTATAAAATAAAACTAAACCCGCAATAATTTGAAAGATTGAAAATTCAAAAGTAAAGAAATAAATTACATCAGGAAATAAAATACATTCAAAATAAAATGATAAATTAGAATACATGGGAATGAATTTTCAAAGAAATAGAAAAGTCCTTTATATAGGAAAAAGTTTGGAAATCTCCAAACAATTTTCCAATGTGGGCATGGTGATTTTCACCTACCCCCAAATTAAAATAACATTTTTCCACTTGAAAATCACTTTCTTTGCTTGTCAATACTTGCTTCCAATCTTGTTAAGCCACATGAAGTTCTACACCATTCAAACTTGTCAGTGCTGATCGGTTTGGTAAAAATATCCGTGCTGTTTTCTTTGGTATCAATCTTTTGCAAATACACACTTCCTTCTTCTACTTTCTCTCGTACAAAATGATATTGTACCCTGATGTGTTTTGTCTTTGAGTGAAATACTGGATTTCTTGCTAAGTGTAGAGCACTTTGACTATCACAGAATAAAGTAACCTTATCTTGTTTATATCCAAGCTCTTCCAATAGTATTTGCAACCAGATTGCTTCTTTACTGGCTTGTGTAGCTGCAACATATTCTTATTCTGTCATAGAAGTAGATACAATATGCTGCAATTTTGAAACCCAACTTACAGCTCCTCCAGCAAGAGAAAAAACATAACATGTTGTAGACTTGCTATTATCAACATTTCCAGCATAGTCTGCATCAACATAACCTCTGACAATAAGATCTGAACTTCCATAGCATATTGTAGTATTTGAGGTTCCTTTCAGATATCTAAAAATCCTCTTCACAGTAATCCAATGTTCTAAGCCCGGATTTGCCATGAATCGACTAACCACTCCCACTGCTTGTGCAATATCTGGTCTTGTACAAATCATTACAAACATTAAACTTCCCACTACTGATGCATACGGTACTCGAGACATCTTCATCCTCTCTTCTTCTGAGCTAGGACACATACTTGAGGATAATTTGAAATTAACAGGAAGAGGGGTAGAAATTAGTTTACTATCTTTCATGTTTAAACGACGCAAGATTTTGTTAAAATAATTTTGTTGAGAAAGCCAAATCTTCTTATTATTTCTATCTCAGTAAATCTGCATCCCTAGAATCTTGTTTGCTAATCCCAAGTCCTTCACATCAAATTCCCTAGCCAACTGTGCCTTCAATTATTGGATTCGACATTTGTTTGAGCCTGCTACCAACATGTCATCCACATATAATAGTAAAATGATGAAATCATTTTCTTCAAACCTTTTGTAGTATGTACAATAGTCTGAACTGAGTCTATTATATCCAAGGCTCATGATGAAGGAATCAAATCTCTTATACCAACACCTCGGTGTTTGTTTCAAACCGTATAGAGATTTGTTCAACTTACAAACCAAGTTCTTCTTACCAATTTCAACAAATCCTTCTGGTTGGAACATATAAATTTCTTCTTCAATTTCTCTATGAAGAAAAGCAGTTTTAACATCTAACTACTCCAAATACAAATCAAGTGTAGCACATAGAGTCATTACTACTCTAATTGTTGTAAGACGAACTACCGGAGAAAAAATTTCATTGAAGTCAATACATTCTTTCTGAGCATATCCCTTTATCACCAATCTTGCACGATACCATTCTACTTGATCATTGCTATCCCACTTTATCTTGTAAACCCATTTTTTGCCAATAGCTTTTCTTCTGATTGGTAACGGTACTAGCTTCCAAGTCTTGTTCTTGTGTAGAGCTTCAATTTCTTCCACCATTGCTGTCATCCACAAAGATGCATCTGAATTATTTGAAGCTTCTTGAAATGTTGAAGGTTCTCCATTTTCTGTTAGGAGATAATATGTAATGTTGCTCTCCGTAACATAATCCGAGTGCCAAGCTGGTGGTCTTTTATTACGAATTGGCCGACTAACTCCTTGAGCCTCAGACACGACTTGTTCTTGTGCTTCATGCTCTAATTTTTTCTCCATTGACTTTGGAACATCTTGTATCTGATCATTTTCTACATGAACAGTGGTAGTTTCTGAAACTTCTTTTAATGTGCTTTAATCTTCAATTCTTTCTTTAAAAATTACATTTCTACTGATAATTACCTCGTGCTCAGTGGGTTTCCACAAGCGATACCCCTTTACTCCTTCAGCATACCCTAAGAATATGCATTTTATGGATTTTGGATCCAGCTTTGCTTTTTCTTGGGTGTTGTACATCACATATGCAGGACATCCAAAATAATGTAAAGTAGAGTAGTCTACTGGCTTACCCGTCCATATCTCCATCGGTGTCTTCAAATCAATCGATGTTGATGGCGATCGATTTATCACATAGTATGCAATTTTTGCTGCTTCCGCCCAAAAGGACTTGGGTAGTCTTGCAGTCGTTAACATTGCTCTCATTGTTTCTGCAAGAGTTCTGTTCAATCGTTCTACTACTCCATTTTGTTGTGGCGTGTATGTGACTGTGAACTATCATTTGATACCTTCTTGCTTACAAAAATAAGAAATTCACCAACTGTATACTCACTTTCATTATCTGTCCGCAAATACTTAATTCTTTTCCCATATTCAAGTTCCACCCATGCTTTGAATTCTTTAAAAGTTAAAAACACATCTGACTTTTTCTTGATTGGATAAACCCAACATCTCCTTGAATAATCATCAATGAAGGATACAAAATACTTTGTTCCTCCATAAGATATTTCAGGTAGTTCTCATACATCAAAATATATCAAGTCTAGCTTATTTTTACTTCTTACATTTGATCTTTTAAATGCCAATCTATTCTGCTTACTAGTAACACAATGCTCACAAAAAGGTAAATTTAATATTTTGAGCCCCGAAAGTAACTTTTTATTAGAGAAAATCTTCAAACCTTGTTCTGACATGTGACATAGTTTAAGATGCCATATCATTGTTGATTCTTCTTCCTTAGTAATTGATGCAACGCATGCATCTGCTTCCTGTATTATTTCTCCTTTAAGCACGAATAAATTTGCCGTGATCTTTTCTCTATTCATTACCACGAGTGAACCTCTCACAATTTTTATCATCTCATTTTCAATATTAGTTTTGTATCCAAGACTATCTATCTGTCCCAAAGACAATAGATTTTTCTTCAAGTCAATCACATGTCGTACATCTTGAATGGTACGAATCATACCATCAAACATTTTAATTTTGATAGTACCCATACCAACAATTTTCAAAGTATGATCATCACCCATGTGCACCGACCCACCTGAGATTGGTTCATATTTTTGAAACCAATCTCTCCGAGAAGTCATATGCCACGATGCTCCCGAGTCTAGCAACCATACATCACTAAACTATTTTTTACTTTCAACCATTATTGTTACCTCACTATACAAAATACAATCTTCATCATTGATGCTTGCGACATTCCCTTGTGTCTTAGATAACTCATCATCTATATTTCTTTTCTTAAACCAACAATCTCTTTTTAAGTGCCCTTTCTTACCACAGTTATAACATTTAATATTTTTCTTACTTCGAGATTTTGATCTACCATAATTCTAACTCCCACTAGTGCCACGCTCCTTTGATCTCCCTCGTATCATCGTCAAAGCATCTATTTGTGGTGCATTTACATATCTATCCTCTTTGTTTTTACGTCTATTTTCTTCTTCTAAGATAGCAGAGGCAATATTATTAAAAATTAAACTATCAGTCAATGCATCATTCGTTAGATTGATAATGAGTTGATCATACGAATTAGGTAAACTCTGAAGTAAAATCTCAGCACGTTCAACTTCTTCTATCTTATGATCCAACGTAGTAAGTTGCGAAAATAAAGTATTCAGAGTGTTGATATGATCAGTTACCGTAACAGATTCCATCATTCGTAAAGTGTAAAGTCTTCTTTTTAAGAAGATCTTGTTGTGAAGTGACTTTGCCTCGTACAACCTTGTGAGAGTATCCCAAATTTCTTTTGCTGTATTCTTTTCTGCCACATTCGATAATACCCCATTAGCAAGTGCAAAATGCAGGTCAACTACAGCATTACTATCCATCTCATTCCACTTGTCGTCAGGAATTCTAGTGAGCTTTTTTCCAATTGCATCTAAGTAATTATCCTTCCTCAAAATTGCCTTAATTTTCATTTTCCACAATGAAAAATTACTTCCATTGAATTTTTCTATTTCAAATTTTGCTGCCATGTTTCACTTTTACAGTGAATAGTAACCGAAAATAATAATAACAATTTGTGTTATTACACTAAAAAAGTTCCCATGTAAGTGGAGGGGCGCAATTACCCTCTTATCGCCCTTTTGACAGAACTTTTCTAAAATGCACTAACTACCAAAGTTACTAACTAACCTCCTCTGATACCACTGTTATAAAATAAAATTAAACCCGCAATAATTTGAAAGATAGAAAATTCAAAAGTAAAGCAATAAATTACATTAGGAAATAAAATACATTCAAAATAAAATGAGAAATTGGAATACATGGGAATGAATTTTCAAAGAAATAGAAAAGTCCTTTATATAGGAAAAAGTTTGGAAATCTCCAAACAATTTTCCAATGTGGGCAAGGTGATTTTCACCTACCCCCATATTAAAATAACACTTTTTTTTTCTTTACATACAAGCAAGTCTTGCATAAATTGTTAATGAGTTTAGTTCTTGAATTATAATAATTAACTTTAGAACTTTATTGCTCTTTTAATCATGTGTTTTAGTTTGAAATTCCAATTATGTCTTGATGACAAAATCATTAATGACTCATGAACTCTAACAGTGTGTTTTTTTGTGGTTGGCATCACATATATGCCACCATCACCAGAGAAAATTTTCATTAGCATAATTCATCTATTATAGACTCTTAGTTATTCTAGTATTTTTTATAATTTTAATAGTATTTTAATTTTATTTTTTAAAAATATGAAGCTTTTTTTTTTGATAATATAATTTACAATTTGATTTGTGTGTGTGTGTGTGTGTGTGTCTTTGTCTATCTGTCTATCTGTGCGTGC